>OW386540.1:5865000-7065000 GCA_936435175.1 Glyphotaelius pellucidus
TCCTAGACCATTCATCTGACTGTGATGAAACTTTGGTGATTTGGTGTACGCGTGCCCGCAATGGTTTCTATATATAATGATGAGCTTTGACGTTATGAAATTTGAGTAAAATAATGAAATTTGGTGGCAAACGAGTTGTTTGGATAAAAGGTGTATTCCAAATAGTTTATTCGTGTACCCAACAGAAGGAAAAACAAAAATATTGTCTATCCAAAATCACTTCAAGGGGCAGAATTAAAAAACAAAAACTTTGAGTGGCATTGCAACGCATGCCGGGTACTCGCTAGTACTATATAATATTCAAATACAAATCAACACACATAAAATTTTTATGTTGAGCTGAGTAAGCTGTATAATGCATTATTTGTAAAACAAATAATGAATGTTTAAAATCGTGATTTTCTATATTTACTAAAAAAGCTTTTAGCAGAAACCTAATCAAACTTTACAGAGACTTGTATGAAACGGATTTGAATTCACGGACCGAAATCTTTCAATTCATAAAATAATATTTCTTAGGGTGGTTTTGTATAAAAATTAAACACTCGAATTTGTATGGGCTTTCACTCACTCGGCGGTCTATAGTCCATCAGATATTATAAATTATGGTTCGCTTTATTGACCACAGAGCGAATAATAAATTTCGTACTGAAAGAAAACTCTCCGCCGCGCACCGTGACAGCTTTTCTCTTCGCTGTAGGGTGACCACGAATTAAAAATGAATATTTTCTTTTATTTTTTTATTTTTATTTTATTTTAATTACTGACAAATAGTCCATTAACAACATAATAATAACACAAATAAAAAAAAGAGATGACAATGAAAGGAGAGTATATATAATATAAATGAAAAGCATTGTCTACATACATAAAATATAAGAGTACATATAGAAAATAAGTAGTCTGAAGATAGATTCAAAAGGCTTTAAAAATTACACATTGCGTATCGACTGCCGAAAGTCATTTAGGCTTACACCAAAAAATTCAATGCTTTGATTTGCGTTGACAAGTCTCATCATTCTGGATAAAGCGAATTCATTAGTAGAATGTTAATTGAGAAACAGCAACTCATTATTTTGGAGTCTACGGGAAGGGATGTTGAACTGGATGAGTTGTAACAAAACAGGTGTGTCAGTGATAATTTTGATATTTTTGATTATGCAAATTAGGTCAGAGACCTTTTTACGTTTTTCTAAAGAAGAAATGTTTAAAGTTTGTTCAATTTCATCATACGAGTACGCACCTCTTTCAAGTCCCAACCTCCAAGAAATTCCTCGTAGGAAGCGATGTTGTACAGATTCGATGTGACAAATGTAGACAGCATAGAAAAGAGACCAAATGACACTAGCATATTCAAGATGAGGGCAAACCAGCCAACAGAAAAGAGTTTTAAGTGTACTTATATGTTTAAAGTCAAAGGTAATTCTATTAATGAAACCGATTAGTTTAAGTGATTTGTAATTTAAGTGAAATATAAAAGATCGTTCAATTAAAAAATATTTATATATTTATATTTTGAATGTAAAATGCTGAGGAGCCGACAGTTAATACCCGAGATCTTTTTTTTTTTTTTTTTTTTTTTTTTTTTTTTTTTTTTTTTTTTTTATTTATTTCTATACATTACAGTATTTACCTTTATAATTTTATTATGTTGGGTGTAAGGTAGGTTTGTGAAGGTGAAACTCAGCTCCAGAATTTATAAATATTGACGTTATAATTAATAACACTACTTAATTATTTCAAAACTAAAATCAACTTCAAAAATACCTTTAATAATAAGTGGAAATCGAACGAATTTATTAAGAGTTGATTTTTTGTATTTATTCGCTGGTATAAACATTATATAGATAAGCAGTTATTTTTCAATGATGCATTTGAATGAGAATATGCTTTATACTTTTGTTTTACGGCGGTTCATCCTCTCTATACACCAGGTCACTAACTTTTGTCATTTAATTTATAAATTAAACATTTTTAAAATCTCCTATTACTGCTTCAGTAAGCGAAAAATGTTGTTTGTGTCGTGATGGAGGACGAGCCAACCAAGGAATCTAACGCGCCTAGGTGGGGACCTTAACGCGATGCTAACCCAGTCACTAACCATTCAAAAATGTGTAAGTAGGAATACCTACCATATTTTCCCTAAATCGACTTTATATTGTATATATAATGCAGGGGGCAACTGTCGGGGGATCAACCGTCATCGAACCAAAAAGCTGACGAAATAATTTCATTTAAAGAATATTGAAGGAATTTACAGGGTCTACGACATTTTTGGGGATGCTGTGTGGAAGGGTCTTTTAAAAGAAAGGAAGGAGAGGAAGTTCTGGGAAGAATTTTTTTTGTGGGGTTTTGTATCTGGAGGTCAATGGATCCGAGAGTTGCAGACGTTTGAATGTATATGATGAATATGGGTGCAAGACAACGGGTCTATAGAGTCCCGCTGTAGGGGCCAAATGGCCTCCCTTAAACAGTCTCTCCCGATCCGGCCCGCCACGCACTAGGTGATCAGATCCACCACAAATAGCTAGAAAAATCTTACTCCATGAACCCCCTGCTGAGTCATCAAACGTGGCGAATCACAAAATCATACAAACGTATGGCAGAGATGTTGATTATCCAAAAAATGGTTCCTGGGTGGCGGGAATACCCATACCCGCTTCCCAAATTGGTCTCCCAAACTAGCATAAACGAAGCCTTAATCAATTATCATCCTTTTAAATTTTTTGTTGTTTTTGTTTTCTGCAATTCTATTCATTTTTCATATGAGGAGAAAATCTATAATTTATTTTTATTTTTGGAATAATGAAAAAAAAGGCTTAAAATGTAAAATTCAATTGTTGATTTCCAAAAAAATAAATGCGACACCATATATAAGCCCATATCGGTATAATTGTATCAAGTGGAACTACGGCACATCAGACGATTTTTCAAAACAGTTTATTTATTCTTATCAATAAATAAACTACAATTTTTTCGAAACGATATAATGTCCTTCCTATATATGAAATAATCTCAATAGTCTTTTCAAATTGAATATCCATAAAAAAATATTAGATTGTAAAAATGTTATCCCATTGTCAAATATTATTATGAATACAAATTTAACATAATATCGGTAAAGTGCATGGTATCAATATTTTTATCTAAGAGTAGTTTTAAAAATATATAGAATAGACTTAACTGGTTGTCCAGATCTGATAACTAGACGCATGTAAATTAGAGTAAAACAAAATTTTGGCTAGAACTTTAGTCCCTCGTTTAGGCAGCAAATAAAAAAAATTTTATAAGAAAACTTTCTTTTTGTAACTTTTGAGGGTTATTCACATCAATGTAATATATCATTGAAGAAGAAGATAACAATAATAATCTAAACAAAAATATGAAAGAGAACAAGACACAGAAAAACAAAAAAAGACATCTGGTCTCAGTTGCCATCATTGTCTTTTTCTATTTTCTGTGTCTTTTTCTCTTTCATATTTTCATTTAGATTATTGTTGTTATCTTCTTCTTCAATGATAAAAAAAATGTTTGATAAATAACATAAATTTAGCTTTGTACTCCACTGACTTTTGAACCCGTGCGAGATAAAATTATTTCTATTTTGAAATAACACAATAATTTTGTTTGTAACCACGATTTATTTAATTTTTCCACTATCGACCGGTTTCGCTTTACATAAGCATCTTCAAGGTATAAAAATTAAACTGTTTCTTAAAAATTAAAATTTTCTTGAAAATTAAAATTATTTCTCTCTGAATGGCGTAATTACCCCCATTTTACCTACCATAAAATTCAGATTGGGTCAGCAATAACCAAAAACTTGTTCTGACATTAATTATATTCAAACGGTTTATAAATTCTTATTTTATTCATTTTATCTATTAACGTGCTTTATTAAAAATATATTTAAATAAAGGTCACCTCACTTTATCAACCCCGTGTTAAATATTCTGAATAGCTCCCACAACCCCGGTCCATATAAAACAGGGGTGTATTTGAAAACAATTGGGATAGCTAACGGAAAACAATAGGTTCGGCAAAAAATCTCAATAAATTTTTCAATGGGGAAAATTTATTCGTTTTCGCTATGCAAAATTTACAGCAAAGAGCGCATTCATAATTCACCACTGAAAATACCGCAGGTATAATATTTGAAATTCATTCCAATATTCTAATTACTCAGCATTTTATAAGGGTTCTGTTGTGTTTTATATTCCTGTAGCTGTTCTTACCATAAAGCAGAAATCTCTAATATTATGGAAATTCTTTTCTTTTCATTCATTTTCTTGCAATATTAGTAAAATAGCGAAATAACACAAAGTTGCACAGTTATCATAATTTATTCTAGGATGGCTAGTTTATAAACATAGCTCTTTCTTACTACAGTCGATTGTCATCGTCAATCAACTGCTGCATGAAGGTTTATTTTTCCATGACTTAGATTTTTGGGACCAAAATACACATATATGTGTGTATACCATAATACAGATAAGACCTGTATTTAAGAATAAACTTTGGGTTCTTTAAAAAACTCTGACACTCAAATATGAAATTTTCCATACTTTTACTAATGTGAGCAGTTCTCTATCTGCTCTGGCCCGCCCGAGAATTTCCGTGTCGGTGATCAAGTCGGTCCATCGGACTTTGAGCATTCTTCGGTGAAGCCACATTTCAAAAACCTCTAACCTGTTCATGGTATTTACTTTCAGAGTCCATGTCTCACATCCATACAGCAAGACCGACAATACATAACATTTTAACATTATCTGCCTTTGTTTTAAATTGATATTGTCATTGAAAAAAGGGGATTTATTTTACTGAATGCAGTTTTTGTTGCTTCAATTCAGCACTTAACCTCTACATCTGGGTCAAGAGTCTCCGTGAGAATGCTGCCAAGGAATTTAAATATTTTCACTTTTTAGACATTGCACCATTTTTAGTTTTATTGACGTTGATTTCTAGGCCCAGTTGCTCACCAGCATTATTAACAAGATTTAATAGATCTTAGAGGTCAATGATACGGTCAACTAGTAATATAGTATCATCTGCTTATTTTATGTTATTAATCACAACTCCGTTGATCTTCAGGCCCTTCTCGGTATTACTTGGGGCTCTTTTAAAGACATAGAATAAATATTAAACAATAGTGGCGTTAGGATACAGCCTTGTCATACTCCACGCTGAATGGCATGAGATTTCTCATTTCCATGTCTTATTTCTGCTGTTTGGAACCAATACAGGTTTTTTCTGTAATTTAGACTGAGCTATCTAACCATTAGTTCAAACAAAATAATATTACGTACCCTCTGTTGAAATTTCCTACAAAATTTTGTTGTTTTAGTAGGTAGCTAAGTAGTTTCTTATCTTTAATTAAGTCGTTATTTTTCACAGAGACGAAATTTTTAGATAATTTAACTTCGGTGGATTTTTTCACGTTAAATCCTTTCCCTTTGATTTGAAACTAATTATTTCTAAAAATGTGGCCGGATGAAAAAACTTTTCGGAAAGTTGACAGGAACCACACTTCCGTCAGCCGTCACTTCCTGTCCCTGGATGTGGGGGGAAGGGGTGACTAGTTGGGGAGGGTGGTGATATTGCTGTGGAAGTAGGGGAGGAGAAGGGGAGGTTCCCACCGTCAGCACTCGGTCTATTCTGTCTGTGACTCTGTGAACAGTTATCGAAACAATCTCCGGTAACACTAATATTATCCCAGTGTTGGTTTCAATGACTGTTACATTACCAGAACTAATTACATTCACAAACAGATATATTTCTACCTAGTACCTATTTATTATATAATCTATTAAATTTGAGTGACAGAAGAACTGTTATCGATTTAGTATTTTTATTTAAAATCTTGTATAATACAATTAGCAGCCCTGAATTATTGGCGCTCATAAATTTTAATGTGCCAGCCAGAAACACAAGGTCAGTACTACCGTTTTATAGGGGCAATATTGCGACCATTCTTATTTCAATATACCACTACATTGAATTCAAAATTCAGGCAATATGTATTCGCACATAGACGTATAAAATGTGTCACTGATAAAATTTAAACACGAAATAATGAAATCATTTATCCATAATTCAAGTACTCACTCAAATTTGTGAAATAAATTTACTTAATATATTTAAATCATATCTCTACGTATCAAATCGTAATGCATCTTAGTAATTAATTGCATGATTTATAGTAATTTTATAAACCATCACGATTATTAAAAAAAAATTAAAACTTTTTTTCTTTTCATCATTGTTACCAACTTACAAATATTAGTACTATCTTACAATAATGGCCATTCTTATTATTTTGTTCACAGATTTTATTAATTTTATTGTTTCATTGGAAATAAGGTTTGTTTCCTAGCTTGTAATAAATTTTACTTATTATTTACCTACCATTAAACATTTTCAACGTACCTCTTAAGATAAGTTGTTAGCAAATATATCATATTTAAATATATTTTTTCATTATTGCAATATAGTAATATTTAAATATACAAGCTCACTTGAGTTTTTTTTCATGTTGTTGCTATACCTTATCTTTATTTTTATGTATAAGCCGAATGGCGTTAATTTTATGAATAAATAAATAATGAAGAAAATGAAATTTTGTTCTTTGATTTTCATTTCATGCAGTTTATACCTAAACTATTTCCGCTTTTTGTTCGATCTTACAAATTTATCCAAATTGAAATCATGGGTCTTAAAGAGACTAGTTTCATTTCCACTTTTTCGTAAAAAGGCCCCCTAAACAGCAACCCCAAAGATGCCACCAAGCCCTAGGCTCGCTCAGGTACTCTTATGTAGAGTAAGTATTGAAAAAGGCCAGAGGATCATATGCTTCTAAATTATAATTATTCTAAATTATATTGCTTCGTAAAACTGAAAGTAGGTATACCGGGGCGACAGTACCAATACTCATACAAATTGATAAAATTTACAAAATTTTAAGAAACCCCCGACACAAAAAAAAAGGCTGATAACCTTGAAACGCCTGAACAGATTTTCATGAATTGTATCATGTCAGCTTTCAAACAAAAAAACTGCATCACAATCGGTCCATTCGTTTAGGAGCTACGATGCCACAGACAGACAGACAGACACACAGACACGTCAAACTTATAACACCGCTACTTGCGTCGGGGGTTAAAAATTAAAGTGATTCAAACAAATGAATAAGAATGCATAAGTTAATGAAGTATCTGTTTAATGGGTCGGACGCGTTCCGATCAGTATTTTTTTTCCATAAAACTGTCGTTCGTATTTTTTGCAAGATCCAAATCGACGTCCTCAACATCCAAACGATTAATTGGCAACATCAATCCATCATTAAAATACTTCGGGAACGACTGTTTTTGTAATTAAAGAGTTTCGATTTTACTCAACGCTAACTATTCCCTACTATAAATCGGATTTGTAACAACTTAATTGAATACAGACATAACGACACAATTTCGTGAATTATACCAAGTACTAATGACGTAATTACGAGTAAAAGCCTAAACTCTAGAAAACATTAAAAATATGTACCAAAAGAAAGAAAGAAAAAAGAAACTCATAAATTTATTTATTTGCAAAAACCGTATATTAACCAATAGCATAAAGAAAATAACAAAAACACTTTTTTGGGTAATAAATACATTTACATTACACGTAGATATACAGTTAAAACATAAATGATATTTCACGCTTAAAATCATTATAGGACATGTGGAAAATATCCACGGCAATTAATCAACCTAGTCAGTCTTCCCAGGGGCATCTTCATTGGTAAGTTAGTTCTTCACCTGGGAGGATCATAAGCCTGTGCTGACGGCCTCGCGTGAAATTATCCGGAATATAGAATCCTATTTTATCCAGAATATCTAGTATTGATATAAAACTATTCAGAAGCTTGTAAGCCATCAGTACGGTACTGCGCGTTTTCATCCCGTGACAAAATATCTCAGGCAAAATATCTATTAAAACCCAACCCAACCGTATTTTATAATTTACTATTTTTGAACATTTTTTTATTGTCTTTACATTTATTTATATACTTTGATGTCTATATTATTTTTGTCCAATTTTTTTGTTAGGTTACGTTAGGTTTTGGTTAGATATTTTGATGGGGGATTTTTTTGGCGGATGTTTTTCCGTAGGATATTTTGTCGCTGGTTGAAAATTCGCAGAATCAACAGCTGTAATACGACATCCCTTCTGGAATTAAGGCTGCAGATACCCAACGTTCCCGAAATAACTGCAGTAAGAAACAGCCATGGGTAAAAACCTAACTCTCATAAAAATGTATCGTTAAAATTCGTTTTGTATTTTCTTGACCATAATTAGTACATAGACTGTCCGATCAGTACAAGTCTGTTAATAATAATAAAATTGTAAAAATACACTTACCCAATATGTTACTCATAAACAAATATAAATTAAACTCTTACATCTAAACACAGAATTCATCGGAATGTTTCTGTCACACGTTTTACACGACATCATTATAAAATACATTAAAATACCATTTAAAACAGGACACGGCAAACAGGTCATTTGAAATGAATGGGAAAGTCTATTATATAATAAATCTGTAAATATAAATATCAAGATATACTTGCTTGGGGATATATACGTACATGAGTTATAAGCTGTCAACGTATTGGTTAATTAATGTTTGAAACTTTCAAAATACCTTATTTCCCCCGCGACGGTTTCTGGATTATTACAACCGCATGACAATACACTTGAAAAGTTTTTTAACCATTACAAAAACTTTTGCAAAACTATAAAAAAGGAATATGAGGGAAGACGGGGAAGGTGAAATGGGAAGCGTGGGAGGAGAAGGAGATGCGGGAGAGGAATGGGACGCACGGGAAGGGATATGAAAGGAGAAACAATTAATTTCTTTGAATGGCATTGCAACACATGCCGGGAATCAGCTAGTAAAAATAAAAATAATTTTAAGTCCCATCAAAGCAAATTACTTGCTCTTTAACAAATTCGCAAATATCGTTTCAATATTGAAAATACAACGTTTTATTTGAACAGCAATTAACCAAATATTTTTTTTCTCCACATATAAGATTTCAAAAAACCGCCGAATTCTTTTTTCCTACCACTTAAAGCAGAATAAAACCCGGGCAACGCTGGGTACCACCGCCAGATATCAATACCTCATACCCCTGAGTAGGTATCTAAGAGTTCCTTTTAAGTGGAAAAAAGTTGTTTTATTTTCACTTCCCGTGAAATTAGTCGTAACTAGTCTGCCATGCATTGGTTCGATGGTAAGCAAAGCTAAAATTTCCTCCGTAGATTTTCAATTTGTTTCACAGTTTTGTAGGCAGATATTGCAGGTGAGTAGGTACTAGGTAGGTACCTCGGGCAGATACCACTCTCACCGCAGCCGCCGCTTACAGCCTACAGCCTACAGCTACAGCCTGTAGTCCCCTGGCTCCGATGCTATTTTATATCATTTCCCAGTTCAAATCCCAGGCGGGGCGGAGTCGGGGGTGTATTAAGACTTCCATTATTTTTCTGCGGATATAAGCCTAGCAAATGTTTATTTTTGCCTTTATGTTTTCGTTCCGCATACTGCCTGCTTGATCGGAATGCTCCAATTGGAAACTGAGCATTGCGCGGCCTTACCTCAGCGGGCTTGTCTTTGTATTGTGTTTCCAGGTTGTAGGCATTGAATGCTTTCTGTATTGCAGAAAAAAATTCAACTTTAACCTTAAGAAAAATAATCATACTGATTAAAACTTGAAGCCATTTATGCTTAAGGGAAATGCCTGCGCGGCCTTTTTCATTAAAAAACTTAAATTTATGATTTCAGGCAAAAATACCCAACAAAACTTAAAAATTAATTTTGAAATCAAAAGGTGTATTAAATATCTAGTATTGATATTAGCTGCTTTATTTATTTGTATTTTAAATTGAAAAATATAGGCCTTTAAAAATAAATCAACTTTTCATGTTTTTTCAGGCAACTTTTAGCAATTATTAGTGAGTTAATTACAAGTATTTCAAAAATAGTTTCTCTCTATTTACTGTATAAATGCGATGAAATAAAAAACGAAAATTAAAAATGATTATAAAAAACCATTTTGATGGGCGTACGTATATAATAATAAATAACGCGGTCTTTCACCATGGCGATACTGAAAGTAAACTCTGGAACGTCCTCAAATATTATATTAATTTTTTATTTATTTTAAAATACATGTTTTTTTTTTTCAAAGAACAAATTTATTTTCTTTTTTTTTTTAATTTAATGAAAACAAATAACTATGTGTACACCACTATTTAATTAACAATATCAACATGTTTCGAAAACTATGTTTTCTTCGTCAGGATAATAAGATTAATTAAATAGTGGTGTGCATAAAGTTATTTGTTTTCATTAAATTAATAATGACGCCACAAAGTTAATTTGCGAATTTTGAAGAAAAAATTTATTTTCGTTTGCGAAACTTTCGTTACTTGTAAAGGTACACTTGAAATAAAAGAAACACAATATTTGGTCTACATACGAGTACATAGACCAAATCGGCTGGAATCCTGGAGTCATTGGAAATCAATCGAAACATGAAATTAAAAAAAAAAAATCGATATTGTACGAATGTAAAATGCGCATGATTGCAAAAATGGCGGACATAAAATGAAAATGGTCGAAAAAAACTATGTCCTATATTAAAAAATTTTCGTAAACCAAAGTTTGTGCGCATATAAATTTAATTGTCTTTAATTTAAACTTTCAATGAAGTGAATCGAATGAAAATTCGATGAGTTGACATACGATTCCAGAAAACGTGGTTTTGAGAAATAACGCTTTAGTTTTCGCTTGTAGCCGAGATGCAAGATCAAATTTGATGCTATAACCATGGAAATGTATCCACTACATGTATACGAAGACAACAAAAAAGTCGATTTTTTGGATTGGCTGGACCTTACTCCCCCCTTAATATATGGATATATAAATGTTCAATAAATTTACAAATAGAATGAAATTAGTTTTTTGTTATCAGCATACTATAATGGGTGGGTACGGTTATATTGTAACGAGAAATAATAGTTAGTTAAGCTAGTTGCACTGTAACCTCCTCGGGAGATGAGGTTGTGTCGGGTTGGGTTGGGTTGGGTCGGGTCGGGTTGCGGTGCAGGTTCCGCTTGACACGCGCCCGTCACCGAGCGAAGCGGTGCGGTGTTATTAGCCCGCCGAATTATTTTAATTACGCACCCAGCCCAACAAGTGGAGCCAACTTTTGACACAGGATGAGGTGGCTTCCAGAAGCGAACTGGAATAAATATTGTATTTAATTAATAATAAAAATATTTTGTTAAGAAAACAAAATTGAAATAAACGATATAATTGAGTGCAAGATAAAATTTTTTGAAACGGAAACACGTCACGAAAATGTATTATCTGTCTCCGCGTTTATAATAAAGTGCGGTAATTTCGCTCGTCAGCTTGTTCTTTAGATATTACAGTGGGTAAGGCGTTCGACAAGTCTCAGCGGTCGGGAAAATAGACATCAAGCGAACGGAGGTTCAAATCCCACGAAGTCCAAAAAAAAAAACTTTTTTGTTGTGTAAATCAATATCCAATCTTCAAACCACTCTACAATAAACTGGCGAAAGAAAACAACATCTAGCGACTCCGAAGAAAAAACCATAAATATTAATATGATGACCAAATATAAGATGTTAAATTTTATAGCTAAATAAAATATACTTTGAAAAAACATTGGTAACCGAATGAACGATGAACGATCATCAAATAATAATGGATGGTGAAAACTTGGAAAAGGTTAATAGGATAAAATACTTGGGAACAATTCCAGACTTACAAAGGTGTCATTACTAAACAAAAGATTGTTGCACGACACATATACTATTAGTTTTCTCTATCTTAGTAATGTAGGTAGCTTTTTTAATATTATAATCTATGTTTATATTAGACCGCATGAGTGAATCTATTTAAAAAAATAAAACAAAAGATTTCTCAGGGCATCAATCCTCACTACCCTCCGAAACAAAATTAGAAAATACACACTCTTCCAAGGAAGTTTTTTTTCTTGGAAAGCTCAAATAAACATAATACGACATCGATGATTTTTATCTCCCGATGGCTTCGCATAAAGTTTTTTTAATTAATTGGCTTCCATCAATGCACAATCGTTTCATCGTATCAGCATATTTATCAATAAAATCCGATTAAGATAAAATACAATTTTTAGAGAATGATTACAAATTATCGTTCCAACCACATCACGAGGAAAAAATACAAGAGAACCTGGGCGAGAATTCAGGGATAAATATTGTTTTATTTGAGGTTCAGGAAAAACTGCGTTGAATATGAATATCAGCATAAATAAAGTATATTTTTATTAGACTCTACAAAATAGGAATAGGTAATTTCCTAATGTAATGTCATGCAATATAACTATTCTTAAAAACTTAAAGTTAATCGTTCAACTAATAAAAAAAAAAGCTTGATTTTAAAACGCTTTCTAAATTCATAGAGGTAAATATAATAATTGATGTACGAAATGCTGTGAGTGAGTCTGCCCCTCTTCGTGCTAAGTACTAAGTATTGCGGTCCCGACACGAAGGACTCTAATTGCTACCTGTGCTGTGGGAGAAGATTTGTTATTTATTGCGAAGGTATTTAGGGAGAGTGGCTTGCGTTTAACGCAACTGACGGCTAATGCTCCTAATGTCATGCCCCTTGCTAGACAGAACTTTACTGATACTGAAGCCCAGATTTAATATGTTCAACATGAATGTACTGATTGCTTGGCTTAATGCATTGCGCATTGTGGGAGAGTTGATTAGGAGAGTCTGAGTTACTTCAAGACTATCTCGTGTATTAACAATAGTTTAATAAAACATCTGTTTAGACATTCCTTATACAATTAAGTCTGCAGCTTAATTATAGTATGAGTGATATTTCAGCATGTTTGTGTGGGAGGTGTGCAGTATTCAGGAGGGAAAAAAATCTCTAAGGACCTATGTGATCTTTGGGAATGCTGTGTGGAGGATCATTTTAGGAAAAAGAAGAAGAGAAAGTTCTGACAAGGAAAACATATATGAGGGCTGAGTAAGAATCTGAGAGTCAGGGTCTAGGAGTGACGGACGTATGAACCCATCTCTCCCCTTGCGGTGAAAGGCAAAGGGTCGAGAGAGTCCGGCTGGAGGCATCTTGGTTAGGTGTGCCTCAACCAGCTTTTAGTGCTCAGTCTTTCCGTTCCGATCCGGCCCGCCGTGTGGTAGGTGCATGCAATCGCTGTCAAGACACAGATAAACCTCACCCTATGAACCCGGGACTCGCAGCGAAGCCCTTCGGGTGACCTATGGCGGTGGTGTTAAAATAATGTGAAAAAATTTCCCTCAGAGCCTATGTCATCTGGGATGCTGTGTGGAGGGTCTTTTTGAGGATAGGAAGGAATTTTTTTTTTTTTTTAAATATGTTTATTCAGTTTTAATTTTACAATATTTTATTTTACAAATCTTACGAAACTGATCAATCAGTTTGATTGTAAGAAATCTCCTAAGAATGAACATTGGTCTTGAAGAGACCCATGTTGTAGGGAAGAGGAAACACAGAGGCCGGCGAATCATTCCACGGCCGAGCTGTTGAACATAAGAACGAGTCGAAGAAGCGACCCGTTCTCATGTGAGAATGTCAACCGTGTACATACGTTGGGCACGCGTTTTGCGTGTTTCCCGACTATGCACCGGTGGCGAGGGGATCAATGACGCTAGTTCCTCGGAGCATCTTCCATTGAAATACCGGTAGAACAAGGCTAGCACTCCCACCCGACGCCTGTGCTCTAAAGATTGCAATCCGTTTGTTAAATTAGGAGAATCTATCAAACGGACCGCCCGTTTCTGCACAGAGTCAAGGGGTTTTTCAGGTATTTTCGGGCTCCAGACCAGAGGTGACTGCCAAATTTAGCCATGGGGCGCACTTGTGATTTGTACAGCGCAGCAGTTGTGTACTGTCAAAGTATCTTCAGGCCCTGTACAGTACGCCCAGTTTTTGAGAGGCTAACTTAACTCTGGCTTCGATGGGGTACATGTGAAAAAATTAAATCCATTTACACAACAAATTATATTCCAATAAATAGTTCCCGGGGATTCCCGGCATAAATTGAGAATCAACATTAACAAACCGCCATATCAAGAAATGGGTGACCGAACAATTCGGAAACCAACTCAGAACCATCTCAGTTAAGTCATTTAGAGTGATAAAAAAATAAATATAAAAAATGGTCAAATTGTTTATGTTAGGTTAGGGTTATCGGCTAATTAATTTTTTTTCTTAGCTTTTAACGACTTTTCAAAGAGGTGTTGAGTTGACTTAATTCTCAGTTGGCATGGAACCGAAGAAATGATATCCGTTTACATAACAAATTATGGTATATTGACCATGCTATCATGACGAAATTTGACAGAATGAAGTAAACACTATCAGTTATAATAAATAAATTATCTTTAGATATATTTAATTTATGACGAGTATTGAGAGTTATATAATTGTATAGTGGCCAAAAGTATAATCATTATTTATTTTTGGGGTATCATGCCGTTTCGAACTACTTTATCCAAAGTTTTGGACAGCGTTACAGTGTCCATCATCATGGCAGATGTGTAACAATTATACTGCATTCATAGTAATGAGCAAGGTAATAACAGGGCACTGATTGAACTTTTACCTACTTATGCCATGACGAAGGACAGTGAAACGCTGTCCGAAAAGTGGTAAAATCCAAAAATAAATCACGGGAGGTTTGAGTATTCCTGTGGAAAGTTGGAGTTTTTTGGTTATTTATTTTTGGGGTGTTATGCCGTGTTGCGCTACCTCCTTCTTTAGCCAACGTTTCGGACACTGTAACGCTGTTCAAAACGTTGGCTAAAGAAGGAGGTAGCGCAACACGGCATAACACCCCAAAAAAAAAAAAAAACTTTTGGCCATGAAAACCTAAAATAATACTTACTTTGGAGTTCTATATTTATTTATTTATTTTGAATTACACGCCAAGCAGGGCTTTTACATATTTATTTATTTTTACATAAGGTACATCTAAACGAGTATCACATCACAAAAACAAAATGCTCCACAATGCAAAGTGGAAAAATTGTAGATTGTAGAACAATGAACAGAGCTAGGCAACTTGTTTAATTAGATTCGTTGTTCTGCTTTTCGATTTAAATTCTACTAAAGCCTGTATATATTTTTAGTGATTGATGCGTTAAATATGTCAACAACATCCTTATAATCATTACACATTCTGTATACGGTGAACGGGAGTATACAATTGTGATTCCGTATTGGAGTTGTCACAATATAACGATAGAAATTGCTTCGATGTTGGTGCGAGGAATATGGAAAGGAATTAAGTAAAATAAAATAATTTAAATATTAAAAATACACTACTTTTTAGTTGGCTTTCTTTTTACGTTAGCTCCACGCAGGAGGCCCTGAGGAAAATAATTCCCCTCAGGGGCTATGACATCGTAGGGGATGCTGTGTGAAGGGTTAAAGATAGGAAGTTCTGGGAAGGAAAAAGGTATGAGGGATGGGTAGGAATCTCGCGCCCAACGTGTCCAGTAGTGGCGGACCATCCCTCGAACTGCGGTGCAAGGCGATGGGTCGAGAGAGTCCTGCTGGAAAGATCAAAAGGCCTCCCTCAACCAGTCTCTCTCGATCTGGCCTGCCACGCAGTTGGCGCAGGGCAGACGCATCCGCCACCAAGACCTGGACAAACCTCACCCCGTGCACCTGGGCACCCTTGCTAAGTCACCAAACGTAGCGAACCACTTGTCATAGGTCCCTATGGTAGGGATGTTGGTTATCCACTAAATGGTTCCCGACGGGGCGGTACCCATGCCCGCCTCCCAAATTGCATTTGTTGTATATTATATTTTATACATTCTCGTTTTATTGTGTTCAACTTAACATATAAAAATGAATGTTTCTTTGTTTGTCTCTAAGCATTTCTTAACCATTCAACCGATTGTGATGAAACTTTAGGTATTTGATGAGCGCGTTCCCGCGATGGTTTCTTTATAAATAATAGTGAGTTCTGGCATTATGAAATTACTTTCTTTATTATTCATGCGATTGCGATGAAATTTTGATGAGTTGTTGTGCGTAAGCCCGCAAAGGTTTCTACATAATGCTGGTGAGCTGTGGGGTTATATAGTTTAAATAAATAATTTACAATAGGTGACGCACTAGTAGTTGTGAGAATGTTTGTATTGCATATTGTTTAGCCGCAAGAAAGGAAGGTGGGAGGGGAAGAGGAGGTGGAAGGGGAATGGGGACGAATGTGAAAGGACACGGAGAGAGAAACAATTTATTTATTTTTGTGGCATTGCAACGCATACTGGAAACCGGCTAGTTTAATATAAATTTGACTTTAAAATTTATTTTATTTATTTCTATTCTTGAACATACACTTAGCAAATTATTACATTGGTTTACATAATAGATAATAAGTTTAGTACTAGGAAAAAAATGTTTATGATCCGAAGCTGTATGTAAATAGGTTAGTAGTAGTATTTTGTGATCACCTCACTAGGAGAACCTATGCTGAGGTGTTCCCATATTTAGGATTAAATGCTATTCTATCGACATAAGTAGAAACGCCGTATCCTCCTTGATTTTGTCAAAAGGATATGGGTCGACCCAAAAATACGTGCAACATTTAATATTTTTTAAATGTTGCACATAATACATTTATTATTTATAGTTGATGACATAATAACCTTAGCGACGGTAAAATGCAGCGTTTTAAGCTTCCGATCGTATCCATTGCACCACCCGTGCAATTTACTATTATTATTATTATTATTGACATTTATGGGCTTTCGAAGGTTGATAAGTAGTACAAGAATAAATTGGACTTTCCATCATTTCCATAAGGGGGTACAATATTTTAAAGCAAGGGTGTGCAATAATGTCCAGAACGTGTTTCGCTGCGGAAATCGCAAATGAGATAGAACATTATTTTGTTTACGTTTGATTACACAAAAAGGGTATTAAGTGCCTTGTATGTAAATTTAGGTAAATTGATACCAGACCCTTGTTCCACTTGCGGGAGGTAATTTTTTGTATTTAGGAGACCCTTACGGAGATATAACGCCACCGCCGGGGTGACACTGAACGTACTTCTCTATCCGGAGGTACCAGGCTAACAGACAGGGAAGAGTGACATGGAATTTATTGCTCGAGCGAATTTAACCACCGGTCGTAACGATGGGACGGGAAGTCCATGGGAAAATTGTCTCGGAGAATCCAGTCCCTCGGCGCCAGCGCGCCCCTGGCCTGGCCTGGCCTGGCTTTACGGTCATTCGCTTTCATTGCTACTGCTAGAAATACAAATTTACGGAAAACGGTAATGAGGCAGGTAAACTCTTGTTTTTTGCCCTTTTGGATGAATCTGTAAAAAGAGTTACAATCAATGATAAAGTAATCTTAATGTACATATAAAATTAATGCATGAAAAATTCATGTTTCTTTGTCCCTTTTGCGTATCTAAACCATTCAACCAATTTCGATGAAATTTTGGCGAGTTTATTGCGCACATGCCCGCGTAAGTTTTTATATATTATATAGATGTCGTGCGAGTTGTTTGAAAAAATTTATGTATTTTATATGTAGGAAGGGAAGGAGGGAGGGGGTGGGATATCCAGGAGAAGGGAAGGTAACGAAGGAGGGGGTTTGCGGAAGGGGAGACGAGGGAGTGGGAAGGCAGGGAAGGTAGAAAAGGAACGCGGGGGGAAAACGTGGGGAGCAGGGGGGATTCGCGGGACGGAACGACGCAAGGGTGTAGAAGACGGGAAAGGAAAGGGAACGTGGGAGGAAAAAGGGAGGCGGGAAGGGAACGCGGACGGGAACGGGGTCACTTCGTCGCCTTAGTTCTTAATTGTCCAAACGACCATTTTAGTTTTTGTTCAATCTCCACTTTGAATTTGAAAATAAAGTTTAAAAAATGATAGTTAATCACTATTTAGACTAAAGAGACCTTTACAGAAATAGCTTTAGCCTTAACCCTTATAATAATGTTTCATTGAAATAATCAAAAAAACCTTCTCCTCCTGTAAAATTTTTTAACGGTCGTTTGGACAATTAAAAACTAAGGCAACGACATGGGAAAGGACACGCAAGGAGAAATAAATTCTTTCTTTAATTGGCATTCAATGCATGTCGGGTACTCGCCAGTAATAAATAAAAACACGTTCTATGAAGTAATAATGATTACTATCTTGAGATATAAATTTTTGTTTTGTGTAAATTGTGTAAAATTATTTACAAATCAATTTTTAATTGTCTTGGCTACATAAATTTTTTCTAACAAATATATATAGCGGTTAACCCTTTGTTTATCTGCCTCGAATTTCATCGTTTGAAGCTATTTTAACTCCATTTCAAGCCCGAATGATATATCTGATAATAATAATAATTTTTGGATGATTTATATCTAATTATATATTAATTTATGTTTTACTCTTTACATTTACAGCCAAGTAAAAGATAAAAAATAATTACATTCTTTTCAGAAAGTTTATTTGAAAAAACTGTAATGAAACTCAACAATACCGCATAGCTTACTAGTCAAGTTTCATAACCTGGAAAATGTGTAATGTAAATATGAACAGTTATAAAATCACATAACCACAACTTTGCTACTATGAGCGTTTGCCAGTTTGTTCGAACGATCTGTCGTTCCCTTATAATTGAGTGCAATGCGAGGGAAATTGGCGGATATTCGCTCAGCTGATCTTCCCGCTAGAGCTTCACCACCACATTACTAATACATCCTCCTGCTATTGCTCTTCTTCTGCCGACGAAATAAACGAGACTGTGGCGAATTTCGCTATTGAGTCTTATTACTTTTGGACGCTGAAAATTGAATGATGACAGGACGTACAATCTCAAACCAATGATTGTTACATTTAAAAAGTTCTGATAGGTAACCATAAATAATATTTTGTATTCAGCTAATTATTTGTGCTTGTCCAGTATAAAAATAAATAAATTGTACGTAAGTTATTCGTAATTAGCAATAAAAACATAACGAATAACCTCAAAAGTCTTCCATTCAGTCCTATTTTGAATATGTTCCCATTCTCACCCCCACACTTTACTAACCCCTTCCCTCGCCCCCAGGAACACCACCCCTACGCCACATAATGACCCGCCACAATAGCATTTCAAATTTCCGTGATCGAATTTATCCAGTGGAACTTTATTTAATACAACTAAGAATATTTTTCAAGAGTAAAATAGAGTAATTCACCAATAATAAGCTATTAACCCTGGCAACTTCATTATTGTCATGAGACAGCATTTGTGGCCCGTATGGAACAATTAACGAGAAATAAGTGAACTTAAGCGGAAGCTCATACCACGAAATCGAAACGGCTCCACCCTTTAAATTTTCCTCCTCCCTTTAAAAGCGGCGCAGCCTCCCACCCACCCTGAACAAATAATTAACCTGTCTGCAGCAGTTTGCAAGGGGGGTGAACTAATGCGCACGTGACTTGCACGGGGAACTCTCATTGTCCATGACTAGTCACCGGTCTGTGCTGTTTGTCAGGTGAACAGGCATGTCAGCTAGTTTTACGCCTGTCTAGTTGAGATTACGGTTGGGAAAACATTCTCATTTGCACTTGAAGACTCCTTATCTTTCTCTTTTTACTGAGATAATGAGCATTATTGCTGTGAATAGAATCAGGAATTTAATACGTCGCGGCCAGACAGCGATTCGACGAATCTTTGAAAAAGTTCCAGCTTCAGAACAATGCAATTTATGCCAGGAATGGCCCTATTAAGGCCGCTCGCTGTACTACTAGATTAATTTCTTCACATTAATGAAGCTTTCCCCGTGTCTTCGTAGGGGTCATTTTCACATTTTTCATATGACTTTCAGGCAAATTAATCTAGTTTATAAAGATACTTTCGGGTTAAGTTATGGAAAGGAATAAAACAAGAACATTTAGAAATTGGTTAATGAATTTGTGAAGAAGATAATTTAAGTGTTACTACCTTTAGGATGGGTTGTTTCAAAAAATTTGACGAATTCGTCAAATATTTGACGTTAATTTTCACGTTTTGTGTAAGTTCTATTCAAGTTCTGTGATGATTTCAGTTTTGTGAAGCAGCTGGCCTATGATAATAAAAAAAACAGAACTCGAAAAGAACTTACACAGAACCTTAAAATTAACTTCAAATATTTGATGAACTCATCAAATATTTTGAAACAACCCGTCCTTAAATAATAGAAAACAATTTATTCCATTTTAACACCGTCATATAAACGTCTTCTTAAATACTAAAATACTAGAGTTAAATCAGTCCCAACTCTTACCAACCGTCTGGAGCCAGTGAGATTACGGCATCCGCAATCGGGGTATATTGAAAGGCTGAAGTAGTGAAAAGGGGAAGGAGATGTGGAAGAAGAATATGGGAAAGTACCTGGCAATTCAGATCTGGTTACCAAACACGGTTAAAAGCATTTAAGATGACGTTTCAATTCTGAATGGTGGTCTTTTACTAGGGCGGTACTTAGGGTGTAATCCATTCTTGAACATTCCACAAGTATTCTTTTTATTATCTTAGTAGAATTTATTGTAAAACAACACAAATTTAATTTATTAAATTCACTTGCGCCCTCCGGAATTTGAACCCGCGACCTTCGGATTCTTATCCAATAGCTTTTCCGCTTATCTACGGTGGCCGTCCTTACTCCATCAATCCACAACATAAACCGAGCAGTTTGGTACATATCGTAACATTTGATTCTCTCACTAAAATTAATTAAAAAAATAAAGAAATGCATTTAAAAAATATATATAAAATAATTTCGTTTTATCTCTCACGAAATTTCTTTGCAAGCCTGTTCTGAACTCATCTCTAACTCACTTGCAGCGTTATACGCGCTGCAATAAAAAAACAATCGGTACAATCCTCCCAGTGAGAGCAGTGAGCAGACGAGATGCTGCAGTTGCTTGAAAGGCTGACGCTGTGAGAGGGTGATACGCCACCCCGTGCATTCATCCCTTCACACCTGACTTACTTCATTCTTCACCCATGTTGCCAATATTGTCACACAAAGCGCCAAACGCCACGCGGTAACTCGCTGAAAATTATGTGCCTCGTGTCAGGAAATTTACGTTGTGATCTGTGATCAACAACAAACTCGTCTGTGTGCTCGATAGGTTCAATACAATAGTTTATTCGGAAGATTTTGTTAGAATTGCTATCAATTTTCTCGTAAACTTTATTCGTTTTCAAGAGAGAAAGAAAAGTAACCATGATTAAATATTCTGTAAATGTTAAACACGACCATGGAACGTATTTTAAAAACAACCTTATTTTACCCCTCATTTGTTCGCTTTGGGAACAGCTCTACAGGTCTTCTAGAAATAGTTATGCCTCCCTTACTGTCATGGTGAAATATGTGACCTAAACGATGTTAGAAAGAAAAAAAAACAGACTCCAAATTCAAATCTAAAAGTTGATCACAAAATAGTTAAAATGAACATGTTTATAAAATCAAAGATTCCGATCAAAAATTGATTAAAAAAATATGAAAATTTGTGAATTTCGTATAAATTATTTTTACGTGAAATAAAAAGTGTTTTGACAAAAAAGTGTCATGACAATAACGTTTATCTATTTTTGTATAAAACACAACATGTTTTATATATTACTGATATTGAAAAAAAAAAGTGGTTTTTTTTTCAATATCAGTAATTAAAGTTAGAAAAAAACATAAGGTGAACCACTTTTAAAGTTTGCATTCTGTAATTATTTTTATATTCAAAAAATATATATTTTTATTTCTGATAATATGCTTTGAAAGCATATTTCATCATCTTTGAAAAACCGTTTGATCCGGCCAAACAAACCACCTCTGCTGCACGACTGGTACACCATAAGACACCTTATTGGGCGAACGAGAGACGTATGCACATTTTTGCATAAATGGCGTGAATTTTAAATTCACCGTGAGGGAAATGCTCATAGCGCGAGTGCTCACGAGTTAAATCGTATTCGAAAATTTCGACAACATAAAAATAAAATAAAAATTAATTAAAATACCTCATTATTTTTAATACACGTAATTATCATTAATACAAGGTAGGCATGCACAAAATAAGTCCTGCTTTTTCCAAATGATTAATTTGGAAATATTCATGGCCTCACTACCTTTTTTTAACGCTTTTTAACACTTTAGACAACACAATACCCTAAAATATAGTCAGAATCTTAACGACGTAAGTAAAGAAGGCGTATACACAAAACGCGACGCGCGACCCCGGTGATTAGATGGACCTACTGTCGAATTTGTCCTAGCAAACACTCTAAAATAATTTGGGAATCTTAACGGCGCGGCGTGAGTGAAGAAAGCGGGTACACAAATTAATATATGCGCGCGGCCCGGCATATTGGACGGGCCTACGATTGAATTTGCCCTGACAGTCCTGGCAACTTGATCTTTTCCCTAGAATAAAAACTATTTTAATTAATTTTGATGAACGTGTTACTAATATTTCATATGTTTTTAAGCGAATCCCTCCGAAAGTTATTAATTTATCGTCTAGAAAAATAAAATCTGGTGCTAACCGCTAAATTTATAGTTGAAAAAAACGGGTTATAAAATTTTCAAACCGTTTCATATAGAATATAATAAAGGTAAGGTATTGTTGTTATTAATTTTAAACATAAATAGCTTACATCCCCGGGGATCAGTTTGAAAAGAAAAGTTATTATAGTTACAAGTTCGTCGGAATTTATTGAAATGTGAGCCTTGAGCTTATTGGTATTATTAGGGTAGTGTATCGCCTTAAGGAGAGAAAATTTTCGGGGCAATAGCCATTTATTATTTATAATTTACTTGGAAGTAACTGAGGGCATTAATAATAATAAAAAAGCAATTAAAAGCCCCTACACAATACTACACATATGTACAGAAAATAACTAAGAAAATAGATCGTCTTTAAGGGGGTTCGCCGCGGTTTTAAAAAGGCGAAACAGCTGTCGCGCATAATAATTACACACAGAGCTTGTGTGTAAATAAACTCTTGGATAAATTATTTAATAACAATATTACGAAATGCATTAATTTTTTTTTATAAAAATCAGAAAATAAATAGGGTTTTATACGAAACACGAAGTTAACATGAATTGATACAGATCTACACTTTATTTTAAAATAAATGCTTCTACTGTTCTTAAATGACAAGCCTACTAGAATGAACGATGATTATAAATTTAAAAAAAAAAAATTGTCACACCACTGTAAGTTAAATAAACACGCTTAGCTTCATTCTTGCCAGTGCAGTGGCGGGAAGTTGAATTAAAATGTCATAGTTTTATGATATCATTTTGAATGCAGATGGCGCAATAAATCCAGTGAAATGCAGAAGCAACTTTTATGCTATGGGCTGAGCGTTTTGTTTTGAAATACTGAGAAGCGGATTATTTGCAAAGTTTGTTTAGAAAATTAAAACAATTTCATGAAAATATTTGATTATCACCTCCGTGGCACTACCTGTTAGCTATTTTAACAATTTTACAGAGGTAGAGATTGGCGGCCTCCGTGGTCGAGGGATTGAATCCCGGCCTTCGCAAATAAATTTCATTTGATTCATTTGTGTTATTTCACAATTAATTCAATTAAAATATCTTTGTCTCTACATATTATAAATTAAAGTCCTTCGGCGCGTCTGTCTGTCTGTTCGCGATAAACTCAAAAACTACTGAATGCATTTTCATGCGGTTTTCACCAATATATAGTGTATCATGAGAAATGTTCAAATATTTAATTTGTTAAGGTTTTGTGTAAATTAGTTGAAATGTATAAGAATGCTGTGAGCGGGCTGGCAAGCGGGCGGTATGGATTTGATTTGCATGCAAATTAACATTTTGTGTTTGACATGGCGTTTTTTGTCATTAGCCACAGCAACGTGTGGCCGAGTCAGCTAGTATTATTTAAAATAAAATAAATAATATATAGTACGTTTGAGGGATTTTAAAATAATAAATAGTATATTTGAGAGGTTGGTAGGAATCTGGAGGTCAATGTGTTCAGGAGTGACGGACGTATGAACCTATCACCCCCACTGCGATGCAAGGCGATGGGTCGAGAGAGTCAGGCTGAAGAGGTCTAGGCTAGGTCTCCCTCAACCCATCTCTCCCTATCCGGCCGACCACGCGGTCTGTGGGCAAACGCATTCGCCACCAAGACCTAGAAAAACCTCGAACTCAGGCACCCCTCTGCACAAAAAATACTTGCGGTAGTGTCTGACCGAAACAGGACTTTCTATCGCAAACGAAACCGATTCTTTGGTGTGTCCGTCTCGGTTTCGGCCGAAACCGAAATTTTTTTAGACATCTTAAGAATCTATTGTTTACTGAAATTAGGCTTATATATAGACAGTTAACACGTGTTTATATAGAGAGTTAACACGTGTTAAACGAAATAAAAAAAAATAGTTGAAGTATATGAAAAAACCTTTTTTTTTATGTTTTCGCTAAAAAAAATAATAAAAAAGTTAAGAATAACAAAACATGTGAACTACTTCTTGATAATAAATTTTTTTCAATAATCAACACTTACTATATAAAGGATGGACCTCATTAATTTAGTATTTTAGCCGTCGGCAAACTCAGCTGATTATGAGGGTGACACACGAGCCATGAGCTCACCCGAAGTCAGCCGAACGACGCACGATAATTCACGAACGCAGAGTTTCGGTGCGGCCGAACGTCCGGCAGATTTCCTGCCGAAACCGAAACTGATGGCGAAACTAGATTTTTTTGCCGAAACTTGCCGAAACCGAAACCGAACCTTCGGACGGTCACTAAATTGCGGCACATTCCAGAGTGGGAGATACTCTCAGTATCGCCGTGGTGTAAGACCGCCATTCAGAATTGAGACGTTGCTTCAAATGGCTTTAACCGTGTTTGTTGACATGATCTGAGTAGCCAAGTACTTCTTTTCATCTTTCTCATCTCATAACTCCCTACTTCCTTCAGCCTCGCAACATACCAATTGCGGATGCCGTAGTCTCACTGGCTGCAGGTGGTTAGGAGCCAGTTTGGACTTTGGTGCGGTATTCAAATTAAAAAATATATATAACATTAGTATTAAACTGTCTATTTTCCGTATTTAAATAAATAAATAAATATGTTTATGCCGGTTGGCTTAAGTTGAAGTTTGAGAGAAGAGTGGGAAACATTTCCTTGACAAAGTTCACGGTCTCGATAACCTGCATGGCGGCTTGGCGGGAGGCGTGACCACCCCCCGCCTCCTCCCACCCCCGGCATTGGTGCCGGTCCCCTGGCACCGTATTCACTGTGTCACCACACTGCTTTATCTTATTTTAGAGGGACTCTTTACATTACGTTGGTAAAGGGACGGTCTCTTAAATGTATTATTTACAGGGATAAATACGAATTTGCCAATTTGGTAAATTTCCGATCGCGCTGGCCAAGCTCAATAGCTTACTCCTTTTTTAATCATTTTGCACCTGGACGTATATCACATATAAAATTTCGTGGTATGTTTAAAAAAACCTATTTGACAAGAAAAATTGATGAAAACTAATACCTTGTAAAATCATGTGACGATTCAAATTAGAGTAGATGTTTTTGGTTAATAAACTACAACACGCAAACATACGCCACAGTTCATTTTTCAGGATCGCCAAATCACGAGGACATTGCTGTCGCTAAGTAAACTCCGCTGTTTAAGAAAGTCACTATTTATTTAATATGTTCGCGGTATAACAACACACACATTGGCAGTAACAACTGGTAGCAACATCAATCGCCGCCATTTGCAAATCGTCGTTGCTCTGCATTGACTTGATCGCATGACACTTGAAAAATTTTTTTTTTACTGATGACACGTTGTCAATCTAAATATGTATGTATTTTTTTTTTTTTTAAATTTGCAGTTATTATATTTTGAAAGTTGAACTGTTTTATATGTTTACTCTGAAATTGTTTTAAAGGTTACATAAAAAATCAAATTTACATTTTAGGATCTTTATTTTTTGAGAATTTTTTAAAAGTGATGTTTTTTTATAATATTTATATATAATACATGTGTTGGTAGACGTATCAAAGAAATAAACGTCTTTAGAGATGCAAGAAATCCGCTTGAAATGTCGGTTTATTTTTAGGTTATTTTTTTGGTATTAAAGCAGACATCGAAATTTTTTATTATTTTTTTATTGTATGCACGAGAAAAAAGTGAGGAAACGGTTTCCTTCCAAATTTGTTATTTAAAAGGACTGTGTTTTAAAATTTTTTTTTTAATCTCTCTATATTTTGATCAAAAATGTTATGTTAAGAATTTTTTTCCATTTTTTTTCCGTGTTTGAAGCTTAAAATATGGCATTTTTTTAAATACTAAAGTATATTTCAAATACACAAATCTAAAAGGTAATTTTATCTCGTCTTATAAAAAAAATGTATTCAAAAAAATATGTATGATATAATTTCACATAAACATCGCCAGTTTGTGGGTATAAAAACTGTATTTGTTCTTATAAATAAAGATAGCTTATTTAAGTTACAGTAGGAATAACATCCAATCAACAGGCCTGTCAGTAACTAGCCACTGCCGGAATTGTGTCGGCAGACTGCCTGATGAGACTGCAGCAGAGATGATGAACCGCGGTGAAACCGGCGGATTAGACATGTTAGTATTGTAACGAGTTTTCTCTACAGAATAGCGAGATAACACATGACTGTTAATCTACAGTTAGGTTCAGTTTGCACTGACGTATTGCTTGGGGACGTATGGGAAACTGGAGTATCGGGCGGGGATGCATGGGAATCTGGACGTATCGGGTGGGGATGTATGTGAAACTGGTGGTATGGATGTATGAATTGAAGCGTTGCTTGAAATGGCGTTAGCTGTATTTGGTAACTAGATCTAGACAAAAAATCCATTGATCCCCTCAGCACCGGTGCATAGCCGGCTGGTACACGGTTGACATATTATGTCACATGAAAACGGATCGCTTCTACGACTCCACGATTTGCCAGCCTCTGTGCTTTCTCCTTCCTACAACACGGGTCTCTTCAAGACCCATTGCACTTCTTCTTCTCCTCAAAAATACCCTCCACATAGCATCTTCAAAGATGATATAGGCCCTGAGGGAAATTATTTTCTTCAGGGCCTCCGGTGTGGAGTTATAGCAAAAACAAAAATAAAAAAGATCGGAACAGCCAGATGCTTTGTCATCGTCTCCTTTCTCATCACTTTCCCCTCCCCATTACCTTTAGTCTCACAATATGCCTACCCAATTTATTGGGGATGCAATAGTATCACTGGCTCTAGACGGTTGGGAAACGTCAACGAAGAGATTCTTGTGCAGTATTCACATCAGAAAAACTCTATAAAATGATGGAAGACTCAAATGAAAGAATAAAAAAAGGGAGTGAGTGCCATAGGTCCACCCAAGTGGTTCGCTACGTTTGGTGACTTAGCAGGGGTGCCTGGGTTCGTGGGGTGAGGTTTGTCCGGATCTTGGCGGCGGATGCGTCTATCCACCATCTGCATGGCAGACCGGATCGGGAGAGAATGGTTGAGGGAGTCCTTTTGACTTCTCCAGTCGCGCTCTCTCGGAATTTCGCCTTGCACCGCCGCGGGTGGAATGGATTCATACCTCCGTCACTCCTGGACATACCGACCCCCAGATTCCTACCCATCCCTCATACCCTTTTCCTTCCCAGAACTCCTTTTCCACCTTTTAAAAAAACCCTCCACACAGCATCCCTTAAGATGACATAGACCCTGAGGGGCATTATTTTCTTACTGTGTAGAGCTAATGTGAAAAAAAATACGAGTGCAGTTCACACACGGTAGAAGCGAACTTTACCAAAATAATCTCAAGCCTTGAAAAGTGAGGTCATAATCAAAGCAGCCAATGAGCGCAGACCTAAGGCCTAGCATCTTTTCCGTTTTATATCTCAACCAATACGAGCCTTTAAAAGTAAAATCATAATCAAATCGGCCAATGAGCGCAGTGTGATGCTTCGCAGGTGCTAATGCGTAAATTCCGTTTCATCCAAATTCCGAATCACTAACGCCGCGTTTCACTTCAAAAAGTATCTTTAATATAAATAGAATTATTTCACTGACGGTCACCCCACTCTTAAAGCTGAAGTATCTTTCACTCTAGTGTGAATACCCGTAGGTGTATACAGTGCATCTTTTCTTCGGGCTGGTGTGATGGAGATAACAAAAGGTTTACAGAGAAAAGTCGGAAGGAGTCGCTTCCCTATACACTGCCGGAACTGCCCTAACAGTCTATACACTCCATACAATCTGTACACACGCCGCGAGCCGACCGGACCGGCCCTACTTCGGTCAGATTACACGGGATGTATTTTGTTCTGGTGAGCTTACAGATTAGCTTTACGAAGTTCAAAGGCGTAAATACCTTAATGCGATTTGTACTTCCACGTATTTCCAAGGGGATTATTAAATAATAAGTAAGTATCTGTCTGCCCAAAGTCAGCGTATCTGTAATCTTGAAGCTTGCCAGGGTTCAGTCCATGAGGTAAGCGCGCTGTTTTAAGGCTGTGTTATTTCTAACTACCGTCGAGATGGACAAACACATACCACGATTAAATATATATAAATATTTTAACTTAAGAAGTTTAATGAAAAACATACTCCCTAGAGAAATTTATTTTAATATTTTCTGGGAAGCGTATATCCATAAACGTAAAGTCCGTACCGAGTCATGTAGCATGTCTATGCTTAGAATGGGTAGTTTCATAGAATTTGAACAATTCATCAAATTTCAAGTTCCGTGAAAGTTCGATTTAAGTTCTGTGAAACAACTTGCTTAAAATGATATAATAAAAACTGAAAAGAACTTGAAAAGAACTTGAAAACTTACTTGAAATTTGATGAATTGTTCAAATTCTGAGAAACAATCCGTTTTTAATTGATTACACTTTTTTACATTCTTCATCAGGTCCGAAGGTTATATTGTTCTGCAGATATTTCAATATAAGGTGCTTCGATGAAATAGCGTAATTGATTCATTCAATACTAACAACGATGCATAGTCATAAAACACGCCAAACGCGCTCCCAACATTTTTACACGGTTTACATGTGGACTCGTTCTGGAGTAAATCACCTTAGCTAGGGATCGATTTGCCGGCCTCTGTATTTCCTCCCTCCTACAACATGAGTCTCTTCACGATCCATTTTCACTCTTGACTCTGTTCAAAAAGATCCGCCGCTCAGCATCCCTCAGCAGGAGGGAAATTTTCTTCAGGGCCGGCTTTGTGGAGTACGTGAAAAAAATACTTCAAATTTCTAAAAATAATTCGTAAACGTAAAGAATCAAATTATTTTCTTTACGTGAATGAGATATAACAAGAATACCTAAGTAGTAATGGAACTCTGTTCGTAAATAAAGACTATACGTGAGAAGTACATTGCTTGCATATAATGTACCCTCCTGAAAATCACGTCGAAGTACGTAAAGTAAAACAGTATTTTTCACCGATGAAATATTATTTTTTTCTTTTTTATAAATCGACACATCAAACAAAAGCAATTACAGCCCGACACGATACCGAATAAAGTGTCAATAGTAAAGTACGTATATCATAACTCTCCTTATCCCGGCCCTCCTCGTTTACATCAAAAAGCTCCGAAAAGCTCATTGACAGCGGGTGTTATTGAAACCTTAACCGATATCAGCCGAACGGCGAAAAAACAAATAAAACTCACTTCGCATAGTAAATACAATTTACTTTTATACGGCGGACCGTTGATATAAATGAAAAAGCTGTCACAATATCCCCCGCAACCTGCAACGTGCTTTGCTCCCCCTCTGCTCTGGCTGTCAAACTTTTTGAAATTACAAAAATTCGTGAATTTTTACATTTTAATTGAATATTACTCGGGTGAATTTGAAGACTTTTTTCTATTTTTTACATAACTAGTGATTTCTGGAGAAAAAAATATGTACACATAAAATTTTTTTTTGGGAAATAGACAAGACACGAGTTTTTAACAATTGAGCTTTTCTTTCATACGACATGATCATTTAAAAAATGGTTTCCCATTGTGCGGCTTGCTAAATTTGCAGTGCAATGATATTATGACTAGATTCCATGCACTAAAGTGTGCAGTGTGTAGAAGTTTTAAAAAATATTAATGCATTTCCTTACTGTCATGTAAATTCCAAAGCAAAAAAGTTTATTTTGTTGAAGTTTTTCGATTATTGCAAATCTAGTTTTCAATATTAAATTTGACTATAACAGTTTTACGAACTTTTACCCATCTCATAAGATGACAATGACAAAAAAAAATCGAAATATTACCCACAGATATGTACTACGATTGCGACTAATCACGTTTAACGTGATATTTATGTTGTAAAATGTGTAAGCAGATAAAAACAAGAAATAAAAACTAGCTTTGATTTTGAATAAACTTAGAAATAAACCTTTTAAGATGAAGCTGTACGGAAATCCTATTTATATACTATTTAGATTCATCTTTACGACGAATTGGTTTGAACATCAAAAAATATGTTACGGTTAAATTTAAGATTTTACTAGCTTTTCTATGTATTGGAATAACAATAAAATTATTATTTACATAACAAAAAATATAAGCGTAAACCTGTAAAAAAAATTTTTTTCATGACTTAAGTTTGAAGTAATTTAAAAAACGATTTTTAAAAAATATCCCATTATGGCCAAGACTATTTTTAAGACTATTTTGTATGTTCTAACTTTTTTCTTTCTTAAACAAAAAATATAAGTAATGATATAAAATATAAATAATGTACAAAATAAATAAAAAACACTTTTTCGCTTACTTGCCTCGTGCAAATACGACGCACGATTTTAAATTTTGTAGGCATGAGAATCTAAATATTTCTAGCATTTATATTCCTCTTAACATTACACTAATGAAAAACGTTATTCGTTTAAAACCTCTTTATTTTATTTTTAAACGATAATCGGTTGATCTCTACCTTTATCAGGATAAATATAAGCTTTATACCTAAGTTTGTGTCCTGATTCCTGATGAAGGTTGAGATCAACTGAAACCGGTTTATAAATAAGATAAAGTGGTTTTTAACAATTTGAATAAACCCTTTCCTACATTATTTAGTGAGGTCCATTAAAAACAAATATAAATGAATGAATTTTGATTTCACAACAAGAATCAAAATATAATATCAAGCAAAACTGATAAATTCCCTTGATAATTTATTATTTGCTCCAAATTAGTTTAAAATTATACTCGTAATTCAAAGTGTTTTGGTTGCCCGCAAATGAATTGAATGAAGTTCGCAGAATGCATGTCGATGCACATCACGAATTCCATACTTCACGCTCCACTTGTACAATATATTAGGTACATATTACGTATTTGTTTAACACTCATAAAGCGGCTTATTTTAGTGAAATGAAAATTTGATTCTGGTGCAAGCAAATGTTTATCAAGATTTATACTCGCAAATATTTCTATTCAGGAATACAACCGTTGGACAAAGCGTGGCGTGGCAGTGTATCCGTGCCATTCGGTTAAAATCGTGAAATATTGAAATAAAATCATAAAAATAATATCAAACATTGTGACACACAAGTGAAGGGTTCGACGGCTTTCCTGTTTTAGTTCCACGGATGTTGACAATGGAATTGGAAATTTGCTCACTTCACTTTGCTCGTGCAAATATTGGCATCATAATATTACATATTATGTAAATTTTTACTCGTAACTATCAATGCGTCAAACAAAATAGATAATTAAAACTAGGTACAATGTGTTCGATTAATACCTACAAACGTACTTGAAGACGCACTCCATGGTCGAGGGGAAAGCGATCCGTAGGTCGCGGGTTCAAGTCCCGGAGTGCGCAAGTAATTTTTATTTGAATTAATTGCTGCAGATTCCAGAGTGGAAGAAACTCTCAGTACCGCCCTGATGTAAGACTACCATTCATAAATGAAACGTTGCTTGAAATAGCTTTATCTGTATATGGTAACCAGATCTGAATAAGCAGGTACTTCCTCACTTTTCTCTTCCCAACTTCTTTCCCTCCCCCTATCAAGCCTCACAACATGTCCCAATTAGAGGTGCCATAGTCTCACTGGCTTCAGGTGGTTGGGAGCAATTGGATATTTTTTTTTTTTTTTTAAAAGTGCCGGTAACCCGGGCGTTTATTAAAAAAATTAATACAAATGTGCGCTACCCGACTCACTAGACAATATCTGTTCTGAGCCGGGTAGCAGTATCTATGATTACATATCAGTGAATGAAGATTAAAGCAAAAAAATACATAAGATGTTAAATAAAAATACAAAGTACAAAAGAAAAACATAATATACAAATAAAAATAAAAATACAAAAGATAACTACATATAATAATCTAAATATAAAAAAAAATTAACAAACATATATAGTATAATGGAACATTTTCAGTATGAAAGTTTTTTTTTTTTTTTTTAATTTTAATATATGATTTAATAATAATATACAACGTATAAAAAATTAGTTAGTTATTAACACGTTCAGTTTGCAAGTAGCTTGTTAATGCAATCCCTTTTTTTGTTTAATAACCACGTATTAAAGTTTTTATATGTACAATTTCTATTGGTTTGAGTTATGTGTTGTGTTTCTTTTAAGAACATGTTGAATATGGAAGGTGCGAGGTAAGATTCATGTTTTTTAGCTAGAGTGAATTTTATTTTTGGCACTTGTAAATGTTTGTTAGATTTAGCTCTAGTGTTCTGGGAGTGAGATATGTGGGAAGGTGATGATTTTATGCAATTTATATGGATAATTTTTTTTATGAATAGCTTCCTGATATCAAGTATTTTGTTTTGAATTAAAAGGTTTTCAGTGGGATGAAGATATGGTTTTTTGTACATAGTTCTAATAAGTGATTTATGAGCTGTGTTAAGCAGCTTAATGTATGTGTCTGCAGCTCCTCCCCATGCCGATATACCATAAATTAAAATGCTTTGGCAAAGGGAAAAGTATACATCTTTTAATAGTTTAGGTGACATAATTTTTCTAATCGTTTTAAAAATATATATTTGTTTCCGGATCTCATTACAAGTGAATTTATGTGAAGTTCCCATTTTAGTTTGCAATCCACTGTTAAACCAAGATACTTAATACTATCCGAATGCTAAATTTTTTCGCAGTCGCAGTTTGTGGTTTGTAATGTAGTACATGGGTACAGATGTAAAAGCGGGACGAATTTAGGTTGCCCAGTTTTGGTTTTACTGAATATTAAAAATTTGGTTTTCGAGGTGTTTAGGGTAAGAAGATTTTTGTCGAGCCATTTTTTTATCTCCTTCATACCAATTTCTGCGCATTTAAAGACCTTTTCCCAAGATTGCTCTTTAAAAAAAAGTACAGTATCATCTGCGTAGCTGATCACATTATAGCAGAGTGTTGGAATTTTAATATTAGTGAGACCATTAATATATATAAGAAAAAGAATAGGGCCTAAGACACTACCCTGAGGCACTCCGTACTTTATTTCTGCTGTGTCACTTAGGCATTTGTTTAGTTCAACTATTTGTTTCCTATTTTTGATATTGATATTGGTGCGATATTCACCTAAAAAGGAGAAATATCACAGATTTATCTCTCTCTCACATCCCAGCTCTCAGATAGACTTAGCACGAGATACCGGCGCTTTTGTAATCATAGTAACTTTTTTATAATAAAAAAGTCTCTTAAGTCTCCTTAGAATTATTATATTAGTTACCATACCATTATAACCGAAAGTACATCGTTTGAAAATGCTCATTACAGAATCCAAGGGTTGTTTTAGAAATAAAGTTTAAAAAATCAATAAAAAATGCGAAAGTTCCAAATAATTTTAACTTACTTGACCTGTCATGCAATGGATTCAATTACATAATGAATCAATAAGAATATAATCCTTTATTTACCAGGACGACAAATGAATAATATTTTATAACTTTCTCGATATTATTAACTGAAACGTTGGTGCGTATAATTTGTTTCAATAACACTGCAAAAACAACACAAACCAACGTCGCGCCGCAAGCAGAACAATGAACGAAACAAAATAATAAACATGTTTCTATCGGCGGAAATATTCTCATTATTCTTACCGCTCTAGAATTTAAAATAATTAAAATGTCATGCACCCGCGACCAGCTCAGTGGGCAGTAATGCACCATGAACTGCACTTATTTGTACTTGGTAGAAAATATTTTAGAGAAAAACACTGTGTGATCCGAAATGGGAATATCAAACAATAAAACATTAATGTTAAAATCAAAAATTATTTGTTTGTTCATATTTTATGCGCTGCCATCCGATTGCGATGAAGCTTTGGAAGCTTATTGTGCGAACGCCCATGAAGATTTTTATATATAATGGTAAGCTCTGGCGTTATAAAATTTGTATAAATGAAAATGTGTGTATTATAAATATAATATATTATAATATCGCATGAGGGAAAGAAGGCAGGAGGGGGGGTAGGTTTACGAAGGAGGTGGGATTGCGGGAGGGATGACGAGGAAGGGGGAAGGCGAGGAAGTTAGAAGTGAAACGCGGGAGGGGAAAGAGACACGGGAGGGAAACGGGGACGCATGGGAAAGGACGTGCAGGGAGAAACAATGTATTTATTTGAATCGCATTCAACGCATGCCGGGTACCATTAGTAAAACATGATGGGGTTGGATGGAAATCGATATCGATGATTATAGTCACTATTATTATAAACATTGTTTTGAGGAAAAACGTATGTGGAATGTTATATTTCATGATTAACTAAGTACGGTTTTTACTATCGAATGCTATAAATTCGCATAACAAATTATATACCTACGTACGTATACCTTTTCATATACTTATGTCATCCTAGTCGCAAATTTATTTTTAATGTTTTATATGAATACCGCACAAGAGTCCCAACTGCTCCCGTCTGGAGCCAGTGAGACCATGGCATCCCCAATTGGGGTATGTTGTGAGGCTGAAGATAGTAGAGAGGGGAAAAAGATAGAGGAGAGGAATGTGAGAAGTACCTGGCTATTCAGATCTGGTCACCAAACACGACAAAAGCCATTTCAAGCAACGTTTCAATTCTGAATGGTGGTCTTACACCAGGGCGATACTGAGAGTATCTTCCACTCCGGAACGTGCCGCAAATATACTATATATTATTTTAAATGAATAAATTGTGAAATAACACAAATTAATCAAATAAAATTTATTCGCCACGCCGAATGCGAGTCAAGAGCCTTACCGCTGGACTACTCCGGCCGTCATTAACTGTATAGTAGGTGTATACCTATTCGTTTTTCAACATCTATTTCTACACGCCTCTCAAAAATAGTTATTGCGTAACGAATAAACCTTTTTAAATACATCGATTTGAATGAATGAATCTAAATCTTGGAAATGGAATTGACCCACTTCCCGACATCCCGTTATTGATTGCAATTTGTTTAGTGGTATTTAAAATCCATACTTACTTACTAATATTATAAATGCGAAACTGCTCGAGTTTGTTAATGACCTTTTCACGCATAACACAATATAAAGACTTTAATAATTCTTTCACCAATATAAAGCTAAACTATATGCGCTGACTACAGGTTGTATATGATGGTAAGCTCTGGAGTTATGAAATTATAAATATTAATATATTATATTTGTTATACGTTTTCTGTCGCTAACAAAAGCGAGTTTTTGCTAACGTCAGAAAAAATCTTCCATGGAAACAATGTTGATATATTTTTGGGCTCTATGCTGGTAGGTACTCGGTCTACTGGTCAGCTACTACTGCAGAAAATTCAAATATTAGAATTCGTTTTTTTTTTGACAAGCTTGGAATAAATGTCAGATGAGAGTTCTTATATTAAAAATATAATTCGTTACGATTATAAAGACTGAATGATAAATAGAGTATTTTTTTATTATATTAACGAACTTCCAAATATTTAAACAAAAATAAACATCCGAAATGTTTGTAAGCGCATAAATTCCGAACGAATGAACAAAATTGGATAAGTAATTCTTTTTTTCTTTGAGCAATAGCATTATGAAATTTAGATGGTAGGCGAGATGTTTTAAAACTGAATGTAAGTGAATGAATATATGGAATGCGGGAGGGGATGGGGGTGGGGGAGGGGAGATAATTGATAAGTGCAAGCGCTACAGTAATTTCCCGTAATACCATGCGAGCGAAGCCGCGGGGAAATGCTAGTATTAAATAAAAATAAAATATTGATAGCAAATATGTTTTTAAAACTGCCACAAATATTTATAATATTTGTTTTTAAAATAGCCAATAAATACTAATATTTATATTAAATAACAAATTTGTTTTTAAAATAGCCATCAGTTAAATTTATTTTCACACTGATACCTATATGGACAATAATTTATGATTTGCTATTTAGATATCTTGTTACTCCTTGATTATTTTGTAACTTTACAAGAAATTAGAGGGTAGATTCAAGGTGCGATTCTTGCGCTGACCAGGTAAGCATTAATGACTTGCAATAGTTCGTCAGGATTTCAATGATTATCTTATCATTTGAGCGAAGAGGGAGTCAATAATCGGAGAAATAAAGGTGATTTCGGACCATGAATCAGAAATAAGATAGCATTCCCAGTTTGTCATCATTTGTCGCGGCAGACACGATCATAATATGCTTCCTGTATCGCAATCAGATATATCTAACTTCTCTCCTACTTGCTCCACGTGCGCAAACCTTCAAGGGGGGAGGCTGTTTGCTGCACTATTGGGGGGATGGGAGGGGGGTGGTACTCACTGAGCACTGTACACAGGGCGCCATGGCCTGTTAACATGAATATCCACTAAGCCGAAGGATGGACCGGCGATCAATCTCTGTGGGCAATATGTGCATTGCACACTACTTCTCTATATACATATTTTAAACGTGTTGACTGTTGAAAGGTGCACGGCTATTAAATGTAGTGTGTACTCGTAAGCGCTTAGTGTCAGGTATCAGTCGGGAAATTTACGCATTACAAAAGTAAATATTATAAAAAACCAAATATAACATATTTTTAAATAAACCTATTGACGTACTACGTTATGAATGAATAAACCTATTGACGTACTACGTTATGAATGAATAAACCTATTGATGTACTACGTTATGAATGAATAAACCTATTGACGTACTACGTTATGGATGAATAAACCTATTGACGTACTACGTTATGAATGAATAAACCTATTGACGTACTACGTTATGAATGAATAAACCTATTGACGTACTACGTTATGAATGAATAAACCTATTGACGTACTACGTTATGAATGAATTAGAATGAGTGAGTAAAAAAAAACGATTAGTAACTGCGTGGATATATTCCTATGTTACAGAATGGAAAAAGAATATTTTCGAAATAATATTTACATTTGGTTAATACAGTGAATTAATGCAATAATTTTACCTTTAAAAGTAATGCTTTTCTATCATTGTAGAATACAGAAGATCACTAGAAATACCTTTCGTATAGATTTGAATTGACACCAACGTTACCACTGACTTATATCTTTTAGTTTTAGCTCATTTAGAACGCGTTTTGTCTCTCTTACACTAAACTTGCCCGATATCGTTTATCGCCACCCTAATTGATTTTCATGATAATGGTGGAACACTGTTCTACATACGAAATTTAAAAGAGTGATCAGACTTTTGAATCACGGAATACGTTCATGGGATGAGGTTTGTCTTGGTCTTGGTGGTAAATGCATCTGCCCATCAGCTGTGTGGAAGGCCGGATCGGGAAATAATGAGGGAGGAACATCATCACACTTTCGGAACATTGCCTTGCATCGCAGTGAAAGGGATAGATTCTTACTTCCGTAGAATCATACTTGGAAACACTGACCTCAAGATTCCCACCCACCCTTCATACTTTTTCCTTTCCAGAACTTTCTCTCCTTCCTTTTCTCAAAAGACACTCCTCAAAGCAACCCAAAAATGATAGGCTTTGAGGGGAGTTATTTTCCTCAGAGCCTCCTGTGTGGAACGAATGTAAAAAAACACATACACGGCATTTTTTGTGTCCTTTAATCTTCTATTAAGTTTATGTCAGTCGTAAGTATATATTACAATTCAACATACGTTTTCATCATGCTAAGTTTATTTATGGACATTTTTCATGTAGTTAATAATACGAATACAAATATGTGAGAAAGTACAATAATAACACGTGAATTAAAAGGGGGGTAAGGTTTTAAAACTCATTTTTTTCTAAACGTAAATGTCGGAAGTATTGTCAAAATTTCAAGTAAATCGGAGCAAAACTAACGAAGATAAAGCGTTTCAAGCGACCGGCCCACAGGCTCGATTCAAGTATATTTCGAGTATAAAAAACTTTAAATCGATTTTCTCGCAAACAATTTTTTGAAGTTCGGGAACATTATAACTCAAAATCTACTTAACCAATCCTTTTGAAATTTTTTACACATAAATCAACAGGTAGTGATGAAAAGTTTTTTTTCTATCATTTTTTTTTCATTTTATAATAAGAAATTCATCGAAAATTTTTGCAAAAATCGCATTTTTGACTTTAACATGCTGCAAAAAAAAACCAAAAAAAAACCGCTTCGACACTACCTAGAAAAACAAATAAACTTTTAAATCAATTTTTTTTTGTTTTAAATCATTCAATGATGAGTTATAATGTTCACCGCTTAACAAATTTTTTTCGAGACGCCTCAGGAGATTCGCTCTCACGGATGTATTTATTGATATTTTTAATTAAACAGTTTTTCAAAAACACTTTTTTTTATTTTATTTATTAACAATTTTTTTGGTACAATTTGTAAAATTTTGTTATACAAACTTTTTATATAAACAGTTTTAAAAAAGTAGAGAATAATATAAATAGATAAGCAGATTAACCAAAAAAATCCCACATAGGCATCGCCAGTTCGTGGGTATGCTCGAGTGACAGAAAATTACTCATAAACATACAATATATTGTAGAAATTTAAGAAATAAAAAAAAAATTATATACATAAAAAATAGATTCAGTGTTTACTGAAATACATATTCAAAAGACATGTTCATAAAGATTAATAAAAATTTTGTTAAGTTACAGCAGGTCAGATGTTACAGCAAGTAAATGTTTGTGTCGATGGTATTCATCCAAGACTTTAAAACATTTTTATACTTACTGTAGGTGGATATATTTTTACAATCAATTTCTGTAGCCTTATAGAAAGCATTATATATTTTTGGTGTAATAAAATATGCATGTCTTTGCGCAAGCCTAGTTTTATACCGTGGAACTTCAAATACATTATTTAACCTATTTCTAAAACGCTTTTCATTTTTTGCAAAAATAATATTTCGTGTAAATATAAATTTTAAACATTGTTTACAGTAAATTTTTCTTAAATCTAACAATTCAGCCTCATGGAACAATTGCACGGAGGGGTAGTTCATATCTTTATGCAACATTATTTTTAGTACTAATTTTTGAGTTATTTCTAGTGGCTTAATGTGTGTATTATACACACCCCCCCCATCCAATTATTCCATAAGACACTGATGATTGCACCAATGCATGATACACCAATTTTATTTTTTTAATGTCAACTATGTATTTTAAACGTTTAAAAATATAAGTTAAATACCTAAGTTTATTAACAAGCTTTTGTATGTGATCTGTCCATTTGAGTTGGCTGTCTATTCATATGACTTCAGATGTCATATATAACGTGTATATAAAATAAATAAACCAACATCATTCATATCTCAAAAAAAATAAATCATTAAAATATGCCTTTTTTTCGCCTTTAAAACCTTACCTCCCCCCCCCTATAGCTTTAAAAACATATTATGGACAAAGGAATACAATGTTAAAGCCAAATATTACCACAAAAAATGTTTTTTTTTTCTGTAGTTACTGAAGATGAAATAGTATGTTAAGCAACGCTTGTTATCAATTAACAAATTCCAATAACCTTACATGGAAGTTTAAATGAAATAAATGTAAATAGTTTTTGCTCGTGAAGATCTCCGATTGTGTAAAAGCTCTGATATTAGAAAATGGATTGCATTTGATAGTTCTACAAACCCTCGTATCTCTAAAATACATGACGCATCAAGAAGTAAGCAAACAGTGGCTGGCTTGCAATAAATAACAGTCGTGGGGGAGGGTGATAGCTATTGCGGATTATTGCGGTGAAGCCTCCACTCTTACCAAAGCGCAGATATTATTTGTTGACAGGCTAATAAAAAAAGGAGGATTCATTTCGTTCTCGGGTCATATTGGATTTTTTTTACTGCGCTTTTCATATCGCGGCATGCATCTGGATATTAAACGGCGGAATATTCCAGTCGTGATTGCATGTTAAATACAAATCCATTGATCCATACAATGTCGTTAAATATGCGATGAATTTTATGTGATATATTAAATGAAAATAAACTTAAGTAATATGAAGCATTTGGAACTTAAAGGGGTATTTTAGAAGTTTTTCAAAAAACACACAAACCCAAATGGATTTGCACCTGAGCATTCTAATTGAAAAGTTTGTTTAAGATGAAGCCATAGTAAATAATGCAAAATCACACAAAATCATGTGTTTTTGTTTTGAAAATTTGATCACTTAGAAATATTATAAATGCTTCAATTAAATAATGCGTGTAGAACATATCTTGGCCCTTAAAAATATCGGTCATTTTTTTTATAAGTCTTTTAATAAGCCTAGAAAAAAATAAAGTAACAGGTCTTTAAAAAAACACTTTCAAGTGCAAACTCTCCTACTTACGAACATCTTTTCGGATATGGTTTTATTGCTTATTGTAGCAAATTTAGTTTCTTTTATGATAATCGCAAAAAAATATGATATTTACGCCCGATATTCACAAAATAAAATAAAATATGCATATTTGCGTTGTTATTTCACAATACGGCTGGCAGCCGACGAATGCGGGTTTTCAAATTGACCCTTATGTCGTTCACCGAAGGACTACTGGCTTGCCACACCCTACTTTCTTTCAAAACTCCCCTGGCCGGAGCAGGGAGCGGACGTGTGACTCCACGTCGCTCGGTTCCGTGAAATCAATTTTAAATTTCCTTGTTATTACAATAAACAATGTGTAAAAAAGGAGTTAATGTTTTTTTTAGGTCTTTACGAAATCAACCTGTAAAAAAAAATTCTCAAATACCTTTTTCAACCGTTCCAAAAGCTTTTTCTCAAATATTTTTAAACTCCTCCCACAATGGGCGTGAATTCCGACTTCGATTTTTCCCTGGACTATTGGATCCCCTTAAGTGCACAAGTTTTAACTGTTCACAATCGCAGTGTAGATTGAAATTTATTAGTGTAGATGTTAGTAAGGCATTCATTCTTTAGTGTTATGTTTTAGTTCTTTGAATATTCAGTTGAGATGATCAAAGTCGCAACAACCTTCAATATATATTAAAGAAAATAAGTATTTTTGGATTTGGACTCTGTCGAAGCCAGGTTAAGTCAAGTCAACCTCTCAGAAGCTAGGCATACTATAGAAGACCCGCAGATACTTTAGTAGTACACATCTGCTCACCATGTACGAATCATTGTTGAATTTGGCAGCCACTTCTGTTCTGGAGCTCTCGATTCCGTGCAGAAACGGGCGGTTTATTTGATAGTTGACCCCTATCTTAACAAACATACTGCAACCTTTAAAGGTAACCAATAACAAATAGAAATTATATCCTTGTTCTACTGGTACATTACAATGGAAGGTGATTCGAGGAACTATTGTCATTGAGTCCAACATATAAACTCTATTCACATTTGTCACACGGGTGGTTTCTACGACTCATTCTTGAGTTCAAAAGCTTGGCTGTGAAATGATCTGCCGGCAGCTGTGCTTCCTTCCTCCTTCAGCATTGGTCTCTTCAAACCCCATGTTCACTCCTTTCTTTCCTCAAAAAACCCTCCTCACAGCATCCCCAAATATGACATACATGGAGAACTTTAACGCCTCTGTCACCAACAATCGTTTGATAAAGACAGAGACGTTAAAGTTCTTCAGACTCTTAGGGAATATATTTTCCTCATGGCCTCCAGTGTGGAGTTAATGTTTAAAAAATCGATATTTCGAAAACTTATTAAGTATGGGTTCGTGGTTTCTAGAAAATACGTTATCACCGAATTGAGTCTACTTTATTTTCTTAATACTTTACCTAGTAAATTCATTACGTCATACCTAATAGTAAACAATCAGAGAAATTAACACTCCGTAAATAAATTCATCTCCGTAGGAATAAAAAAATTTAATTAATAAATGTAATATTCAAAATTGGAATTGATTGCGTCAAGAATTTCAGACTATCCGTGATTTTTTAAGGATATGTGCTGGTATTGCATGTTTAAGTTCTGATGAATAACGTTATATTTTCTTTCTCTGTATTTACTGAATTTTTTAAATTTAATTTTTTAAATGTGTGCATGTTCTCCCTTAACTTTGCATTTGCGACTGTTCGCGCGCGCAGGAGTGAATTATATTTTGACTTCTGAAAAATTAAATCATATATTATTTAGCTGAAAAGTGCAAGCAGCCAAGAGCCAAGAAATGATATTCTTAGACAACAGGCAAGTTTATTTACATCTTGAACAGTTTTCCTTGTCTACAATGAAATTTTCTGTATTTCGACTCTTATGAACTTCTTCATTTTTTAGTGCATCCCATGGAATTTCCAATGGGGGTATTTTGTGAAACTGAAAGGAGTGCAGAGACGGAAAAGATAAGATAGAAAAAACAGAGAAATACCTGGTCATGAACATGGCTATTGCCGATTCAAACAACTCTTCGATTCTGAATGACGGTCTTTCACCGGGGCGATAATGAGAGCATCTGTGATTCTATATTTTTAAGAACCATATTATCCTCAGCTCAAATTGTAATATTTAATTATTAAAGATAATATTAACGACCCTGAAGTTCCAAAAACCAGTGGCTGAGAATTCAAATTTTTAAAACCCTTGCAACTGTACAGGGCGGTTCCGATGAGAAAGGTTATTGATTATTCTCCGTACCAGCATTTTTAACTTATAAGACAAAATCGAATTTATTTCATCAAAATTTGCTTCAAAGTGTACCTATGTTCAAGTTAGCAATAAAAATTGTCAAGTGCGTGATGATAAAATTATTAAAACTAGTGGTCGCCCAATGGTCGAAATTAATTGCAACGTTTTTTTATTGATTTAATGTATTCTTATGCATAATTTAAAAAAAATATTAGCATTCTGCACTCCTCCTTAATATAAACCATAAGTGTGCGAAATTTCATACTCCTCCGTCCGCGCAATTTTTGTAAAAAGGGGTACAAAATTTTTGCTTCACGTATTAATATATAGAAGATTAAACAACAATGTCTAAGCAAACATGTGCGTAAAAAAATCTAAAATAAATTAATTTTTATTACCTATAATAAATAGACAAACTAAAGTTTTTTCGTCAAAATGTGCGCGGATTTTCTTTAATGATTTTATTAACTAAAATTAAAATTCTGAAAAGAAGTTTTCTCAGATATTTTATTTTACTTTATGATTGTATGATTGGAATTGTGTGTTGTATAATACAACATTTTGATTGTACATTTAACAACCTTATTATAATAAAAAGAAACATTTTTTTTTCAAAATTTAAAACATAACTTTACCAGATAAAATAATCTTTGGAAATCAATTTATATTTTTTCGTAGAATTACCTACATCTAAAATTTGATTTTAAAATGACCTATTTCCGATTGTGTCTGGTTATTTCCACTTAAAGGCAACATAAAATCTGTGATCAACTGGCAGGAATATAGTTTCAAGCACGCTATAATAACGGTTCAATGAAACTCAGAATCGATTCAACTCAACACCTTTTTGAAAAGTCATTAAAAGATGAAAAAATATTGAAAAATAGCCCATAACCAACCTATATAATCAATTTTTAAAATTTTTTTGGTCATCATTGACTTTTTAAAGGAGGTGTTGAGTTGAGTTCATTCCGAGTTTTCTGGTCACCCAACAACATACATCAATAATAATAATCAAAGGACCTTCTTTTCTTCTTCAAGGGTTCTTCAAGGGTTCTGTAATTGGCATATTTTACTTCAAGATTACTGTTCCACAAAATCAATATGTATACAACGTTTGGTAAAAGCCCGTAAAGGCGTATATTTATATAAATAAATAAATAAAATGAAAAACAGAAGGCATTCGGTCGCATTTGGGAATTGAGCCCAAGAACTCTTTCTTGCGATCACTGAACTAATTCTTAATACGGTGTTACAATCGATCAACAAGTGCTTGACAGAAAGAGGTTTTGAAATAAAGAAAATCCTGTAAATATCGTCTAAGCCTAATTAGGCTTAGACGATATTTTAGAGTATTTATAAAAATACGTAACATCATCAACCTTTGTTCTGTTTAACTGTATCATAGTTATTTTAAACGATATATATAATTATTAATTTTAATTTTACCTTGCTCCTAACCTTAACCTCGCTGAATCTTATGTCTTAATCTTAACTTATCAATTTATTACTAAGTAAGCTCTAGTCGTATACTTCGAAATGAGAAAATATTCATTCATTTTAAAAAAATCACTTCAGCATTTTTCAGGCCATAAGAGGAAATCTATAATAATTAACTAATATTATATTATATTACTAATATTATATATTATATTATTATAATATATAATTAACTAATATTAAATAACTGATAAGGCTTTAAAGATGTTTGGCTTCCTTTGTAGAACCTTAACTGATTTTAAGTCCTTGGATTGCATGAAAACACTCTATATTTCATTAGTTAGAAATCAAGTGGAATATAATCCACCTATTTGGTCCCCTTTCCATAAAGTACGCTCTAACAAAATAGAACGGGTCCAACACAAATTTCTTAGGTACTTAAATTTCAAGCTCAAAAGCCCAATAGAAAACATTAATTATTTACAGAATGAAACAAGTTCTTTGTTTAAAACCACTTTATTTAAATTTATATTCGTCGACCGGTTTCGGTCAAACTCGACCTTCTTCAGGACAATAAACATATAAACTAGTTTATATGTAAACAACATATAAACTAGTTTATATGTTTATTTATATGTAAACAACATATAAACTTGTTTATATGTTTATTGTCCTGAAGAAGGTCGAGTTCGACCGAAACCGGTCGACGAATATAAATTTAAATAAAGTGGTTTTAAACAAAGAACTTGTTTCATTCTGTAAAATGTCAATCCACAAAGTGTTTGCTTTCTTCGATAATTAATTATTTAAGTTTGATGAATCGACTTTAATTTAATTACGCTATCTGACAGAAGAATCATTTCAGACCTAATTTTATTATACAGAGTCATGAACAATCTAATTGACAGTCCTGCCATTGTTACTACTATTAAACTCCATGTACCGACAAGGAATACTAGACAAAATATTACATTCTTTTGCAACATATACACAACCAACTGTCAATCACACTCATTTACAAATAGGATGCATGATTTAGGCAACAAGTTTGGTGATATTGTAGATATATTCGCTGATTCCCTTTATAATCTAAAATGCAATTTAAACCAACACTTTGTGGAATCCTACAAATTATTGTAACGTGGGTATAATATATTTTACAATTTGATGTGTTATTGTAATGTTTTATATTATATTTTATTCTATGTTATTGTCAAATGTTATATTGTTTCAAATATTTCACGGTTTTACGCTATATTCTTCAAAAACTACCTGTTTATTTTTAAAATGTTTTCAGTTTTTATAACTTTTGATATAAATTCTATGTATGTATAATCCTCGATATCTTAAATATTATTTCATAATCTATGTAAAAGCCCCTATGGGCGTATAACAACAATAAATAAATAAATCCGGCAGCGTTTTTTCCATATAAATATATTTCCCAACTTCCTCTCTTAATTTTAGTACTAGTGCAAATATTTTTAATAAAATATACATATCTCGACCCCTAGCATGACGGTACGTTTTGCTTTTTGGACAAATTACTTTTTATAGGTTGGAATAACACAATAGGTTGAAATATATACTATAAAAAATTAAAATGAGTTTTCAGTTTAATTTTTCTACCCTGAAGATAAGTGTTAAGCGAAACCGGTCGGTAGTTAAAAAAAAAATTAAAAAAGCGTGGTTACAAATAAAGTAATTGTGTTTTTTCCATTTTTAATATGTCAAACCACAAAGTGACTGCTTTCTACCAAAAAAAAAACTTTTTATACGGTTGGGACCCTCCATAAGTCGTTAAAATTATTTGATGTAAGCGCCATCAACAATATCAGATGTTCGGTATATAAACTGGACAGTTTATATTTATTTATTTATTTATTACACGCCCTAATGGGTTTTTACATTCTAATTTATAAATTGAGTAACATTTATTTTAAGTACTTGAAAATTAAAACAATTTAAGAAAATATAATATAATGAAAAGAAAAAAACAAATGTAAACAACACAAGCATATGTATGCATAATAAAAATAAAATAAAATACATTTAAAATATCAAAATGTAAAGAAAAAGAACATTTTCTTTTTATACACTTGGTAAAATATGTTTACAATTCAGTTTTAGAGGAGAAAAATGGGAAAGACAAAACCCCGATTTCGACGGTTTTATTTAGATATTATCAGTCTGAGGTGCATTTGTCACTTTCGCTTAGTATTCGGGAGGAAAGAGGGAGGGGGATACAGCAACAGTGACAGTAACAGTTTGGTAAAATAGCTTCTGTTCAAATTTATCGGTGACCGTGTTTCCTCTTAAATAAACCAATGAAACCATTTTTTTTATTTAAGAAAAGCATTCAAAATCTTAAGCGTGATATACTATCACTTGTAATACAAGATAAATAAAGCATAGCGACGTCGGGGCAGATGTACGCGCGGATTAGGAATCAGCTTATCTCGCGACAAGCGGGAAATCTCTTACGAAAAAATGTGTTAGCATTCGTAGGGCCCCATTCACCCAGGGTCTTACTGCGAGAGGGCCCGGGTGGGGGGGAGGAGAGGTGGATGATATGAACTCTGATCCCAGGGATGGGTGGTGGGTGGCGGGCGGCGAGGGGAGGGGAGGGTCAGCACCTGCGGGGTTTCTCACGCGCAGAGAAAGCGCATTATCCGCTCGGGACAGTCTTTCAGGAAAATTCAGCCACTACAAGATTCCACTTCTTGGACTAGCATGATCCTAATCGAAGGTTATAAATTATTTTCCACTTTCAATTGAACAAAAAATTTCCCTCCTCAATATATAAGTGAAATTACTAAGATTCTTAATCATTGTACATTTTTTTATAAAATTTGGTATTATTGTATGTGACCGATTATTTTTTTTAAATTATCCATACTTACATAGAAAAGTATTTGGTACATACTTAAATGTAACTTAGCTCAGGTACGGGGACTCCATCGAAGCCAGTGTTAAGTTAGCCTCTCAAAAACTGGGCGTAATGTACAGGGCCCGCAGGTACTTTGATACACAACTGCTAACCCTGTACAAATCGCAAGTGCACCCCATGGTTGAATTTGGCAGCCACCTCTTGTCTGAAGTAAAATACATAAAAAACTTCGACTCTGCGCAGAAATGGGCGGTCCGTTTGATTGATTCTCCTAACGTAACAAAGGATTGCTTGATTAGAGCACAGGCGTCAGGTGGGAATGATCTCCTTGTTCTACCGGTATTACAACGGAGATGCTCCGAGGAACTAACGTCATTGATCCCCTTGGCACCGGTGTATAGTCAAAAACACGTCAAACATGCGCCCAAAATTTGTATACGGTTGACATTAGTCACATAGGAACGGGTCGTTTCTACGACTCTTGATTTCTTGATTTCACAGATCGGCTGTGGTACGATTTGCCGGTCCCAGTGTTTTCTCCCTCCTACAACATGGGTCTCTTCGAGACCATGTTTACTCCTTCCTTTCCTCAAAAAGACCCTCCGCAAGCATCTTCAAAGATGACGTAGGCCCTGAGGAAAATTATTTTACTCCTGTGTGGAGTAAATGAAAAAAAAAATTGATGTTGTGCAAATTTTACAGCTGGTGGTATGTAAAATATGTTCATTTTAGGTTATATTTCTATGGAAATTACGTGTAATCCCCGCACTGTATTGTTATTGTCGAACTCCATTTATTATTATTATTTTTGAATTAAGAAATATAAATTTCATAATGTTGTTTGATAGTGGCATTAAACTTCGAAACAGCTGTCCCAATAATAAAAACTAAATTTATTTTGGCTTAAATAAACACATTTAAATAAATGTATCACTTTAATTAAAATGGTTCCATGCCAACTGAGAATAAATTCAAGTCAACACCTCCTTGAAAAGTCATTAAAATTCCTCGCATTCGATAAATGCTGGCGTCCCACAGGGATCGGTTCTGTCTCCGACTTTGTTTCTGTTGCACATCAATGACCTCTTGACATGTGCACCGATTCATTGTTACGCGGATGACAGTACAGTCCATGATAGCTTTTTGTTTGACAAGCCTCCAAAGGGCTCACAAATCCCAATGGCTCGGAGGGCTTTGAAACAAAGAATGGACGGTTACCTTGAGAGTGTTTTCTCTTGGGGTAAGAATAACCTCGTCGAATTTAATGTTTCAAAGACCCAATCATGTCTGATTACGTCTAAAAGGGATCGGAATGATAATCTAGTCTCCTTCAACGGAAGCAATCTCCCGAACAGGCCTTCCATTGATATGCTTGGTGTAACTCTAAGTGACCAGCTCAGGTACGGGGGCTCCATCGAGGCCAGAGTTAAGTTAGCCTCTCAGAAACTGAGCGTACTGTACAGGGCCCGCAGATACTTTAATAGTACACAACTGCTAACCCTGTACAAATCCCAAGTGCGCCCCACGGTTGAATTTGGCAGCCACCTCTGGTCTGGAGTCCCAAAATACCTGAAAAAAACCCTCGACTCTGTGCAGAAACGGGCGGTCCGTTTGATAGATTCTCCTAACTTAACAAATGGACTGCAATCTTTAGAGCACAGGCGTCAGGTGGGAATGCTGTCCTTGTTCTACCGGTATTACAATGGAAGATGCTCCGAGGAACTAGCGTCACTGATCCCCTCGGCACCGGTGCATAGTCGGGAAACACGCCAAACACGCGCTCAACATTTGTACACGGTTGACATTAGTCACATGAGAACGGGTCGTTTCTACGACTCGTTCTTGAGTTCAACAGCCCGGCTGTGGAACGATTTGCCGGCTTCTGTGTTTCCTCCCTCCTACAATATGGGTCTCTTCAAGACCCATGTTCACTCTTTCCTCTCCTCAACAGCACCCTCCACACAGCATCTTCAAAGATGACATAGGCCCTGAGGGAAATTATTTCCCTCAGGGCCTCCTGTGTGGAGTTAATATAAAAAAAAAAAAAAAAAAAATTAAAAGCTGTGAAAAAAATAATTTTAAATTAGCCGAAAACCCTAACCTATAACCTATAACCGATAACCGTAACCTTTTTAACCAATATTTAATATATATTTTTTTTTTTATCACTCTAAATGACTTATCTGAGATGGTTCTGGGTTGGTTTCATTCCGAGTTATCCGGTCACCATTCAAAATACATTGAATTACTGTGGGAAAGTTTTCGAAAAAAATATATAATTCAGATAAGTTTTTTTTTTTCAAATGTTGCACGGCCAATAAATAAAGAAGCTGCTCTATGAAATATTGCAAGATAGATGAAGGGTGGGTACTTCAGGGTGATACTGTGCCATGTCAGGAGCTAAAACATTCTTCACAAAAGGACACACGGGTCGCGGGTCGGTCAGAGCGGATGAGAAATAACTCTTGCGTATTTTTAAAATACGTTTCTATTCCTGACACTTTCCACTGACTTACTGAAACATACTGAAAAACTTTTAGACAAGATCTAAAAGGTTACTTTTTGACTATAATAGTTTCAAAAACCCTACGAAATGAAACAGTTGAAGATGCCTATATTTTCTCAAAATCTTAAACTACTCTCTTTTGTAGATGCTTTAGTCTGTACGGATGACTTAAAATTATCGTCGAATTCATCCATCTGTATGTTGAAAATCGTTGATTGAGGCATTCGTGGACTTGATTTAAAATTATCTATTTATTTGTCAAAGTTCTCAATTTCTGTTAGTTAACAAAGAAAAAACTTATTCTTAATTACTAAAGTTTCTTTGCAACGTCCTTAAGGAGGAATAAAATCTGAGAATATTTGAGCTGTCACGTTATAATAATTCACGCTTTATATTTAAAATGAACCTCTTTTCCCATTAATCGTGTTCAGTGAAGGGTCCTGTGTATAGAACATTTATAAGCGGACAATGGGAAGACCCCTCGCCGAAATCTAGCCCGGCACTTTCCAAACATTGGATCAATTCAAAATTAAGAAAACTTGGTAGAACCTACAGACAAGCTGAAATGTGAAAGCATTGCATAACTACATTTTTGTTATTGTTAAAATTGTGTTAATGAAGTATTCCCAGGTAGAGCTCGTATGTACATCATTGCGTAGCATTTCAATGGAACGTACGACATAACTTGTTTGTCATAATGTTGATACTGACAGTGACCATTCTTTTACAATGAAGGGGTAGCGAACGATGCAGTTGTTTTTAATCATAGAAGCATTTCTATTGATTCCTCACACGCCAACAGCGATCACTCAATATCTTCACATTGTCACCATCTGCCGGGACAAATTTAAAGAAACCATTCTGTTTCAGACTGCCCAAGACATAACTGCTTTGTAAATCGCTACTTGTTTCGGATGTAAATTGTTATAATTAACTTGTAGGTACAGTGTTAAATGCTTATTAGATTTATTATTTACACGATCATTTTTGTTTAAATTATGTTTCGGATGTAAACTGTTATAATAAACTTGTAATTACGGTGTTAAATGCTTATTTTATTTATTATTTACACAATTATACATTCATAGCCCCCCATAGATTTTTCACTGATTGGATATAACTTAAAGACGTAGTATTATATTAAAATCAATTAATACGATATATAACATTTTATTTGAATTCTTACATTAATAAATATGTGGAATCGAAATAAAAAAGCTAGTAAGTACAAGAAATTTATTTGTTTATATGATATAATTTAATCGAAAGTGTTTGTCTTGAAAAATAAGTAGAACATAACATTTTATCGAAATAAAAACCAATTAGTTACACTTTACAAATAATAATATAAAATTTATTGTTAAATAACATTTTAACAATTAAATAAAACAAGGGATCCATTGCTTATAAATGTTTCAAGCGTTCTAAAAATTCCAATATTCAAAATTGGGTGGTCGCGTTACTAACACTTCAGTACAATATTACACGAACGCGATTGTAAAAAAACTACATTTACCTCATTTTAACGATGTCAGTGATAAAAATGGTCAAGCATTTTCACATTCGATAAAAATCTGCCATGTTTGCTTATCAATGATTTATTCGTTGAATAAAATCATTATACTACCCCTTTCTGATAGTTCTGATTCAGTGTTACAAGTTTAGAAATGAGTCAAAAGTTCTCGAACAAGAACTTCGCACATAGGAATGTTTATAACGATAATACCATACGATATGCACTGTAAAATTATTATCAAATAAGTGTGTGTTTAAGTTCTATATCTTTCTTTGCGAATTTATTGCGATTTTGGCAATTTTGTGCGATTTATAATTTATTGCATTTCACTTTTTTTGCTTGTTTTGACAACTGGCAATACCATAATAGTTATACGATTCCAAAGAAATATACGTTTGCAAAACTTCTATAAGAATATGCTTAAAGATATACAATTTTCTGATAAAAGATATTCATCTTCTGTCTTTTTGTAAATTATGATCTCTCCCTTGGGGCTAGTGCAACATTTTTTTATACTAAAAATCAATAATTAAATATTAATAAATTTAAAAAAATTATGTATATTTTTCGATTGATCAAAAGACAGATGGTCAAAGAAGATGCTACAATAAATCGCCTTACAACTTGTTTGAAGAACAAGCTGCATCCGAATTATTAATTATTGTAAAAGGTCACTGAAATGAATGTTTTTAGAAAATTTTGCCGTTTACTAACAAAAACGATGTTTAATATGTTTCTATGATTTAATATTTTAATCAAGATTGGGTGAATTGTGATGCTTTCATAAAGATAATAAAGATAACTTTTTATTAAAAATTATAGTCTTTCTTTGTCAACTAGAAGTGGTTTTCAGTGCTGGATTTTTGGATGGACCATTTACACAATTTGCCTCTCAATTTACACATACCTACATTTACATATACATCATATGAAGAACCCCTGTAAAAATATTGTTACATATTCCTATTCCTGTTAATATTGTTACATATTACTAAAAATATTCCTATCTTGCTCTTGTGTGTACCTGTCGTGAAGCGCATTGCCAGTCATCAGTTGATTCCGCTACAATAAGCATCAAATTGCTGAATTACATAATATATCGGCCCGCGATGAGTTCCCGTGCCCGCCGCTAAAGAAAAACATAATACCGTGAACTTAACATCCCGCTATAAATGCAGTGAATATATAAACCAGCTCGACCAATTCTACGGCTGGCTTTACATTCGTAAGTTTTTTCCCGTAATTCGCTCGTGTAAGCGAATTATGGCCAAATTACCAATGTAAACGACACCAAAAGTCACTTAACGTAATTTAAAGCATGTTACAGAACTTCTTCTTCCGGAAGTTTTTTGACAGGTCTAATCGCGTCCGCGCGAAATTACAGCCTTCTCACAGCTTATAAAATCAGTTTGATAAGCTGAGGGACTTTTTGTAAGAAATAGTACCAAAATGCGCCTTTGCGAAATGTCAAAAATCAAAAGACATTTGTTTTTATTGGATTATTTTCCTATAAAACTAGTATTTATTTCCACTTATTTGAGATTTCTGAAAATGAGCATCCTTCTATTCAATTATCGGTCCAAACCTTTATAATCTCAATATTTCTGTTTTTAAAATTACGTATTTGAATACGAAGTCGGTTGCTGTCGGCAGCTGTCAGGTAGCTGTCATCCGAATAAAATGAAAGAAATCCATTAATTTTCGCCTTTGACGGCAAAAAAGTGCGTGGAGATTTGTTTAATTAAAGCCAAATTCTATTTCAGCACTTTTCGACTTTATTGACAAAATCGCGTAAATTTGACAGTAGCAGGTTGTTGTTGAAAGGAAGCCATCTTACCGCAAATAAATTTACAGATGTAAACGGTCGCATGAGCAGTTACACAGGTCGAACTTCCGAAACACTTCCGTGATCATTAATTACCACAAGTCAGATGCATATGTAAACGCTCCTGGGAGTAACCTGTCAAAATCTTACGTAATCCGTAATTTTTAATTACGAGTGTAAAGCTAGCCTAAAAGGCCCATAGTAAGTCCAAATTCCTTCTTTACCTGTATGTGACATATTTTCTCATATTGAAGTGGTTCATTACACACGTATCATACAAAGGTCCTTCGAATGCATAAACAATTACACCGTATTGTGTAATATCCGAGGCATATTAAGTTAAAGATCCGTCTAATATTATGATGATTATTTCATTTTATTTATTATTATTTTATATTTATGAGTCATATTTTATACGTAAATTCTATTTATAGTTATGTAGGTACCTACCTACTTTATAACTTCGCTAAATCTGTTAAATATTATCAAAAGACGTCCACATTTCGAAAATTATAAATTAAAATAACGCAATTTTTAACTGTAGGTAGGTACCTCTTTTTCGCTACACTTAATCTGTTAAAACATTAAAACAAACGAAATACACGTTACAAGTTATTAATTAATTAAAATAAAATAATTGTATGAATGCAGGAAAGTACCTACACACTGAAACGCTTTGCTAAATCTGTCAAACATTTAAATTAAATAAATACATATTTTAGAAAATAATATTTTATAAAAATAAAATAATTTATTTATGTATTGTTGTTATACGCCCATAGGGGCTTTTACATAAATTATAAAATAATATTTGAGATATCGAGGATTACATATATATAGAATTTAGATCAAAAGTTATAAAAGTGAAAACATTTTAAAAATATACAAGTAGTTTTTGAAGAATATAGCGTAAAACCGTGAAATATTTTAAACAATATAGTATTTGACAATGACATAGAATAAAATATAATATAAAACATTACAATAACACATCAAATAGTTAAATACATTATACCCACGTTACAATAATTTGTAGGATTCCACAAAGTGTTGGTTTAAATTGCATTTTAGATTATAAAGGGAATCGGCGAATATATCTACAATATCACCAAACTTGTTGCCTAAATCATGCATCCTATTGGTAAGTGAGTGTGATTGATAGTTGGTTGTGTATGTGTTGCAAAAGAATGTAATATTTTGTCTAGTATTCCTTGTCGGTACATGGAGTTTAATAGTCGTAACAATGGCAGGGCTGTCAATTAGGTTGTTCATGACTCTGTATAATAAAATTAGGTCTGAAATGATTGTTCTGTCAGACAGCGTAATTAAATTAAGTCGATTCTTCAAACTTAAGTAATTAATGTTTTCTATTGGAATTTTGAGCTTGAAATTTAAGTACCTAAGAAATTTATGTTGAACACGTTCTATTTTGTTAGAGTGTACTTTATAGAAAGGGAACCAAATAGGTGAATTATATTCCACTTGACTTCTAACTAATGAAATATAGAGTTTGATAATTCTTTTAAAATCGTTAAATAATCTCGCAGGTCGTATCTGATGCGATTCCACAGTTTGGGAATCTTCCCACATCTGTCTGCCGGCAGAGGGTCCCGATGACAAACAAGTGTTCACCTGTTTATTGCGTCCTTTGTGTAATGATGATAAATCGCCCGTCCCGACTTCAATGGGAAGAAAAACGATCAAAGACAGTTTTCACTGATTCCCGGGCGTATTATGATTTGTTGTTGAATCATTTCCCCAGCATTATCCATTATTCAACTTTCATGGAGTTCAACACAAGAACGTAAATGTACTTACTGAAACCTACCTTTTATGATCTCAACACTTGGATCACTTAGTTTGAAGTAGTTCGTGTGGAGTAAAAAAATATTTTCATAAAATTCATTTAGAATTCACGCCAATAAGTTCACTTACATCTACGAGATTTATTTGAATGTCGGCGGGTGTTTTGACAGGAAAAGAGATAATCAAATATACTATTTTAGGTTGTCGGTCTGTCTGTGATTGATTGTGATTCTGGTTCACTGACCTCTGATTTGTTTTGCGTATTAGTGTCATTTTCAAAATTGGATCAAGAATTATTTATATCAAGGGTTCTGACAAGCGATAAAATATCCAGGCAGCTATAATATAATTTTTTAAAAGAATATGTATATACATATAATAAAACACACATAAAACTTATTTACAATTTATTATTTTAATTTATTTTTTACCCTAATCGGTTTTAGCCTCTTAAAGCTATCTTCCGACTGATACAAATTTTTCTTAATCTACAGTTTATATACATAACATACGAGGGAGAGAGAGGGGGTATTCTACAAGGAGTGTTATCTGTGTTGGATCCGATGTGTCAAGAACATAAAAGTGGGGGAAATTATCACACGTAACAAAAATTAATTCAAGAAAATATTTTTAATAATGTACGTGTATTTCTGAAATGTGTGTTTCTTTTGTTAAAATTTCTTATTTTGATAAGTCACATTTCGTGATTTTTTAAGAGTCTGTTCTTTTAAGCTAACTTGCAATTATCACTAGAATTAAAATATTCCGTGATTTTTGAAAGGTCTACGCTGGTATTATAGTTTATTGGAAACTTTAATAGGTTATCAGCAGAAACATGAAGGTTATTGATAAAATCAAAATAACGGAAATACTTTTGATACTTCGCAAAATTTTTTTGACTTATACGTGCAGTATTTTTATATATGCAGTATATTTTTTATATATGTGGTATATTTTTATATACGTCATATATTTTTATGTATGAAGTATATTTTCACCTCATTCCGCATCGGAATATAAAAATCAGATTCACCCGGTGGGCGAGACAATCATTAAGATCGGAATATTGCATAAAATGGCTTTTGCTTTGATGCTTGCCATAATTAAATAGCTAGGTTTCCACGTTTCCTCTTTCCCATCTCCCCACATTTTTCAGTCCCACAAAATTACCTAAATTGGAGATATCGTTATCCTAAAGACTTTTTGCTGAGGAATAAAACAAATTATTATAATAATTAATTAAAAAATCTGAATTATTAGCCAAGAGAGATCAAGCTTTAAGATTTTTTTAAACCTACATTTAAGTAGTAACCAATAATACTGGTTTATAATATGTTTTATTAGCTTTGTGTTTTATTTACTAAGGTGTTTTCGGCTCTATTACGAATGCTTAAATGTTATTCAAAATTAATAAAACACTTATTTCTAACCAATTCTTTTGAAATGTGGTTAAAACCAAGTATTTTATTAATTTTGAATTAAAATGGTGATACAAAATAAGTTTGCTGTGTTTTAAAAAGGTACAACGCAAGTTGATTTTTTTAAATTTTAATTAATAAAGACAGTATTATCGAAACTCAGTCTGAAAAATCTTTAACAGAAAAAGATACCATCACACCTAGGACTCGAACCTAGGACCTATGTCTTGCCGGGGCGGAGCGATACCAATGAGCCAATGTGTCCCTGTCCGATTCGCTGATATTTAACTGCACAATACTTCGACTGAGAACTACCAACATTAATCTTAATTTTCTTAATGCATATTTTTATTGACTGCTCTCTATGTATGATTGCATGATTAAAACCCGAACTAAATGCTATCTAGATAGTATCTTGGATAAATTCATCTATTTTTTCTTCAAAATTCGCAAATTCACTGTGTGGCATCATTATTTAATTTAATGAAAACAAATAACTTTGTGTACACCACTATTTAATTAACAATTTAATTAACATTTAATAAACTGATTATCCTGACGAAGAAAACATAGTTTTCGAAACATGTTGATATTGTTAATTAAATAGTGGTGTACACAAAGTTATTTGTTTTCATTAAAAAAAAAATCATCTATTTTTATTTAAAATGCGACATCTTTTGACGATTATGGAAGTCTAGGATTTATTTTGTTTGTAATATCATTATTACAAACTGTGCCAGCTCTCAGCACAATATATTAGCCGTTTTTAGAGACACGTATAAAGTTTTTTTTTTATGAATAATTAAAAAAAAATTTAGCTGAACTTTTATATGACCAGGGGATATTATATTGAATACAGCAGTTCTTTTGCAAATAAACTAGAATTCAAATTGTTCCCATTGGAATGAAAAATGTGCAACCTCCTCTTAAATAACTGTGAGGCCATTATTTATTTGTAGGTCGTTTGATTGTTTGCTTTATTCATGCCTTGGCTAATAAACAAAACATAAAGGAGAATCTACATCACCTATTCGTCCATCCCTTAACAATGACCCCGCACTAATTGTAAAAGGTAACTACACCAATAAACAAAGAATGAGAATTTATTTCACGGACAAACTGTCTTTGCTTTTATTAAGTTCGGCTAAAAATACTTCGTCAGGTGTGTTATTTGTTCACACATTGAACAAGGCAAACACAATACCTGTGTGTTTATAATACGCCTTTTCAAAATCTTTTGAAATCGTAATATACCTATATATTAGGGCAATTAAAAATGTGTAAAAAATTTTTTTCGTTCCTAGAACTTCACATACTTCCTTTTCTAAAATGATTCTCCACACAGCATCCCCAAACATGTCATAGGCCCTGTGTGGAGCATACATGTGTGGAGCTAATGTAAAAAAAGAAGCATCTATCGCCATGCAATTAATGATTTTTGTTGAAAAACAGGTAATACTTGTAACTAGCAGTTAAAAACCCGCTCTGCAGGTTTTTGCTGCTTGTTCGGCTTCGCCCAGCTAGTTTTGGTGAAATTTTTATAAATTCAATAGGAACTGGTTCCAAATATAGCCAGTTTATTGGATCCACTGCCATCCAGTGATAGCTAGTCACCGGAACAAAGTAACCAAGACAGGCAATGACGTCATATGTAATAAATAACCGCTTGATACTATTATTAACAACTGAGTATTACCGTTTATATTTCCATATCCGGAGGGATACTACAAATTCACAAATTCGTAGTACCTACTTAGACTTGCCAGGAGCACGTCCCCATGCGACCTGCTAACAGAAGTAGCGACATATTTAGACGAATTCTTGAATTCGAAACTGAATTAAAATGGTAGCTTTGTTAAAAATATCACGTACATAGATAATATTTGTGGCGTGGCGCGTACGGCGTGGCGTCAGACATGCATTCAAAGCCGGGCTCTGAAATTCAACCACGCGGACGCTATCCTATTAATACTGTTCGATAACCATTTAACGTATTATTAAATATACACTAATATATTATATTATACCAAATAATATGTAAAATAATTTTATTTACCGAAAAAGAATAATCAAGATGTGAAAAACATATTTTTAAAACTGTACTGTTATTCAAAGCTACGCCTTCGCCCTCCTCATTTCGGTGAAAAGTTACGTTCCGTGCGGAAAAATCCGTAAATTCGTTCACATCGTTATTCTTCGATTAAAAATACTTTTTTGGGAACAACGTAAAGCAAATGCTCATTTAATTTCTTGTTAAAATTCAAGGCTGTTCCTCGCTTACTTTTGATTCTCCGAAATAGGCATAAACTAACAGTGATAGTGCCATTGGTACGAACAAATCTAGTTTGGCCCTGAGACTTTTATCACCCATAGAAAACCGTACACATTTTTTAATAGATGTCGATAACTTTTTGATGATTGTTTTTACTGGTTTAAGGAATAAGTTGTGATAAGTTTCTTGCTTCTTTTTGTTAATTGATTAACAATAAACAATACTAGGTTTGTGTTAAAAATGATAAGTAAAATATTCCCTGTGATATTAATTTCTGTGTCAAATTTCTTAATCCCCATAAATACATCGTATTTATAGCAGTGACCGGACAATTCGGATTGAAACCAACTCAGAACCATCTCAGATAAGTCATTTAAAGTGATTAAAAAATATATATATTAAAAAAAAATACGAGTGTAGACCTCACGACCAAAGTAAAACTTCACTACTCGCTCTTGCTCCTACAGTGTGATACAGACAATAGACCTGCACTGTGTCTTAGGTATACGAAACGTAACTGGCTATGAGAGAAAGAGAGAAAGAAAATGTGTGCTCGCACCTCTCTCTCTTGCCCCAACAGTAATATACGAAACATAACTCTCTCTCTTTCTATCTTCAACAACTTTAATCTCCCTCTCAACTTCCGTTTGTCTCGTTTTCGTAACCCTCTCGTCGCGCATTCACCAGCTTACTCCCCAATTCAAGCGTGCGTAAAGAAGTTTTACTTCAAAAATTGGTCAAATAGGTTACGTTAGGTTAGAGTTATCGGCTTATTTAAAATTATTCTTTTCATAGCTTTGAATGACTTTTCAAGGAGGTGTTGAGTTGACTTTATTCTCAGTTGACATGGAACCATTTATAGCGTTTGCATGCATTTAACTTTGAGTGGGATAGTTGCGGGATCGATTTCCGCCCAGCCAACCACATGTTTACGGTTCCATGCCAACTGAGAATAAAGTCAACTCAACACGTCTTTGAAAAATCGTGAAAAAAATAATTTTAAAATAGCCCTTAACCCTTACCTAACGTAACCTATTTAACCAATATTTTTCTTCACTCTGAAAGACTTTTCTGAGGTGGTTCTGAGTTGGTTTCATTCGGAGTTGTCCGGTCACCCATATTTACATGGGTCATTTATGAATAATTCACGAGCTAAACAAGGCTTCAGTATTATGACCACAATTTTTAAGTTTGATTAAACATAAACAAAGGATTTTTTGTGGTTTTTGAAGGGAACATTTAAAAAAAATTACAAATGTCAAGTTCGTGTGGTGAAAAAATATTATATTATTTTTAAATCAAATTCGTATGGAGTGCCTTCCAGGGAAATCCCTATCAATGAGTAGCGCGTATTTGACTGATATAATATTTTTTTCAGCAGCTGAATAACCCCTGAACTCTCCAACAATCCACTCCTTCTACCCCCATCCCCTCCCTCCACACCGCCATCCCTCATGCCCATCAATCAAACCCTTGAGAGATAGGAAATTACCAAGCGATAAGAATCATAACATATCGTCGGTGGTATTTTTTGTAAGCCTCCAAAGGCTTTATCTACACTTCACTCACCACGCTTTATTTAGCTTCGGCCCGCTGAGCCCCCGCGGCTCGCAAAGCCCTGGAAGCCCCACACAATACACATTATGTGGAACTAAAACCTGCCACACAGAATATCACTTTAATATCCCTTTCAATACAGATTAATATCACGAGATTCTATACGATACTAAATCATTCAACGCGTTTTCAAATAACTTTATTAAGGTAGGTACTCGAGCGTGCTTTGGATGAAATTTGATAAATGACACACGAGAAATATGATAAACAAACATTTCTATACAATTTTCCTCTTTAATATTTATTAAAAAAATATATGACATCGTCAATAAACGCTCGAAATTATCACATCCCCAATATATGGAAATAATAATTATAATAAAAAAATCAAAAATCTGTTTCTGAAAAATTAGAAAATATACAGATTTAGGAAATGAGATTAAAAGAATTTGGCATTCTCAGACTATAAAAATATTACCATTTGTTATTTCGGCTACTGGCATTATACCTAGCTCTCTCATTCAAATTTTAGGCTTATTAGATTTGTCAAAGAATCTATGTATTAAAATACAAACATCAGTCGTGTTAAATACATGTAGGATTACGAAAGATTTTTTAAATATTTATATTGAGGGATCAGTAGGATTTATCGGTCCAGTAAGGAGTTCTATCGAGCCGAACCTTCTGATATGAAAATATCTGGAGACGGTGAATTATTTTCCCATTTGGTCTCTGGTAGGTTGACATGTCGTTCTTGTATTGTTTTGTATTTTGTATACTTATGGAAAAGTGTGTGGAAGGGTTAAGTTTTTCCTGTGGGGAAGATTTAATCTGGACATAAAGTCTTAAATACAATTAAAAAAAACATGTCCAATGATTTCCTTTAATAATAATATTTTATTCGAAAATGTGTGTAGAGATAATGCAACGCATTAGTTTTTATTCTTTATTATAAGCACCAGCTAAAATTCGAAAGCAGTTTTTCAACAGGTCAATTTCACAATATTAATTATAACACTAAAGCACAAGTACATCGAGAAACCACAATAAGAAAATAGATATAGAATAATAGCACTTCAAGTTACTACAATACAAAAGCATAACGCACATAGACCAATAGATATAATACAGGCAACATACTCACCGGCATACTCACACTCAAAGGCACACAACACACTTAAACACACTCATAGGCATATTTACTCATAAAATTGCATGCATGCAATCAATGAATACTAATGTACAGGTGCTTAGAAACAATCGTCTTGATCAATCAATTATTAATACATCAATATATAATTGAGAAATTAACAAAATAACACAACTGTAGGTGTTGCATCCGAAACTATTTTCGATTATAGCTTCAAATGCAACTGGCAAAATGGACTGTAAATTAACGAAACTAATCTTTGTTTGTTTGAAATTGGGTGGTTATATGTAAAATTATAGGTATGATTATGGATTACAAAGGAAGTAGGAAACCACTGAGAAGCCAAACACAACACATACAAACTAATGACACTAACCAGTTCCTTCAAAGTTACAAGTTTTCTGGTTTTTTCAAACAATGTTGTTATTGTTCCACTTTTCAAAATGCTTTCTTCGGCAAGGTGACGTGGTTAGGGAGGGTAGGAACTGGATTAATGACATTCCGGTAGGAGCTACACATTACACATATTATCATTTCAAAACCAAACAGCAGGATTAATACAGATAATTTATTATATAATTTATTTAACAAATCATTTTTGACTTGACAAAAACTTTTCGAAATGTGGAACCTTTGCCAAATAACTATGATTGGGTTAAAAGTCAGTAAGGGCAACAGTTACACGAAAAAAAATCCCAACATAGTAATAAAGTAAGTGTATTTTTTCCTTGTTTTGGAAGTAACCTATTATTTTGATGGCAGAAATTACACGTTACCCACATAAATAGCTCAATAAACCCTTTTATCAGAATCGCATTAAAATGATCCCCAAACAGCACTCTATTATAAGTTGGGCTATCAGAAGCTCAGAAGCATGTAGGGCAATTTTCATCATAATAATAAAATCACACTTTATGGCCGGGAATCTTCAACAGAATCCCACAACACGCCGTAAAATAATATGTCACCCGCTTTATGGGTTATGCCATTAAGATAGATGGGACGGAGCAACTATCAAATCATATGTTTATGGATTATCACCAGCGGCTACTGTTCAGTGTTCCTGGCTCTATAATATTTTACAGCGAAGATTATATTTGCAGAATGTTATAGAGTCATCAAAAACAAATTGAGGATGATACTGAATTAAAAATTAAAGTGTGATGTGTAAGAAAGCTACGTATGAGCTGTTTTCTTATCCTTGACTCTTAAATTAAAGCCACTAATGTGTTTTAAGTTGAGGATGAAACCAACATAAAAATGGAAGTGAGTGGTGACCCACTTAGACTGGTCAGTGGTCGAGTTTGCATCTCGTTTGAGTCCCACCCAGACGTCGTGTGTTTAATTCCTCGGCTGGCTAAGCAACATTTTCCGCGAACCGCGGTGGTTCTTCAAATATTGTCAGATAATTATAGTGCGCCCCACGGTTGAATTTGGGAGCCACCTCTGGTCCGGAGCTCCAAAATACTTGAAAAATACCCTCGACTCTGTGCAGAAACGGGCGGTCCGTTTGATAGATTCTCCCACCTTAACGAACGGATTGCAATCTTTAGAGCACAAGCATCGGGTGGGAATGCTATCCATGTTCTACCGGTATTTCAATGGAAGATGCTCTGAGGAACTAGCGTCATTGATCCCTTCGGCACCGGTGCATAGTCGGGAGACACGCCAAACACGCGCCCAACATATGTACACGGTTGAAATTTGTCACATGAGAACGGGTCGTTTTTTCGACTCGTTCTTGAGTTCAACAGCTCGGCTATGGAACGATTTGCCGGCTTCTGTGTATTCTCTCTCCTACAAAATGGGTCTCTTCAAGATCAATGTTCATTTCTTCCTCTCCTCAAAAAGACCCTCCACACAGCATCTCAGATAACATAGGCCCTGAAGGAAATTATTTTCCTCAGGGCCTCCTGTGTGGAGTTAATGTAAAAAAAAACTCGTAACTCGGAAATGTTTGTCTTTCTTTAAAGAAACTTTTTCATGATTTTAATGACTTGAATTAAGTACGAAACTGAATAAAAATGAAAATAAGAAATACAGAGTATTGTTTCGTACTTGATTTACTTTCACCAGTGATTCCAGACATTATTTGGAGTATATATTAATTATTTGTAAATATTAATGGAATTTGAGACTCCAGTGACTTTTTAGATTTAATTTTTTTTTTTTCAAACAGCAAAACTTTCTCTTCCACATGTCGTTACTGGTCACTTAGCCGAGTAACTAAAAAATCTCTCACCCAGCCCTTAACTGTCCAATACCCACTGATTTTTTAAATAATTTTATGTGAAAAGAAATCATTATTCCCAACTTAGAAAAGGAAGTTGTTATAAATTGAAGATAATTCTGAATTAAAAATTGAAGAAAGAAATGTAACTAAGACCAGTGATGTTATGTGGAAGAATTTTTGGTTTTGAAAAAAAAAATTGAAAAAAAACACAAAAAAGTTACTGGAGACCATAATTTCATTTACATTTTTAATTCAGACAGAATGAAACAAGTTCTTTGTTTAAAACCACTTTATTTAAATTTATATTCGTCGACCGGTTTCGGTCGAACTCGACCTTCTTCAGGACAATAAACATATAATATTTTGAGTTTATATGTTTATTGTCCTGAAGAAGGTCGAGTTCGACCGAAACCGGTCGACGAATATAAATTTAAATAAAGTGGTTTTAAACAAAGAACTTGTTTCATTCTGTAAAATGTCAAGCCACAAAGTGTTTGCTTTCTTCGATAATTTTTAATTCAAATAAACGTCAGGAATTACCGGTTAAAGTAAGTTAACTTTAGCTCAGGTGATTTTTTTTTTTACGTTTACTCTGACGTGGTGGCCTGGGCGGCCTATTACTTTAATTTTTATATATTAGAGATCCATGAAAATTTTAAGGTTCAAATTATTATTTGTTAGACAATTTATATACATTTTAATAAAATAAAATACTTTCTTATTGTTAAGTAACTTATATTCGACAATTTGGATATTATATAATAATTTTTGGCAAAAATCCCTTGATCAGAAACCAGTCTGTAGGTATTATCTATTTAACTAAATAAAAGCAATATACTCACTTTTATTATAATATTTCAATAATGTCTTGAATAAACTATATATAATCAACTTTAGTAAAGACGTTCATGATTATTTTTATATAGAAATAAATCAACTTTAAAAAAGTCACGAAAGTACTGACAATGGGTTAGAGAGGCCCGCGAAAAAAATTGAAATGAATTTACTTACAGAAATTAAGCGTGCAAACACGTACACCACCTCTCACAGTTCTGGCGTCACTAAATTCGAAGATACTGGAAGCGGCGTATGCGTCGAGCGTGGGGAAGGGGAGTATTTCGATATTATTATTGTTGCTAGGATGGAGCAACCCCCACATCAGCAGTCAAAGGTTAAGTACGTCCCTTAACACCTTGTTTATATAAATATATATACATATACGAAATATATAAAATATGAAAGGAGTACAAGGAGAACGTACGACAAACGTAAATGGTAGAAGAAGTCGAGGACGCCCGAGAAAGATATGGGACAATCAAGCGAATCAGATGCTTGAGTCGGGCTAAGTGATGAGTTAGCAAAATTGAAGAGAATGTACGAGACAGTTCAGTCCTCTTTGCTTACCCTTTCAGTTAATCGGTTAATTAGTTATGTAATATGGCAGACAGAGATTGCACTATCTTCCCAGTCACGCTGGATTAAAAAATTAATTATAATTTTGTGTTGTTAGTTTGATAGTATATTTAGGGGGTATTTCACCATAATTTCAATACAGTGCCTTAATAACTATTCATTATAATACGAGTTCGCAATAGAAAACTCGGCTAACTTATCCAACATGAAGATATTCGTAGGTTCAATAAATAAATAAATAAATAACTATCATGAGGATGGTGAAATATCCCCTTAGCCTACAAATAAACTTTAAAGTCACAGAGGTATAGAAGAAATGCATCTTGTGATACTCGTTTATTACACCAATATCAACAAAAATGATGAATGACAAATTAATTAATAGTTATTCGTTTTACAACACTTTTATATTATTCTTGTGTCCCCTGAAGTTGAGTATATGATTCACATGAAAAACATTATTTTTATTAAAAATACTTATAATTTTTTTAATTACTAACTAACTAACCATCACGCCTTTTCCCCGCAGGGGTAGGCCGAGAAGACGGACCGCCAAACAACTCTATCTTGGTACATACTCCTTGCTTCGTTTACATTCATACACCGTCTCATACATGCTCTTCTATTATTCTGACTCTTGACATGGCCCAACTCAAGTATCTGATTCACTTGGTTGTGCCATGTCTTCCTCTGCGTCCCCGACTTCTTCTACCATTCATATTTGCGTCATATATTCTCCTTACACTTCTTTCCTCGGTTATTCGATCTACATGCTCAAACCATCTGAACGTCCATTTCTAAATTTTACTCATTACGCTTACATCAGCCTTGCATTATTTTCGGATTTCCACGTTTCTCACACGATGGTACATGGTTTTACCCCACTACCTTCAGCCTCACAACACACTCCAATTGGAGATGCCATAGTCTCACTGGCAATTGGGACTCTTGTGCAGTATTCATATAAAAAAAATATTTAAAAAAATAAACTTTCATCCATTCTATGCCAGTTCCATGCCTCACTGTCATACATCAGGGTAGGTACCAGCACTCCACTTTAATTACACTTTTTTAATCAAAAAAAAATTAAAGCACTTGATTAGGTACTTATTGTTTATTTATAACCGAAAATAATTATCATCCAAAAATACGTTAAAAATCATGTTTAATTCCCAGCGGCATCAAACATTACCTCCTCGTGGCATGGCAGCTGGCAGCCAACAGCGTGACGATGCGATGTTTCATCTGCAACAACATTCCCCGTGCATCCGTTTATTTTCAAGCACTTGTGCCCGTGCGATCGGAAAACATTCCAACTCGTTTGCGACTATTTGCTTTGACCAATGACGAATTAGTCAACCGTTTCATCTCCTCCCCCCCATTCCGCCCCCCCCCCCACACTCCACCGCGCCGCCCAACCACCTACCCACCCCTCAGTCGTCACAGCTCAGGGCTTTGAGTCCGTGTTTTAATTGCTTTCGTTATACATACATTCAGATAAATAAAAACAACAAACAGTCACCATCAGTTTAAAATAAGAGTTAACATTTTACGATTAGCGGTCAAATGGTAAAATAAATATATCTGTAACAGTGTAAATATACAAAAACATGTTTTTTAATTTCAAATGTAAACATTGAAAAATCTCAATTTTATAGGAAAAAATATTATTTTTTTAAGGATTTGTGAAAATGCGACAAATGTACTGTGTGGCGACTCATTATGTGGCAAACTGACTATGTTCGTAGTGGTATCATTGTTTCAAGTACGCCTGCCACACCAGAGCCCCGAGAATGTTCGAGAAAACACCAAGCCCGGCATTGCGGTTTCTGTATCGGGGTCAATAAACATGTATTTTTTCAATCTGAATCCTTCTGACAATTTTCGTGGTTGATAATTTAACCTGCACCTAATATGTTAAAGTTACAAATAAATGCAAATTACTATCGCCAAGTTTTATTATTCAGAGATTCCCGTGACCTTATAGCATGGTATATTCCTAGTAACTTAAATACTGTACCAACGACCATAAATGGTGAACCCAGCCATGATGCCAGAGTTTTTCTCGTACATTAATAGACACTCTTTGAGAGTCATGATTAAATTCCATGACCTTTTAAACTGCTTTTAAAACACGCATAGTAAGCCTTACCAAGGCTTATTTGCAAATAAAATTGTTTATGCATACTTATCACATTTTTGGAATCATTTCGACAAACTGTTGACGCAAGCTTTTTTTATTTTGTTTTTATTGGAATTTTTTTATTTTTGTAGGTTACCCATCAATGAAAAATATTTTTTTTTATAAATTTTCAAATATTCAAAAAAATATACCATTTTTTAAAAGAAAGACAAAAACCAGGTTTATATTACGTTTTACTTGACAATTTAAAAAAACACAAAGATGTCGCTTGTGCGTTAATGACGTAATTAGACAGCAGAGGAATTAAATGTAAGAGAACTGATTGGGAGCCCGACGCATTGGTTAACTCAGCCACCAACCGGTTAATTTGAACTTTGAATCCCTAGTACATATAGAACAATTGATAAAATATGAAATAATCTCACGATGGTCACTATAACGCTATTCAAAATGTTGGCTAAAGATAGAGGAAGTGCAACACGGTATAGTAACTCAAAAATGAACCACAATAAAACGAAAGAAACGATTTGTTATTAATCGTAGCGATTCTGTAATATGTCCTGATAAGCAACATCGGATAGTAGGTTTGCACCACTTTAAAAAGGAGTGAAAAGTGCCTTATTAAAAATGCAACAAAAATTCTAAATAAAAATTCGAATGTTAAATAAAAAGGCTCTTTTCTGCCGTGACGCCTTGTTCGAACAGAACTCTTTTTGACAAAAAATGGGAACCGCATTTTCATGCGTAAAACATTTTCTAGTGCAGGTGTCGTCGTTCAGGAAGAATTGCACCGCGCCAATAATATACTATACGCATAGGAACTGTGTTATAGGCACCGTGCGATGGCCACCACATTATATACCAATGAATTCTATGTACTCGGTCCTTCCCCACATCCCTTTGCTACAGATTGCTCCACAAAACACATAAAACCGTCCGTGATTGATGTTTTGCGGTCGAACCGTGATTACGTTTTAACAAATAGCCCGAATGAAAAAATCTTTAACTCTTTTTGTCGTATTTATTTTTATTCGTAGGAGTAATGAGTCGATTTCATTATTATTGATCGACTAATCATTGGTGTTTTTATGGTAACATTCAAACGATTTCTTTTTTTAGATTGAAGGCCACAAGAATTTAAAATACTTCATTTGTCAACTTTAATTATCTGCTTACATGGTGGCTAATGAAACATTTTAATTAATAAGTCATTTTTATTATTTTTTATGTGAATACTGAACTAGAGCCTCAATTGCTCCCAACCAACCGCCTAGTCTATGGCATTCTCAATTAAAGTATATTGTGAGGCTGAAGGTAAGCGGGGGGGAGAATAAAATAGAAAGAAGAAGGTGAAGACGTTTGTTCCTGGCTACGATCTGGTCACCAAACATGGATAAAGCTATTTCAAGCAACCTTTCAGTTCTGAATGGTAATTTTACATCGAGGGCGACGCTGAGAGTATCTTTTACTCTGGAACTTGCCGCAAATTTACCTCATTATTTTAAATTATTAAATTGTTAAAAAACACAAATCATGCACGCCGGAATTCGAACGCGCAACCCTCCGATTGGTCGTTGTGTGCCTTGCCCCTCGACCATGGAGGCTTTCGAAAAATGTGATGAAAATATGAACATTCATTGGTTCGATAAATATTTTTTTTTTACCTTAGTTCCACACAGAAGGCCCTGAGGAAAATAATTCCCCTCAGACCCTGTGTCATCGTTGGGATCAAAGATATTAAAATATATATTTCAATATCTTTGTTGGGGATGCTGTGTGGAGGGTCTATTTATGAAAGAAAGGAGAGGAAGTTCTGGAAAGGAAAATGGTATTAGGGTTGGGTAGGAATCTGAAGGAAAGTGTGCCCAGGAGTGACGGACGTATGAATCCATCACTTCCACTGCTGTGCAAGGTACGAGAGAGTACGGCTGGAGAAGTGAAAGGGATTCCCTCCACCATTCTCTCCCGATCCGGCCTGCCATGTAGTTGGTGGGCAGACGCATCCTCCGCCAAGTAATTCTTATTCAGTTCTAGACAATATTGTCTTTATTTGAAAGTCAACTGAACCCCAAGTATGTATTTTACCACCACGCTTGTACGTACATTTTGACGCAAGTGTAAAATATTTATAATCAATGGACAGTAAACTTAGTGCATATAATAAATAAATGTCCATATACACCCCACATTAACAAAATCTAAATAATCTCCATAAAACAACATATGTTAATCAGTTTAATATTTTGATAAGGAGATAGCGGGTGATTCAATAAGAGCACAGAAGACTTAATGTTCAATAAAACATGATTTTCTGAAGCAAAGTATTTAAATATTTATTGAGTTATAATGTAAACATTTGGAAATTATGTATGTAAATGGCCGCACAACTTCGTCAAAATTTGCAATTACGATTTTGCATACATGTGGCGGTATTTCGTGAACATCGTCTAATTTGGCCTTCAATGTGTCGATGGTCGCGGGTTTGTTGAGATTTAACATCTGGATTTTTGGATGTGGATCACAGGTTTATGCCGATCAGCTCTCAACCACCGAGACATTGAAGGCCGAAATTAGACGCTCTGTTAACAAAATACCGGCACATGTATACAACATAATGATTGCCAAATTGCCGTGCGGCCATTTACCAAATCGTCGTCTTAGTTCTTATTTTTCCAACAGACCATTTTAGTTTTTGTTCAATCTCCACCTTAAAATTAAAAATAAAGTATGAAAAATGGTATTAAATCACTTAAATAAGAATTATTTAATTTAATGAAACCTTTATCTTTACAGAAATAGCTTTATCAAATACCTATCATAATGTTTCACTGAAATAATGAAAGAAAACCTTCTCCTCCCTTAAAATTTTCTAATGGTCTATTGGACAAATATGAAGTTAGGCGACGAAATGTGTTATTTCATAGATAATTCTCAAATATATACATTATAAATTATAACTCAAAAAATATTGTAATACTTTGCTACAGAAAACCATGTTTTATTGAACTTTGATATCTTGCGTCCTATTGAAACACCAAATATATATAATCACAATAATTCACATTAAATTACGACTCATTCTATACAATTCAACTGAAAAAGCTCAAAATCAAGTAGAAAAATGGTATTATTTATTCGAAAAAAAGATTTATTAAGTAAACACACCCCAAAAATTCAGTCATTCAATCAGTTTAATATTTTGATAAAAGTAACAAGTTAACTTCGTTCAAAGAGTATTATAAAATAACAAATAATTCGCATGAAATAACGATTTTATCGGTACAGCTCAACTGAAAAAGCTCAAAAACAAGTGGAAAAATCGTATTATTTGTTCGAAAAAAAGATTTATTAAGTAAACACACCCCAAAAATTCGCAGCCATTTAGAGGTAAACTTCCACGAATATTTTGAAGAATAAATGCGTTCAGAATAAAACTGAGCAGATACTCGTAGATATGCAAATTTAAAGCGGGGGAAATTATTTATTGTTTCTAGTCCCGTGCGCAGTAGTAGGTAGATAAGTACCCAAGTCGGCTACGGTGCTACTTCTGCTACGCTGCCACAATCCTGTTTGCTACGCCGCTACGCTGCTGGCTGCTAGCTGCTACCCACTACTGTTACGCGGGCCGATTGCGATCAGTCAGTTGATTTTAAATTCTAATATTCAAATAGAACGCATTAAAAAACAATAAAGCTACTTTTGATAGCTAATAATAAAAGTGAATCTGTCCATGAAGCTTTAAATTTGAAAATTTTATGTCGAAATGATCTCTTTTCAATTTAATATTATTTCTTTCAATTTACAGCTGAAAATGTACATTGAAGCAATGGCGTTCAAATAAAGTATAGACACGCTGTGGAAATCTCAAAGCGGCAAGCCAGAAACCAGTCATTTGTAGCGTTTACGATTTCGTAGTTGTGGTGCTTAACTGTCACAACGCGTAAAGTCACGTGCTACCTCTTAGTAAATTGAAATAACATTTCAATTGTTGTCAGTCATTATTAATAATAAAATAGCTTTCCATCCGAAAATTGTATGCATCATCAGATAATGTAATTCCTACAGTAGTGCAGGATCCGGGTGCTCAATAGCCAAAGTCAATGCTGTCGCTAAGTGAACTTTACTGTTTAACGAAGTCTATTCATTATTTTTATATGCTTGGGATAAAACTAAATACAAATCAGCAAGTACAACAACAATCGCCTTCATTTGCAAACTACCGTTGCTCTATAACTTGACACCTCAAAATCGCCCAATTCTACTCTAGTCGGCCTCAAGGCAATATTTGACGGAACTTTTGAATATGAAAACGTCGCTCGGTCCTACCGTTAATTCGTTCATATGCACACACTCTTTTAAGGTCAATTAAAAATAAATAATTGAAAATTTACTGGAAACGTAAGAGTGTTTCTTACTTGTCACATTTAAGTTAAGTTTATGAGAAATTTTTTAAAATTTTTTTTTTAATATTTATTTAAGGTTTTATTCTAGCAGGACTGGGAGGGGTGTGCAATCCCAGTCTGCCATACAATAGCAAGTCTAGATTAGATGTACGAGTATTTTAACGTCATCGCATTGACGGAATCTAATATCCTTTTGAAATGATTATTTTATTTAAAAAAGGATACAGGTTTTCTTTGCAACAAGAATGATTACTACATTTTTAGTTGGAAATATTTTTAAAGTTTCCCCATTTTCCCGTATATGTGTCCAATGTTACGTAAATATTTCACAATGTAGACTTTCCTTAGCAACAACCTTTAGAAATATTGAACAGAAGTAACACGTACGACGATACTTTAGTTAAGACGTAGAAATTTAATCACAAGGTAATGAAAATGCAAATTGTGGTCTCGATTTCGTTGTGCTTAAGAACCTAATTTTTAAATTTTACTATAATTATTGCTGACCAAAATAACAGCATTGACAATTTTTAACCCAATACCATTAAAAAAAACATTTGGAAAGCTCCTCGATTGCCAAAAAGTAATTAAACGAAAAATTAATTAACCAAATACCAACTGAAGTGTGATAACCATCGCATCAAAAACATTACGCATCGGTTTGTCAGAAAAATTAAACCGTTCTGTTCCTGAAACTGTCCAATATGATAACAACATAATTTTTTTATTGAAACAGCGATAAATTAGAAATGAACCTTCTGAACCGCGTACAAAGGGAAGCTGTCTCGTCAACGACGGTAATTTCGTGGTTCTTTGACATATTTAATTTGTGATGAGGGTTCCCCTTCCCGCAAACTTGTCCCATTGTACAACAAGCAACCGCGGCTCGCCAAATCCCAAACAAACAAGAGATCACCGTGATACATGGTCCCGGGCCCGTTTGCTTGGAAAATTGTAAATCTATCTCAATGTTTGCCTACTCTCTTTGATATTTTTCGATTTACCCTATTCCTATCAAAACCTTATACAAACGTACATATAGTACTTACGACGAATCGTTAATTAAAGAATTATGTTAACCTTTAACTACTGACGTGATGTTTTTACGTATACTCTAACGTGGGGGCCTGGGCTACACGTTACTTTAAATTTTTACATATTAGAGATGCATGAAAATTTTGGGGTCCAAATTATTATTTATTGGACAATTTAAATAAAATACTACACTTTTTATATTGTTTAGTAATTTATTTTGAACAAATTGGATATTATATAATAATTTTTGGCAAAAGTCACTTAAAATCAGAAATCAGTCAGTATTATCTAATAAACTAAATAAAAACAATGAACTCACTTTTATTATAATATTTCAATAGAGTCTCGAATAAACTTTTTAAATTAAACGTTTTAAGCGCATTGGAGACAAACATGCTTTTTACGAACAAAACAAATGTGCGTAGACATTCTCTGAAGCTTCAGTGGACATGTGCGACATCTTCTTCTTAGCTTAAGTATTTTTCTTCTGCTTCTGGAAGTGCTGGATGATCGGATGTCGGCATATCAGGTCACAAAAAAAGTCACGTAAGTACTGACAATGGGTCATAGAGGCCCGCGAAAAAGATTAAAATGATTTTACTTACAGAAATTAAGCGTGCCATCACGTACACCACATCTCACGGCTATGGCGTCACTAAATTTGAAGTTACTAGAAGCGGCATATGCGTCGCTCGCGGGGGAGGGGAGTATTTCGATATTATTATTGTTGCTAGGACGGAGCGGCCCCCTCGTCAGCAGTTAAATGTTAAAATGGGATGGGGTGTTTCAAATTATATCAAACTTTATGTCAAAACAAATCAAATCGGGTGTCGCCACCATTTTGATTTTCTACAAAAATGTAAACGATCCCCAAACAACGCCCCGCTGGTTTCAGCTTTTGATCAAATGTATAATCATTTGTACAAAAATTCTTGGCATCAGAAGTAATAAATAATGAAACAACAATCGTAAGGTGGTTCGGAAACAACCTACATATTAGAACATTAGAAAATTCTTTATAAAGGTGGGTATGTCGGGTCAATCAACGAAGTTTACCTTCTAATAGCTGTATTTTAGAACTTTGCGAATTTTCATCCATTCATAACATTGGTGAGGTGAGGAAATTTTCGTGAGGTTACTTCATAACAATTTCTTAAAACAACGTTTGTGTGATGGGCTAAACATCAAGCTTTTGAATTTGTCCTTACGTGGTTTGATACTTTTGAGCATTGTACGATGTTTAAGTGGCTGAGTTGGCATCATGTTACGTTCCCACCCGGCGTTGTGAGTTTAATTCTTAGCATTTCAACACAAGCATCATGACACAAGCAACATTTCCACCTTCGCAGTAATAGTAGATTTTCGAATAGGTTTTTCGTCAGGTTTTTCGTAAACCGGTAATGTTTAACTTCCTTCAAAAAAAAAAAAAAAATGTATGAACCAAAAATATGAAAATAAAAAAATAAAATTTTCTCTAATGTTACGTAACAAATTAACATTATTTCGTTTGGCTAGTTTGCATTTAACGTGGTTTTTTTACATGGCGTGTTATGTTACGGCGATCGAATCCATTATCAAACCGTTGTCAGACCATATTGTGCAGTTTACTAATTGATAACTAACCATCACGCCGTTTCCCCGCAGGGGTAGGGGGAGAGGACGGACCCCCAAGCACCTCGGTCTTAGCACAAATTTCTTGCCTAATTCATACATCGTCTCGTAAATGTTCTTCTGTTATTCTTACTCTTGGCGTGGATCGACTCAAGAAACTGATTTATTTGATCATGTGCTATGTCTTGCTCGGGCATTCTGGCTTTTTCTGGCATTCAAATTTGCGTCGTATATTTTCATTACACTCCTTTTTTTTATTCATTCGCCCTACATGGCCAAAACTTCTGAACGTCCCTTTTCAATCCACTTTCATCCTTCCTCTGCCAGTTTCATATCTCACTGCCTTACATTAGGATACGAATCAGCACTCCATTGTGGACTGCCAGCTTTGCTTCTTCGTACAGTTTTTTGGTAGCGCCAACAGCGTTCTGTCCTCCAAAATTGAATCACCAGCAATTACGCTTCTTTTAATATCTCTATCAGCCTAATATTTTAATTACTAATCTTAATTATGTCTTTACCAAATCTTAATTTATAATTGTCGCGGTTGGTAAAAAATGTTACGATGAGAAAGTATTTGATGATAACGAAAATATAATAAACATCATTATGACTCGACGAATCACATTAATATTATATTTAAAACATTACTTGAATTGATAAAACTTTTATTATGCTGGCTATAAGATATATTTATCTGGTCCAAAAAAAGTTAATTTCATTACGTAAAAGTAGTAATACCCAACAAATGAAACTCCATTTAGAGGGATATTATTTATCCCTGTCAAAATTGCATAATAATTACTAATTAATAAAAGCACGCGCTCTCTTTCATTAAAAATATTCATGCAATATATCATATGGAAATGTAATCCGCGGATAATCCATACACAGGCTTCCGATATACATATGTCCCAACATACCAACACAACCCGCGCTCGAATGTACCAACAGAGCCCGCGCACCAATATGCCAATATACCATTATGCCAATAGTAGATCGTTCCGCCAGTTTGGCAACTGGACTTTTCATTACAACCGATAAAAATAATGTTAGCCATGGGGGCAATCACTCCAATGGAAATCACATGATTGTTATTTATGCTCTATATACAGCCGCCATCAATTCTGAACGTTTTTATATCTGATAAACTTTCACTGTGCGGAACGAACGAGTGGTGGAAGGTGGTCCAAATTTTTATTTAGTAGTCAGTGAGAGGGTAAAGGTTTATGGGGACCCGATGAAAGGAAAGGAATTTCATTTTAGTGCAGACCGGTAAAGGAAATTTTGAAAGGACTTATCTGCCGTACAATCTCCCGTTTCATTTCAGTGTTCCTTTGATTCAATAACTCCGCAGCGTTCCTGTAGATTTGGCTATGGCGGAATCCGCAAATCTGTTTGTATCTTCACAGAATAATACAAAATGCTTTTTTTAATAAGTTCAGAAACATTATAAAGCAAGGAAATAATAATATGTTCAGGGGGTATAACATATGATAACTTAATGGAAGATTTCAACCACAATAACACAGAGAGAAATGAAACAGTTCTAAAGAAAAACAACAAAAATCATTTTTAATTGTATGATGTAGTTTGAAGTTTTCGCAAATTCCATACATTTGCATTTTGTGTATTATTTTGTTAATATTTTGTCAATGTGAGAGGTGGTTATTGGTAGAGTATTTATTGAATAACAAACACCCCTATCATAAATTGCTCCAAGTGTTTTAATGACTAAGCAGGGGTTCCCAAGTTCATGGGGTGAGGTTTATCGAGGTCTTGGTGGCGGATGCTACCTACTGATAGAAAGTGGTTGATGGAGACTTTATGACCTCTCCAGCTGAACGATCTCGACCCATCATCGCCTTGCGTTATTTTGGGATGGATGAATCCAGACGGACCCATTGACCCCCAGATTCCTACCCGCCTCCCTCATATATTTTCCTTGCCAGAGCTTCATCTCCTTCCTTTCCTTAAAAGACCCTCCACACAGCTTTCCCAAAGATGACAACCATTTTCCTGACGAAATATTTTTTCCTCAGGGCCTCCTGTGTGGAGCTAATATTATAAAAAAATTTCAGAAATGACCATCTAGAGGTGATATTGGACTATTTATTTGCAAGTATTAATAGGAAAAGCTCGCAGGGAAAGAAGTTAACAAAATAAATTAAAGTCATTTTTAGACAAGATGCACAGAAGTTATTAGTGTTACCTTCCTTGTGTCGAGTTGATATTTAAAAATCATCGATGCGTATTATTCAGTCTCGGTCATTAATATTTTATTAGTGATCGCCCAATGGTCGAAATTCGACCATAATTAATTTAATGCATAATATTTTTTTTATTGATTTAAAGCTTTTTTTTGCTTAATTATTAAAAATATTAGCATTCTGCACTCCTTCTCTATATAAACTTTAAGTGTGCGAAATTTCATACCGCGAAATTTTCGTAAAAAGGGGTACAAAGTTTTTGTTTCACGTATTAATATACTGAAAACCTGATTTTATTTAACAGGTATGAGCTTATAGGGTTGATAGTGTTTGTATTGTAGCAGAAATTTAATAGTGATGCAAAAATGTGAAAGAATAAAGTTGTATAAGAATAAAATTTCTTAGTAAAATCCAGGTTGGCTTTGCTGGGTGGCCTACCCGTGCTGAGGCCCCCTTATTAAATTTGTATAAATAATACAATCTAATAATTTATTTTAAAGTGCCCTCGTAATGATTTTTCAAATATGTAAAAGGTAAATATGTATTTTTACTTATCAAATATACTATTTATTACTCGCGCAATCACAACATATGCATGGTCAAGGAGTAAGACTCCTGACTCGCAATCTGAAGGTCGTGAAATCAAATCGCGGCATGCGCAAATAAATTTAATTTGATTAATTTGTGCTTTTTCACAATTAATTAAATTAAAATAGTTAACAGTTTATTTGCAGCACGTTTCAGAGTTTTTTTTTTTTACAGTTAATACCGCACAAGAGTCCCAACTGCTCCCGTCTGGAGCCAGTGAGACTATGGCATCTCCAATCAGGGTATGTTGTGAGGCTGAAGGTAATGGGGAGGGGAAGGAGATAGGGAAGAGGAAGGTGGGGAAGTACCTGGCTATTCAGATCTGGTCACTAAACACGGCTAAAGCCATTTCAAGCAACGTTTCAATTCTGAATGGTGGTCTTACACCAGGGCGATACTGATAGTATCTTCCACTCTGGAACGTGCCGCAAATATACTATTAGTAGAAGATACTCTCAGTAATGCCCTGATGTAAGACTACCGTTCAGAAAATGAACTCGGATATGTTTTAAATTTAAGTCATTTTAAAAATTGGAAGAGATGGAATCAAGAATTCTGACAAGAGATAAAGTATCCAGTATAAAAGATAATATTTTAACAGAAAGTTATTTCAATTCTTTTGTTTTAATTTCTTAGGATTAATCTTGACCCATAAAATCATATTTCATGAGTTTTTAAGGGTATGCACTTATACATTTTCAAGAAAGCGTTAAGGGGGGGGGGGGGGTAGGGTTTTAAAAGCCATTTTTAACATTATTTTTTTTTCTAAATAAACAACATGTCGAAAATATTGTGTCAAAATTTCAAGTAAATCGGAGCAAAACTAACGAAGATACAGCGTTTCAAGCGACCGGTCCTCTTGCTCAATTCAAGTATATTTCAAGAATAAAAAAACTTTAAATCGATTTTCTCGCAAATTTTTTTAAAAAGTTCGTGAACGTCATAACTCAAAATCTACTTGACCGATTATTTTGAAATTTTGTACATTATTTGTTCACATAAATCAACAGGTAGTGACGAAGAGTTTTTTTTTACTTTTTTTTCCATTTTATAATAACGTATTTACCGAAAATTTTAGCAAAAATCACATTTTTGGCTTCAACATGCTGCAAAAAAAAAGAATAAAAAAAAACACTTCGTCACTACCTAGAAAAACATATTACCTTTTCAAAACATTTTGATTTTTTTGTTTAACATTATTTGTTAACGAGTTATGATGTTCACCGCATTTTCGGGGTTCCTCGGGAGATTCGCTCTCACGGACTTATTTATTGATATATTTTATAATTTTTTTTATTGAAAGGTACTTCAGATGTCATAATATAACGTGTTTATAAAATAAATAAACCAACATTATTCATATTTCCAAAAAAAAAATCATGAAAACGTGCTTTTTTTAGTCTTTAAAACCCTACCCCCCCCCCCCCCCCCCCCTCCCCCCTTAAGCGTGCCCCCTTTAATAGCAGTTTTATTTTACACTAACTAGATTTATTTACATTAACAGTATCCCGTGATTTTTCTCGGTTCTTCGCAGTTTATTAACCTCTCCGCGAGTGAGTTTTGCGAACAAAACTGTACATGAGTAGAGAGTTTTTTTTTGGTTTATTTTTTTTAATATTTTTTATAAATTTTCATAGTTTTTCTAAAAATAATATTATGTTTTGAATTAAAACGTCGTCAACATCGATCCACGAAAATAAACCAACATCGCAAAAAAAACATGTCCATACAAAATAGCTTCTTCCTTCCTCTGACGACGGCTAAATGACGCAAACATAATTTTTAAACTAAAATTGTGAAGTTGGTATTGTAGGTATTTCTTCCAAAACTTCAACAAACTACGCGCAGATGTCAGAAGAAGCCACTACAAATCAAATAGATTCATTAAATATGACGGTATTTGAATAATAGCCACTGACGAACCGTTTCGTTCATACTCTTCTGGGCATTTTTTCGCATCGACGAACCGTTTCGTCCATACTCGTGTAGAGGTTAACAAAATAATGGAAAAAAAAGTTTTTTTAAAATTATTGTTAATGTTAAATTTTATATTTTAATGTAATTATTAACGATGCATGAATAGGTGAGTAATAAATATAAAGACTAGAAGAAGAAATAACATTTTGTTATTACATTTAATTAAAATTAAATTTGATAGTTTTATTATCAAGTTCCGCAAGTATTTTATTATGTGTTAATATTTAAGTCGCCTATTAAGTGGATCCATCCACAGTTTGAAAATAGTATTCAAAAACGAAACAGCTGTAACTAAAATGCATAATAAAATACTTCAATAATAAAACTATCAAATTTTATTTTAATTAAATATAAGAAAAAAATTAAATGGAGTTCTACGAATTAAACAGAAAAAACAATTGATAAGAAATAACATATTGTAGTTTTTTTAATATACCAATTAGTAATGAAACATAGTAATTACTTACCAATATTTTATTTGCATTGGTGAATACTATTAAAAGGTATAAATGTACCGCTACACAATGTGGTTTCAGACTGAGATACTAAACGTCTCCCTTTCCGTTTTATCGCTTTCGTGATAGAAACCAGTTAGTTTCCTATCAATACAAACAGGTTGGCTACATTGACTCTTCCTAAACCCAAAGGCGGGAGATTTGATCGTGCTTTCAAATAAATGTTCTGTTCAATCGCATTTTATAAAAGCTAATAATATTTAAACTCAAAGCAAAGGGGACATTAAAATGGTATTTCTTGTGAAATTCCAAAAATATCTAAAAATAATATTAAGATTATTTGGCTTATTTATAAAGCGCCATTTTCATGAAAAATCATCTCAAAGGCGCTGTACATATAAACATATGATAAAATAAAATTAAGATTTTTTTTTACATTAATTCCACATAGGAGGCCCTGAGGAAGACAATTTCCCTTAAGCCCTTGATCATCTGAGATGCTGTGTGGAGGGTCTTTTTGAGGAGAGGAAGGGGTGAACATTGGTCTTGAATGAAAATTGCTCTTGTAGGGAGGAGGAAAGACAGAGGCCGGTAAATCGTTCCACAACCGAGCAGTTGAAAGCAAGAACGAATCGAATAAGCGACCCGTTCTCATGTGACAAATGTCAACCATGTACATATGTTGGGCGCGTGTTTGGCGTGTTTCCCGACTATGCACCGTTGCCGAGGGGATCAATGACGCTAGTTCCTCAGAGCATCTTCCATTGTAATACCGGTACAACAAGGACAGCATTTCCACCTGACGCCTGTGCTTTAAAGATTGCAATCCGTTTGTTAAGTTAGGAGAATCTATCAAACGGACCGCCCGTTTCTGCACAGAGTCGAGGGTTTTTTCAGGTCTTTTGGGGCTCCAGACCAGAGGTGGCTAGTAAATTCAACCGTGGGGTGCATTTGCGATTTGTACAGGGTTAGCAGTTGTGTACTATTAAAGTATCTGCAGGCCCTGTACAGTACGGCCAGTTTCTGAGAGGCTATCTGGCCTCGATGGAGCCCCCGTACCTGAGCTAGTCACTTTACAACTAAGATTTAAAATTATAACTAGTGACTTACATCTAAGACTTATATAACTTGTGACTTACGACTAAGACTTATAACTAATGACTTAAAGCTGTGACATACATATATATTTGCAACCGTGATTTAAAATTAGAGATTTACAACTTATCAGGTATTTACATTTAAAAATAAACATTTTCGGTTTTGCCAGATAACATTAAAACATTAAAAACAAAGTATTAAGCATAACTCTGTAGGTATAGGTACAAACAGCTAACATAAAAGTAAGTTATTGCTGCAGGTCGAAGCAATTTGAGGATTTTATATAAACCTACATATTTTACAAATTATTCCATACTCTTTTTTAATATACACAAATTTTACAAATTATTTCATTCTGTAATATTACAATGTTATAACACGGTTGTGAAATTAATTGCCTAAATAAATAGTAAAAAAATAGCAGTATATAATCTCAATAAAAGAAAATATTCAATTAGAGTATATTTGTTAATAGCAATAATAAAGTGTTATCAAATGTAGAAACTGAAATGAACGAAATACAAATGTTTAAAATTCCCATAAAATCATGATTACGATATTCTTTGGCAAAGCTCTGAGGGAGCAAATAATTTCATTGCATTAAATTAGCAATGTCAGAAAGTACATAAAAGGGACCACGCCACGGTTTTTGGTAATAAGAAATTAGCTCCCGAACAACTGGTATTCCCAAACCGACACACTACAAGAAAATAACACCGAACTTTTGATCAGAAACGTCGCAAATTATGATAAATTGCCCGAGCGACAAAGTTGCCCTGTAAATTTGCCCCTTTTACGAAATTTTCACGTAATTTACGGAATAATCAACGGACGCGTTACACTGCAAATCCACGCTTTGGAGCCGGCGATTCTAATAGGATTGTTACAAATAAACGAAAAAAGTTAAGTCGTAAAAACTTGGCAACTAGAGGGCGCCAAGGCCTAATAGTTGTTTTATTTCCCCGCCCACCGTACCACCACCCTCCCTACCCCCATAATACAGGGAGATATTCCCCGAACTACATTTGAAGGGAAAACTCATTTGTTTGGGTTTAGTTAACAATTGGGCGACACATATGGCCAGAAGACACCGCGGCCGGAGAGCCGTGAGAGCTTTTTGGTGTTTCGTTTTTACCGAATACTTTTTTAATCAACTTTCACCAAAAAAATCCCCTCTGAAGAAACAAAACCAAATATCACGGCAATCGCTGCACGCGCGCGGGATATACTTTTCTTGATAGTATACATCAGATCTTATATCTGGGGGACACTTTTAAAGAAACAAAAACGTATATTACGTAAAATATTTTACAACTGTAAAATATTTTATAGATTTAAAAAGTCGTACAATTTACTTCGTTTAATTCCCCGTAGTGTCTTCGGACAAAAAAATTTGATTGATTTTCCCGATTTAATCATTAATTAGGAAGAAATACACATATTATATATGCACCGTTAATCTTTTATTTTAAAACCCCTTGAATGGCAGGAGACCATATTTCTCCCAGTTCACATGCGTCACATATAAATCGCCGTTACTCCCTTGTTATCAAAGTAAGAATTATGTTTTAAACTGTGTTAGAAAGGCAAAACATCACGCTGTATAGTCTAATCTAAAAAAATACGACCATAAAAGTAAAATGTACATCTTTATAAAACCAAAGTTTTGAATCGCAATTTGAAAAAAAAATTGACACTTTGATAATTTAAAAAAAATTATTTTTATATAAAAAGACAAAAAAGTGAGGTAACAGTTATATTTAAAATACATTAGACTAATAAAATATTTAGGTGTTGTTATTTTTTTTCGTTATCGGTAATTTTAGTTATAGAAAACGTGAGGTGAGTCATTTTTAAAACTATTTTATGTTTGCACACAAAATTTTTATATTTCAAAAATTAAATGTTTATTTTAAATTATAAAATTTAAAAGCGTATTTTATTTCCTTTCATAAACAGTTTTTAATTTTGGAATATCATCAGAAATATTCCACTTATTTGCATTTAATTGTAAAGCGGAAATATTTTGACCATCTGAAAAATACGCCGAAATTTTGAAGGGTTAAATGACTCGTCGTTAAAAATTGTAGTTAAAAAAACGCGGATTCAATTAAATAGCAGTTTTGCGACGACGAAAATAATTATTATTTTAAGTGCTTTCCAGAAACACAGCATTGATACTAACAACTTATTCCAAAATGTATGCAGGAGCAGTGCAATGCAATATATTCCACATTAATAAAAAGGTAAAATAACAGCACATACATGAAAAAAAACAGAAAAGTAGTGAAAAAAATTAAATACAAAAAATTTACTCAATTAACCGTTAATGGAGGATCTATGACCCGTCTCCCGAGGGCCGTCAGGGGCGACTCCATCCAAGCAACATTGGCAGAGATGATTCTTCGATTTGCGTATACTGCGCCGTAAGCTTCTAAGCTAGTAAAATATTGAGCTCATCCCTTCAGGAACATTTCCGAAGCGCTGCAGAATCTCGGTAGGCGGAACAATTGACTATAAGCTTTATTGTAAGCAACTTTTTGCTTACACCATTGGATTGTAGCGTAATCCTACAGTTTTGACATATACTTAAGTAATCAAAATATATAATGAAAAATTGTATGTTTAGTTCATGGATGTATAAAAAGCAAATCACACAATGGGCATGCCTTTTGACACTAAATAAAAAAGAAGATGAACCAAACTTGATAAATTATTTTATTCTCATTTGTACAATACGAAAAATTCATTTAAATACGAATCCGATTCACTTGATCGTGCCATGTCATCTTCGGGCGTTGCTGATTCCTTTTATCATTCACCTTTACGATATATATGTTCTCCTTACATTACTTTCTTCGTTCATTTGCTCTACATGCCCAAACCATCAGAGCGTCCTTTTTCTAATCTTACTCCTTACGCTTACATCAGGCCTTGCATTCATCCGATGATATAAATTTTAAATTTTGGAAGTTTAAATCGTTTGTATGATCGCGTCCTACAGACAGAAGACCAAGAATATACGTCTGTTTTAAAAGGGAACATTTAGCAATACATCTTAGTAGCTGCCACGTCCGTCCTCCGCGACCCTTTTCATTGATGGTCCATGTACCGCCTTATTTATTACAATTCACGCATTGTCTTGTTTCCATATACAAAGATATGTTGCTTATTACATCCATAGAGGGCTGATATCGTCACACAATTAAACAAAACCTCACTTGGGATTCTGAGAGCAACTTCATCTTCAAATGCTAGCATTACACTGGTGTGCCAGTCAACTTTGTTTGTTTAAGGCGGTACACAACCCTAATAATTTTTGTTTGCTCAAAACTCACATTTTAATCATTTCCGTCGAATTCGTAACTAAAATAACTTTTTTGCTCCAACAGACAGACCCCTGAGCCCTGAGGATATAAGTTCTTTATATTTAAAATTAATAAAAGCAATCCTTACCATTAATATGTTTTACGTACAGCTATTTTAAAACTTTATAACCAGTTTCTCAACTATAAAGTTAGCGGTAAGCACCAGATTTTATTTTTCTAGACGATGAATTAATTACTTCCGGAGGTATTAACTTAGAAACATCTTTAATATTTGTAACACGTTCTTCATAATAAATTAAAATTAAGGCGGCGGAATGGTCGAATCTCCAGGCCCGCTAGGGCGTATTCGACCATACGTTCGTCTAATACGCCGTGCCGCGGGTGTATATTTGTTTACACGCTTTCTTCACTTACGTCGTTAAGATTTCCACATTATCTTTTTTTCTTTGATAGAGCAAATTCAACAGTAGGTCCGTCAAATACACGGGTCACGAGTCGCAATTTGTATACACGGCTTCTTTACTTAACGTCGTTAAGATTCTGAATATATTTTAGGGCAAATTGTCGTCTTAAACTTGCCTGTCAGTTGTTTAAGGATTTTTTCATGGCAATATGATTATTTATATATTGCAATAACACGACTAACACATATGTTTTAGTCAGGTCCTACCAATCTACTTTAATTATAAATTTCATTCTTAATATCATTTTATTAATAATTCAAATATTATATTTGTTGGTTTTGAAAAGCCTAATATATTTATATTTCTAAAAATTATCTGAAATTTAGCTTTCGGATGAACAAAATTACGACACCGGCTATTAATTTTATTAAAAGAGATTAACATATAAAATTAATAAATATTAAATAATAAAAAAATGTGTACACCTACTTTATCGCATCTCTGAATCGTTTTCACAACCCATTAAAATTTTTAAAATCAAAGCAAATCCCACTTTTAGAACTGATTGAACCGGATAGTCACACATTGACTCACCACCAAAAAAAACGTCTTTTTTTTATTATTTTTTCAATATATTATATCTTCACCCCTTTTCCGTTTCATAAGGATTCAATAGCATGATAAGAAAAACGCCTTTTCGTTTCGAACAATTTAGTAATTCCTGGCCATCTTCCTTATCAATTGATATGATTTTCATGATATCATCATTTTCACCACGGTCTTCTTAGCATTCCTCCCAGACACCGTAGACTACCCCTCTCCCACCCCCTCCTCGTGTGACGTCACGCCCCCATCCCCCAGCGCCCCCCACCTTACCCGCTGGGGTTTACAGCCCCTATGGGAGCCATCTCGCGGTCAGTTTCAGAGATAACGGAACACGCGAACGGAAAATGGGGTGAAAAAAAAGCAAATAGCCTCCGGTGCGTTTACACACTATAACGACAAATGAAACCGTGAAAGGAAATGGAGTCGGAGCTAAATTAGTAAAGATTCCGGGTGTTATTACTGTTCAGGTTGGAGGTCAGATTGCCTCCGCCCGAAAGCTGAGTTTTATTTCTTTCTAACTTCGTTATGTTGGGCTACAGATCTACAGCTTTCCCGGCGCTGTTTTTATTACTTAGTCAAGATTTATTTTACTTCAACACAGCTATAATTTAAAAGAACATCTTCACCTCACTCCGCCACGGGAAAGCTTTGAAAACGAAAAACTTTGAATTCAATCATTTTCAAAAAAATAAAAGATTTGATGAACAATCCAGATAAGTTGTTAAAGTTTGGTATGTTGCATGAAGAAATATCTCAAGAAATCTGTCAAAAAACGTAGATACATTTTCAAAATTGCACTTATGTTTTAACTAAATGTATTAACGGTAAATATAATTATTATGTATCGTTTTTGCAATATACTGGTTTTATGCTGTTTTTGCAAATAAATAAAAAAATTTTAAAAAAAGTAAAAAAATTCTTAGATTCTGATTAATAAAAAAACGCAAACATGTGCGGAATATGTTATCAATCTACCGTTATTTTGTGTCTTTTACGTTATTTCCACGGAGGAGGCCGGCGGGGAAATCTTTCAGGGTCTACATCATATTTGGGGATGTTGTGTGGAGGGTCTTTTTATAAAAAGGAGGTATAAGTAGTTCTGGGAAGGAAAAATGTATGAGGGTTAGGTTAGAATGTGTGGGTCCGTGTGTCCAGGAGTGACGGACGATTGAATCGATCCCTCCCACTGCGGAGCAAGGCAATGGGTCGAGAGTCCGGCAGAAGAAGTCAAAAGGTCCCCCACGCAGTAGGTGGGCATATGTATCCTCTGCCAATACTTGTACCTAGGCAAACCTCACTCCATGAACCTGGGTACCCCTGCTAAATCACCAAACATAGCGATCTATGGCAGGGGTGTTGGTTTTCCGATAAATGAATTGTTAAATGACGTTAAAGACCGAGTAAAAATCAGTGGATTAACTCAAAATATCCTAAGCGTAAAAGTCGTATGTACAAAAAATTGAATCCCCATACCATGAGAATTATTTGACTAGCATGTATTGGTCATGTATACTGAGCAGGGGAAGAATGATTAATCATGCGGTAATCGAAATAAAATCATCTGGAATCGGGCCTTAATTTATGCAAACATCGCTTTGAGGCAACGCAACGTTCTGATTGACCAGTAAGTCTACATTAATACCTTCGAACTGAGGAGCATTTACACTGAGAGAAATTTCTGCCTCGAACGGTTTTTTTTTACTATTCTTTACATTTTTTTACATTTGCTTCACACAGGAAAATAATTCCCCTGGGGATGCTGTCGCCACGCTTACCCCATGAACCCGGACACCCCTTCTAAGTCACCAAACGTAGCGAACCGCTTGGGGTGATGGATGGCAGGGGTGATGGTTATCTATAATAAATGGTTCCCGAGGCGGCGGTACCCACACCCGCCTGCCGAATTGAAACGTTAATACGATATGAGCGTTTTTATCAACGTTATCAGTGATAACTTGACTTTGCTAGCACGTCTGAAATTATTGATTAAAAGCGAATAGAGTAAAATTAACCCTTTGAATGGCAGGATACCATATTTTTTCCAGCTCACATGTGTCTGAAATTTGAAAATCGCAATTTGAAAAAATTCAAACTTTGAGAATATTTTATTAATTATTTTTTATATAAAAAGACAAAAAAATCCAATGTCTAATAAAATATGTATGTTTTTATTTTTTTTATTAGTTATTTTAGTTAGAAAAAGCGTGAGGTAAGCCATTTTTAAAACTTTTTTATGTCTGCGTGCAAGATTTTTATATTTAAAAAATTATACGTTTTTTTTGAATTATAAAATTTGAATGCCTATTATATCAACTTTCAAAAACAATTTTTAGTTTTGGGATATTCAGAAGTATACCATTTATTTGCATTTTATTATAAAACGGTCAGATCCAGAGGTGAGCAGGCCATATAACACAATTTTTTTTTTTCAAATATCTACTTATTCCGTTGGTCCTACATAGTTTGTATATATCTAATGCAATCCCTTTATCCCTCGGAAAAGACATTCAAGTGCTAAAGTGGCTAATGGCTATCAGACAAAGGAGACATAAATCGGCAAGACAAAAAGAACGCAGCAGTTATAAAGCACATCCTTTGTAGGAAAATTCAACAGCGCGCGGCGGGCGGCGGGCGTGTTGCACAGGAATAATTGTTCCATCCAGTCTCCCCCTGACGCTGTATGCATCTCTACGGATTAGTCTATACTCTTACTTAGGACATCCAAACCGGTTTAAATGGAAACTGGCTAACCGTTTATACGGACAAAGTCTAGATAAACGATAATCGATAACCGAAAAGCAAGATTGTTTATTGTAATTTCCATTTAGATAATCACAAATTATTGGCAGAGTTACTTCTAAAACCATAAAAAGTAGAAATCTTGTATTGCTTATAATCTGTATAATACATTAAAAATCAAAATTTGTTTTGGGATTAGTGAGATGTCTAGATTTCCGTATTCATATTTCCGAAGTAATATTCAAAAATATCTCCTTAAAATGATTTTTCGAAATAAGCATTATTTTAAAAGTTATAACAGTTTTAATGTCGCGGTTTAGACGGAATCTAACCAGAATCAAAATAAAACAAAATTTTAAACGCAAAACTCTTTTTTTTCGAGACGTTTGACACGATATCTCAAGTTCTACCGAACCAATTTGCGTGAAATTTGGTGTGAGCCTTCTCTCTACATTCTCTATGGCAAGAACTAAAACTATAACAAAATTAAAATTTTTACTATTTTTAAAAAATTTTGAAAGTAAAAAAAAACTTTAAAAAAAATGTCTTTTTTATTTCAGACAGCCGCCATTTTGCGAAAAATATTTTTTTTTACTTTGTCTTAGTATGGGCCATAGCCGCATTTGTTGAGATAAAGAATTAATTTGGTTTTTTTTTAGATTACTATGAGGATTGCAATCGTGTCAACTTCAACACTGTAACTTTTTGAATTTTGAATTTTTACGTTTGATTTTTTTTATGTATTCTTTAATATTTACTCAATATTTGGTAAAATAATGGTTACTAAAAAATTTTTTTTTATTGCCCCTGAAAAAATACCTACAATTCATGCTTCTAGAATAGAATACCCCCTGAATCAAAACGATTTTTTTTAAAGCTTCACTAACATTGATCATCGAACCATTTACATCGGGTGGTCGAACTAATCTGTTTAGATGTGCAGCACGCATCCACTATCCCCCACGGGCTGCCAGGAAACTACCATATGCGAGGATCAATTCCTGCGCAAAGCGAAGTTTTGAACGAAAAACAAATTCGAGACGTACCACATTCTTACATCTGCGGTTAAGGGTTAAAAAATAGATTACTAATTTTGGATGTATATGTAGGTATTTAGCCGTAAATTCTAAAACAAAATTTTGTATGAGATAGTCCCGAGGCGTTTCTCTTTGAGACATAGTATTTATCGATATACATCGTTGTCCTTAGTTTTTCCAGGATAATACCGCTGTTTTTTTTTAACTGATTAATTGGGTTACACAGTTATAATGTTTTAATGTTCGCTGTAAATGAGAGAACTACCATGTATTTGTGTGGAAAGCTTTTATTTGGGAAATGCCTTATCCTCTTTGTTGAGATTCTTTATATGTATAATAAAATGGGAGAGTATTATATTAGCTTTCTAATAACGCAAACCATAATTCACTGGAAGGTTTGAAAATATAAAATAAAATGTTTTACGAAAGTTGATAAATTTGCCATATTATGGCAAGCGGCTTCTTTTGAGCAGGCCCTCTATTGATGTGCTTATTGTAACTCTAAGTGACCAGCTCACATAAGGGGCCTCCATCGAAGCCAGAGTTAAGTTAGCCTCTCAAAAACTGGGCGTACTGTACAGGGCCCGCAGATACTTTAATAGTACACAACTGCTAACCCTGTACAAATCACGTATGCACCCCACGGTTGAATTTGGCAGCCACCTCTGGTCTGGAACACCAAAATACCTGAAAAATGCCCTCGACTCTGTGCAGAAGCGGGCGGTCCGTTTGATAGATTCTCCCATCTTAACAGACGACTTGTAATCTTTAGAGCACAGGTGTCGGGTGGGAATGCTATCCTTGTTCTACTGGTATTTCAATGGAAAACGCTCTGAAGAACTAGCGTCATTGATCCTTCGGACCGGTGCATAGTCTGGAACACGCCAAAAGCGAGACCAACATATGTACATGGTTGACATTTGTCACATGAGAAAGGGTCGCTTCTTCGATTCGTTCTTGCTTTCAACTGCTCGGTTGTGGAACGATTTACCGGCCTCTGTCTTTCCTCCTCCCTACAAGAGCAATTTTTATTCAAAACCAATGTTCACCCCTTCCTCTCCTCAAAAAGACCCTCCACACAGCATCTCAGATGACAAGGGCTTAAAAGAAATTGTCTTCCTCAGGGCCTCCTATGTGGAGTTAATGCAAAAAAAGCGATCGCTCAAGTCGTTCTGCAAACATGCCCTAAAATGCCAAAAATCTCAAGTGGTTACGTAATATTTTATGAGATTATTTTAAAGCTTAAGAGATAAAACACCCTTAAAGTATAAATCATGCAATTTCTGGAATCCTCACGAATAAAACCCATTGAATTAACGCCTGAGAAAACTCCTCAAAGGAGTGCAAAATGCAATTTAAAACCAAATAGTCCAGTCACTTGTTTTGGTTAAATTTTCAGTTTCATTTCTAAAAAATCTATTATTTCGTTTAGGTACTTCGCTTTACTACAAAATAAATTTTGTTCATGAACATTCATATATTTTTAATTTCATCTTGTTTTCACACAAGTTTTTTTTAAATCCATCTTATTTTTGCAAAGCTTTTACTAAAATCATTCAAGAACATGCATTACGGATGTGAGTAAAAATGTTAAGTAAGTTTTTATGAAGATTTTACATACATAAAATAACTGCTTTAGAAGAGAAATACAAAAGTTGAGAATATGTAAATAGCGTGGAAGTCTGCCGCCGCGCGAACTTTCTCCATAAACATTTCAAGTGACATTTCATTTTCCTTTACAAATTGTAAATAAGCTTACAATAAAATAGAAAGTTAATCTTTCCGGATTAAACGATTTTCTCCGCACTGGATTTCCGCGCCGCCTTCGTTCATTGCTTTATTTATGATCCTTGTATCAAGTGCAAACGTATTAAAACCTAATTTATGGGATAAACTTATTTAATCAACGAGAATATTATTTGGTTTCCCTAATAAATAAAAAATGGATACATTCTTTACGACTTTATTCATTTTCATTAGATTTTCAAATTTAAAAACATAAAGGAAGCAAATTTTATAGTAGTTTTTCCGCGATACAAACAGATTCCTTTAAAACATATACTGAATATAAAAAAGTGAATTATTAATAACTAGCTGGTACCCAGCATGCGTTGCTATGCCATTTAATAAAGAAATTGTTTATCTCTGCGTGTCTTTTCCCATTCGTCCCGTTCCCCTCCCGTATCCCCTTCCCCTTTCGCGTTCCCACTCCGCCTCCTCCACCTTGCCTATTCCCACTCCACTCCCCCCCTTCCCCCGTCCCGCGAACCTCCCTCCCGAGTTCCCCCAAAAACGTATAAAAAATATAATATTTTAATATTTATAATTTCATAACACCAGAGCTTTTCATTATATACAGCTTATATTACTCATATATAATGTAACTTTCTATTGGTGAAAGAATTTTTAAAATCTGTTTATTGTTTTATTGTTTTTCCTCAAAGATGACATAGGCCCTGAGGGAAATTATTTTTTCCTCAGGGCCTCCTGTGTGGAGTTAATGTAAAAAAAAAAAAAAATGCGTTAAAGCGTAACAAACAAACACACGCAGTTTCGCATTTATAATATTAAGTATAGATGTATTTTTTTTAAATATCGGTAGATATCTACTTGTTTAAAATCAGAGAAGAATAAATAATTAGTAACAAATAAATTTATTCATAGATATAAATGATTAAGCGGACATTTAATGGCAGTATAACATTAACGGTAGTAGTGTCAATGTAACAAACATTAAAAAAAATAACGTTTGAAAGGATGTAAAAGAAAGATAAAAACGAGTTCCACCCATTGAACATACTCGGTGTTTTTCACTAATTATTCATGAGTTAAGAAGTTGCATAAAACTTTTGATTTGCCACTTACCCCGATGGATGTTCCAAGACAGTAAAAAGAAGCTTTACCGGCGTCTATAAAAGGACACTTCTCTCGGAGGACGGTGAGAGCCACCTATCTAATCAGCTCCCGGCAAACGGCAAACAGCACACGAGGATGTTTCCGGGCGTGACCAGGTGTAATTACTAATACAAAATATAAACAGGACCAAGAAGAGGAAGAGAAAGGCAAACGCCCCGTGAAATTGGTTCACTCGGTAAGTAGCACCCGGGGATATATAAATTACTAGCCGCTCCTCCTTAAAACAAGACTCCTTAAGAAATTTGTATGCGTCAGACGAATGCGCTAAGAAATTGCCGTTAAAAACTACTAATTGAGTTCTTCGCTGCCTCACGTAGCGAGTAGCCAGTTGCCAGTTGCCAGGGCCGCCGCCCTTGGCCAACCCTGGCCCGAGGAAGGGTGGCAGCGCCGGAACGGAAGTATGCTTTCCTACCCCTGGCGTCCGGGGGATGAAAGTATAAACACTCATCTGACATGAAGGTGCGCTGAAAGAATTCCACGAAACGTGTTAATCAGATTATTAACACTTCCACTGCTAAATGAAAAAAATTATATAAAATCAGAACCCCATAAATTATCTTGCTGAACTATATTGAGTTTATACTCGTTATAACTCTCCTATTTCTACGTTTAAATAATTATGACTTCAACATTGTTTTTGTATCGGCAAAGTTAAGCATTTGGAATCTGGACCCATATGGACTTTATAAATTTTCAATAATCACCGAAACAATATATTTATTTATACTTCTTGGTCTCGGAATCACCCTCATGCGAAACCAATATCTTGAATCGAAATATGTTCTAGTAGTTTTAGTTTCGGCCGTTACTTTTTAATGTTCTGCACTTTTTTTATTCATTTTCATCGTGATCTAATAATCATATTATTTCCTTTTTTTCTATGATTTAATGTTACTTTGATGTGTAAAAGCTTCAAAAGTCTTTTCAATAAATAAAAATTTTTGACCGACACTATGGCTGAGTGGTTAGATCCTCGACTATGAATCCGGAGGAAGTGGGTTCAAATCCCGGTATGCGCAAGTAAATTTCATGTGATCAATCACAAATTCTCAATTTATTCATTCAAAATAATATAAAGCATATTTGCGGCATATTACAGAGCGATTGATACTTTCAGTATCGCCCTGTTGAAAAACCATTAATCCAAATCGATACGTTGCTTGAAATGTGTTGCCGTGTTTAGTGACCAGATCTGTATAGCCAGGTGTTTCCTCACCTTCCTCTTCACCATCTTATTCCCCTGTCCACCACACCCAGCCTCACAACATATCCCAATTGGGAGCTGTAGTCTCAATTTTCAATGGCGCCAGACGATTGAGAGCAGTTGGGACTCCACTGCAGTACTCACATCATTATTATCTGTCGAAATCAATAAATCGCTATCATTGCCCTCTGTGTCATTTAATGTATAATAGGCTGGTTTAGAACTTAGCTGAACACCAACTGGTATTAGTTTTATGAACTAATCATCATATGATAATACAGATTTCTACCTCAGTCTGTCACATTGACTTGTTTGTTTTTCATTGTATTAGTCTTACCATTTTTACAAATACGATGGAATTAGTTAATCTCCCTCTTTACCCATTATTCAGCCCACGAACTAATAACGGTATTTTACCACCAGGGACCGAGCCGTGTAATTAATATTCCGCGTAGTGTTAGAAAAAAGTGCAAGTCATGTAAAAAAGAAGTTTGTAAATAAATTTCGAATACCTATTTTGAGCCTAAGCGCTTTTCGTTGAATGAGACCTTATAAATTAAACTTTTTCTTTTGAATTGGAGATGAATCGAGTCTCTCACTATCCTAATGCAAATAATGATTTAACGAATAAACGCGAAGAGAGGTTGAGTACGCCAATAATGCTTCGACACAATTAGTTATTTTAATCGGGTACTTGCACAAGTCTGAGATATTTAGAAGCGGTTAGACGGGGCATGTGGCTGGGGAGGTGGGGAGATGAGGGGGGAATGGGCGGCGAGGTAAGTTGTAACGCTGAATTATCCGGCGCTGAGGTACGACGACTAACTTTAGTGATTACAGCCAACTTTAACTTACGCCATCAACTTAAATCAAGCCCGCTTCACAATGAATATATGATTCTTATATCTGCGGAGTTGGACAAACTAAAATATTGCTTAATTGGCCGATTTGAATGAATTCCACTGTACTTTGCATTGTAAGGGGGACCAAATTAGTGGTGTCTATTTAGCGTAACTTCGGGGGAGATATTATTATTAAAATGGTTAATGAAGTTTCATAACGAACGCTGTGCACGGTTAAAGACAATGAATATACATAAATAATATAATATAGTTGGTTTGTAATGACAACAATAAACTGCAAACTTTAACACGTTTATGTTTTCAGCATAGATAAAGGTTTTATTTTAACATAAAATTTTATTTTACGCGCCATATTATTGTCGTATATATTACGTCCATATTACGTCCACTCCGATGTCGTGAGTTCGATTCCTCGGCAGGTTAAATCCTACATCTCAACACAAGCAAAATTTCCGCTTTTGGTAGTAGTAGGAGATTTTCAAATTATTGCCAGATTATTCGTTACTCGGGGATGTATATTTTTCTTTAAAAAACAATAAATATTGATAAAATAACTATTGAAAAAAATTGTTCTATCAAGAAAAGAAAATTAGTATGAGGATGTTTCGATATTCTTTCAGAATGTTCTTCAAGTGTTTTCATAAAAATCAGACAAATTCATCAAAATGAATACTTTAGCAATATCCGACAAACAACAGACTTCAACAAAAAATCATGGAAACTGCTATTCTGAACACTCATGGCCTTAATTTAACGGAGATTTTTCCAGAGATATGTAGCATGAACAGGGAACACTGACGCCCTTGTGTGCCTTTTCAACCATAGTAAGGTTCCGAAGAACGAACGAGATCGTGCTCTTTAGACAAATCTGATTTACATTTTTAATATTTGCCCTCTCCAAATCCGTATACCCGTCTCCGTCGCGTTCTATACAAGAGCGGGATAAAAAAGAGACCGAGCTCTTGGGAATACCGCCCGTGCACAAATATGTATATTTCCCTGTCAGACAAATTGATATTGCCTTAGCAATATTTTCCGTAACACATGTTCCGCATTACTGCCGAGCGGAGAGTGGCATTATATGCCCCGCTTGCCCCACCTGAATGCTCGCAAGCCAGGTCACCCCCGCTTCTGATCTCCCACCACCCGCTTCCACCTCCATCCACACTCATTATTACCACGGTCCCACGGTATTGCACTACTTTGTATTATTGATCACTGCCTGTTTCCAATAATACAGGGCCCGAACTAATCATAAAGCACTATGATGCGCAGAGTATGTTCATTGATCAAACCCCTTTAAAAATAGATTTTTTTAATTTATTTAGAATTAACGGAACAAGTACCATTTACATACGCGTAAATAAAGGCACTTTTTATTATTTTTTAAACGTCATACTTGTACAGTGAAGTAAGAAAAGAAAAAATAATAAAGAGTTTAATAAAGATTTAGTTAATTTCAGTAAACGTTAAAACAGAAAATATAAATTAGTAGAAAGTTAATGAAAACAGTTGAGAAAAAAACAAAAAAATAACCTGTTTTTCAGAAAACCTCTTACATGTACTCAGTCATACGTACCGCTAAAATGTTTAATCATATACTTCAATATGGGAATATTAAGAATATCATCAATATTGGCATAAAAGTTACCAATAGTGTTAACCAAAAAAAAAAAAAATTGTATTATAATATCATCAATAATAATAGGCCAAGTGCACATGATAAATGTGTCAATTTCAATGTTAACTAAAAAGTTATTAAATCTCCCCATTGGAATAACAAGGTTACATCTTTCGCGGTAACGTCATGCGATAATAAGATCTATATAAATTACTTTAGAATTCATTATCGTATGGCGTTACCGCAACAGTTTGAAGTGTACTAGAGTATTCCAAAGGGCTGAAATTGCATTATTGCGCTTCTCCGGAGACTTAAATATATATGCTCCTCGTAATTTTAATTTTTTTAACATTAGCTCGACACAGGAGTCTTCGAGGAAAAAAATTCTCGTGTTTTTGTGTTTATTAAAATGAGTAACTAAATAATAATAATTAATTACGTACCCCAACGTCTGTCTCGATTTTGATGACGTAAATGGTGGTAGAGTGATGCGATTAAGGGGGTAACAGGTGTAGAGGTTTAAAAAAAATGTCTTTCATAAATCAATAGTAATATAATTCAAAAATATATTCTCAAAATTTCAAACCAAATTTCCACGTCGTTTAAAAGTTATATGCGTTTGAGTGAGTATTCCTCAGTCGAAATACTACTACTTTACTTTCAGACGTTTTTTTCTCAAAACTACCTTTTTCGAATTTGTGTAAACTTTAGCTCCTACAGTTTTTAATCAATCGTTATCTAACACAGCACATAGTTTTTTTTATATAAATGCTCTTATTTGAATCTAAATCCTAAACAGTATATTTATTTTAACTATTTTTTTATTGCCGAAAACGTACAAAAATAATGGTAAAAAATCATAATTAATTTTCAAATTCCTCAAAAAATATTAATTTTCGTTTCTTTATGAGTAGAGAGGTTCAAATAGAAACACTTGATTTCGAGTGTAAATTGTGACCTCCAAGAGTTACACAAATTGCCCAGACGCATGGCGACTTACAATGCGCGGCAGCTGATAGCTCCATTATTTTTTGAGGAAAATATTTGAAAATTTAAGAATATACTCTTTAATATATGTGTAACCTAAAAGTATAATTAAGTATATATACTCCTTATGTGTTAAAAAAAATTCATGAAATCACTAAAAATACGCCATCTTACACCTATTTCCACCCTTATATTGGTGTTCCACTAGTCGCCAAAAATCGCAATGTTAATCTTAAAAGTTCATGAGGCGAAATGGCGTCTCATGCAAATATCGTGTTTGGCTATAATTAGTTTAGTGTAACTAAGTGCAAGAATTTATCATACAGCGGCATTCTAAAATAATTAAGAAAATATTAATTGATGAAAAAAACCACTAATAATCAAAACTAAAATATGAAAGAGAACGATATACAGAAAAATAAAAAGATAATTGCGACCCTTTATCTTTTAATTTTTCTGTGTCTTGTCCCCTTTCATATTTTCTATAAGATTATTGGTGACCGGACAACTCAGAATCAAACAAACTCAGAATCAAACCAACTCAGAATCAAACCAACTCAGAACCACCTCAGAAAAGTCATTAAGAGTGATGAAAAAAAAAATATATATATATAAAACTCGTTAAATAAGTTACGTTAGGTTGGGGTTAAGGGCAATTTTAAATTTTTTTTCTTAACTTTTAATGACTTTTCAAAATTAAATAAAAGGTTTTCAACTTTTTAATTATGTGAAACATTAGCTTTGAGCTTTAAACTTGCACTGATTGTGGATCAAAATGTAGCAATGTGATTATTAGTCCATTACATTGGTTCAAAACGATAGTTTAAAACGGCTTTAGAATCGGGGGATTACTAATGGTTTCGGGGTAAGGTTTTGAGGTTGTGAATTCAGTAAACTGGGTGTACTTAGTTTTATTATCTCAGAACACTCTTTTCTTCTAATAAAATAAAACAAATATAAAACTTATTTCCACTTAATTTATTTTTTACCGAAACTGGTTTCAGCCTGTTAAATCTTCTTCAGAGTGGTACAAATGTTTCTTAATCTACAGTTTACATACATAGCATATGGGGGAGAGGGAGGGGAGTAGTCTACAAGGATTTTATTCAATTTGTATGGTTTTTTTTTTCAAATTTTTTGCCATGTCGTCTTTGACGATTGGATTTCTATATATTTGGCTACTAACCATAACTGGTTTTAGCCTGTTAAAGCGTCTTCTAACTGGTACAAATGATATTTTTTTAGATTTTCACAGCTAAAAGTATTTTCGTTATTTGTTTGCCCTGATGATGGACACTGTAACGCTGTCCGAAACGTTGGCTAAAGAAGGAGGTAGCGCAACACGGCGTAACACCCCAAAAACAAATAACGAAAATGGTACAAATGATTCTTAATTTACACTTTATATACATAACATATGGGGGAGAAGGAGGGGGTTGTCTACAAGGATTTTGTTCAATTTATATGTTTGTTTTTTTTTTTAATTTGTTGTCATTTTGCCTTTGACGATTGGATTTCTAGATATTTGGCTATAAGCAGTTGAATAATTATCTGGGATTTATAGATAACTTTAATGTTGTCTGGGGAATAAGTTACTTATAAGTAATATGAATTATTAAAAAACCATTTTATTGTTTCCATATCTATTGAATATTTTCTTCGTTCACAGGTTCTCTCATTCCAAACAATCTAAGCATCTCTTCCGAGATCTAATCTATTTTGGTTACATTAGCCTTACACGTACGTACATCTTACTTTACCACGGATAAGTATTTGATTCAAGACGACATCGACTTCTTTTATTGTTTAATTCCATGTCATGCATTCTCCTTACAGCCGTTTCTTCGTTCATCACATTCGCCTAATTTTACCTCACATAAGTATTCGTTTCACTTAATCATGCCATATCTTCCTAAGGCGTCTCCGACTTCTACTACCATTCCCATACACCCCTCTCTTCTTTCATTGCGTACGCCTCATTTTATCGATCGTAAGTATTTGATTCACTTGGTCGTGCAATTTCTTTCTCGTGCGTCCCCACCTTCTTCTAGAATGTACTTCTACGGAATACATTCTATTTATACCACTTTTTTTGGTCATCACGTATTTCCCACCATTCACTACTGTGTTCCGTGTTACTATTAAATAATCTACTTTATTTCGATTTCAATCGACCTTGTAACTCATTTCAGTGTAGAGATAATGCGTGAAATCTTCCCCGGACGTCCCCGACTTCTTCTACCATTCAAATCTCGGTCTACACACTCATGGCATTAAAACAAACAAACCTTAAAATGGTATGTTTTTAGGTTTTCACGGCCAAAAAGTATTTTTGTTATTGTTTTTGGGGTGTTATGCCGTGTTTCGCTACCTCCTTCTTTAGCCAAAGGAGGAGGTAGCGAAACACGGCATAACACCCCAAAAACAATAAAAAAAAAAAAAAACCTTAAAATTAGATATAATATAAATAATAATAATATATATATGTTTCGGGATCAAATCTAATTTTTTTTTCTATCTGATAATAATAATTAATGTTGCTTAGCAACGCTAGCCTCGACATTTGCTTTGTATTTGCTCTCTGATTTTTCATTATATCAGATAGAAAAAAAAATTAGATTTGATCCCGAAACATATAAATATTTGAAAATAAGTATATTAGCTAACGCAATAAATAAACTGCCAGTAAGCCATAGGATATTTGGGTAAATAAATATGATATTAAAATTTTCCTTTTGTGACGGCTTCAGTAACCAAGGTATGTATTGAAAATTATTTGTTGACAAATGAAATTACTAGGTAACGATAGTTGTTTGGTTACTGAAATGTAGGAAAAGCAAAACAATCATTTCCAAGTTGTTTTACAAATTGACAATATGTCATTTGCAACCAACGGAGATGAACTGGGTTATTTTACGTCATCTATACAGATGAACAATGATAGTCTGAGACCCCAAAAAACAAAAGCAGGTATCCCTAGGCAGCGAATGAAATGGACGTACGATGTCAATATGTTCATCGTTCGTTCATATTTTTATGTAACTAAACTAGAAACAGATATGTTGTTGTATAGGAAAAAATTACATTCAATTTTCTTAGAAAATTATCCCCAAGCCCTAGTAAATGAACAAAGATTAGCAGACCAAAAACGGGCAATTTTCAAAAATAATTTAATTCCTTTAGTAACAATAGATCAGATAAAAAAGGAAATAGCAGATAGATTGCAACTGGGGAATAATTTCGAACAAATTGATACAAGTAATAATGTTATATCAGATTCATTGAATGTAGATAGTTTAGATAATATTCCAGTCGAAATGTCCAATGATATTACAGTAGATCCAAATAACTTAGACGTTATTTATAATATTAGGGAAATCAACATAGCAAATTTAAACTTAGTAGATGATAATGTTGTAGAATTAGCTAACTTACTTAATAATAATATAAATAGATACATAGATGTAGAGCCCACAGTTAGACCAAAATTACCAAAATTGCATACGTCAAAAAAATTATCTAAATTAATTTTTGAATTAAATAATATAATTTTACCAAAAATAATATTTGACGAAATTAGTTTTTTAGATCTTCATACAATAGTATATGCCAGTGCCATCACTATATGTAATAAGTTAGGAATTCAATTAAAGTCCTCTGATGATAGACCATATAGTTATAGTAAACCAGAATGGCAGATTAGATTAGAAAATGATATAGTGTTTTTAAGAAGTAACATAGCTAGAGTAATAGAATATAAAAATGGAAATAGAAGTAGGAATATTTTGAGGCATGTAGATGAAATTGGGAGAAAATTTGGTTTTAGCATTGATAGTAATAATAATGAAAATATAATCAATGATTTATTGGATTTATTAAAACAAAAATTAGCTATAAAAGCTAGTAGATTAAAAAGATATAATTATACCTGTAATAAAAAAAATAATAATAGATTATTCCGGAAAAATGAGAAAATATTTTATTCCAAACTTGACGACAAACAAAATATTATTTCGAATAATAATATTCCGTTACCATCTGAATCAGATATGCGCGATTTTTGGACACAAATTTGGAGTACAGATATAAAACATAATGAATCAGGTCCCTGGATAGAAAATGAAGAACTCAATTGTTCAGACATTGAACAAATGAGTTTTTCTGATATATCGGTTGAATTGTTAGCCAAAATTATTAAAAATACTCATAATTGGAAAGCCACGGGTTGCGATTGGATACATAATTTTTGGTACAAACGTCTGACTACTTTACATCCTCTTTTAGCAAAAAATCTTTCTAAATTTGTCAAACAACCTCAAAATTTTCCAAATTTTCTTACTAAGGGCATTACTTATATGTTGCCTAAAAGCGAAAATATTAATAATCCCTCCCAGTATAGACCCATTACATGTTTACCGACAATATACAAAATTTTAACCTCTTGCTTGACAGATTTAATATATGCTCATTTAGATGAAAAACATATTTTATCTGAACAACAAAAAGGTTGTCGCAGAAAACATATGGGATGTAAAGAACAATTAGTTATTGATTCTGTAATTCTTAAACAGATTCAAACTCAAAAGCGTAATTTACATTCTTGCTATATAGACTACCAAAAGGCTTTCGATAGTGTCCCGCACTCGTGGCTTATCAAAATATTGAGTATTTATAAAATTAACCCGATTATTATAAGCTTTTTGGAAAATATTATGACCTTTTGGAATACAGATTTATTTGTCAATTTAAAAGGTCAGAAAATAGTAGTACCGGGCATTTCAATAAAAAGAGGGATTTTTCAAGGTGACTCATTGAGTCCTTTATGGTTTTGCTTAGCATTGAATCCTCTATCTAAAATGTTAATTAAAAGCAAGTTTGGAATAAAAATTAAAGGTAATACGAGAGAAAGTAGTACAATTTCGCATTTATTATTTATGGATGATATAAAATCATATTCGAATTCTGAACCAAATTTAGAGAAAATGATTAAGGTAGTTAAAATTTTTTCAGATGATATTAAAGTGACTTTTGGTTTAGATAAATGTAGAACGATCCATATAGAGAAAGGCAAAATTGTAGACGGAGACGAGGGTATATTTAGAAATTTCAAAATTAAAAGTATGAAAGGGGATGAGGTTTATAAATATTTAGGATACCCGCAATCGAATAGATTAGATCATACTAGTATTAAAAATGATATTAGGACTAAATTTCAAAGTAGAGTCAGAAAAATTTTAAAATGCAATCTATCTGCTAAAAATTTAGTAAAGGCAATAAATACTTGGGCAATACCTTTATTAACGTACTCATTTGGCATAATTAAATGGTCCAATACAGATTTAGATAGCTTAGAACGATTAATTAGAACTACATTAACAAAGTTTAATTGCCATCATCCAAATTCAGCTATAAAACGAATTAATTTACCTAGAAATTTAGGAGGTAGAGGTATAGTCAAAATAACTTCTTTGAAATACAATCAGGTAGAAATGCTAAGAACTTTTTTCCATAGGAAAGCTAATAGTTCAGAAATGCACAAAATAATTTGCAAGGCAGATAGAAACATTACACCTTTAAATTTATACGACGATAATGCCAACATTCTTTCAAATACCAACCAGGAATTATTAGATTCCTGGTCAAATAAAATTATTCACGCCAAACACTTCAATTATCTCAACCAAACGTATGTTGACAAACTTTCGTCAAACAAATGGTTAAGTATTGGAGAATTGAGCGCAGAAATAGAAGGATTTATGCTTGCCATTCAGGATAGAGTCATTAATACTAAAAATTATAGGAAGTATATAATCAAAGATAGAAATCAAATTGATGATTTATGTAGAAAATGTTTGGCTTATCCCGAAACTATAGAACATATTATATCGGGATGTATGTTTTTAGGTTTTCACGGCCAAAAAGTATTTTTGTTATAGTTTTTGGGGTGTTATGCCGTGTTTCGCTACCTCCTTCTTTAGCCAACGTTTCGGACAGCGTTACAGTGTCCATCATCAGGGCAGATGAGTAAATGATATTGGTGAGAGTGTTTACTTATGTGTGTCGAATCGATACCGTGCTGCCAGCTCCATTTCTCTACGAGCTGGTGTTAGAAAACATTCAGCATGGTTTTTTGTGTTTAGCTTTGGTGTAGCCGTCAATAACTGGATACCAAGAACTATTGAGCTTAGCTCCATCGTCTCTGTTAATATTGATGGGGTTTTTATGGATTTCAATTGCCTCCGTAATTAGGCTAAAGAAGGAGGTAGCGAAACACGGCATAACACCCCAAAAACAATAACAAAAATAACAAAAATATATCGGGATGTTCTATATTAGCGCCTTCCGAATATACTTTTAGACACAATCAGGTTTTAAAAATAATTCATCAAAGTTTGGTAATTAAACATAAATTGATTGATTGCCGTAATGTAGTACCATATTATGAATACGAACCAAATTCGTTTTTAGAAAATGAATTTTATAAAATATATTATGATAAAACTATACTAACAGACAGAACGATTCGTCATAATAGACCCGATATAGTTTTTCATGACAAAATTAAAAAATAACTTATATCATTGATGTCGCTATTCCAAATTCCTGTAATATTCAAAAATCTGTTTCTGAAAAAATTAGAAAATATACAGATTTAGGAAATGAGATTAAAAGAATTTGGCATTCTCGGACTATAAAAATATTACCATTTGTTATTTCGGCTACTGGCATTATACCTAGCTCTCTAATTAAAAATTTAGGCTTATTAGATTTGTCAAAGAATCTTTATATAAAAATGCAAAAATCAGTCATATTAAATACATGTAGGATTACGAAAGATTTTTTAAATATTTATATTGAGGGATCGGTAGGATTTATCGGTTCAGTTAGGAGTTCTATCGAGCCGAACCCTCTGATATGAAAATATCTGGAGTCGGTGAAGTATTTTCCCATATGGTCTCTGGTAGGTTGACGTGTTGTTCTTGTATAGTTTTGTATTTAGTATACTTATACAATGCAATTACATCGCGTGAATTGACTAGATTAGCATTTGTGGAAAAGTGTGTGGAAGGATTAAGTTTTTCCTGTGAGGAAGATTTAACCCGGACATAAAATCTAGAGAACAATAAAAAATAAAAATAAAAAATATTCTCTTCATCCTCTTCACAAATGATGTCGCTAAAATAATCGAATCATTTGGCCTACTAGCTCACTGCTACGCTGATGATCAACAAGTTTACTTTTACTGCTTACCAGAGGAAGTAGATAGTCTAAAAAGTCGCATAATTGAGTGTCTAGAGGCAATCACCCGCTGGATGACCTCAAATAGATTGAAACTGAATCCGTCGAAGACTGAGTTTCTCTGGACCGCCACAAGCAGACGTCAGCATAACATTGATAACTCCCCAATAACCATTTCAGGAAGCGACATCACTCCAAAGAAGTATATAAAACTACTGGGTGTCAATCTGGACGCTGATTTTTCCTTTAAAACTCAAGTGAACAGAACCGTAAGCACGGGCTTCTTTCAATTAAGGCAAATCAAAGCAGTAAAGCGAAACCTACCAACGGAGGCGACTAAATTACTAGTCAATTCGTATGTCATTTCACGTCTAGATTATTGCAACGGAATATATGCCAGTCTTCCGAAATATCAAATCAATAAACTACAATCCGTTTTCAACGCTGCGGCAAGACTTATCACCGGCGTATCTAAATATTCCCACATTTCAGAGCATCTCAAAAATCTTCATTGGCTCAAATGTCCTGAAAGAATCCAATTTAAGCTCTGTTGGATGGTATTTAAGTCCCTCAACGGAATGGCCCCGACTTACTTATCGGAATTGTGTATTCCAGAAAATTCCAATTCTCGACAGTTAACCCTGAGATCAGCAGCGTCATCAGCTTTCGGAAGGTTAAAGGAACCAAAGCGTGCACCAGATACTAAGTTCGGTGAGCGCGCTTTCGGAGTGTCAGGACCCAAAGCCTGGAATGGACTGCCACACGACTTAAGGATGATCACAAATTCAGCGGAATTTAGAACTAAACTTAAAACCCACCTTTTCAGACAGTCGTACCCTTAAATTCAAAAACCTTTCACCTTAACCTTCAATGCCCGCGACATTGTAAAAATAACTCTTTTGTTATAAAAAAAAAAAATAAAAATAAAAAAAAATAAAAAAAATAAATAAAAAAATAAAAAATAAAAAAATCAGTTATAAGCTTTATGTAAGGGTCATTTCATGAAGATTCCCTAAAGACTCCTAAATTCTCCAGTCTCTCAAAATAAATACAACTATACTTTTGCCACTAATCTTTTAATGTAAATTCATGCAAAGTCCAGTGTTTTAAATATAATGCCCTCCGCGTGCAAGACCGTATCTTCTGCAACTATCTTAACGTATCTATTAACTTTCTAATTTCTCGGAAGTGACCTGCCAGGTAAGTATGTTTCTGTATCTGTTTGTAAATAGTTAAATTAGATAGAACCTAGGAATTAATAATAAGCTGTACAGCGCCCTTGAGGTGATTTTTCACAAAAACGGCGCTCTACAAATTATCCAATTATTATTATTATTATTATTAATAAATCCCCGGTGTTGCTCGGGTTTAAGCAAAGATTTCCGAAATCAGAAGTAAATAGTAATTTTACTCTAATTTTGGGCAAAATTTTATTGAGTGTTGTCAAAATTTGCTTGAAGGGATGAGAAAATGAGATGGGAGTAGTTTTTAGAAATCTCATGTAAACAGTGACCTTTTTCTTATTTTGAAAGTCAAGCGAAATAACACAGCAGATTTATTAAAAAAATAAAGCCACACCAGAACACTTAAACTTAAACTTATACATAGGTAATATAAAGGTGATGTCCAAGGAGTTGCCCGAGTTTTATGTAGAGTTTTTCGAAATATACACAATAATTTCAATAAGACAATAATTTCCCTATTATTTTGACTGCAAAAAAATTGATCAAAACGCATCAAAATACACCTGTTAGGGGTAGCAAAGGGGATGAGGGTGGTTTTTGTCTTATGTAAACAGTGACCTTTCCCCCGTTTTAAAGGTCAAGTGTGCAAATTTTCATTAACCTCGGAATAAAACTGAAGATTTGCGTACAAATTAAATCCACGCCGCCACGCTGCCCGCCCACCACAAACAGACAATCAATTTTATATATCAGAAGATTTTCTCCAGGTTATTCATAAAATTTACTCTTATTTGAAAGTCATATAAATAATATTAGAGTATGAAACAACATTTGCAATCACTACAAATAGGAAAAGCAAATAATGGACAAGCAAGTTCAACTTCATTAACACCTAAAAACACAATGTATTACATTAATTACTTATTCCAAACATAAAACAAAAACCTGGCCGATTAAAAAAAGCACATTCACACGCGGTAGAAGTGAAACCTTCATCCACACAATTACAACCAATAGAAGCCTTGAAAAGTGAGCTCATAATAAAAGCGGCCAATGTTGTAAGGTTTCATTCTATCTCATTCTCTCAAAAAAAAATCTAAATCCTATAGATGTATGTGTTTGTCTCTTTTTAATGTCGTTAATTGAGTTTCAAATCACAACGATGCTAAAGAAGTTTCACTTTGAAATAATTATAAAAAATTTCTTTTGAAGAGTTTTTTTATTATCAACGTACATTTCTTACTTTAATTTTAAATTTTCTGCGACCGGTTTCGACACATCCGTGTCATTCACTAGCAGACTTAAAACTAACTTAAAAATTCTATGCAAGTACCAAAATGAGTTAGATTTAATTATGTGGAGGTAGTGGGAGGGATGATTTTGGGGGAGGGGGAGAACGGTGGAAGGGGTCAACATTACACCGTAAAGGTGATTTACAAGCAACAAATTAATTAAAGTAACAAATGTACATTGATAATTAAAAATCTTCAAAACAAAATGTCTAGAATCGTTACGTAGTTAATGCCCAAGAAATATAAAAAATTATAAAAATATTTGTGTAACATAGAGATAAAAGGACATGTTATATTGAAATACTTTAACGCTTGTCCTACGTGCTTAGGTAGCACGTGCAGATATAATAATAATATTATGACGTTATCCTGCTGAGCTGGGTGCATGTATGTAACATGAACCATAATCCTCACTGAACCCTAATAATAGTTAACGGTCAAATTGTCTCTCTGAAGCCAGTACAACTGTAACAGTAACTAGGTGATATTACTTCCTATTGTTGAGTCAGAGGAATCACAGGTTCCCTTTGAATACCGTTGCTCGCCGGTATCGCGTCAATATAGAACTGCACTTTATTTGTTCTAATATTGTAAATTTGCATGCGGGACCTTTCGCGTGAGTCTGAACTTTCTCGGAACTTGATCAATATGTTTATAATTCGAGGAAATGTACATAATACCTTCACTGTGAACAAGTCTGATGACGTTGAATGTTGATTACGAACTTTACGAAAATGGTTCTGAATGCTACGGAATGTTATTAGTTAATTAATACTCACAAAAAAGATATTAACTTTTTTTTACATGAGCTCCACACAGGAGGCCCTTTATGTCACCTTTGGGGATGCTGTGTGGAGAGATTTTTTGAAGGAAAAGGAGGAGAGAAGAGTTCTAGGAAGGAAAAGAGTTTAAGGGATGGGTAGGAATCTGGGGTTAAGTGTGGCCTGGTCATTCGCCTCACCCAATGAACCCGGGCACCCCTGCTAAATCACCAACCGTAGCGAACCACTTGGGGTGATCTTATGAACCGTTTGCAATTTTATTCAATCGTAGAAATAATTATTTATTTAAAATACCTCGTATCACCAGGTATGGTGGCAATCAACCACCTGGAACCATTGAGACTACGGCATCCCCAATTGGGGTTTGTTGTGAGGCTGAAGAAGAGGAAGGTAGAGAAATATGTGGCATTTCATATTTGGTCACCAAATGCTGAAGCTATTTTAAGCAACGTTTCTATTCTGAATGTTGGTCTAATGCCAGTGCGATAATGCAGGTATATTCTTGTTTGGAATGTGCTGCAAATTTACCTTACATTTTTTTAAATTATTCAATTGTGAAATAACAACTCAATAAAATAAAATTTGCTTGTGCACTCCGGAATTTCAACTTGCAACCTTCAGATTGTTAATCCAGAGCCTTACCCCTTGGTTACGAACTACGGTACCTTGCATTATATTATTGGAGCTGAGAAAAGCCCTCCAGCTTTATCATTGGACAAGCAACAGTTACCGTTTATAATGATGGTAGTAAAAGTTTTTCAAATATTGTGAGAATGTTAATTTGTAACCCTGCAATATTAATTTATGTAAAAAATGTACTCGTTAATTTAAAAATAAAATACTTCTTATCCGTGACCATTTTAAAGTCACAATATTAAAGGCTTATTATTTACAACCCCATGCTTTGGTAGGTTTCATTATTGAAGGCGACACTATTAATGAAGTGACAAAAAAAAATAAAACAATAAAATACTTTTCTGTAATTCTTGGGCATTAACTATTTAACAATTTCTAGACATTTTATTTTTTTAAGAGTTATTATTCTTCAATGTACATTTGTTACTTAAATTTAATTTTTCCGCCACCGGTTTCGATACAACCGTATCATTCACGAGCAGGATTAAAACTAACTTAAAAATTAAATGCAAGTACCAAAGATTAATTAGGTGGAGGTAGTGGGAGGGATGATTTTAGGGGAGGGGGAAAGCGGTGGGAGGAGTCAACATTACATGGAAACATGGTTAGTGAAGGAGATTTGCAAGGCGCTATTATTTTAATCACTTAATTAATTTTTGATTTAATTTTTTTGTTTATTTCGAGGGTTTCTAAAGCAAAATAGAGTCAGGCCATAGCTTCAATAAAGAAAAAACAAAGTTTAAGCATTGCAATATAAATTCATACATTAATCTGTGCGCTTATGTTATATTATATTTATGTTACAATTAAATAATAATAATTACGCCGCGTATAAATATTTTTATTATTTTAACTTCCCCTAAGCCCAAAGCAAAATCCTGGGTGCGCCACTGATGGTAAGTAGGTACTGTAGCTTCATACGAGCGGAACCCACTTCTAACTAATAGGAATCTGATGGAAGAAATTGTCCTCAGTCGCATGTTGCGGAAATGGGCATAGATTTGGCAGTCACATGATTTGAATGGAGAAATAAACTCAATTCGAAAACAAAGACGGGGAATTGAAATATTCGAGATATTGGTGAATGATTGCGTGGATATCTCCACTTCTCCAGAACGTCATGATTTCTTGTGGTTTTAAAATTGATATTGCTTATTCAATTTTATATAAGAAGGAATTATTTAAATATAAAATCAATATCACAAATTCGACTCAAATACACCATCTTTAACCTCTCGAGCGTCAGCGCGATTTAAAACTTTATCCTCCGATTGCTCGTGATTTCTGGAGATTATTTTGAATATTTTCCGCCCACATTAAAAAAATCATGCTTCTAAATTTTAATATGAAGTCATACAAATTGATTATAGTTCTGCACAGCCAATAAATTCATCTATATTTTTTCGACTATCACATATTCGTAGGATCTATAGAAAAAATATTATAAAATCTTAAACTTTAAAACCGTAAAAATCGTAAAAAAAAATTTTGGACCGCTATCAATCGCAGAAAAATAAAAGTGGTCCATATTTTGACCTTTGTCACTCCAGTGACAACAAACGGAGTGAATCTATTCTTAGACACCTAACACTAAATTTATTTTGTCTTATCCCAGCAAAAAAGTCAATGGCACAAAATTTTTGAAATAACGTACTTGTTTACAAATTTTTGTACCCAAAATTAATTTGAAAGCGGTTGTCATTTTCCACATGAGAACGGGTCGTTTCTACGACAGCGAATTCAAACTCGGTTCAAGTTCAGTTGCATTGTGGGACGATTTTCCGGTCCCTGTATTTCCTTCCTACAAAAAATGGGACCTTTCAAGACTCATGTTCCCTCCTCCCCATTCTCCACACAGCATCCCCATATATGACATAGGCCCTGTGGGAAGTTATTTTCTTCAGGGCCTCCTTTAATTTCCTTCATGTAAAAAATTGTTTTATAAACATTTAAAAATAAACAGTTGGTTGGCCACTATTACTATTCGACTTAATGTGAATTGTGTCTAACGCAAGACTCTCTACGCGAGCGAATATCAGTATCTGCCTCCCAATTCAATTTGGGAGGAGGGTATGGGTACCGCCGTCCCGGGAACCATTTATTGGATAATCACCATTGGGTCACCCCAAGTGGTTCGTTACGTTTGGTGACTTAGCAGTGATGACCGGGTTCATGGAGTGTTCATGTCTAGGTTTTGGCGGCGAATATATATGCCCACTACTGCGTGGCGGGTCGGATCGCGAGGGATCGCGAGGGCCTAGACCTCTCCGCTGGACTCTCTCGTCCACTCGCAGTGGCAGGGTCACTTCTGGACACATTTACCTCCAGTTTCCTACCTTCCCTCATACATTTTTCCTTCCCAAAACTTCCTCTCTTTCCCTTCCCTATAAACACCCTCCACACAGCATCCCCAAAGATGAAAGAGGCCCTGAGTATTTAATGTAAAATAAATAAAACTTGAAAAAATAGTTATTTATATTTGATGTTGGAAGTATTTTGATTACTAGGTACCTACTAATCTTTTCATTAATTTTATAATAAATACTTTTAAAATGTTCATTCTCCTAATGTTTTCTTAGTAATCCTGTAAATATATTAGCACACTAAAACAACGAAATATTTTCCACAATTTAGGAAATAATTCTTCTTAAAGATTTTCTTAGAGAAAACACATTTAACATTAAAAAAGATATTTTTATGAAATCTCATTAAACGGAAATATTAATTAAAATTTGTGACTAGTTCAAAAAGAAAACAGTGACAAACAATACAAGAACGAAGAACAGCAAAAAATATTCTGGCATAAAAATATAATATTTTCATATACTTGTAGATCGATGAACGCAAATTCTGATTATGTACGTAAATTTTATAACATCCTTAGAATTTATTTATTTATTTATTTATTTATTTATTTATTTATTTATTTATTTATTTATTTATTTATAAACATACATATTTCAAAATGAAACAATACAAAATGGTCCTTTGTCTATCCAACTGGGAAGGATTCCCGTTTCAGGATAGGCAAATTGCATTTTTAGTTCGTAATATTCTTAACTGTCCAAATAACTATTGAGAACATTAAAAATTGCATCCTGAGCGTAGGAATAGATTCTTTATGTCCTTGAAAGAGTCGCAAAGTTGCGATTATTCTAAGTTTGATTTGGAGAAAATTAATAATTGCATTCAGGAAAGTGAATGGTTTCTTATGAGAAATCGCAAGGTTGAGACTCTTTCCAGGTCATTTCGGAGAACATTTACAGTTTTATATTTGAAAATATAGTATTTAAAAAAATATAGTTTTTAACTAAAATGTTTAAACATTTACTAAGTATTTAGAAATTACAAATTTATAAACTTATATATGACAGTGAAATCCCAATGTATTTATAACAATTGAAATGATATAAAGTACTGCAATTTAATTTTTTTTTTTTTTTTTTTTATGTTTCCCAAGTAATGTAATTTACATATTTTAAAACCCGAATATATGGTTATATAATATTTATAAATAATATACAAACCAGAATATATAATATTTCCCAAGTAATGTAATTTACATATTTAAAAACCAGAATATATGGTATATAATATTTACAAATAATATATAAACCGGAATATATAATATTTCCCAAGTAATGTAATTTACATATTTAAAAATCAGAATATATGGTATATAATATTTACAAATAATATATAAACCAGAATATATAATATTTCCCAAGTAATGTAAATTTACATATTTAAAAACCAGAATATATGATATATAATATTCATAAATAATATATAAACCAGAATATATAATATTTCCCAAGTAATGTAATTTACATATTTAAAAACCAGAATATATGGTATATAAAATTTATAAATTATATATAAACCAGAATATATAATATTTCCCAAGTAATGTAATTTACATATTTAAAAACCAGACATATGCATTCCCAATGTAATTTTGACTATTTAATTAATATAGAGAATATCCCAGTTTAATTACATTTGTTTTATAGGCAAGTTTGAAAAGGCAATATTGAAAACTTAAATTTTTGAAATGGATAGTCATTATTATACAAGAATCAACAAAGAGAGCAAAATATTTGTAAGTTTAAATTAAATATTAACAAAAACGGATATCAAGTTATCAGGGGCATAAAAAAAAAAAAAAATAATAATATCATTTTTAGAAATTAATAAAAGTAACTTTCTGATTCCTCTAATGTACAAAAATAGCCTCTGTGTTACAATTTTTGATAGTACATATTATTTTACTCATAATTTATTTTTATCATTAGTACAACTTTTTAAAATATTTTTTATACCTTTTTTTGTAACCTAGTAACTTTTTGATTGAAGAAAACAATATTAAAAAAATACAGATAATATTATACAATCTATATTATACCAGCTAATAAGATGAGTACTTACAAAATTCTTATGGATTAACGTAAACCTGATAGTACCTATTATTAGGTAAGTAAGTTTGTGTGAGCATATGTTCGCTCTCGACTCTCCCCATGTCCAGAAGCCAATTGCTAACCCATTTGCGCAGAGTGCTTGCACTTTTCAATTTCCATGCATCGGGTACGAGGTTGAACAATTTTGGCCCTAAGTAAGAATATTGTCTTTGGGCATGTGATGTGTTGGTATTTGGTGGAACTACTGGATTCCTCCTTGCATGACGGGTGTTGTGGAGATGATCAATGGATGAATAGTGGTGTCAATGTTTTTGTGTATGTAGAATAGTTTTTCTTATGTAAAGTTGCCGTACGTCAAGAACTCGTATCTCTTCAAATAATAGATCACTGGGATACCTGAAAGGTTTCTTAAGGATGACCCTTAGAAGTGATTTTTGTGCTTTTGCTAAGGGATCAAGTATTGTTTTCGAACAGCCGCCCCATCCTAAGGATGCATATTCTAGCAAGGAATTACACATGGCATGGTACATTTGTTTCAGATCTTTTACGCAAAGAATATTTCTAACAGACATGAAAAGATGAGTAAGTTTTCTGATCTTAGTGGTGGTAGAGTCTATGTGTTCCTCCCATCTCAGAGATTTATCTATTATGATTCCTAGATATTTTATGCTATCGACACATTCTAAGTTATTGCATTTACAAGTGGTTAGGTCATTACAGTGGTGTATAATGATGTTGTGTGTTTCTTTTGGTTTTCCTGCTTGTGTTGCACTGAAACGGATGTATTTGGTTTTATCTAAGTTGAGGGTGAGGAGATTATTGTCTAGCCATTGTTTGACCTTGTTTAAACCTACTTCTGCTTTATTATGAACAATATTCCAGCTTTTGTCTTCATATAGTAAAACTGTATCGTCGGCAAAGGTAATAATGTGGTCGGCAAAGGAACTGTTGCATAGTTCATTTATATATATGTTGAATAAGAGTGGTCCTAGAGTACTTCCTTGGGGTACACCGAATTTAATATTAGCTGGAACGCTTATAGTGTCGTTGATAAGTACTCTTTGGCTCCTGTTTTCTAAATAGCTACACAACCATTTGAAGAGCTGACCTTGTATACCAATACGCTGTAGTTTATTTAACAGAATTTTGTGAGAGATAGTGTCGAACGCTTTGGCTAGATCCAGGAAGAGAGCAATGCATTTTGTACCTCTATCGATGTTATTAGAGATAATTTTTGTTAAATTAGCAATGGCATTTTCAGTCCCTAAACCTGGACGGAAACCGTATTGTCTATTGGAAAGGATGTTATTGTTTTCTAGATATAGACTGAGCCGATTCTTAACAATTTTCTCAATAATTTTAGATACAGAATTGATCAAAGAAACCGGTCGGTAGTTGTTAATCTGAGATTTATCCCCATTTTTGTGCAGTAGAATAACATTTGATTGTTTTAAATTATTAGGGAAATTTCCAGAGTTAAAGCTTAGATTGCATATGAACGATATCGGTGATGCTATGACGGATTTAATATTTTTTAATAGATTTGATGAGACCTTATCAGGACCGCATGCATTGGATGACTTAAGCTCGTCGATTATTTTCATCACTTCGTGTGACGTAGTTCGAATGTTATCTATTTTGTGACGGAAATAACAGCCAGTTTGCTTCGCGAGATCCTCTTCAGTTGTGTTGTTTTTATCTAAGATTTTTTTTGCCAGTGTGTTTCCCACCGACGTGAAGTAGTTATTTGCAAAATTTGCCATCTTTTTTGGATCTGACGTAATAGTGTTATCAATGTACAGTGATTTGATTTCGGAAGTTTTATTAGTTTTAGTTTTAGTTATATTACGGAATGCTTCCCATAGCAGTTTAGGCGTGTAATTATTTTCGTAAATAATTTTTTTAAAATAGGTTTCTTTAGTTGATACAATTAACTTTTTGCACAAGTTCCTATACTTTTTATAGCGAGTTTGTAATATTATATTATCTGGGCTCCTTTTTGCCTTTTTGTGGAGTTGGTTCCTTTTGTGAATTGACTTGACTAGACCAGGAGTGATCCATGGCGTGAGTTTAAATTGCTTATTAGATATGAGTTTGTTACTCGTGTGTTTAGATATATAATCATGTAACTTTGAGATGAATTCCGTCATTGCTGAATCAGTATCCCTTTGGTCTAAAACGTTTCCCCATTTTTCTGAACTTAAGTCCTGAAGTAAGTTGATGTAGTTTATTCGAGGTATGTATTTAGTTTTGGCAGTGGTGGGAGGCTTATTTTTAAGGCAAAGAGCTGTGGTGTAGTGGTCAGAAATTGTGGTGTGGATAACAAAAGAGTCGATATGTTTGATTTTTTTAACATTGATGTGGTCTAGACAAGATTTACTTGTACCCTGTTCTCGAGTAGGACTGTGAATTGTCTGCATGAACCCATTTTCCGTAAGCATACATAAATAATCTTCGCATTGACGGTGGTACTCAGGAATCGTGTTTATATTTAAATCACCTAAAATTATTTGTCGTTCAAATTGTTTTGAACTGTTGATGAATGTTTGAAGAGAATTCAAAAAAGTGTCAATATTTTGGAAAGAAGGTGATCTGTAGATTGCAAAAATACACAAATTATTGTTCAATACAATTTTCATACAGTTAGCTTGTGATAGTGAAATTTCGTCAACTTGTGCATGTAGTCCGTCTCTGATATAAACTACGATTCCACTGGATTTATTTAAATTTATGTTTGTGTGATGTTCTGAGTAATTGTGAATTACTTTGGAGGTGTATTCTTTATTTATCCAGCATTCCGACAAAATTATGACATCGAATGCGTAATTAAATTGATCAAGAAAAATTAAGAAATCGTCAAGTTTAGATATACTTCTTATGTTTTGATGTATAATTTTTAGGCTGTAAGAGCCCCAATTATAATTTTTTATTTGATTCAGATCATCAATGGTATTAATGTTACAGAATATATCTGAATGGTTACCAATATCACAAGTTAAATCAAACATAATTAAATATTAGTTGAGTGTGGAACAGCGAACCGTTTACCAATAATATATTATTAAATCCATACCTAACGTTGTTGCAATTAGGTGTGTATGGAAAAAAATTGACGGTAATTTGATAATATAAAGCAGAATGTTTAAGGACGCTGAAACGCCGTGCAAACAAAATATTATGAATAAATGATAACAATTTAATATTTGTGAATGATAACAAACTATTATACGTAAATGTAAACAAAATATTATATATAAATAATAATAAATTTTTATATATAAATGTTAGCCAAGTATCATAAATAAATGAGCGAGACGGGGTGTACTCATACCTACTTAATATAGTGAAATATGAAATTAACGCTAATCGATTTAAACCTTGATAAATAGTACAATGAAGACAGGTAAATTCGCTGGTTCGCCGTGTTAACAATTTCATGCATATACCTGAAAACGAGTGAGACGGTACATACCTAGGTAGTGTAATTTGTTCAATTGTATCACATAGATTCAAGTTTTGTTTCATCGGATATACAAATAGCATTAGTTCCCGTAGCTCGTCTGACGTATATCTGTCCTTGTCTCGTCCACGTGTATCTATAGCCTTTCGTGATAGCTGCCTGTCTCGCCTTCCAATACAGTTGTTTGGCTCGAAACGTCAGATGCTCGGAAACGTAGATCCGCGAACTTGGTCCAGCAATTCCAATGTTTGAGGTATTTAATTTGTCTTCCACATTCGGGTTGTTTTTGTTATATAATTTTACATCCGCTAATAGCTGTTCTTTAGCTATATTCGATTTTAGTTTGATTATAATTTCTCTCGGATGAATATTATTTTTTTTTTTTGCTGCGCGATGAATAGCGTCAATATCTTTGATTTGGATGTTAGACTTAGTTTTTTGGCATATGTTAAAAATGACGTCTTGTAGAATTTCTCCTTTATTTTCCGGGATGCCTCTGATTTCTAAGTTGTTGGCCTTTAGAGCCCGCTCCTGGAATTCGAGACAGTTCTCCAGTACATTAATCCTGGTTTCCAAAGTGATGTTCTTTTTTGTAAGCTCCTCATTCTTTGATTCAATTTCACGGATCCTGCCTAGGAAGTCCTCGTATTGAGCACTCATGAATTGAATGCTTTCTAGAATTTTATTATTTTGTTCGAAGATGTCATTTTGTTTTCTTTCTAGATTCGACGTCTTATCCAAGACTAACTCTTGCAGATCTTCTAAGTTTGACTGGGCCTGAGCGGTGGTGGCCGGTCTTTTGATGTTCATTTTTTTTCCTGGCTCCAAAGGTTCGTTATCGCTGATTGACTCCTGTAGGCTCGAAGCGCCCGTCGTAGCTGTCTTCGTGTTTTTGCATTGTTTACATTTCAGCAGTGCACGCCGTTCCTGAGTGAGTCTACGATAGCCACTCTCAGTGATGCCCCCACAGGCTAGATGAAATGTGCCTTTGCACGCAGAGCACACAAAAATTGACTCCTCTGTAATCACAGGGTCCGGGCAAATACGGCAGTGCATTTTGTAACTAATTTATGTGCTACCCGCGTTAAACACTTTAGTAATATTAAAATTTATTTTTTCTTTCACTGATTAAACTCAGTAGGGACAGTAAATCGATTAAACGAATTTTGTAGAATGTAGACCTTGGTGTCACAAACAGCAATCACTCCCTTTAACTATCCGATTTATGTGTTTTATCACTTAGAAATCACTTTAAAGCAGAGCAAAAATATTACGAACTAGTCACAATGACAGATGTTGTTGTTGATTGATAATTATTAAATCATTTCCTTTATAAAAACGATTAAAACCATCAAGGATTTAAACGCACTGTGATTGGTCGGCGGGTTCTGAAATAACTTAGGCCACTTCCTCACGTGTCAGTCTGCCGCGTGCGTAGAGGGCATACAATTTTTTTCCAAATATAAGTATTTTTAATTCTTGCTTATATTTATTTTGGAATTTCTTTATTTCATATTTCCCGCTAATTTGCAATTTAATTTAATTTAAATTTCATTCCTAATTTTACTTATTTGTATGAAGTTTCTATTTTGTGTTAGTACCAATACCGTTAGATGGATAGTCATTAGATCATTAGTCATTAGGCACCAACCTATCACGTTTTTCACTTTTTTTTTCCATTTTTGTATTACATGTACTCAGGTAATATGGCAGACCGAGTTTGCACTGTCCCCCTAGACTAAGAACTTAAATAAATAAATAATAATAAAAACATTTATTTGTTTAAAAATAAAACAATAACTTTGTAAACACCATTTTTGTTATTTTATGTACATAATGCCGACCGGGTTTCGCTACAACCGTAGCTTTTTCAGGGCAGTACAATACTCTACTAAAATTAAGTTACAGTGTGTGTGTGTGTGTTAATTACATACATAGATAATATACATATGGTTTAAAAAAAATGGGCTGGACTACTACTAAGTGAAGGAGGAAGTAGGGATAAGTATGAACAAACATTTATTTGTCATTAGATTTTTACAAATTCATACATCTTTTATAACATTAATTCTGTTGACAAATGGGTAGTTGAGCTATACATTCAGGATTTATCCCGGAATGCAACTGATTTTCAGCAGTGTCTCGGTATCCCCTTTTTGGAAATAGCCATACTGCTAACGTACAAACCGAGGTACGTATGACGTCACGCGCACCTCACCAGATTTCGATCGTTTTGGTGGGCTTTGAACAATTAAAAACTTTGAAAATTATTTTAACTGTGAAAACGACATTAATATAATTTATTTATTTATTCATGTTCTCCATAAAACGTTTAAATTTGAGGTGCTAGTGAGCATAACAAAGTTGTGGGGGGCAGTTTAAGTTATCCACCATTTGTGGATTATGTAAAGTTTTTCTTTAAAAATATTTACCTAAAAATATTTTTCGGCACACTTCTAAGATGTTGACAACGAGCATTCCTGTTTAGGCGAAGCTTAATACTACGGACACATTTGCTCATTAGAAGCCAAAGAGCATGCTACCGTAGCATGTGTCAGTGACGTTGCTAGTATTGAACATGCTCATTTGGCTTCAAATGAGCATGCTCACAAATCAACAGCCGTTTTATTTAATGAGCATGGGTTATCGGCTGAAAGAAAAAAACTCTAAGCATGTGTGAACAGGCTTGCTTATGGGCATGCTCATTTTGATCCGATCTCAGTTCGTGCCTGCACTTCTTTGCAAAAATGTCAAAATAGCCCTCTGGGGAGACGAAAAAACCTTATTTTTCGTAATTTATTATGGGAAACACGAATGTATTTGGAACACAAGATCACTAAAATACCCACAATAGATTTCCAAATTCCCCAAAAGTTCCTTTATCTCCAAAATGGAACCACATTCTTTTGAAATTAGCATTTTTTTTATTATTTAGTAATTTTCGGATTTTTTGACATCTTGGATCGTTTTATTTTCTTTTGTCTGAAGATTCGAATGAAACTGACTTCATTTGATATGAGCATGCCCATTGAATATCAGGTGTAAGTGTGTTCAATTATTGGCTTTCAGTATGCTCATTCATGAAAAAGCTCAAACCAAGCCTACACATTATGAGCAAAATGCTCATTAATGAGGATGCTCAAAAACCGGCTTGTTAATGAGCTTGCGTGCCATTCCCATTATGCGAAATCATTATTTAAGATTAATCTTTACCCCGATTCAGTTTAAATTTTAAACACAAAAAAAAAAAAATTTTTATTTTTTTTTTATTTGTTTATCTTAAAAATGGTACATATTAAAGTAGTACTGGTCTTCCATTAAAAGCATTTTCTTGTGCTTATATTTTCAATAAATTGAAGCTTTTCCTACGGTTTTCATTGCTATAGGATTAAAATAAAATTGTTAACAACTTTATAAATGATATAAACGTAAACTACTAAAAATTTTTTCATTAAAAATGTATGACCGCATATATGAAACAACTTAAAAAATATATAATTGTTAAAATTTTCTGCGACTGTTTCTATGAACTTTTTTTCATTAAATTATTCATAAAATAAATAAAAACTATTTTAGCTCTTGAAATCGTGACCTTATTATACTTCGTTTGTTAAGAATCTATTACCTATATGCGCGGCGATATAGGGCCCACTAACAACAGGAATACAGGTTTAGCTGGTGGCTTCCTGTAAAGAACAAAATATATTATCGAATCTTAGTAGTTTTTAATTTACGAAAAGTTAATTATGACGTTTTTAAGTTACGATGGTGTAAAAAAAATCGTATGGAGTTTATTTTATTACGTTGAATGGAAACTAATTCTCTCGCCAACGTGCCTACTGCCTACTCTTTTGCAACCGGGTACCAGTAACAGTACCTACTAGTAGCAATAGCAGGGCATTGTCGATGGCGCTGGCAATTGATGGAAACAAACGCGCGGCTAAATCGGAAATAATGACGTGATATTTGACTGGCAGAAAGGAAATTTGCTGCCGCGGGCTATCGGATCATCTGCACCGGCCCTGCGCCAGTACACCAGACAGAAGGGGTCGGCAACCAACACGCGCTCAACAATTAATTATCTAGTGTGAATTTAAAACTTCACTGCCGGTAAGCCTAGGTGTTTTTACAGTATAAGTAGGTATATTGCCGTCGTAAGTAAAAACACAGTTATTAATAAAAAATGTGCTAAATATAGTGGTTCCACGACAACTCAACAAAGTGGCATTTCAACACTTCACCTTTGAAAAGTCATTAAATGATGAAAAAAATAATTTAAAAAATAGCCCATAACCTAACGTAACCTATTTTACCAAGTTTTTTTTCATTGCTTTTAAAGATTTTTCAAAGGAATGATGAAGTTGTACATTGTTGAGTTATCGGTAACCGAATGTGGGATATTATAAAGTAGGAATCAAATTTATTGCGTTTTACATAGGACATAATATAATTTTTCTCATTTTTCGTATTAATCGAATAGTATTAATACGCTACGAATTTCAGAACCCAGTTTCGAGTGCATGTTGACGTCATGCCGTACGTGTCGCGCCACAAATAACAATGGATCTATGTGCGTGAAATTTCAAACAAAGCTACCGTTATGATTTGGTTTTGAATTCAAGATTTCGTCACAAGATGTCGCCACTTTTGTCAGCAGATCCGGTGGGAACGTGTCCCCCCTAGGTGTAAGTGCTACGAATTTGTTATTCTTTAGTATCTCTCCGGATATGGAAAAATTGACGGTAATACACAGTTGTACCAAGCGGCTATGTATTGAATATGACGTCATTGCCTATCTCGGTTATTTTGTACCGATTACTATCACCCGACGACAGTGGATTTGAAGAACAGGCTGTTTTTGAAACCAGTTCCTATTGGATTTATAAAATGGTCACCAACACTAACTAAGCGAAGCCGAATCCAAAACCGCCAGGGCCTAGCAGTAAAAATCTGCGAAGCGGGTTTTTAACTGCTAGTAAAGGATTATTGTGTTTATGATGCTACCGCAATTTCACCGCTGTTGATTAGTAAAAGCGCAGAATTTCCTTTTCTTGTAAAATACATGGTGACTATGTTGATAGTACCTACTGGGCTTTTTATAACATTTACGAACTTGCTGTATTTTTTGTCTACCAACTTGAAATACATTCTCCCGCCATTTATTTTGTGTCTTACGATTTGTTTACAACGATTCATTAACACATTTTGTGTGTCGATAAGAAATTAAGTAAAGTGTAAGCGAATTAATCAATTGGCTTTGGTCCCATATCTCCTATTTGTAAATAAATTAACCAAACCCAGCAATTTTTTAACTTTATATTCTTGAGTTAATTACCCTTTTTTCACCACTTTTTTTTAATTTGGAAGGGGGGAATGCATACCGCCCCGGGAATAATCTATTGGAAAACTAACACCTCTGCCGTAAGTCACACAAAGTGATTCGCTATGTTTGGTGGCGCAGGGATTCCGGGTTCATGGGGTGAGGTTTGTCTGGGTCGTGGTGGCGGCTGCGTCTATCTCCCAGCTGCGTGGGCGGTCGGATGGCGAGAAACTGGTTGCGAGAGATCTGTAGATCTCTTCAACCGAACTCTCTCGAACTATCGCCTTGCACCACAGTGGGAGGGATGGATTCGAACGTCGGTCATTCCTAAATACACCGACCCCCAGATTCTTATCCACCGCTAATACTTTTTTCCTTTCCCGAACTTCCTCTCCTTCATTTTTTCAAAAGGACCCTTCAAATAGCATCCCAAACAACAACATAAAAATTTAAAAAAAAAAATTGTGCACAAAGTCTGCATGATAATAGAACAATGTTCTGTTCTTGAGGGGGGGGGGTCAATAACTTAAGTTATATTATGCTTAAATATAAACGTTGGGAGAGGGATTCGACTAAAAACCTACCTTTAGAAGAACTATTTTTCTACAAATTTGTTTTCTGTTTCAAAGGCCTTCAGCCCATCAGGCCCGATCGATCGATGAGAATTAATAATATAACTTTCGGAAACTTCTTTTCGCCTAGCATGACTGCGCATCGCCAACAGATAACAGTTATCAATAACTAAGTTTTCTTAATATATTCGATGTCAACTGTTTTTTGTACGTTAGCGATCTGCAATTGTCCTCGGGAATGATGGAAAGTTACCGAAAGTTATCCTATCAATCCTTATCGATCGACCGCGCTAGGGGGTCTGATCTACGAACTTTCTGATACTCAACTTTAAACGATATTAGAATTATCGATATCGTGGCCACTCACATTTAAACAGATTTCAGTTAAATAATGAAAAATCGAAAAATATTTAAACATAAAGATATGTGCTTCTGCAACATGTGACATGTAATTTAGTGAAACCAAATGTCGAAATTTAATTAAAAATTATATATTAAGTCACACAGAAAATCTTTAAAAAGTAATAACTACTACTAATAAAAAACATTATAATTTTTTCTGAGAATTTCACTAAAAATAATAATCGCACGCGAGTCGCTTGTTGCGTACAAGTGTCTTAAATGGTTTAAGCCAAGCTCTCGCTGTGTTCAAATGGTTTTGGAATTTATGGATATTTGAGATCGATATTCAATACCTACATGGAAATATACCGCCGTGAAGGACGTGGTCTGTTCCGTAAAAAAGTGGCAGAGGGGTTAAAAAAGTTATTCAAAAATATTCAACAGAATACCAGGACTTTATATGGCGAGACCATGAATAATCCAGTGGGCACTCCGTTCCTTAGACTTCCACTCACTAGTCTAGTACCTTCTTTCAGGTCTTGGTCTGAGTCTAAACTATCCGTATTTGAATTGATTAGTGTGATTGTTTTACAAACTAGTCCATGAAAAGAAAAATTTTAAGATTCATCTAGAGATGTGCTTAAATTGAAAGTCTTTCCATCTATTTATCCACATATTTTTTTTAAACAATGTCCTTATTTGTGTGCCCTATAGTTTTTGGTGCAAACGCTCAAAAGTTTGTTTTTATTAGAGCGGGGAGTGTTAAGAGGTATAAGAATTTGGGGACTCCGGAGGCGTTGGAATGAGATACGAAGTCTAATTAAAAAGAATGTAATTTTGTAACATTAACAATGTAGTAGGTAGTGAATAAAAAAAAATATTAAAAATATATACTCCCTCTGGTGTACAAAAGTATGCATAAAAATATTTTGAACTGAAATTTTTCATTTAACGCAAAGGCTCTTTTTTATATGTTTATTCAGTTTTTTAATTGTACAACATTTTATCTTAATTGAACCTTACAAAACTGATCAATCAGTTCAATTGTAAGAAATCTCGCGTTTTTCTGTTTATTTGCTTACAAATACTATATTCAAATGTTTGATATTTTGGTGCGTAATACGTAATACTGAAAGTCTAATCTAGGTGATGTTGGTTGTATTTATTTGATTATATCGATTTTATCGTACTTACAATAATGTTTCTAGAGAGGTCAAGAAAACTGGAAATAAAACTTTTATCAGTAATTTAACGTAATTAAAAATAGTAATTTAGAACTATAATTGAAAATGCAATTATCTAACTTTTTCTGTCTCCTAGTTCTTCAGGTCGGAGGCATATTCTGTCAAAAGATCAGAAAATTTTCGCTTTGCAATAAAACCAAAATAAATGGAATGTTTCTGAATGCATCTGAAAACTAAAAACTATTTTTAAAAGGTAATTAAATACTTTAATAACTTCTTGTTCCGCTTGTGTTCCATGTATTATTAGAAATAAATAATAAAATTTTGAATGCAAACATAAAAAAAAATTTATAATGGCTCACCTTACGTTTTTTCAAACTAAAATTACTGACAACGAAAATAAAGAAAAAGATAATAACAAAAATAAATATGTTACTAGACAAATGTAATACAAACGTTGTTGTTAGATTGTCACCTCCCTTTTTGTCGTTTCATAAAACAATAGTTAACTAACTAACTAACCATCACGCCGTTTCCCCGCAGGGGTAGGCAGAAAGGACGGACCGCCAAACAACTCGATCTTGGCACACACTCCTTGCTTCGTTCACATTCATACATCGTCTCATACATGCTCTTCTATTATTCTGACTCTTGACATCGCCCGACTCAAGTATCTGATTCACTTGGTCGTGCCATGTCTTCCTCGGGCGTCCCCGACTTCGTCTACCATTCACATTTGCGTCATATATTCTCCTTACACTCCTTTCCTCATTCATTCGCTCTACATGCCCAAACCATCTGAGCGTCCCTTTTTTAATCTTATTCATTACGCTTACATCAGCCTTGCATTCTTTGCGGATCTCCACATTTCTCACACGATCATACATGGTTTTACCACACATACGTCTCAGGGATCTCATTTCTACAGCATTCAGTCTACTTTCATCCTTTCTCTGCCAGTTCCATGCCTCACTGCCATACATCAGGGTAGGTACCAGCACTCCATTATGGACGGCTAGCTTCGCTTCTTTTGACAATTTTTTGTTGCTGCCAACGGCGTTCAGACCTCCATTAATGGAGTTACCGGCATTTACCCTTCTTTCGATATCTCTATCAGTCTTCCCATCTCTCGTAAACATACTTCCCAAATACACAAACTCATCCACCTGCCCCAAGTATTCGTCGTTCACAACTATGTTGCACATTGTTTTCGTACTCTCTCTTTCAAATACCATTACTTTAGACTTACAAAACAATAGTTAATTAAAAATTAACGAAATTTTATAAATGTTTCTCAAATTGCGATCGGAAACTTTGGTTTCATAGAGGTGCATTTATTATTTTTTTTTTTGGTTAACTTCTAGATTTTAATATAAAGCATGGGGTTTTCTCTTTCTAATATCATTTAGATCATATTTCTCACAATGACAGTATCTTAATTTGGTAGGCGGGCATGGGTACCGCCGCCCTGGGAACCATTTATTGGATGACCAACACCTCTGCCACAGGTCACCCCAAGTGGTTCGCTACGTTTGGTGACTTAGCAGGGGTGCCCGGGTTCATGGGGTGATGTTTGGTTGGGTCTTGATGGCGGGTGCGTCGGCCCACCTTCTGCGTGGCGGGCCGGATTGGGAGATGCTAGTTGAGGGAGACCCTTTACAACCGGTTACCGTTGTCCGGGCCGCTCGGTAGTACAGGGGCCCGACCCTCAGGCTCACGACTGAGGGTGGGCTGCCCCATCAACGAGTGAAAAAACCCCGCCGCTGCTGTTGTGCCGGTTCGTGACCGGAGGGGACCCAGCAGCAGCGTTTGGGGCGCATTGGGCGACCTCTCCAGCCGGACTCTCCCTGCCCATCGCCTTGCACCGCAGAGGGTGGGTTGGATTCATACGTCCATCATTCCTGGAAATTCTGATCCCCAGCATCCTACCCACCCCTCATACCCTTTCCTTCCCGACCTTCCACTCCACACACACAAAATAAAAACAAAAATAAAAATGAACTTACAAACTTTCAAAAATAACTTTTCAACAACGGCGAGAAGCAGGAGTCCCCGGTGCAGGCCAAAACTGTTGGTGAATTTCACCAACATTCGCGGCCTGCACAAAAACTTAAACTCTGTCCACCACCATCTTCTCTCCCAACGTCCTAACCTTCTCTTCCTCTCCGAAACGCAGATAGCCGAGCCTCCAGACGCCTCCTATCTGGACTGCCCGGGCTTCATCCTCGTAGGCAAATTTAGACCCAAGGGAGGTGTGTGTCTCTACAGTCGAGCTGACGTCAACTGTGTGCGTCTGTTGAATCTGGAAATCTCCAGATTCGACGTAATGTGGGTGCGCGTCAATCTTGCCAGTACGGTAAGGTTTTATACGTGTTTATACCGCTCACCTAACCTTAGCGAATCAGACACGTCCGAGCTCTTCAAACATTTAAGCAACACTATTGATGACCTCTTGCCCCGCTTCCCTACGGCAGAGTTTGTGGTCCTGGGGGACTTCAATGTTCATAACGAACCTTGGTTGAAGTTCTCGGTATCAACAGACTCGGCTGGACGACAAGCGGAGTCCTTTGCCCTTTGCCACGGACTGGAGCAAATGGTTCAGGAGCCTACAAGGGTTCCTGATGTCCAGTCTCACCGCTCTAATCTGTTAGACCTGTTTTTAACCACTGTGCCACACGGTTACAAGATTGACGTCACAGCGCCTTTAGGATCGTCGGACCACTGCCTGGTGACGTCATCAATCCCCGTAACCTTCAGACCGCCAAACGAGAGGCTGAAAAGAAAAGTGTGGCACTATAAGTCTGCAGATTGGTTCGGTCTGCGGGCACATTTTAATGCTTTCCCGTGGTCAGCTGTCTGTTTTCGGACTTCGGATCCCTCAAGATGTGCCCAGGAAATTGGTGAAGTCATCACGTCCGCGATGGATGGCTTCATCCAATCCACTATTAAGGAAACTGGTGTGGGCTCAAAGCCGTGGTTCAGTCGACAATGCTCTGAAGCAGTGCGACGAAAAAACGCGGCTTACCGAGCCTACAACACATCTCGAACGTCCGAAAACAGAATATTATACAACCAAATTGCAAAGGAAAGTAAGAGAATCATCAATAGGTCGAAATTCGAGCACGATCTGCAGGTCAGCAGAAAGCTGGCTGCCTGCCCGCATGCTAGCAGAGCGTTCTGGTCGCTTGCGGGCTCTATAGGTCGCAATTTCTGCAAACCCAGTCTGCCACCTCTTACCAGACCTGACGGCTCTCTAGCAAATACCGCCGCCGAAAAGGCTAACTTATTAGGCAAAATGTTCGCGGAAAACTCGACCCTCGATGACCAAGGTGCTATCCCGCCGTCGGTTCCTCACTGCGGTTTTCGTATGAAAAAGCTGAGGATTCGGCATCGGGATGTACTCCAAGTCTTACGAGGGCTTGATGTTAATAAAGCTAGTGGGCCTGACGGAATACCTGCCCTGGTATTGAAGAGGTGCGCTGCAGAAATAGCTCCAATTTTGACGAAGCTTTTCAAAATGTCCCTGAAGTCTGGGTCTGTGCCCTCTGGTTGGAAAAAAGCGATCATTCACCCTATTCCAAAGAAAGGTGACCGCTCTAACCCGGCCAACTACCGCCCCATAGCGATCACATCTGTTCTGTCAAAAGTGATGGAACGTGTGGTCAACGACAAACTACTCACATACCTCGAGAAGAACAAAATTATTAACGACCGTCAATACGGATTCCGGCGGAACCGCTCGTGCGGTGATCTTCTCGCGTATGTGACACATGTTTGGGGGCGGTGCCTGGAACGCTTTGGTGAGACCCAAACCGTTGCACTGGATATTTCCAAGGCCTTTGACCGGGTTTGGCACCGAGGGCTTGTCAACAAACTGCCTTCTTACGGACTTCCCGCTTCCTTGTGTACGTGGATTGCCGACTTTTTGAGGGAGAGGTCGATTCAGGCGGTTGCTGATGGTTTCACCTCTTCTTCGCATTCGATAAATGCTGGCGTCCCACAGGGATCGGTTCTGTCTCCGACTTTGTTTCTGTTGCACATCAATGACCTCTTGACATGTGCACCGATTCATTGTTACGCGGATGACAGTACAGTCCATGATAGCTTTTTGTTTGACAAGCCTCCAAAGGGCTCACAAATCCCAATGGCTCGGAGGGCTTTGAAACAAAGAATGGACGGTTACCTCGAGAGTGTTTTCTCTTGGGGTAAGAATAACCTCGTCGAATTTAATGTTTCAAAGACCCAATCATGTCTGATTACGTCTAAAAGGGATCGGAATGATAATCTAGTCTCCTTCAACGGAAGCAATCTCCCGAACAGGCCTTCCATTGATATGCTTGGTATAACTCTAAGTGACCAGCTCAGGTACGGGGGCTCCATCGAGGCCAGAGTTAAGTTAGCCTCTCAGAAACTGAGCGTACTGTACAGGGCCCGCAGATACTTTAATAGTACACAACTGCTAACCCTGTACAAATCGCAAGTGCGCCCCACGGTTGAATTTGGCAGCCACCTCTGGTCTGGAGTCCCAAAATACCTGAAAAAAACCCTCGACTCTGTGCAGAAACGGGCGGTCCGTTTGATAGATTCTCCTAACTTAACAAATGGACTGCAATCTTTAGAGCACAGGCGTCAGGTGGGAATGCTGTCCTTGTTCTACCGGTATTACAATGGAAGATGCTCCGAGGAACTAGCGTCACTGATCCCCTCGGCACCGGTGCATAGTCGGGAAACACGCCAAACACGCGCTCAACATTTGTACACGGTTGACATTAGTCACATGAGAACGGGTCGTTTCTACGACTCGTTCTTGAGTTCAACAGCCCGGCTGTGGAACGATTTGCCGGCTTCTGTGTTTCCTCCCTCCTACAATATGGGTCTCTTCAAGACCCATGTTCACTCCTTCCTCTCCTCAACAGCACCCTCCACACAGCATCTTCAAAGATGACATAGGCCCTGAGGAAAATTATTTCCCTCAGGGCCTCCTGTGTGGAGTTAACATAAAAAAAAAAAAAGAATGGACAGATAGTAAGGATTCGGAAGATATAATAAAATCTCATGATTTTTATGAGACCTGTGAGAGCTGTTCCCAGAAGGAAACAAATTAGTCTGAGGGGCTAACTCCAGCTTAGGTTGCAACTTCAATTTTAGCTATTCTTGGCGGCTCGAATAAATAAATAATAATTTGGCCTACAAATGAACAAAGTAGCGCATATCTTTACTAGAAATTTGCTTTACCTATAATAAATATTTTTTATAATCAAAAGTGATTCAATTTAGTTGGGTCTTTTGGCCTCAAATTTAAGTTTTGTATGAAAATGACCGCGCATCCGTTTCAATAAGATGTTTTCAAATAAGTTTTCTAGACTTGTTATTTATTAACATTGTGATACTATTAAATCCACCAGATTTAATCCGAAAAATCATTCCAAGAACATTTTTAGACTATTACCCCATACATTTCGAGGTTTATTTTTTATTGAACTAGCTGACGTGTGAAAAATCATAAGATATTATAATTACTGTACTATTCGAGTTCAAGTTGAAAGAATTCACGAAATAAAATGGCATCAGGATCATAGTCTTTAAAATGAAAAAAATTACCTTTCGAATGTAAGTGAACTTGAAAAATTACGATTTCTTTCCATATCTGTCAAAGCTTTAAATAAATGAAATACACATTCCGATTAGAGAAATGCTCATTCGAGTTCATTAAACTTGAAAAAGCATTACGCATTACGCAGGAATGCGTAGGAATATTTTACGTTACTCAAGCACTGACAACCAAAATGAATATGTCTAATTATTCCTGTACTACGTGATGGATGCATGTATTTGGTAAGAACATACCTAGCAGCCTGGCCCACGTCACGCACGCACGTCCAAATTAGTATGTATTTCCAATGCAGTAATGTGTGTTTTCAGGACTTGGCTGGAATCACAGCACGGTGCGGTGCAGTGCACGCCGGCAGGATGCAGGGTACAGGGTAGCCAGTGCAGAACAGTATAGCTTTGCACCGTCAGCTCCTGGTGAATGCAGCAATCAGGGACTATTGTTTCAGTTTTTGGCCCTACCCAGCCTTGATTGATGCTGCAGGCTAGAGAACAGAACCGAATTGGAGAAACTAATTATTTTAAGCAAATTTACAAATTAAAGGAGTTTATGAAAAACGACACGTTTATTTAACGAAATTTCATGTTTTTTTTTCAAATAAAAAAAATTGAGCGTGCTAACGACATAATTTTTTTAATTTTTGGAAAATACCGAATGGTTGTCACAATGTTGATATTTGCGGCCGGCCGAAAAGCTTGTGACCTCGCGGTATGTGCGCGACGGTACTGTAGAAAGGTCATTCGAATTATTAATAAAATTGTACTAAATCACGTCACGTGTGATGTTATGAGACACCTTTGCGTATCTTTTATCGAAGTTCACTTCGGAAGCTCAGAACTTCGTCATTTTTGGAGATTTTGAAAATTTTATTTAAATATATTATATTTTCATAAAATTAAGAAAATAGAAGACGCCCTCTTACAGTTGGCAATATAACGAAATATTGACGGAAGACTGGAAGTAGAGAAAGATATCTCACGACGTATGGTTTCTAACCCTCTATGGCTGGTGGTAGTGGTGCAGTTCCTTCGATAGGAGAGTAAGAAGTAATTTTTAAAAATCACAGAAATATACAACTACTTTTTTATTTTCCCTAACTATTTTCCAATATCTATTTCAACTGGTTATGGGTTGGAAAGTAGCGAATTAGATTTAGTAATCAATAATCTATGGCAGAAGATATGAATTTTTATAATGACCTACAGTATTTCGACGAAATAGATTATATCTTTTTTTTTGTATTTCTTAGTTATTAACTACGCAACAATTTCTAGACATTTTGTAAAAATAGATTATATCTTACCACGAGCAAACTTATTGCATTTTATTGTCAAATATTATATTTAGATGGGTGATCTAAAAGTTAAAACATTGAAAAATCAAGTAATTTTTTAATTAGTAATACAATCAGTAAAATTACTAATTAAATATTTTACATCCTCAAACTTTTACCAAATTAATGTAAACACACAGCAGTGATACGGGTCCTCGTACATTTAATCTTTTACCAAAACAAATTCGAATGACAAAATTTAAAATTTCATAAAAGAAATTGAAATACGGCTGAATGATTCATATGTTGAAAGCAGACTTTAGAGCACAGGCGTCAGGTGGGAATGCTGTCCTTGTTCTACCGGTATTACAATGGAAGATGCTCCGAGGAACTAGCGTCACTGATCCCCTCGGCACCGGTGCATAGTCGGGAAACACGCCAAACACGCGCTCAACATTTGTACACGGTTGACATTAGTCACATGAGAACGGGTCGTTTCTACGACTCGTTCTTGAGTTCAACAGCCCGGCTGTGGAACGATTTGCCGGCTTCTGTGTTTCCTCCCTCCTACAATATGGGTCTCTTCAAGACCCATGTTCACTCCTTCCTCTCCTCAACAGCACCCTCCACACAGCATCTTCAAAGATGACATAGGCCCTGAGGGAAATTATTTCCCTCAGGGCCTCCTGTGTGGAGTTAACATAAAAAAAAAAAAAAAAGACTTATAAACTATTTGTAAACCTTCATGTTTTACCTTTCAAAACTAAAAGCATGTAAGTACTAACTTATATATACATAAACTTACATTAAAACTTATGAAAAAGGAAGAGCTAGGCATCCACAACAGGTTTTCAATTATATAGAAGATTTTTGCCAAACTGAAGAATCCAATTTGAAAAAACTCATAGTCAATGGCAAAGTGGAAGGCAGAAAAAGCAAAGGAAGATCACAAATGCGCTGGGGTTACCGTTACCAAGTATCACATACACCAGATAACCACGCAGCGCAAAACTGCTAGAAGTGGAAGAACCTTGACCACCATGGAAATTGGGGTAAGAGTCTCAATCCTTGATGGGAATCCTCAATGAAGAACCGACTTGAGTAGAACATCAAAACTTGGTTGATGTCGTATATAAGAATTTTATTTTAAAAAAGGCGTATTTTTATTTTATTGACATTTTTTGTTATATTACCCACACACAAGCAGTGCCTTTAATGGGTTTACATTTGCTGACTTTAGTTATATTTGCTTTATATTTTAGACGTACGATTTTTTCACTGGAGGCAATTACGTTGCAAAATTATCGGAAAAAACAAATTCTTATTAAAAGTTAATTAGGAAACTGAAAGTAAGGTTTTAAAAACTAATAGTTAAAGAATTATGAAGATGTCTATTGGCTCTTTACTGACCTTTTCTATTTCTACTGATATGTGATTTTATTTTGTAAGTAACTAGCTGACCCGGCCACACGTTGCTCTAGCTAACGAAAAAACAAAGCCATCTTTTGGATGGTTACCTAACCTTTAAATTCACACCGCCATCTGTTAATTTGCATGCAAATCAAATCCACACCGCCCGCTTGCCAGCCCGCTCGTCCACCACGTATAGACATTCTCCTTTAATTATATACTTCAATTAATTTACACAAAACCTTGACAAATCATATACTTAAACCTTCCTCTTGAATCATTCTATCTATTGGTGAAAACCGCATGAAAATCCGTTAGGCAGTTTTTGAGTTTATCACAAACAGACAGATAGACTCGGTGGAGGACTTTAATTTATAATATGTAGAGATTTTACAGCGTCCATGTACGCCATCATCCCTAATCCAGTATGAATAACATTGAAAGACTTAGAGTAGAGGACAGGTATCCCAATTGTTTTGAAACTCGACTTTAAAAATTAGAGCACGCATTCTGCACTTATCCAACAATGTGGCCCAAAGCCCTCACCGGCCCTGTTTGACGTCATTTAGCTGCTGTATTGGGATTTAAATTCGTGTTGGAATAATAACGGAGATTTAGCGGAGGAGGGGAATAACAGGAGTAATTAAAGCGTTTCAATGCGGAGAATTTGCCTCGCAGGCTGCTAAACCCGGGATAAACCATCCACACTGAATACTAAATACATTCACTGCTATTATTAACACCTAAAATAATTAGTATTTCGTACTAACCTACTGCAAATATTCCATAGACCTACAAAAGTGATTGTTACAATAATAACACTATTACTTGGATGGTTTTGAATATTTCAGTGTTTTGAATAAAATATCAATTTACATGAATAAAAAATCGTTTTTGAAACGTTTTATTTTATAAATGATTTTTGAAATAGTTAATAAAACCGCAGAGTGCTCGCGCTACGAGCTTTTTGCGCCCGTGAAAAAAAAACGTGTTTTTTGGACACAATTTTATTTGATTAATTTGTGTAATTTCACAATTAACTCATTAAAAATAATATTTAGTATATTTGCGGCTTGTTCTAGTGTGGAAGTATCGCCCTTGTGTAAAACCGCCCCTTCAGAATTGAAACGTTGCTTGAAATGGCTTGAGCCGTGTTTGGTTGCCAGATCTGAATATCCTGGTACTTTCCACCTTCCTCTTCCCCATCTCTTTCCCCTCCCCACTTCAGCCTCACAACATACCCCAATTGGGGATGCCATAGTCTCATTGGCTCCAGACGGGAGCAGTTGGGACTCTTGCGTGGTATTCATATATAAAAAAAAATAAAAATAAAACATGATGCATTTGTTAAAGTCAAGCGTCCTAGTAGCTGCTCCCTATTATTTTTCCCTGCTATTTTTTTATAATGTAAATGTTATTTTTATACATCCTAAAATAATTTTTTAATTTTATTTTATATAATTGTTTTTTATGATATTTTAAGTAATTAATCACCTCTCCTTTCTAATATTTTGTCTATGTTCTAATTCGTCTATACTTGTTTGTCTTTTGTCATTTTGATATTATTTTATTATATTTAATTAAATGAAGACAATATAAGAAGACAATTAATTTATTATCTTGACGAAGAAAACGTAGTTTTTGAAACATGTCGATAATATTAATTATATAGCGGTATACACAAAATTATTTGTTTTCATTAAATTAAAAATATTTATCCTCTTATTTATAATTGCTACAACCTGTCTAAAAATATTGTTACAGAGAGCAAAAAAAATCAAGGCCACTTTACTTAATAACAGTCGCAGAAAGCAGCAAAACCAGAAATCACGCAACAAGTACGCAGAAGTAGAAAGGAAAACACACGTAACGCCGTGTCCCATAAATAATGCGTTTTGAATAATTTAGAAATCAAAATAAATTTACATTCCTCGAGCGTTTCTGGCGGCAAACATTATTTATAAAAGATTCCAGTGCAACCCCCTTGCCTTGTTTGCCCGCCCTCCCCCTGCTCAACCCTCCCACCTCCTCCTCGTCACAGTCATGCGCCACGCTCTGAATGTCAAACTGACATAAGCGCTTTTTTAACCCCAGAACGCTGATATTGAAACATACAAGATTGGTCTTTGTGGCTCTTCAACCAACCTCACTTTATACGTTTTGCCCTCCGCCAACCGTTTATGAAAAATGTGTTATTCTAAAAATTCCGCTACGTGACGTAGTAGTTTCACAATTGCAATCAAAAGTAATGTAGAATATAACTTTTCTATTTGGTCCCCTCACTTTATAATCCAATTCAATTGCATTGAAAAAATTCCTAACATATATTAACTATAAACTCTGTCTCCACATAGAAACAATAAATTATAACCACTTGACGAAATAATTAAAATTACAATTCTCTGACGACCGGTCAGAGGTTGAGTGGGCATCGCGTTTGGGTCCCACCCGGGCGTCCCATGTTCGATTTCTCGGCTGGCTAAGTCCTCGATCACAACACAAGCAACATTTTCCGGTTTCTGTGGTGGTAGTAGGAGATTTTCAAACATTGTTGAGTTATTCGTAACCCGGGAATGTTTGTCTTTCTTTTTAAAAATATTAAAAAAAAAACTCTGTCTCCATATAGAAACAATAAATTATAACCACTTGACGAAATAATTAAAATTATAACTCTCAGATATATGACTTATTTCCTACTTGAATTTTATTTTAAAAAAATTTAATGGTGTTACAGATAGTCCTGATTTATTAAGCTTATTTACCTTCCAACTAGAACTTCTAGATCTAAAATTAATTTTCAAAGTGAAAACTTCTTTAGCACCGTTGTGATTTGAAACGTAAAAGTGACGCTAAAAAGAGACAAGCATATTCATATATAGGATTTAGCCCATGAGAGAATAGACTAATCGGTCTCCTCTCTGTGCGGTTCTTCCCAATCTTGTCCTCTTTAACTTTCCGAAGGTTTTTTACTTCTACTGTGTGTGAACTGAACACAATTTTTTATTGCAATGATATTATGACGTCCAAGTCATTTAGATACTCGCTTGTATCTAAATGACTCAGATTATACTCAGATAAACAGATTGCACACAAATTTCAAACAAAAGCAGTAGATCTGTACAACTGCAAGGAATTTAGTTATAAAAAGGTTACAATAACACACCTCTATAAAATAATCAATTTTAGCTTGGTAACTAGCATTCTACTGCATGGGTTTTATATAATTTTAATAGCTTATTTTACTTCAAGATTGTTTCACAAGTTATTTTGTATCAAAGTTTTTTATGTCACAAGTTTATAAAAGCCCGTACTGGTGGTATTATGCAAAGGCAGTGTTAATAAATAAATAAAATAATTACTGAACGACTTAGATTTTGAAACATTATTGATGTAAATTCTTGTTAATTCTACATGTATCACAACTTTGTTGACTTTCAAACTCTCTCTGTCAATCACCGACCTTTATCGCCGGCATCGATCAACGACTACAAATGCCACACATCATTTTCTTACCTTTGTAACTCAGTTAAATAATACTCAGTTGATATTGACATTACCTTTTATTCATCTCTCTACCACCTACAAAACACCCACATATCAAAATTCATCATTAAATATAATATCTGTTTCACTTATTTGTATGAATGTAACTTCAATAATTAAACAATTTTCTAGCTGTTAGATATACGGGTTTACCTAATGTATTAAATAATTTAATTACTTATCCACCCATATTGGATCCCATTTCATTCGATTACTTTGCAAACCATTATTCGTACATACATACATGTGTTTTGTACAAGCGGTGAAAATAAGGAAATTAAAAAAAAAATAGTTTACATCATTCAAGTAACAATCAAACCGGGCTCAAGTTACCAGGATTTCTTTGTTAGAAATAATAAAAAAATCTATCTCCGAGATTTTCTCCTGAACGTAGTTAAATCGCTTTTTGTCGTTAATATTGAAGCAGCCAACAAAACCATTTTAATTATTAATTAATTCAATACTTTTGTTTCCAATGGAAACTTTAAAAAACTTTGAAAACATTTTTACTTGAAAATATATTTAAAGTTGTATAGAAAATTCACGTCAATCAAATCGAAAATCACATCACAGCATTATGTTGGAGTGTTCTTTGATGAAAAGACAAAAATTAGGGAACAAAATTTACCTGTACAAGGCTCTCCTCGTGTGTTCTGCAAATATTCCGTTGAACATTTTTTTAGCCCAGAAACAAGTTTGCGTGATAGTTTGACTCCGGTGGACGGAAGGTGGATTACTGGATTTCACATAACATTATTATCACACTTTTATCGATGCTCACGGAATCCACAACTCTAATACTAATTAGTCACGCCCATGGTGAAATCAAATAGCTACGAGTGTTTACGAGGAGCTTTTTCATAATCGGTTAAAAATAAGGAGTCCTCAGATTCAAGATTCTTTGCTGTGTATTTTTAAATCTTCATCAGAGAAGAAAAACTTTTGTTGCATCTTTCATCTGCCCTAATAATGAACACCGGAAATTTATCAGAAATTTTATTTTGGCCAAGAAAGAAGCCCATTAGGGGTCGTCCATTAATCGCGTGTATTTTTTTAGTACAAGTATTTTTTGGTATATTTTTTTATCACATTACCCCACAACTCATTAAATTCTTTCTGAGCTACACTAGGTTTTTTCCCCTTTTTATACTCTGCAAATAGGACTTTATACAGATCTTCCAGTTTAGACATTGATCAATTGTTTTAAGGCAAAATATACGCGGCAACGATTTACGCATGTATTCGGCGTCAAAATCACAGACTTACCTACTGGCGACTGGTAAGCTGAGCGGTTGTCGCAACGCGCGGGAAAATCGATGCCTGGTAAAGGTGAGTCAAGGCCACGCGCCGCTGTTTAGAAATTTAGCATTTAGAAATCGTGCATTTCAACAAAAAATAAATACACGTGATATCTCAATATATCCCCCCCCCCCCCCCCCCTCCTTATGATATTTCGTGATTTTTGTTCGAACCCCTCCCCCTCTTTCGAGCCTCACGTGATTAATGGACGATCCCTTACGACTTAATGTCAAAGACATCAACATGACGCCAAAAAAATTTGATCAGTGCAATGATATAATTAAAATATCACTATGCCATGTTTATTTTTGTTTATACTGGAAAGTAATAATTAATTTAAAGCGACATCACAAGCCTCCACATACTAAAATAAAAGACTACGCAAAATGAAAACTAACAAAATAATTTCAATTTCATTTACTTGCGTTTTATTTTCAGTATCACGTTCATTCCAGGTATTCAATTTGTTATTATAAATCTGAATGTTTTACAAAAGAGGATTATTATTAACTATAAATTAAATGCAGGATTTTATTGCATGGAACAAAAGAATAAAAATAAACCCTTTATAACGCATCGGCAGGAAGTCATAAAACAAAATCTGCCAATGTTTTAAAATGTCCCAGGACATACTCGTGTAATAGATGGGACATGCAGTCGGATTGTTCAGAATTAACAAACACTCAATGGTGGGGCTCACAAATAACGCAGGTCGGAAAGCAAGTCAAATAATGGATACCAACAATAACAAAAAAAACAGTTTGGTCTATAACGATAAAATCCGAGTATCTACATCCGACGTACTTGACTTATTTTTATCAGTTATTCCTGACATTATTTGAAGTAAAAAATGTACTTTAGTCAATTCTGGTCTCCGGTGACTTTGGATTTCAAAAAAATTATTTTCCGAAACAACCGATTTCTTTTTCTTCCATATGTCGTCCCTGCTCATTCAGCCGAGTAACCGCCTAACCCCTCACCTCGACCCTAATGAATAACTACTGAATTTTATTTTAAAGTTAATATCAAGAATCACTTGTTAAATGAAGTAAAGTACTTCCCTTAAAACTCTGTATATTAATAAAACTTTAAATAAAATACGCAATTTATCGTACTTTGTTTGGTTTGCTTAAAGCTAATAGGTAAAGGTACGAACTATGAAGGTATCCGTTTTAAAAATATTCATATAAATTATGTGAATACCGCATTTTTTTCTCAATTTATCGCTCCCGAGCGACTGACCGATGACAACCGTGAGACTATGGCTATACAAATTGTGGAATGTTGTGAAGCCAAATATTGTGGTGAAAGAGACGGGAAAGAGGAAGGTGTGGTAAGTATCTGGGTATTCAAATTCAGTCACCAAACACGGCTGAACACTTATTTTTTTACATTAAAACCACACGGCCGGCCTTGATGGAAATTGTAAGCAACTTTTAGATTCTGAATTGTATTTTCACATGGGAGGAAATGAAAGTATTTACAATTCTCAATTGCGCCGCAGTTATAACATGTTACAATTTTTTTTTAGTGAAATAATACAAAAAATGCATTTGTGCACGACAAATTTTGCACCTGCGACCTCTGGATTTGAAGCGAGAGGTCGGTCGGTATGAATAGTTGATGCCCATTTTTCCTTTTTCTTAGTTGTCCTAAAAACTCCCTCGTGGCCTTACAGATTATCTTGGGGGTTGAAATTAGGAGGATTTGTCTTCTTACTTAAAATGACGGGCATATTTGAGAATACCGCACTAAGCTCCAACTGCTCCAAGCTGCCGTCTGGAGTCATTGAGACTAAAGGACGGAGATGGGGTAGGAAAGGTGGGAAAGTTAGTGGCTATTCAGATTTGGTCATCAAACACGACTAAAGCCGTCTCAAGCAACATTTGAAATCCGATTGATGACCAGGGCAATACTAAGAGTTTCTTTCACTCTCGAACGTGCACAAATATATATATTTTTTTTATTATGTGCATACCTCACAAGAGACTCAGCTGCTCCCCTTTGGAACGAATGAGACTATGGCATCACCAATTGGGGTATTTTGTGAGGCTGAAGGTAGTGGGGAGAAAGAGTTGGGGAAGAGGAAGGTGGGAAAGTACCTAGCTGTTCAGATCTGATCACCAAATACGGCAAAAGCCATTTCAAACAACGTTTCAGTTCTGAATGGTGGTCTTACACCAAAGCGATACTGAGAGTAACTTCCACTCTGGAACGTGCCTTAAATATACTTTATATTATTATTAACGAATTAATTGAGAAATAATACAAATTAATCAAATAAAATTTATTTGAGCACGCCGGGATTCGATCCCGCGACCTTAGGATTTCGAATCAAGAGCCGTACCCCTCGATCACTGATGTTTTTAATGAATAAATTGTGAAGTAACACAAATTTAATCCACTTGCCCACGCCGGGATCTGAACCCTGACTGCCGGATTTTTTTTTTACTGTACATGATTATTTATTAATTTTTTTAATGTTTTTATTTACTGTGATTTGTATTGATATAATTATATTTCATACCGTTTTTTCGGGAGGATTTCCCGTGCTGAGGAATAAATTGTATATTTTGGATTGCTTGTCGAGGGCCTTACCTCCCGGCCATGGAGGCCGTCCGAACATAGTAACTGAAAAAACTAGTACCATGTAGGTATGTTCTTCGAACACTTTAAACATATTAATCCAGAAACCTTCGACCAACCGCTGCCTAAAACCCATGCTTAAAAAATCATGTGCATAGAGTGGACTTTTAATTCTACAAGCTGAATTCTCGGGACTATGATGACCTTTTGTCCCTTTTAAGGCATTAAAGGATTGCCCACAACTCTGAATTTTTATCGAAAATATTATTTTTGGCTTCTAATTTATTTATTTATTTAATTATTTATTAACGCCCTTTTTGGGGGTTTTTACACGTGAATAATAAGAAATATACAGTATTTATTGTACATAATTAAATAGCCACAGTAACAATATTTTATATTTGTTTAAAGATACATTGAAGATGTCCACTTACTAGGTGTAATTATTTCCCTCCATTAGTATAATGATGGTAGTTGCAGGAAATCAAATATTGCCAGGTTATTCGCAACTTGAGACAGTTTGTCTAAAAATAAATTTAAGAAAGTACTTCTTTAATCCTACTTTATTTTCTGAATGGACGCTGTCACTGCTTGCATCGCTGATGTGATGATTTTTATAGATATTTAATTGGTTTACTTCAAACACCGCAACTTCAAAAGAGCGCAAGTTAAGCTAAAACAAAAATTCATTATTCAAATAAAAAATAAATAAATTGAGTTATAAATCCTAATTCGCATTACGTCGCTTCGTTCCTAATAAATAAGAACCTAGCTGTCACCCAGTATAAGCAAGCCAAGGGACTAGGTGTAAAATAAACAGCCCGGTGATATTGCGGTTGGGGTGGGTACCGGGTACGGGGTATATCCTACCAACTACCCCTCTATAATATGTTCTGGGGTATATCTTGCAGGATCTTTCTTCGGGGATGTTTCTTGTGGGATTATCCGACGATACATCACCAGGGCCGGCTCATCCATCCTCATTGCCCAGTGGGGCGGGGGCGGGGGTCGCAGGGGGTGTAGTTAGGACTTGGGGGTAGGTCCCCCCTCGGGACGGCGTGGCGGGACAGGGTGGAAGATTTCTTTTCGTTTTTGTTGAACTTCGCGCAATCTTTTCAATCCTTTTCATTTTAGAGTTTACTCAAACGTACTACGTATCACTGCAAACCATGAAATCCCGGTCAATTGACAAAGAATCAGAGAGGTAAGCTTCTTGGCCCCAGGTATAAAGAACAATTTAAGGACTTAAATTCCGGGGAATATAAAAATAAAATAAATATATATTAGACAATTTATTTTCATTACAATCATTTAAATATGAGTGTACTTTATCAATATGTTGCTTTGTGATTGTTATATTAACACGGAAATATTAATCTTAGAATTTCAAAGCATTATCAAAATATCTATTAATAACGGATTAACCAAATTAAAGTTCTTCGACAAATGACCAATGATCGTGATATTACATGAGTAAATTTAGAAGTAGCTATAAAAAGGAAAAACTCAAATATTTTAGTAATATTATGACTAGACATCGGTTATGTGCGCTATAAATGCACGACATGGTCCAAACTATTCGATAAAAACAGAAATATGTCTTTTGTAACTGGTTATTTGATTTCAAGGAAGGAGAGTGGGATGTGACTAGCCAGAAGTTTAAGAGGAGATAAACGAACAGTTTTTTTGTCATTTGTTTTTGTACCATACCTCCTTCTTTAGCCAAAGTTTCGGACACTGTAACGCTGTTCGAAACGTTGGCTAAAGAAGGAGGTAGCGAAACACGGCATAACACCCCAAAAACAAATAACAAAAATACTTTTGGCTGTGAAAATCTAAAAACTTATCGAACGAACAAGTTTCTCAAAAACATTTCGATCTTCTTTATTTTGATATAAAATTTGCGGTTCCTACAAAAACGTTTCCCAATAAAAGACAAGAATATAAATCATTTCTTATTTGAATAGCTTGCATTTTGCATAATTTAATGTAAAAAATGGATGACGGAAAACGTTAAAATTTGGCCTTAGTATCAAAAAAAGCTGACGTTTGCACCAAAGATTAAAAAAGCGCATACATGCAGTATGCACATTACTATCGCTAATGAAAAAAGAATTTTCCAATTCATAATTCGAAGATTAATGGAAAAAAGAAGAGCTGGCGCTCAACTTCATGACTTCGTAATTAAGGCCCTTCTTTCACAGAGATATGCAGTAACGTGCACGACGTTCGCTGTAGAAATTTCGAGATTCGCAGCGCAACCAATCATTGTTGAATTCCGGAAACATTATAACCAGAATACTTTCATAACCTCACTCAAATCCAAACAATTGTTGCTGCAGCTGTTATTTTTATACGCTGTCATTCTTTGTTGACTGGTTTGTTCCTAGAATTGATCTAAAACACGCGCATTGTTACAAAATGTCTGACATAAGCGAAGCTAAGTTTGATTTTTATATAAAAAAAATACAGACGTCTTAAAAAATCAAGCTCCTTTAAGGTTTGTAGAATCCTCCCCTGGACTGTATTTTAGTGTCGAGAAGGGGTGAGGAGGTCACACCACTCCCGTCTCAGGGGCATTTCTGTGGAAAAATAAAACCTCTACTTTCATTACTAAGCCCCCATGGCCCCATGGGTCTTTAAGCATTTTGCATTCAAGCGACAAGCAGTCCCGCTGAAGATAATCTGATTTCTTTTACAGGAGATGAAGCCGTAACAAGATTATCATTTTATAGGATTTATACCGAGCGGAGGTGTGAAAATTCACGCCAAAATTTAGGATGAAAAATATTTTTTTATAATTTAAGAAAAACAACGATGCAAATAGTAAACTAATGAATATTACTTGTTTATATTTCAATAAAACAGTTGAAGTGAAAGAAAATATTTTAATCCTTAATAGGTCACACTACAATGGAATTCCACAATCAATTAAAGATATCAAAATTAGAATATAACAACAGAATAATTGATAATTTTAAATAATACCTGATATCGTCAGTAACTACCTACTTATTTATGCTGAGGAAAACGGTGTTTAGTATCTGGAAAAGTATATCAACAAGTGTCTTTGTGTATTTTAAATTTTTATTTTGAAATATGCAAGATTTTTCAATCATGATTATAAAATACAGTTAAATTGGTATAAAAGTAACTAAAATAATGTTGGTTAGTGTCCCAGTATAAAAATAATATTTTTTTCCACTTTAAGTTGGATTATTATAAAGCTTTGTCCTTTATGAATCGCACCGTTTTTTGTGCAGGTAATTTTAGTTTTAGGAAGCCTAAAATGTCGTTAACTTCAAAAGGATTTTTTTTTCTTATTGACTATTTAAAAATACAAATTTAAAGTAGTTTATTCACAGTCCTCCTCATCAGGGATTCCTGTTCCTTTGCGGACTGTAAGTTATTTCATTATTGTGGATATTTTCGTAGTACTCGTACCAACTTAATATCAGTTTGCTGATATTTAGATAGCTTGCTATTTTTAGCTTGTAAATCGCTATTAACGTATCAAATATGTGTAATCTTTATATATAAAAATCTCGCGTCACGATTTTTGGTCGAGATAAACTCCGAAACTACTTACCGATGAAATTTATCTTACTGTATGTGATTTAGTCCAACTTAAAAGAAAGGATAGTTTTTATCTCGATTATTGACATCAATATTTATTTTTTCGAATTAAATGTTCATTGAATGTTTGTTGAAGGCCAATGCTTTGTAATTATTTGTAAGTTCCATAAGTTTCTAATGGCGGTGAGAGTTAAATTATCGACACAACACTTGGTTATCTAAGTTGGGTAACCATCCAGTAGATGGCGTTGTGTTTCGATTTCATTGATATCGATATTTATTTTTACGAATTAAATGTTCATTGAATGTTTGTCGAAGGCCAATGCTTTGTAATTATTTGTAAGTTCCATAAGTTTCTAATGGCGGTGAGAGTTAATTTATCGACACAACACTTGGTTATCTAAGTAACCATCCAGTAGATGGCGTTGTGTTTCGATTTCACGTCGCAGGTCACGTGGCCGGGTCAGCTAGATATTTTTAAATTATATTTTGGGGTCGCTAATAACACAGGCCAACAGTGAAAGAACTTTTTTGATAATTTTTACTAATTCCTGCGTAAGTTGGTGTCCTGATTACGAAAAAAATTATAAAAAAGTCGTATCATCCACCAATTTTTCACATTTCACTATTAAATATGCTTGATGAGCCTTAAAGTCCACTTCCTGCACAGCCATCTTGACTTTTTTCCTGAAAATTTAGGTGATGTGAGTGAAGAGCAAGGGGAACGGTTTCATCAGGACCTAAAAGAGATGGAGAAATGATACCAGGGACGGTGGAATATCAAAATAATGGGTGATTACTGTTGGCCACTTCACAGAGAACAACAAAACGTAACACATCGGCGAAAAAGCTACGCAAGAAACTTTGCAGAGAAAAAAATAAGCATCTAATATTCAAATTTAAGTAATTAAACATGATTGTATGGAAAATATAACCAATTTTAAAAACTACGAATTTTTAAATTTTTAAAGGTCAAAATTTTCCTATCTTTTGAAATATTAAATTGATGTCATATTGTGAAAGAATGGTGGGTGATGATATCATATTGTGAAAGAATGGTGGGTGATTAAAAAAAAACTGCTATGAAATACGGGCTCAGCATCCAAAATTACATAAAATTTTGGTAAATTTGTTTAAAAAGTTTTCACAAACATTTTTTTTGTTGGCCTGTGTAATTGTTAATGGCCAAAGGGAAATTAACGTTAATTTTATTTACAGTGGGCACTTCCCTCAGTTGACCTTATCAGTAAAACAAATCAAAAATGTTATTTCTGACATTGACGTAACCACCTCTGTCCCTGGGGCAAACATAAGCCCCCGTGCCTTGATTAGTAGGTATTTAAGATAATTTTTTGCTCATATTTTAAATTAAGATTTTGCTGAAGACGGAATTTAAGAATCCTAACCTAGGGTCTAATTCCGTGACCAAGATTGTTTCGAACAAGACTTCTTTTCGGAATATTAACCACCCAAGCCAGAATAAACAAAATTTTATTGTGTTGTTTTCGTCAAACATATTTGGTTAACATTTCTATTTTTTTAGGATTTTTAACTTCCATTGAAATACCGGTAGAACAAGGACAGCATTCCCAACCCACGCCTGGGCTGTAAAAATTGCATTCCGTTTGTTAAGATAGGAGAATCAATCAAACGAATCGCCCACCCGTTTCTGCACATAGTCGAAGGTTTTTATCAGGTATTTTGGGGCTCCACACCAGAGGTGGCTGCCAAATTCAATGTTGGGGAGCAATTGCGATTTGTTTGCCACAGGGTTAGCTAGTTAGTAGTTAGTGTAGGTACTTTTAAAGTATCTATACAGTAAAACAATAGTACCATATTATATAAATTTCTAGCAACGTTTCAATGGAAAAATTTGAATGGTGATCCCACCAGGGCAACACTAAGAATATCTTTCACTACGGAGCGTCCCATTATTTTATTTTTTAATTATTAAATTGTGAAGTAACAACCTAACAAATCAATCAAATTCTTGCCCACGCCAAGATTTGAACACGCAAACATACGGATTACTAGTCGAGAGTCTTACCTCTCGACCATGGATGCTTTCTATGAAAATATCCACTAAATATCAATTTACTTTCACGAGTGTTTTGATGTTTTTGTGAAAAATTATTGTTAAAACCAATATTTTGTATATTGAAAATATCGAAACATTTACAAAACTACAGATAATACTTGAAAAAAACAATTTACAATGAATACATTTTACATTTGTATTCTATACCTACCCTTTACTAAACCTATCTATTTTGTGCTCAATAAAATCAATACACTGTTAGGATAATAAAATATTAAATTTTTGACTGTAGTAATGTTTACAAACAAAATTGTTAAGTATACAAAATTATTAATTATACAAAAATCTTAATTATTTATAACATCTGTGGAAGGACACCGGTAAAAACAGGATAATATTACGCCCCACGTAAATCTCGTTTTCCTCCCGACGCTGCCTTCGGCTGAACGACATTCCCTAATTACGCGTAGGTTCCAACGTCCTACTAACGTCAGACAGTATCCTACAAATAATTAAATTCACTGGTGCAGGCCCCTCTGCGCCCTGAGGCCCCCTGTGGTTGCCCACATTCCCAGGCGGTTGTTACGCCAATGAATAATGATTTTTATTTGACAGTATTACCTAAATAATAATAATAATAATAACATCTTTATTTAATGAAATTGACAACATTTATAACTAAGAAAGTACATGTTTAGTGTAGTTTATAGTATTTCAATATCTTTGTTTACATGTTTAGTGTAGTTTACAATATTTCAATATAATTGTTTACAGTGGTTTATAGATAACATTCGTTCAAATAGTTAACAAACCTAAAATAATATACACATATAAAATTGATAAACATATTAACAGTAGTTTAAAAGTATATAATTTCTAGTTATAAGTTGAGGTTTCTCATAACTTGCCTCACTAGGCTAGGCTGTGTTGAGGCAGTTATTTTTAAATCAATTTAAAATACCTATGAACATACCTACACTTGGTATATTGTTTATATCATCAATGCTTTCAAATAATAACAATCAATACGTTGGTACTTATTCGTAGTTTCGGATTTGGGTGAGTGCACCAGTAAAGGCCCTATCATTACTTTTAATCCAAATTTTTATGTTAACTTTGAAATTTTTTATTAGATCTGTAAGAATGTTATAAAGTCTTGTTGGTATTTGAAATTTCGTTGACCAAAAATATTAGTGTTGTTGAGGTTTTTCAAAATCGGTGCTATACAAATCGTCTAGACATTATTATCATGAATATTTATAATATATAACTTTGCATCTATATAACGCTCTAGCCAAAGCCATTTTTGTAAATTTAATCCGTAGAAAAATGCAATCAATATTTTGGGGATTTAAAAAGGTACCTGCAAAGCGGAAATAACGGGGAAAATCATGGAATGCCGACATAGCCTGTTTACTTCCTTCGTTTATCGAAATTTTGCTCGTTCATTACGTTAACCACCAAACTCGTGTGCTCATGATGCTTTTTTTTATCTGTTTCGATATGGTCAAACGTATTCGCGTAAATACGGCTCCGTAATCAACACTCGCAATATGTGTTGACAGGACAATTATTATTTTTCAACTGAACATGACGACACATAATTGTACTTGGTCGGTATAAGGTAGATAGGTGGAAAAAAGTAATTGTAGGTAGGAATTACAATTTTGGAAAGAGGTACAAGAATGAATGCTAGGTACCAACACAATCCGTTCGTTATCGAAAAGTTAATACACTCGTAGTACAAGCGGGAACAGCGGGACTGCATCGCACAAAAAATTAAAAAAGGTTTTTTTTCAATTTGAGCATTGTCATTACATTTTTTTTTTACTTACATTAACTTTTTCGGCAACTAAAGGTTTGAGAAAACTTTCACAGCAAGGTATACATATCGACGCATTTTAAAACACATTCAGGTTATGCACTACTAAGCAGTACAAAATCATATGATTTCGGTTTAAAAATTAGATCGTTTAGAAATATTTTAGATAATATAGTTATAAACGTTTTATTATTGTACTCGTTCCTAGAAAGAACAAAAAGTGGACATATAAAGCAAAAACATAATTAGAATTCGTCTAAACAGTTTGTATAAAAATACACAATAGTGTAATAATAAGTGTGTAGTTTGTGAGATACATAAAATAGTGATTTAAATTAAATATATATAAATAAAATTTCAACCTCTGTATTGGTAAGCCATAATTTTAACTCTTATAAATTGAGGTATTTTGGTTGTCACTTGATTTTTTTTCGGTAATAGGTTGAAAATACGAGGTCCAACAAAACTGCTATGTGTTTGCAATTGTTTGATATTCGTTTTGGGAGTATAAAATACATTATTATTTGTAATGTTGATTCTGTTTTCATTTTTTTTCGAATATGTTTTGATTTTTAAAGACATATTTCATAGTTTGCAGTATAAATAGATTACTGATTAAAGTTTAGATTCTTTGCACAATGCATCTGTAGAAAATGATCTATTTCTATCATACATAATTTTGATGATTAAATTTTGTCCCATCCTATTATACCGTACATGATTGACGATTGTAGCAGAGAAAAAAATCATGTTCAGTTTTTCAAGCTTGAGTACTTCCTTATATCTGTAAAATATGTAAGTAAGATATCTTAATTTAGAGACGATTTTATTAATTTGTGATTGCCAATTAAAATTTGTATCAATATTTTTGTATTTGCCAATTAAAATTTGTACCAATTTATATACCTAAATATTTGATATTTTCAACTTTTCGAAGCAAGAAGATCAAGTTACTGATTACAGTTAGCATTATGTATTCCAATTTTAAGGTTATTGTGGGGGTTTGTTTTTATAAAAAGTAATGTAAAATTTATTACAGTTCAAGAAAAGTCTGTTACATTTTAGCCATGATGAGACATTTGCAATACATTTAGTTGCCTTTAAAAAAATTTCAAGTCATGATTTTCCATTCACTATGATTGCTGTATCATCAGCGTGGATTTCATACAAAGGATTCTGAAATGCTCGAGCTGAGGCGATGATGACCTGGTGCAAGGATGACCTGTGTGCGATAATGATAAACAGCTGCTATTCCACCTAGCAACAGATTTTCATTTCAAATTTGATCTTTAAAAAAACCCAACTTTCGACCAGATTTACTCGACAACAAAAGCAAAAATCAATTTTGCTTTTTACGTTAAAGTTGATTCCAAATGTTTTTTTTTTTTACATGAATACCGCAAAAGAGTCCCAACTGCTCCCGTCTGGAGCCAGTGAGACAATGGCATCCCCAATTGGGGTATGTTGTGAGGCTGAAGGTAGTGGGGTGGGGAAGGAGATGGGAAAGAGGAAGGAGGGAAGTACCTGGCTATTCAGATCTGGTCACCAAACACGGCTAAAGCCATTTCAAGCAACGTTTCAATTCTGAATGGTGGTCTTACACTAGGGCGATACTGAGAGTATCTTCCACTCTTGAACGTTACGCAAATATACTATATATTATTTTTAAATTAATTAATTGTGAAATTACACAAATCAATCAAGTAAAATTTATTTGCGCACGCCGTTATTCGATCCCGCGACCTTCGGATTGGGAATAAAGAGCCTTACCCCTAGACCACGGTGGCCGTCCTTGTATTACGGGTTTCGGACATCGTGTTATAAAGAATTTTTAAATGGTACGTGTAATAACAGTTAGGTACCGAGCTATCAAATTAGTCCACGAAAATAATAATAATAATATCAAGTATGAAGTTGCACATTATTAAACTTTTGACTAAGTGCAAAGCCAAGCAAAAACAAAAACATTTTTCTCTGTGCACTCCGGTTTGTTAAATGCTTCGAAACATTTTAATGAGATTTATAGTTAGGGTCGTAGTAGGCATGTTAATTTGTCACGTGTTTGTTAAACTTAGTTAATAGTTGCGCGGTGTTAACATTCGAGTATCCTTAAATCCGCGTTTAAGTTCTCCGAAGCAATTTAAGTTTAAATTAATTTTTATACGTCACTCATTCTGAGTTGAAGGAGAAACAGAAGCATGTGCTTTCGCGTTCAGGAAAGGAAATCTTGGCAAGGAATATACAAAAGGTTATTTTTACGACGGTAAAAGAACGAAGACTTGCGTAGAAAAAGAGAATTACATTTTTACTTTTTCAACTAGAAATAAGTAAAATGAGTACATTTTTCGTTACACTACGCATGAATACATTATATTACAATATTATTCACTTTTATTATTTTGTTGGTTAACCATAAAAATAAATAATATATTTTTTTAATGTACTTAGACTGTTTTATTTTTTAATGTTGTATGGAAGGCAATTTCATAAATTGACCCCTTCCGCGTAACCAATGGATTGTTCACCATTATGAGAATGTATGGTGTTTAAATGTATTTTATCGTGTTGTCGTGTAAAGTGTGTGTACTTGTACTTTGTAATATCACGTTTTAATAAAATCTGTTTATTATTTATTTTGTACTAGCTGGTACCCGGCATGCGTGGCAATGCCATTCAAAGAAATAAATTGATTCTCCCTGCGTGTCCTTTCCCGTACGTCCTCGTTCCCTCCTACCTTTCCCCGCCTTCCTTCTCCCTCGTCTCTTCTCTCTCCGCGAACCCCATCTCCCCCCTGCCTTTCCTCCCTACCATTAAAAATATGTGAAATACACACATTTTTATTTATACAAACTTCATTTCGCCAGAACTTACCATTATATATAACCTATGTTACTCGCTGATAATGTAGCTTTCTATTGGTGAAATAATTTTTAAAATCGGTTTAGTGGTTTACGCGTGAAAGCTTAACAAACAAACACACTCAGTTTCGCATTTGTAATATTAGTATAGAAGTATAGATATTATAAGAAGACCTGTATTACATTCCTATAATCTTCTTAATAATGACAGTTTTGTTTCCATACATATTTTTTTTAATGCGTTAATATGTATTACTTGTAATTCATTTATACATGTTTCATATGTGCTTTTCCAGATTTCATTAATTTTCAGTAATTGACATGTGAATGTACGAGGTGAAAATATAAACCGTTTTTAATTTATTTGGTAACAGATAGATACGAAAATTTTGTGGGTGATTTTATTTTTAATGTTTCGTTTATACTGTTTAAATATTAAGTGCTTATCATAGCACAACCTTAAGATATTAATAATATATATAGATATATTTTTTTTTTTTTTTAAAGTAAATATTTACAATAAATAATAATATATTACATTTCATATCAGACTTTTTTTGGTTACCCAATTAGTAGAGAAATATTCTCGGGTCTAACTGGGGAGCTAGTCTATGTAATTATATATATAGATAATAAATAATATGCATAGTTACAAAAATGGAAAAATAAGATTTTCAAAAATACTGTGAAATATTATAAAAATATTGTAATATTTCACATGTATTATATTATAATACTAACAAGCATAATCGTCTATGTCGACGTACACGGATTCATTAAATCGTACGGATACGTACGTAAATAAAGTGAAAATAAGGTGAAAAATATTGTATTTTTTATTTTAACTTTATGAGTAAAACCTCAAATCGAAATATTTAATTAAATGAAGACAATATAAGCGAAACTCAATCAAAAATCTGACACATAAAAATCAGACAAAGATATTGGCACCTCTGGGACTTGAACCCAGAACTTTTCGCTTTACAATTTGAGGTTTTACTCATAAAGTTAAAATAAAAATAAGATATTCATCCTGGACTTGCATAAAAGTCAATAGAAAAAATTTGCATAAAAGTCAATTAAATAAAATGGATAAAGACACTATCTAGATAGTATTTAGTTCGGGTTTGAATCATACGTAAAGATAGCAGCCAATAAAATATGCGCTAAGAAAATGAAGATTATTTATTTATTTATTTTACGCCCAGAGGGCTTTTACATAAATATATAAAGGCAGTACAATTTTAACATGAGCAGAAATATAAATAAGTTTCGGTAAAACATGAGAAAGAAATATAAATAAAGTTATGATAGAAAACAAAAATACATACACGAAATAAAAATAAAAGCAACAAAATTTAAAAGTACATTGAGAAATAAAAACAGTAAAGTTGCGATAAGAGAATAAAAGAGTACATTTATGATATAAAATACAAGGAACAAAAATTTTAAAGTAAGGTGGTCAGAAATGTTTACAAATTACAACATTAAACATGAATAACACTGAAGTATTGGTTTCTCATAGCGTGAAACCGCTACGCGCTGTATCGGGGAATTAGTAGGACTCGTGTTATTCTTGTGTAGGTTTGTGAATTGCAGGAGTTCGGAACTGTTCAATTTGAATTTTAATATTTTAGAAAAAAAAAGTTAGTAAATTATTTTGATGTAGTTTATTAAATTTACACAAAAAATCCTTAGTGAGTATAATTATGAATAAATGATTTTATTATTTCGTGTTTATAATGTGAGAGCGACATATTCCATAAATCTATGTGCGAATACATATTACACAAGTTTTGAATTCTGTGCAATGGTATATTAAATTGTGCCATTGTTGAAGTATTGCCACAATAAAAAGGTAGAACTAGAACTGACCTTGTGTTTCTGGCTGGCACATTAAAATTTACGAGCGCCAAGAATTCGGGGCTGTCAATTGTATTATGCAAGATTTTAAATAAAAATACTAGATCGAAAACAATTCTTCTGTCACTCAAGTTCAGTAGATTGGATAATTGCAGTAGATAAGTGTAGTTTAATTGTTCTCTAGGTATTTTTAGTTTATAATTTAAAAAGCTTAGGAATTTTTTCTGTACTCTTTCTATTGTTTGAGAATGCACGTCATAGTAAGGAGACCATACAGTTGAGTTATATTCAACCTGACGCCTCACTAGTGATGTGTACAGAAGTTTTAACGTTTTAATGTTGGTAAAATCTTTAGCCACTCTTAGTACAAAACCTAACATTTTTAAACCCTTTTTTGAGATATTTTCAATATGTGGTATGAAGCTAAGTTTGGTGTCAAAAGTAACACCTAAGTCATTAATTTCGGAAACAGATTCAAGAATGAGGTTATTAATTGTGTAATTGAAAAAAATTGGATTTTTTATTTTAAAAAATCTCATGGTTAAGCATTTATTAACATTAAGGTATAGCTTGTTATCGCTACACCACTCAACTAATTTTGACAAGTTTTCAGAGAGAATGTAACAATCATCTAGGCATCGAATTACTTTTAAAAGTTTCAGATCATCTGCGAACATGAGTACGTCGATGTTTTTAAAAATATTACAGATGTCGTTAACAAAAAAGATAAATAATACAGGTCCGATGTGGGAACCTTGCGGTACACCACTGGATGCAAAAAAATCGTATGATGATTCCCCATTTAGTTTTACACTAAGTTTTCTGTTTGAAAGATAGCTTATAAACCAACGCAACATATTTCCGCGAACTCCAGCTTTAAATAGTTTTTCTATAAGAATAGCGTGACAAACCTTGTCGAACGCCTTGCTGAAGTCAGTGTATATTGAGTCAACTTGAAGCTTCTTCGCCATTGCATCGGAAATGAAATTTTGATATAGAATGTGGTTAGTTAGTGTTGATTTGCCGGTTATAAAACCATGCTGTTCAGGACATATACTATCTTTAAATGAGCTAGTCATTTTATCCAGAATCAGCTTCTCAAACAGTTTTGGAATTGCCGACAGTATGCATATAGGTCTATAATTAGTTACTTCGTTTTTATCCCCTTTTTTGAAGATAGGTGTTATATAACTATGTTTCCATAGATCAGGAAATATACCTTTTGACAAAGAATGACTAAAGAGTTTGTACAGGGGATAAGCAAGAGCTGCGATACACTGCTGCAAAAGTATTGGTGGAATGTTGTCGGGACCGGCATTTTTATTGGGATCTAGAAGTTTAATTTGTTTTATAATTTCGTTTAGCTCGATGTGCACATGTGACAAGTTTATATTGAAACTGGGAGTGTAGTTAGGTAAGGAGAACTGATTGGGTTGACTTTTATCGTAAACATTCTTGAAGAAGTCGGCAAAAAGATCGACAATATTTTTAATGCCACCAGCCTTTCTGTCACCAAAATACATAGTATTTGGTATATCACAGTCACCCCTTCTTAATATTTTACTGAATCGCCAAAAACGTTTTATATTGTTTTATTGTTTTATTATGTGGGTGGTTCGTAGTCGAGTATGATACAGTTAAATGATGACCAAATTGGATACCTTGGCGCAGTGGTTAGCGCTTTGTCCGGAAAGCGAAAGGTCCTGGGTTCGAGTCCCAGAGGTGCCAATATTTTTTTCTAATTTTTCTGTTTCCAAATTTTCGATTGAGTTTCGCTTATATTGTCTTCATTTAATTTTCTTTTTTAAATGTGTTGATAAATCGAATTGGATATATGTTATGATAAAAATGAGGGCTTCGAATTGCAGGGAACGTGATTATCGTAGTGTCAAAGATTTGAGCAATATTAAATAACAACAATAAACTTTTTCTATTAATTTCAGAATCATTGGTTTAATAAAATTCAAGATAAAATCGTTCATCTGTACAGCGACCGAACATAACATTTCTCGCGGCGTTTTCGAAGCACATTATATTTAACCAGAACTTGTTATTTCCATGTATTTATATTACACGAACCATTTAAATAACAGTTTTCCCTTATGTAAGATGGGGAGAAGCTGCCATTATTTAGCAGTTAGGAACCATCTCATGGTTACAAAATGAAATGGCTGCCAGTTTGCAGAACCACGAGTTGGTAACTATAATCGATAGTTGAGCATGGAGTATTGTGTTTGGAAATTCGGAGAATATTCGGGGTTCACCATTTATACCCACTTAATCATAACCAAACCGCAAACGCTGAGTACAGTTCACACTTTAAACATTAATATAGATATGAAGATATGGTTCATTAGGAGAACGAGACCTCGGGGTGAGACCTTCGCCTAAAGCCACTCTCACAGACAAGACAATATGGTCAACAGCATAACAGCTACAGTAACGGCAAACTGGAATACTTACATACCCAGCGCTGATATCGCCTAAGTATCAAACTAACTTCTAAGTCTGTTTAATGATCGTTAACAATCCTTAATAAGTTTTGACACGTCTAACTATTTCGGTACACATTCCAGTGAGCCAGCCTCGCTGTAACCCAAAACACAAATAATTATTTATTGTTGGGGGTGTGCTTTTGGAAAAGCCTTATGAATGTACATACCATATTAATATAGTTGGAAATTAACTGTCTACATAAATGTTTTAAAAACCACAACGATGTTGGTAATAAAACCTTCTTCAAATACAAAAAAAAATCTCAGAAAATGATAACGTTAGTCGAAAAAGCTTAAAATAAAAGTCAAAAACTTTTTCGTTAAGAAATGTTTTTTTTTTGCAACCCACTGTTTATTACCTAACCCTTGTGAAAAAATGTAAACATTTCAGTCTTATGAATGAAAAAAACTTCACAACCGTTAAACGCTGTTTTGGTTGTACTTTGAATAAAAGTTCTACGAGCTGGTAAAAAAAAAATTTGCTCCGTTTTTTTTTAAATCCGGCAACATCGCATTTGGCATCTAGCAACCATTTGCGCATTTGTGATATTTTTTTAATACCAAATGCGTTGAGCAGTATTGATTGCTGTTAATTGTATATCTGAATAGCTTGTAATATCTATATAAATCATGTTTTTGTCAAATAAAATAAAATTGGTCAATTTAAATAAATTAGATTAGTAGACTTCAATAAACGTACAATTTATTGTGTTATATTTCGTCAGTCTTAGAAAAATAATTATACAATATGTTGTAAACTGGACTTACATTTTATTTCAAAACGTAGTGTTATCGGAATGGCACAGAATACTGAAATTATTTTCTTATGAATAAATTTTATATCAGTTTCATTAAAGTGGTGTTTTTTAATAACATAAATTCCTAACATTGAAGGAGAAACAGAAGCATGTGCTTTCGCGTTCAGGAAAGGAAATCTTGGTAAGGAATATACAAAAAGTTTTTTTTACGACGGTAAAATAAAGAAGACTTGCATAGTATAAGTTTAAGTTTTTATTCGAGGAAAAAGAAAATTACATTTTCACTTTTTCAACTAGAAATAAGTAAATAAATACGTTTTTCGGTACACTACGCATTGTATTGCAATATTATTCACTTTTATTATTTTGTTGGTTAAACATAAAATTAAATAATTTTTTTTTTCAATGTACCTAAACTTTTTTATTTTTTAATGTTTTATGGAAGGCAATTACATAAATTGACACCATCCGCGTAACCAATGGATTGTTTACCATCATGAGTATGAATCGTGTTTAAATTTATGTTATCGTGTTGTCGTCTAAAGTGTGTATACTTTTACTTTGTAATATTTTGTAATGTCACATATTCACACAAAAATATGTGATAACATATAAATATAAATATTAACATTAAATAACGTTTATGTTATAACATATTAATATAAATATTAACATTTATCCCAGAAATAGTTTTGAGATAGGAATTCAAGCAATGCGTCAATGCAGAAGTTAAAAAAAACTAATAATTCCAAGAATTCTGTGAAATTTTCTCTATAAAACCAAATTTGTCAAATGGCCCATTGAGTGTATTATTTACAAAGTGATATAATGTTGCTGAGGGTGCTGTGATTTCACCCCTCGGAGGGGCTGGCGGAGAAATACCGGAGCTCGTGGCGAGATTCCTTCGCCACCCTTTACCGGGAATTCCCATTTTCCGAGCGTAAATAAATTAGCTGCGAAAGGCCTCAGGTAAAAAAAGTATCCTCATTGTTGCCACAATAATCCATTGTGTTGCTAATAACAAAATACTGTCTCATAATAAGGCTACCTCGCGCAAACAATGCGAAAATTGAAAAAGAACCGTAATTTATTAGCGTCTTCTTGCGCCCTCCGAGAGGCGATATTATTTGAATATATGAATTTATGAATTAATTTGCCTCGCGGGATTCTAGCCACCTGTCTGGTAAGGAACGGGGGAGGGGGGAATCTTTTCTTAAGTCTGTTATTATAATGAGTTACCTCTCTGCACATTATAAATAATTTTCCTCTGCAAAGCAGCGCCAGTAATGATCATCTTATCTTATCTCTACGTTTAAGCCACAGATCATCTCGTGCATAATGACACTGGAGATTAAAGGAAAAGGACCAAATTCTTTACGGAAAATATTACCACTTTTAAAAGACATTTTTATGAGTTGGCTGGTTGTAATAATTTACATAACTCAATTGATGAGACACTAATGAATCCTGTTCACTAACTTCATATCACCTTCTTATGTTCATTTTTTTAAATACCACTAAGAAGTTGTTTTTTTTTCGCGTCTATATAAAATAATTGTATATACAAAATATAATGGTGAATTTAAGTAATATATATATTTTACTTCTTAGAAATTGTATTTCTTAGTCCTCCTCACTAGGGGGTCGTGTGCCGAGGTGGACTAGAGTTGTTTAAATGTAGTTTATTTGTCTTCTATGTCGTTTTTAGTGTCTTCATCGTGGTTTTTTCATTGACCCTTTTCAACCATATTTTTATTCTTGATTTGTATTCATTAGAATTTTTTATTAATTTTATGTCTTGGGGAAGGATGTTACGGAGTTTTGTTGCAAAGTTTGTGTAGTTTCTTTGTCCGAATGTGGTTTTATAACTTGGAATATTTTTTATGTCTTTTTTATTCGATCTAATGTTATGCATACACGGTCTAGTAGAGGATTCAGTATTTTTGAATAGCTTCAATAATATATTTTTGGCATATATTTGTTGTACATTTGGTACGTCAAAGCTATTGAATATTTTAATTGAAGGCGGTCGTTCTAATGGGTACTTTAAGTATGGTCTTTATGATTCCTTTTTGAATTGTATTGAGGTTTTTAAGGTACTTATGTGTTACACATCCCCATCCTACGGTAGCTTATAGTTTGTTATTTTTTTCTAGAAAACTATAATAAAAATTCAGATAATCTGATAACAGGCTAAGAAAAACCTTTTCTTCAAGAAGTCTTAAGAATAGATAAGCACACAAACAAGACGAGGCATAGCCGATTCTAAAATGTATGGATTAGAGAGCAAGAAACATGATTGAAACATATATTTTTATTTTAATATATGAACGTGGTCAGCTCCCTATAGTCATAACAAAATCCCTATAATATATAAATAGTTATAGTAAAGACCGAAAAAGTAACGTCCAAAATACACCAGTGGATAAATAATAATTACCCGGAACTCCCAACGCCTCCGACAAATGAAAAAAAGACCATCCTCAAAAAAGAAAACATACATATTTTTCTGGAATAAAACATACAAAAAAACATAACATGATTTTACTAAATAATATATGTTGTGATAGTAAGCTACGAGACATAGATGACTCCAGTGTAGGCAGATCATTGAGGTTATATAGTTACACGACAGATGTCGGTAGAACAGTCACCGAGTCACCCCTTCATGGTGGGTAGCAAAATACGTGAAGCCATGATGTTTCGATAAATCAGAGAGATTTTGGTAGCGTAATAGGAAAGATTTTGGCCTCCCGACCGTCTGACACATTCATTCCTAATTATAAGATTTTTTAGTCTAAGGGAGCATTTCACCGTCCTCCTCATAGATTATCCATACGATAGCGTACATTTTTGATTAATTAAACACGATTTATTTATTTAAAAAGTCTGAGTGTACTATTCGGTACTTGAACCCTTGAATGGTGGCTACATATAGTATAAGTTAACCGAGTGTTTTACCTGTTGCGAGATTTTATTTGTTAATTTAATTATATTTCTTATTGAATGGATAAGCCATAGATTATCCGTACGATAATGTACTATTCGGCACTTAAACCTAGTAGAGTAGTGGCTACATACAGAATAATTTAGCCGAGTTTTTTTAACTTGTTGGGAGTATTCAAGATAGCATAAGCAAAATATTCAAAACTAATGGCTTAATAGCCATTCCTATGCTTAGAACGACCACGGCTCAACACCACTATTTATATTGACGTGTGAGATGGTACAATATATTATTATCCAAAAACAAAATAAATGTAACAGAAACAATGAAATATGAACAATTTAAAAAGCAAATTAAGTCCCTGAAATTTGATAATGATGTATTGTATCCTTAATTAACATCTAAAAAAAATGTATTATTGTTATTGTTTTTTATATCTATGTCAAAAAGTATTTGTATATTTATTTCATTCAAGACATTTAAGTCTTTGAACATTGTATACATACTTCTCAGAACATTAGGTTTTTTTTATGCATGTAAATACTCCTCCCATAAACACGAGCTCCTTGAGATCAACTTATGGAGTAGTAGAACCATAAAATGAATTATTATGTAAACCTAGGTAATAATATTATAAATGTAATTATTATTGTTAAAATAAAAATAATAAAAAATATATATTTATATATTTATTTCTTTATTTATTAATATTATATTATAAGTTTTCAGGAGGATGGTGAAATACCCCTAAATAAAAGAAAAAACACAGTTTATTGTAATGGAGGAGTTTTTATTACCAAGAACCATTCACAACCAATATTACCACATTCCAAATAAAGGACGAACATGAAAAAAAATCTTATTTCGTGCGACTGGTGTCACTACCAAGTTTATTCCTACTAAACAATGTAAAGGATGCATAGTCTAGACTCCAGACCAGTGGTCCCCAACCCCGGGTCCGCGGGCCGGTACCGGTCCGTCGATCAAATGGTACCGGGCCGCCAAAGGCCCTGCTTAAAAATCAAAATTAAGCAAAAAAAATTGGACATAACAAATAAAAAAATAAAAAAATTATTTGCAAAAAATAATTATTCAGTTGAGAACCCCTCCAGTTGAGACACAATACCTTCGAAATAAAAAACACGACCGGGCTTCCATCTTGCGCACTTGCACATATAACGTAAAGAGCTCGAGTGAGACGCGACGATGTGAGTCACCGCTCTTATATTCTGCTTGCCCAAATGCAGGTGGAATCGTTACGTACTAAAACGTGTTTGATTGTATTGGTGAATTTATTCGTGGTGAATTTATTAACGAGTAATATTAAAACAATCTTAAATATAATATATCACAATCAATCCCCCCTCACTGGGCCGTGGTAAAATTATCAAACGTTGACCGGTCCGCGGCGATGAAAAGGTTGGGGACCACTGCTCTAGACAATTAGAGCTTACTTTTAGAACCGCAAAGGCAACTTTAGTTACTTGATTCAATCTTTATTGTGATTCTTACCACCCACCAATCTATAAAACATCGTTTAAATATTGTTTATAACAGAATATCTTTACTTCAGCAGGTGGGTGGATTACCTGAATAAATTATATTTTATTAAAATAGATAAAGGCTGCTTAGTTGGAAACACTAAACCTTCTTATTAAATCACTACTTTCTATTAAGGTTATCGGAAGGTTCATTACAATTAGCTTTGAATAACAATATATCTAAAGGTGCCTACTTGTCTATATTTATAGTTTAATGTGAATTACTTATTGTATTTTTTAAACTGCGCCTACTCTCAAAACAGGTTTTCCCAGCAATACAGGCATATTACCTAGGCAGTATTGTATTAAATAAAAAATAGTTTAAAATACAAATTAAAATGATTCCATTTTTTTAAAGCAATTATCGCCTATGTTATTAATTATTATCAACGGATCGGATCAATCGGAGCACGAAGTTTGCAAACTTTCCCAAGGCACTTAACGTTCGTGTATTATATTTGTAATTGTTAAGTCGAACGTATGCGCGGCCCATTTCGGCCAGTTTCATACAAATCTTAAATTTGGATTTGAGATCAAAATACCCAATAAAACTGAAAAATAATTTTTGTATTCAAAAGGTTTATCAAATATGTAGAACGGACATGAGCTACTTTATTTATTTTTGCTTTATATTATAAGATATAGTGTATAAAAATGAGATATATGAATAAAAAATTTAGTGTTCCATGATTTTAGAGGCAACTTGGGCAATTATTTGTGAGTAAATGAAAAATATTAAAAAAAAAAAAAATTTTATATATTTATCTTACAAATACAATGAAAAATAAAATAAAAATTAAAGCTTTTAAATACATGTTTTTCTTGAAGATAATATCTATTCATTCCCCACGCTGAAATGGCAATTTTGTGAAATTCCCTCGTTAGAAAAAAATCGCAAAGTATGCTCGGAAAATTATTGTAAACACGTTTTTTCACTTATTTTAGAAGTTGTAATTTTAACGTATGAAAAATTTTTCAGTGTTTCGTTAAGGTGGCACTATTCGGCTGAAAAAGAAGAAGTTGGAGAGATGTCTAGTTACGAATGTTGGACAGAGCGCGCTAATATTTTAAGTGATGAAATCGCAGCGAAAATGGCGAAAAAGCTTAATAAAATATGACTCGTTTAAAAATCAGCAAAAATCTCGTGGAACGTATCTTAAGTATCATTTAAAGGAAACATTGTGAATTTTTTCACAAGTATAACTTGTAAAATAATAGAAATAGACTTGTTTTAAATAAAATAATATTATAAAGAGGAAGGATTTGATTGTTTGTTTGTTTGTTTGTTTGCATCGAATAGGCTCCGAAACTACTGAACCGATTTGAAAAATTCTTTCACTGTTGGAAAGCTTCACTATTCTCGGGTAACATAGGCTATATTATAATTTTTAAAAAATTAGCGATCCTTACTAAAACTCCAATAATGTAACCCAAGGTGTAAAAAAATTACCTAAAATATTCTTTACATCGCGTGCGCTGCGAAAACCATTGATGATAGAATAAAATAATGTACTACGACTTTGCAGAACACATCATTATCTACAAAAAGTGTCGCAATAGCATATGTCTAACTATTATATTTATGCCACAATAAGTGTTCTTTTATTTTAAAAATTTAATTGAAATGCCGCCGCTAGAAAAGACTCTTTATTTGTATCTTCGTATTAATTTTTATCAAAATAAATTATTTTATATTCGAGACTGCTTCAATATGCCTTTATATTACTTTTTGAATTATTCAATTCGGACATCCCATCTGAAAGATATCACGAGTTTAAAATTGTAAGTATTATACGATGTAAGCGTCACTGGGGTACGGACCGTACGAGAGGACACCAACAAACAATCAAATCTTTCCTATCTTATATATAAAAATTAAAATTTGTTTGTTCGTATTTTATGCGCTGCCGTACCGTTCATCCGATTGCGATGAAACTTTGGTGATTTGTTGTGCGCACGCCCGCAAAGGATAAAGGCAAGTTCTTGCGTTATTAAATTTGAATAAATGAAAATGTGCTTATTACATATATTTTAGCGGCAAGGAGGAAAGGCAGGGGAGAGGGGGAGGTGGGATACGTGGGTGGGAAAACGAGGGATGGGAAGGCGGGGAAGGTAGAAGGGAAACGTGAAAGGGGAAGGGGACTCGGGAGATGAACGGGGACGCACGGGAAAGGACATTCAAGGAGAATCATTTGATTTCTTTGCATTGCAACGCAAGCCGTGCTTTGTGCTTTGAGTTTTAGTTTTATGCTTTGAACTTTAAGCTTTGAGCTTTGATTTTTGAGCTTTAAGCTTTGAACTTTATGCATTCAACGTTAAGCTTTACGTGTTGTTTAAGCTTTGAACTTTAAGATTTGATATTGAATTTTAAGTATTGAGCTGTGTGCTTTGAGATTTGTGTTTTGAGCTTTAACTTTAAGCTTTGAGCTTTGAGCTTTAAGCTTTGTGCTTTGAGATTTGTATACTGAGCTTTAACTTTGAGCTTTGAGCTTTATTTTTAAGCTTTGTGCTTTCAGTTTTAAGCAGTTTAGAGCTTTGATATTAAGCTTAAACTTTGGCCTTTAAACTTTGAACCTTGCTTAAAGCTTGAGCTTTAAGATTGAGCTTTAAGCTTTAAGTTTAATGTTTGAGCGTTATGTTTTCGGCTTTAAGCTTTGAGCTTTGCGCAAAGCACGATGCTTAATGCTAAAAGCTTAAAACTCAAAGCTTTAAGCTGAAAGCTCAAAGCTTGAAACTCAAGGCTTTAATATTAAAGTCAAAGCTAAAAGCTCAAAGCTTAAAGCTCAAAGCTTGAAGCTCAAAACTTAAAGCTCAAAGCTTAAATCTCAAAGCCTTAAGCTCAAAGCTTTAAGCTCAAGGCTTTAATCACAAAACTAAAAGCTCAATGCTTTAAGCTGAAGGCTTTGATCTCTAAGCTTAAAGCTCTAAACTTAAAGCTCAGGCATAGTGCTCAAAGCTTATGGCTCAAAGCTTAGAGCTCAAAGTTTTAAGCTCAAAGCTTGAAGCTCAAAGTTTTAATCTCAATGATTAAAGCTCAAAACTTAAATTCAAAGCTTAAAGCTCAAAGCTCGAAGCTCAAAGCTTAAAGCTCAAAGCTCGAAGCTCAAAGCTTAAAGCTCAAAACTTGAAGCTCAAAGCTTAAATATCAAAGTTTGAAGTTCAAAGCTTAAAGCTCAAAGCTTAAGGTTAAAGCTCAAAGCTTAACCCTTTAAGCTTAACCCCTCAAAAATTTGGCGTATTTTGTCAAAAGGTATAAATGTTTCGATATATATCGACTTTGCAATAAAAATTCATATGAATGGAATATTTGTAAACGTATCCAAAAACTAAATACTGGTTTTGAAAGGTGGTGAAATACACTTAAATATGTGGTATTATTAGAAATTACAAAAAAAAAATTAAATTCAAATTTTTTTAATGTTTTCTTTAAAAAAATTTAAAAATGCTCAACTGACATTTTTGATATTAAAATTACTGATCTATAGAAAATGTGTTTGTTTCTGTCTATGTGTGTGAGATGTTTTGCGTTGCTAAACCGTTCATCCGATTGCGATAAAACGTTGGGGATTTGATGTGTGCAAGCCCGCGATGGTTTCTATACGTGTATAGTGAGTTCTGGCATCATCTGGGACGAATGGGAAAGGGTTAGTAGAGCGAATTTTTTTCTTTTTTGAGTGGCATAGCATATGCCGGGAACTCGCTATTGTATTTAAATGCCTGTGTCAGAATTTGGTAAAATTGAATTATGTAATAGAAAGTACCTACCCTAAAATTCTAAATCTATACTAATTTTATGAATGCGAAACTGCGTGTGTTTGTTTGTTACGCTTTCACGCATAAACTAATAAACCGATCTTAGAATTTTTTTCACCAATAGAAAGCTACATTATATGCGAGTAATATAGGCTATAAATAATGGTAAGTTCTGGCGTTACGAAATTATAAATATTAATATATTTTTATTTTACGTTTTCTGTCGAAAATGGCGAGTTATTGCTAACGTCAGAAGAAAAGCAAAACAAATCGTTGCCGTGAAAACCATGTTGATATATATTTTTTTTAATTCGGGCATCGTAGTTACTATTTATCTCTAAAAAATGAATCGCCGAAATGTATTTACGCGCATGACTTACGAACGACTGCACCTAATTGGATTTTACTACTGGTGAGCTCTGGCATTATGAAATATGCAAAAGGTGGCATTCGAGCTGTTTGAAAACTGAATGTACCGGGAAAGAATGCATGAAATGCGGGAGGGGGACTCGGGTAGGGGGTTCGCGGGAGGGGGAGCAGGGAAACCCGGGAGGGGGAGGGGAATCTGGGAGGGGGAACCTAGGAGGGGGGAGGGGAGCTTGGGAGGGGGGTTCGCGGGACGGGGAAAGGGGTAGTGGAGTGGGGGGAGGGAAGGTGGAAGAGGCGGAGTGGGAACGCGAGAGGGGAAGAGGACGCGGGAGAGGAAGGGGAGGCGGAAGGGGAACGGGACGAATGGGAAAGAACACGCAGGAGAAAACAATTTATTTTTTAAATGGCATGGCAACGCATGCCGGGTACCAGCTAGTTTTAGATAATTTTCGGAGCATACTTTGCGATTTTTTTCTATCGAGGGAATTTCATATAATTTGCGTTTCGGCGTGGAACGTATCTAGATATTATCTTCAAAAATAACACATATTTTTTTAAGAGCTTAAAAATTTCAAATGTTTAAGGGAGATATGTAAGGAATCGGTCGAAATACGAAAAGTGGGCCCTTAAATGCTATTTTAGACAATCCCCACGAGATTTTTGCTCTATTTTAAACGAGTCGTGTTTTATTAACTTTTTCACAATTTTCGCTGAAATATAATCGTTTTTTAATATTAACGCGCTCTCTCTAACATTCGTATTTACATTTCTCTTCATCTTCTTCTTTTTGAGCGGGTTAATGGTATTTACATTGAGAATATTTGAAGATTGAGAAAATATAATATTGTCAATAAAATTAACTAAATGAACAAATTGTTTCTTTATTTTATTTGACCAAACCAGTCGACAGTGGAAATCAATTTTGGGCCAGTTGTTTAAGAGCAAAAAATTCACCCAAGTTCGAAATTATTTTCAAGTTCTATGGAAGTTATATTCAAGGTATGTTATTATTTTAGTTCAATGAAGCGATTGGCCAGTATCCAATGATATAATAACAGAACTTGAATAGAACTTTCAGAGAACTTGAAAATTTACTTCGAGATTTGATGAATTGTTCGAATTCTGTGAAAGAACTAGCCTTTATTTGTTTTTTTTTTTTTATATGAATACCGCACAAGATTCTCAACTGCTGCCGTCTGGAGCCATTGTGAGGCTGAAGGTAATGAGGAGGGGAAGGAGGTGGGGAAGAGGAAGGTGGAAAGTACCTGGCTATTCAGATCTGGTCACCAAACACGGCAAAGCCATTTGAAGCAACTTTCAATTCTGAATGGTGATTTTACATCAGGGCGATACTGAGGGTATCTTCCACTCTGGAACGTGCCGCCAATATACTGTATATTATTTTTAATGAAATAACACAAATTAATAAAATTAAATTTATTTGCCCACGCCGCGATTCGATCCTGCGACCTTCAGATTGGGAGTCAAGAACCTTACCCCTCGACCACGCCGGTGTTATTTTGTTTAGTTTAGTAAGTTGGGGTCTTATTATGGCAAGCCGTTCGTGAGAATAATTTTTTTTACTGTTTCGTGATTCCCGTAATTTTTGCAAACACCCATTCGAATATTAATATAAATAGGAACTATTGAAAATACAAGCTTTACTTTTGTGAGCTCTTTTTACAGCAGAATCTGAGGAATAATAATCATTAAAAAATAATTTCATCTACATAATTCATTTTCAAAGACCCATACAAAAGAGAAATTCTCATTAATTACATGAGCATGAACAAGTACGATTCTTCAGTACTTTTATGTTTTTATTTAACACCCAGAATACAGTACCTACCGACATATTTAATATAAGAAATATTATATTTAAACACGAGAAAAGAAAGTACATACCACTAGCATAGATATTATAAAAAAATATAAAGGTACAACAAACCGTACCGTGCCATAGTTTTTAAAAAAGGTACAACAAATCGTAATACGTGTACATATATATATATATATATATATGTACGTCATGATTTAAAAATAGATATAACAAATCGAACTGTGTCACGGTTTAAAAATAATCTCAGAGGTGGTTAATTTGGCACAATAAAAGAGGAATTGCAAAAATGTTTAATTTTAGTAGAATAAATAATAATTCGTAAGATTTTATTCCAGTTGGACTTGATTCTAGGTGCGAAATACCAAATAAATAATCTTTTAAACAAATTAATGCGAAAAATATTTGTTTTATACTTCTGAAAATCACATAGCACTTATATAAAAATAGTACTTATATTTCTACATCAATTTTTAAATTTGTTTCGCAATTTAAAACTAGATACTTATTACTATTCAACTTGAAGTTAACTAAGTTGCACGTCGTGAAATGGTCGGAAGGTCAAAACTGTCAATCAAAACCATTAATTAAAAATTGTTGCAATGGGTAAATAAATGTGTTCCCGCGTTTTTTTTAAACTTTTTATAGATTCTAATTCTTCCTAAATCTCGCCATGGGGAGCACAATAATGTCTCGATTGTGGATGCAGAGGCATCTAGCGATGAAGTGTGAAACTATAATAAACGTGACGCGATGTTTAGTGGATTTGTTAAAATGGTACAGGTCTTCGCTAACAACCGAGGCGCAGTAATTTTAGCTCAGTAGTAGAGCTCTGCAGGTTGTTCAGCAACCACGAAATAAAGGTTGTATTTAGAAAAAATACATAGATGCCAGCAATAAAAACTAACGTTCAATAAAATTTAAAAGAAAAATATTGAGTTTTAAATTATTTATCCCCGGGGTAGGAACAATAACAAATGGACCCTATGGAATAACAAGGTTCCATCTGACGCTAACCTTGAGAAAACGGAATTCAAAGATTCGAATTACTATAATATATCGATAGGTAATCAATTTCGTATTGTTTCGAGCGTGCAAAAACGGTTAGTTGTCGGTTATTAACCTAATTTAAGGGGGTATTTCACCATCCTCCTCACAGCTTTTCCAGACACATAACGAATAGGTACCTATTAATAAATAAACAAATAAGTACTCGCAACCGGTAAAAAAACTCGGCTAACTTATTCTATATGTAACCATTATTTATAAGTTCAAGTTCTGAATAGTAAACTCGACTTTTTAAATAAATAAATCCTGTATAATAGGTCTAAAATTTATGTTATCGTATGAATAATCTATGAGAAGGATGGTGAAATACCCCCTAAGTACCATTAACAATCGTTTAAAGTTAGAAATATGAAACATGGAAAAGCGATTATATCAGTTTATTGAAACTTGTTACGCAGTTACGTGATTTTTTCAAGTACGTGAACAAGATTCTCAATCACCCGATGGAACCTTGTTCACTAACATTTCGGACAATAAATAAGTCTTATAAAATTGTGCTAATTTCCAATTTTAGGAAATTTGGGAACAAAATGAAACAAAAAATTAAATAGATTATTGAAATGAAATTTATTTTTTTGGATATTTTTAAATCTACCGTAGGTCTTCCCCAAATGGTTGCCTTAATTTTTTGATGTCCGGGATATCAGAGTACATGGGGATGAGGTTTGTCCAGGTTTTGGCGGCGAAAGCGTCTGCCCAACGCGCATACTTACATCGAAATGCAACGTCTTGTTTGCAAGAATGGCCAGGTATCGAATATTTCATCGTAACCAAATTTAATTAGGAATTTCCTTTAAAGAATTTTACTAATAAAATAATTCCTATTTTGCAGAAGGCACGAATACTCCATGTTATATCACTCTCTAATGACCCGTTCGCATTGGTAGAGTATTTTAATCGAGTGGAGAGTATAGTAGTAACTAAACGCGTCCGAACGCCATAATTTTAGTAGAGTGGGTTAGTCAGCTCCTTAGTCGATTCAATCCATTTCGTTCTAATTTTTCGGCGAGTAGCGCTCCCCTCCACGCGTCCCTGCGCACTAACATGCGCAAACCCGCCGTTTTAGCAGAGTTAATTTGTAGATCCGCGGAAATGTCATGGCATTGGAGCAAAGATGCAACTGTAAAATTATTTATTAATGCTGCTGTTAATCTCTTTTCATGTCTACAGTTTATTTATTTTCATTTTACTAATTTATTCTTCCACCTCTTCTAAGCATTACAATATGCTTAATTAGCGTATTTATTTGCCTTGTAGCAGGCCGTCAACTGCCGTCATCGTGCAACGGGCGGCGGGGACAAATAATGTACCTACTCTACTTGAAAGTAATGCGAACGATTTTCGGCGAGTCAAGTGGCGAGTTACTCGCCGCTTAGTCTGAACAAGCCTTTAGTCCAGCGTGTTCAGTCAAGAGATTGTCATCTTTTGCAACGAGATATTCTTCGCGAATATCGCATATGTATAATCAGATTTTTTCACGTAAACTTAATTAAATTTGGTGATGAAAATACGCCTCTACCTCTATGTGCTCAACTTGTCCTCACTAATAACGACTAATTTTAATAATTTAATAACTAATACTTTTGAACAAATCGCAAATTGTCACTAAAGCCTCGGTTACACTGAGCGAGTTTACAAGCTACTAGCCGGCGAAGTAAACTTGTTCAGTGTAAAATCTTTTAGTTAGCTAGTAAATATAATTACACTGAGCTTGTTTACTAGCAGATAGTGAATTCGCCGACTAGTAGCTTGTAAATTCGCTCAACGTAATCGAGGCTTAGGCCAGATTTTTGAGATCAACAACTCGGCTATGGAACGATTTGCCAGCCTTTGTGTTTCCTCTCTCCTACAACATGATATCTTCAAGACCCATTCCTCTCCTCAAAAAAACCTTCCACACAGCATCCCCAAAGGTTTCACAAGCCTCGATGTAAATTATGTGGAGCTATTTTTTTTTTTTTAAGATTCGACTCCAAATATTGCCAGATATTCCAGAATCACTGTTATCTTCGTGTTCAGATATGTTAATCAAGAATTATGTTTAATCACTCTATTTACAACTTCAAATAGCAACAAGCGGAAATTTGACAGTTCGTCAGATGGACCTCTCTGTTGAAAATCATTTTTAAAAATCAAGATATGACGATTATTAATTGTTGTACGAAAGTAAAATTTGTAAAGGTGAAGTTAAAAATAAATATGTATCTTTTAATATTTAGCTACTTCTAATTATCTATCTTAATATATATATATATATATATATTTCTTCTGTCCGTGTGTATGTCACTGAACTCCTCCTAAACGGCTGGACCGATATTGATGAAATTTTTTGTGTGGGTTCAAGGGGATTCGAGAATGGTTAAGATTCACAATTTGGTCCACTGGAAAACGTTCTTTTAATTATTTTTTTTTTATTTCTAAGGAGTTGTTGATTTTGGAATGTTTTACATTGGATCCGGCAGACTGCGCTACCATCGCAGTATCGAGTATTCAAAACTATTCTATTTTAATTTTAGTTTGTCCCGACAGTTGTGTACAGGACAACGTCTGTCGGGTCCGCTATAAATAAATAAAATAAATTGTGGAACATTCCAGAACACTCTCGAATGTTGTCCTGAGCGAAACCGGGTAACCCAGCTAAAAGACTTATAAAATTACGAATGCCGCACTTAAGTTCCAGTTCCTCAGTAATCTTGGAGCCTGTGGTAAGTGACCGAAGGGAGTGGAAAATTTGTTATAACTTTCACAAATACACGTAAAAGCGTTGCAAGCGAATTTTTTTGCATGGGAGAGGGAGTGGAATCTGAATTACATTCAAAAGTCACAGAAAAAGCGCAGCAACAATTGTTTTAGAACGGTGAAGAAACCGGCCGAAGAAGATGGCCGGCGTAGTCCAGCGGTAAGGCTCTTGACTCGCATTCCGAAAGTCGCGGGATCGAGTCCCGGCGTTACAAATAAATTTTATTCGATTATTTTGTGTTATTTCACAATTTATTCATTTAAAATAATATATAGTATATTTACGGCACGTTCCAGAGTGAAAGATACTTTCAGTATCGCCCTGGTGTAAGACCGCCATTCAGAAATGAAACGTTGCTTGAAATGGCTTTAGTCGTGTTTGGTGACCAGATCTGAATAGCCAGGTACTTCCCACCTTCCTTTTCCCCGTCTCCTTCCCCTCCCCACTACCTTCAGCCTCACAACATTCCCCAATTAGGGATGTCATAGTTTCACTGGCTCCAGACGGGAGCAGTGGGAAAAGAAACCAATACAAGCTTTCGATTGTTGTTTTGCGGAAGGTCGGTATATAAATAATATTTAGACGGATTTTTTTTATAATTTCTAATAGAAATCTTTAGTATTATTTTGAACGGAAACCATTAAAACATATCAGCATAACCGTCTAGTAGCCAAGTTGACAAATGCTTCAGATTCTCACCAAGGCTTCACGAGTTCGATATAATGTTATCTAAGACCTTTATCATTGCACACGCAACATTGATGAAGCCGTGCGAAATAATGTAAAATCATACAAAATCATGTATTTTTGTTTTGAAAATTTGATGGCTTAGAAGTATTACAGATGCTTCAATTAAATTCTGCGTATAGAACATATCTTGGCCCTTAAAAATATCGGTCATTTTTTTATTAGTCTTTTAATAAGCCTAGAAAAAAATAAAGTATTAGGTCTATAAAAAACACCTTCAAGTGCAAACTCTCCTACTTACAAACCTCTTTTCGCAAATGGTTTTATTGTTCATAGTAGCAAATTTAGTTTATTTTATGATAATCGCAAAAAAAAATGATATTTACGCCCGATATTCACAAAATAAAATAAAATGTGCATGTTCGCTTGTTATTTCACAATACGGCCGGCAGCCGACGAATTTGGATTTTCAAAGTGACCCTTATGTCGATCACCGAAGGCTTACTGGCTTGCCACACCCCACTTTCTTTCACTTCTGCCCCGAACGGAGCGGGGAACAGACCGCTTGGTTCCGTGAAATCAATTGTAAATTTGCGTTTTATTAGTACAAACAATGCGTATAAAAGGAGTTAATGTTTTTTACAGGCCTTTACGAAATCAACCTGTAAAAAAAAATCTCATATACCTTTACCAACCTTTCCAAAAGCTTTTTCTCAAGTATTTTTAAACTCCTCCCACAAAGGGGCGTGAATTCCGATTTCGATTTTTCCCTGGACTATTGGATTACCTTAAATAAATGTTTTTTTTTCCAAATCCTGTGTCCTCAATGTGTATTGTTTTGACATCTAGCCTTCTCCAAGTTTGGGACCCCATAGAAAATTTGAAACGATTATGTCCGAGTCCTGTGTCTTCAATTCTACCATTTTCAAAGCTGAAATATTTTGTCAGGAATTTATTTCCTATTGGGGCCACCAGTATGAGTTAATGTTTTAAAAATAATGGGTCCCTGGCCTAAGGGTTTACTATTCGTATTTCGACCGATTTCTTACATATCTCCCTTAAACATTTGAAGTTTTTAAGCTCTTAAAAAAATATATGTTATTTTTGAAGATAATATCTAGATACGTTCCACGCCGAAACGCAAATTATATGAAATTCCCTCGATAGAAAAAAATCGCAAAGTATGCTCCGAAAATTATTTTAAACAAGTCTATTTCTTTTATTTTACAAGTTATATTTGTGAAAAAATTCACAATGTTTCTTTGAACGATACTTAAGATACGTTCCACGAGATTTTTGCTCTATTTTAAACGAGTCATGTTTTATTAAGCTTTTTCGCAATTTTCGCTGCTATTCTACGACTAACCATATTAGCGCGCTCTGTCCAACACTCGTAATTACATATCTCTCCATATTCTTCTTTTTCAGCGCTGTGTTCACGAATAGTAGACCCTTAAATAAATGTTTTTTTTTTCCAAATCCTGTGTCCTCAATGTGTATTGTTTTGACATCTAGCCTTCTCCAAGTTTGGGACCCCATAGAAAATTTGAAACGATTATGTCCGAGTCCTGTGTCTTCAATTCTACCATTTTCAAAGCTGAAATATTTTGTCAGGAATTTATTTCCTATTGGGGCCACCAGTATGAGTTAATGTTTTAAAAATAATGGGTCCCTGGCCTGTTTTATTAATAAGAGACCTCATCACGGGTAAGGCATCCAATGAGGCCCACATCATAAATTAAATGTTAAAGTACCAAATAAAATAACAGGTGTAAATAAATCGTTTGGATGACTTTGAATGATTTTTAAAACCACCATTTGGATGATTTTGCCCGTCGCTACGTATATGTAGGTAGATAACTACCTAGATCCTTTACACGATCCTTAGTTCTATTCCACAGATAATTATTAGGTACCCAACTACCTTTCGTAGGAATTAGGTACCCGTAATAAGTTCGTAGATATATTCTACATGTGAAGGAATAGATCACGACTTTGTACAATAATGATTCCTGTATAATATAAACAGTTAGTCGTGTTCTTTCCAAAGAAACCGCCCTGAGCCTGGCCCCTCTGCTCCATTGCAAATATTATTCAATCCGTCGATAGTGGATAGTTGATAGAGGGCACGTTTGGTATTACACTTCGCGAGGCATCGAACCCGGGACCCGGTCCAGTATGATGTATGATGGATGCTGAGAGGCAGATCAATGTAACTCCAATATTTGCGAGTGATTTTATCAAGTAGACAAATAAATAATTCCTAACATTTCTCTTTTTTATTGACCCTAGAAAGATAATCTTATTTTTAACTACGTTAAAGATAATGATACGTCTTATAGACGTACTGATGTTTGGAAGTGTATATTTGAAATATTATCATATTTACACAGTTTAAAGGTAGTGAATAATAAGTTAAGGGTTTTGAACTTTAAACAAAATCTAAATCCTTTGAAAAAAAAAATCTCTTACAAATCAACCCCATAATATTAATTATTTTATTAAATGAAAAAATATGTTTCTTTTTATGTCTAAATCGTATTTTTTATATGCTATGAAAGTTTAAATGATAATCAGTCGTTATACATAAAAATATTTAGATAATCATACGTCTTTCGGACGTATGGTATATGTATTTCTCCATAATTATTGTACTTATCATGGTGACAGAGCCGCCCCGCGCAAGCTCTGCTCGACAACTGAGCTAACTGGGATAGACAGCGCGCTGCGTTGCGCAATAAAAAATATACAGCAATTCTTGTGTTTTGCTTATTACGTCGCAAAGGCGTAGATTATCTTTCTAGGGTTAAGCCTTAATGACTTGCTAATGTTAGTGAAGTACGTCCCTTAACACCCTGCATAATATATATGTAGTCGAATTTAGCTTTATTCATTGCGTGGATCCTTTCACGAGCTGCCTTGAGAAAATTTGAAAAAATAATTGTCATTGAAATAGTGGATTCATTGGACAAATTACTGCGTGGAGTTATGTAAAAAAATGTTTTAATTCCTAATTTTAGACTAAACATCAAAATTATTTATATGTATGGTGGGGGGGGGGGGCTGAACCCCCAAACTCTACCCCCTTATATACTTCCTCGTTCGTCAGTCGAAGTTAAAATTGGCTTTACTTCTGGCCCAAAACCTCATATTATATACTAGTATATATCTCACCTATTCATGGGTTCGAGTGCTGAATGGTGAGCTCGGACTTTATAAATAAATAAATCCTTTTCGAAAATAGAAAATCGAAAATAGTACTTTTTCCTGTGTGTAGTTATTATCGAGAGGATGGTGAAATGCCGCTTTTTACCCTTTTTAAATAGTAGTTAATGATAACATCAATAACAAATTAATATTTTTCAGTTTGATAATATAATGACGTCGATATCTATCTCATGTCTCATGGATAATATAATCTTCTTAAGATACTATATTCTTCCTCGCGGCAGAATGCTCGCAGACACGCAACGGTGTTTAAACTGTCAATCGCACAAATGCCCACCCCCTTCCCCTGCTTCCTTGTCCATACCTGCAACCTGCAACCTGCAACCTGCAACCAACTACCTGACAGCAACCAGCAGCATCACCGACACAACTCTTCAGTTCCGAAGGTAATGCTTGGTATAATACCCGCTCAACTCACTCTGCTGCATGGCTTCGTGATATGAAACTTGCTCCAACATAGGCAACGTTATTAAATGTAATAATCCGCAGGTAATAGGCATTAGTAATACGTATATACAAGATCAAACAGTTCAATACACATCACGTAAAGAATTATTATGTGCAGTATATAAGTACTGTAAAGATTCATGTATAATGTAGGTACCCACTTACACATTTACCTATAGATCCTCTCTAAATCTTTTATTTATAGAGACATATCTTTTGGGTTTCTATTATTGGTGATCGTGATATTGGATTTCAAAATTACAGATTTGTGGAAATTACCAATTTTTCAAGCAGTTGGGCCAAATAGTATAGCTATCGGGTAATTTTGACAGCCTTCATGGCGAGGGGTAAGCCTCACTAATAGCAAACCGGAGGTCACGGGTTCGAATCTCGACGTGCGAAAATGAATTTTATTTGATGAATTTTATGATATTCACAATTCATTCATGCAATACAACTAGTGCATAAACCTATATGAAAAGTCAAATTAATGGTACCATTCAAGTCCCAGGGAGAGATCGAACGCCATCAACGATTATCCTTTTTGCTTCCTTCTCACACGTCTTGTACGAAAACGAGAAAGACAGAAAATACCAGAATGGTGAATGTCTTTAATCTTACTCCTATTGACATTTCGCGAATGTTTCTTTCAAATAGTAAAATTTTTATGATATTAACGAGCAAAAATAAAAACAAGCAAAAAATATTAATTGATTTCATTAATGAAAATTAAATTCTGTGTTAGAAAAAATACATAGGTTGGGCAATGATGTCGCTGACATATTTAATTCAAACTTCGACACATATAAAGCCAAATTAGTCCACCACTTTTAAGATGTAAATAATGAATGAGAATTCGTTTTAATTTATTTCGATTTTCTTTTGATTGTTTTTATTCTAGATGCAAACAACGAGTAATTAAGTAAAAATTAGATTTTTTAAAATGTTTTTTTTTTTTGCTCGTAGGTATATGAATTGTACCTACGAGTTCTCTAAAGCAGTGTTCCGCAAAGTGTGTGCCGCGGCACACTGGTGTACCGTGGTCATTAGTAGGTGTGCCTCGCCGCAATGTTAACACTGCCACGCTACCAATTTTAAGTTTTCTTTATTCATTAAAATGTTTGTTACATGAATTTTATGATTTTTCGACCACCATGCTAGGCACATGCCCGTGTTGTGGTGGTCGATTTTCTATACAGTACTTTAACATATATGCAATATAAAAAATGTGCGAGAATATAAAAATATATAAAATAATATAATAAGAAAAAATATTATTGAATACAAAAGAATATACAATAATGTAAATGGCTATGGAGTAAAATGAAAGAGTAAGGAAAAATAAAGTAGAATATAGAAAAAAATAATGTAGTATTAAAAGTGTAGAACATGGGAAGAACATAGGAGTTCAGAGAACATAGAACACAGGAATACTAAAAGTGTAAAGTAAAGAACACTAAAAGTGTAAAGAAAAGAAAGCATAGGTATACATGAAAGAAAATAAAAAGGATGTTATTATAAAATATATAAGATAAAGTATATAAGGTACCAATGGTAGTAATAAAATGTTCCCAAATGACGTGGTTGCCGATTCAGAAAAAAGTGCAGGCTTTGACAGTGAAATACTTGGAGCTATTAGCAGAAAAAATAACTCATATTTTCCTAAGTGTGACCTGCAACCTATGGACTGTGTACGAAATCCACTATCAAATAGCATTTTCCTTGGACACTTACCGATAAATGAGCAGGAAGAATTCATGGAGCTAAAAACTAATCGGACATTAAACCCAAAATTTTCCAAAACAGAGCAAACACATTTTTGGCTGCATAAAAATGAGTACCTATCCTCTAATTTCAAAGCGTGCTATTGCAAGTTTCTTACCATTTGCCAGGACCTACGTGGGGGGGACCCAAAAGTAACGGGACTCGAGCGGAAGAGGGTAGAAACGGGTTTTTTGTGGTCGGCTGTTGTACGAAAACTCTTTCTCGGTCAGTGTGCGAAGTCGCATCGCTGTGGGTCCACGCGTTTGTCCAAAGTTTAATTTTAAGTAGAACAAGATTTCTTCTTTGAGCGAAATCGCGAAAGTCTCCTCTCTGAGGATCAAAAAGAGCGAAGCCTGCCACGAATCGATAAATCAGCTTGAAGAGGACCCAGATTTTTTCCTAAAGTTATTATTGGTGGTGAATGAAGAGTCATGATGTTAAGGGTATTAATCCCGAAAGTAACCGACAGTCAAGCCAATGGAAAAGTGCTTTCTTTCCTCTTCAGAAAAAAGTCAAATGAAATCGAATATCCAGACGATGCTAATTGGTTTTTTTCAGAGATGTTGTGCGCGCAGAGATTGTTCCTTCAGGCCAAACAGTTAACCGATAGTTCTATATGGAGGTACTAAAGAGGTTGCGAGAGAGCATCAGGAAAATTCGTCGAAAAAGGTCGAATTGTTGGCGTACAAGGAACTGGTTCTTCCACCACGATAACGCACCTGCTCACACCACGTCGTCTGTGAAGCAGTATTTAAGCACGCATGGAATGACTCCGATTGTTCACCCACCCTCACCCAACCTGTATCCCTGTGACTTGTTTCTGCTCCCAAGGATAAAGAAGGAGGAAGGAAGAAGTGAAACAAAAATCGCTGGAGGCCATAAAGGACATTGCAATACAATACAATAAATATTAAATAAAAATTGATTTTTTCTTTGGTGTACCGCTAAAAATTTCTGAATTGGTAGGTGTACCTTGAACACAAAAAGTTTGCGGAACACTGCTCTAAAGTCATCTATGTGGATTTAGCATTAGATATATTCTTATTTATTATATTGAGTTTATGCTTTATTTAGACATTTTGTAATCTTTTTATTTGTGTTATACTGTTGTTATAAAATAAAATTTGTATGTGATATGTAAAAGCCCAATAGGGCGTCAATAAATAAATAAATAAATTAACGCACCCAGTGGTAATAAACATCGCCCAGGATGTAGTAGTAGGATGTAAACGTATAAACCAAGTTTCGCAGAAAATGCGTTTAATAAGGTTAGCTCATAGGGGCCTTTTTCGAAAAAAATCTCGTCGGGCCGCTTTCGAAATTTCGAACGCGTGACACAGCTTGAAGTAAAACACTGCCACTTGAATTGCAGTTAATTCAAATCTCACAGTGGAACTTCAAGCTACGTCACGAATTTTTAGCCAATCACCGCTCCACCCCCTTGTTAAACGCATTTTCTACGAACAATGGGTTTAAAGAACAAAAGTTCCTGTCCTTTTTAGATTTGTAACATTTCGAATTTAAATGTCACGTAATTAAATCGTATTGTTCTATATTACAGTTAACCACTATTCTATTACCTTTGGTGAACACCCAATTTTTAGAAAACTCGAAAAAATATGCATTCTTACCTCTTGCTTTATTTTTGTGAAAATGTCATTTAACATTTTGGTAAAGTGTAAAAGAACCGCCGCAATTTTTCGTTAATGACTGACATTTCTTATTGAATTCCTTCACAAATCGAACATTTTCCGAATACCAATTGTTATATATTAAAAAAAGATTGCCATATCGCAAAAATCATTACGCCTATTTTTTTTAAATAAGATAACGAAAATAAATTTAAAAAAAACGTAATCTTTTACTTTTCAATAAGATATACGTACATCCCAGGTTTTGAATGGTTTGTACGGCAAGCAGGGTTTGTCTAACGGGTATGTGTAATTATTCTAATACTTTTTATTAAAAAAACAAATTTAAACTTGTCAATAATTAATTTATGGATGTCGTCTAAGAACTCCTTTTTATATACCTAACCTAACCTAACCTAATCTTACCTAACCTAATCTAACCAAACCTTATGTAACCTAACCTAATTAATAATACATTGATTTTAATTCGTATATCCTATGTATGCTCAATTATTTATTTATTCAGAACTAGCTTTTCCCCGCGGCTTCGCTCGCATGGTATTACGGGAAATTACTGTAGCGGTTGAACTTATCAAATATCCCCCCTCCTCCCCACCCCCACCCCCTCCAGCATTCCATACATTCATTCCCTTACATTCAGTTTTCAAACATCTCGCCTGCCACCTAAATTTCATAAAGTTTTAGCTCAAAGAAAAAAGAATTATCCAATTTTGTTCATTCGTTCGGAATTTATGCGCTTACAAACATTTCGGATGTTTATTTTTAATTAAATATTTGGAAATTTGTTAATATAATAAAAAAATACACTATTTATTATTCAGTCTTTATAATCGTTACTAATTATATTTTTAATGTAGGAACTCTTATCTGACATTTATAGCAAAACAGAAGTTTGTCCAAAAACAACAAAACATATTCAAATATTTGAATTTTCTAGAGCAGTAGCTGACCAGGGGGCTGAGTACCTACCAGCTTAGAGCCCACAAATATATCAACATCGTTTCCATGGAAACGATTTTTTTCTGACATTAGAAATAACTCGCTTTTGTTAGCGACAGAAAACGTATAACAAATAATATATATTAATATTTATAATTTCATAACGCCAGAGCTTGCCATCATATACAGACTATAGTCTTCGCATATAATTTAGCTTTCTATTGGTGAATGAATTTTCAAAGTCTTTTTATTGGTTAATGCGTGAAAAGGTCATAAACGAACTCGAGCAGTTTCGAATTTATAATATTAGTATGGATATGAAAATTGCCCCATACTAGTAACTTCATACGAAAATTGCACTATACTAGTTAGTACATTCCCCGAATATATTTGATTTTTGCGATATGGCAATCTTTTTTTTATTTATCGATTGGTACCCTGGAAATTCTTCAGTTTGCGAAAAAAGTAGCATGAAATGTCAGCCGTAATGAGAAATTACGTACAATTTTTTTTTTATGAAATGTAAATTTAAATGCATATTTTTCCACCTCCCGCGACTGAAACCGATGTTTTTTGTGGTAACTAAGTTTAAAAGTAGTGTGCTTTTCAAAATCTGTGCCTATTAAAAAAGCGGCGGTTCATTCATAAATTTTTTTTGTAAAATGTAACTATTAATTCATTATTATTTCTGCACACATTATTTTCGACTTAACATGTAAATATTATATGCTTTTAAATAAATAAATAAAATATTATTTATGTTTTACTCCGCTTCTCGGTTAAAACGGAATATTTCTAATTCAAAAAGTTAGATTTAACTTTATTATCACGAAAAGTGGGTATTTAATGGGAAGCCGAAAAAATATGCATTTTTCATTTTAATTTTTTTTAAATTAATTCATTTACGTGTATAAGAACTTCGCCACACTATTTTCATATTTATTGTTTTATATTACATTTCATAGACAATCAATCAATGCTGCCAATCATAGAAAAAAATATTATTGCCATATAAAACAATACTTTATTCCGGATATGAAGTGAATGCATTTTTGACAAGTTTGAACCCGTTTTTAACAAAAGAACACGGAAAGAAAGGTATTAGAATAATTACACATACCTGTTAGACAAACCCTTCTTGCCAAACAAACCATCCAAAACTTGGAATGTACATTTAAATTATGACATCCAACTTGAATCTCAACCCAGGAATAATTCAAAGTAGGTAGGTACTTTTGTTTTTATTTTGATGAGAATTTATTTTAAAACGTTGGTACTTCCGACAAACGTCATATTTGATTGTCTGTTAGTTAAAAAAGGAATATTCCGAATATCGAACTTCAACAACACGAACGTTCCGTATTATCCGTGAGGTGGGCTTATACAAATTTACCCAAAATAAAATTCATATGAAATGTAGTTCGTTTAATCAGAACAAAAAACAATTAAAATATATACATAATAAATCAGTATCTAAAGGAAATGAGAAAAATGTATTTCTCATTTCAAAAATATTTCTTGTGTTCTCAAACTGTTTCCTCCTGGAAGGAAGTCTTATTCGGTGTAAAAACATTAACCAATTTTTTTTATCCGCAAATTTTATTAATTTTTTTAATGCACTTCTCTGACTTCAGAAAACGTTATTTTGATCACTGAAGGTCCGTGTAGCAACTGTAGATGGTCACAAGAAGCGGAGATTTGCAGGGGCCGCACGGTCCACAGGGGCCACAAGGCCCGCAAGGTCCACAGGGTCCACAGGGTCCGCAAGGTCCACACGGCCCACAGGGACCGCAAGGTCCGCAGGGCCCACAAGGCCCACAAGGTCCACAAGGTCCGCAAGGTCCACACCCGTAGCAAGTCGGCATCTTGATGTAGGAAGATTTAGATCTCTCCTCCACAAACCTTACAATTGAACACTATCACACTTTCGTTGATGCTCGAAGAATAATTTGTAAAATATCAACACAAATAATGGGTTTTAATTTATTACGCGTGTGCACTGGTGTGTTATATTAGAAAACAAGAAATTTCAATTGCAGATTGTTTTCGAATGCGCTTGTTTAAATTATTTAGAATCGTTATATTATTTTCATGGACATTTCGTTCGAGTAAGTTCCTACTTTAATATTTTGAAAAGTTTGAATTTATTAGACCTACCTTTTTTTAAAATGTGAATACCTTACAAGAGTTCCAGCTGCTCCCGTCTGGAGTCAGTGAGACTATGGCATCCCCAATTGGGGTACGTTGTGAGGCTGAATGTAGTAGGGAGGGGAATGAGATGGGGAAGAGGAATGTGGTGATCTTCCTGGCTATTCAGATCTGGTCACCAAATACGGCCAAAGCCATTAAAAGCAACGTTTCATTTCTGAATGGTAGTCTTACACCAGGGAGATACTCAGAGTATCTTCAACTTTGGAACGTGCCGCAAATGTACTATACATTATTCTTAAATTAATTAAAATTGAATGAAATCCATTTTAATAAATTAATTAAAATTAAATTAATTCCAATTTAAAAAATTAATTAAAATTGAATTAAATCCAAATTTGATGGCCGGCGTGGTCCAGCGGTAAAGCTCTTGATTCGTAATCCGCAGGTCGCGGGATCGAATCAAATCACGCCGTTTCTCTGCAAGGGCAGGCAGACAAGACGGACCACCAAACAACTCGGTCTTGGCACACACTCTTTGCTTCATTCACATTTATATGTCGGAATTTTCAATGAATCGTATTTGTTTTGCATAATTATCATTTTCAAAATTGGAATTGCAATGTCAAGAATTAAGACAAGCGATAAAATATCTAATTATAATATAACAAAAAAATTCAGTATCAAAAGTTGAAACATTAAATTTCTAAGGGTTATTCAAGGTTCGTAAAAGGTGAATTTTCTTGGAACCCTGAGGGTATAGCTGAAGAAATGCCCTATAATATTAATAATACCTCCATCTTTTGACATTTCTCATAAATTCTGATGATCTTGTTAATAGATGGCGCTAATTTAATTATAGAACTTGGAAAAAACCCTTTTTTGCAAGTTATGATAAATTGTTTGTTTGGGTATGTATATGCGGAAAATGAGTGAAAATGAATAGTTTTGTCCAGATAAAAACTCAATTTCTAACAAATACAGCATGTTCTATCTAAATAATATTTGTGCGAACCTACCCCTGACCGAACAAGTTTTTGGTTTCCATCTAATTCTAATACTAAAACTTTTAATTACAAAATGGTCAGAACAATAACACATGTGCTGACGCCTTTTCAATTCACAAGATCACAAAATTACAAAACTTCACAACAATTACAAAAAATGTGTTTTGAAAATCAACATTGACCTTTATAAATAACTAGCTTTTCCCCGCGGCTTCGCTCGCATGGTATTACGGGAAATTACTGTAGCGCTTGCACTTATCAATTATCTCCCCCCCCCCCATCTCCTCCCGCATTCCATATATTCATTCCCTTACATTCAGTTTTCAAACATCTCGCCTACCACCTAAATTTCATAATGCTATAGCTCAAAGAAAAAAAGAATTACTTATCCAATTTTGTTCATTCGTTCGGAATTTATGCGCTTACAAACATTTCGGATGTTTATTTTTATTTAAATATTTGGAAGTTCGTTAATATAATAAAAAAAATACTCTATTTATCATTCAGTCTTTATAATCGTTACGAATTATATTTTTAATACAGGAACTCAAATCTGACATTTATTCCAAGCATGTCCAAAAAAAAACGAATTCTAATATTTAAATTTTCTGCAGTAGTAGCTGATCAGTAGACTGAGTGCCTACCAGCATAGAGCCCAAAAATATATCAACATTGTTTCCATGGAAACGATTTTTTTCTGACGTTAGCAAAAACTCGCTTTTGTTAGCGACAGAAAACGTATAACAAATATAATATATTAATATTTATAATTTCACAACGCCAGAGCTTACCATCATAAACAACCTGTAGTCTGCGCATATAATTTAGCTTTCTATTGGTGAATGAATTTTTAAAGTATTTTTTTTGGTTAATGCGTGAAAGAGTCATAAACGAACTCGAGCAGTTTCGCATTTATAATATTAGTATGGATATCAACATAATGCTACAATGCTACACGGAACTATCATTACTTTGCTGAATCAAGCTTAAAAGTTTTATAATTAAATTTTTCATGTTATAGTCCACTTTTACGTATTCAAGAACATTTCACTTGCTAGGATCAAACTTGTATTATATTTCACCAACTATCTTTTTTGGCATCCTGAAAAACGACCTGCTTTTGTTGTTTGTAATTATTACATCCGTAAACTGCACACGGAGAAACTTTGTTGTAGGAGATTTTTATATGTGTTTTTGTCAATATTAACCACATCTTTACATAATATAAAATGAGGGCGCTCACGCTGTTTGCACGCTTAGATCATTTAAATAATGCAACGGATTTTCATGCGGTTTTTACCAATAGATAGATTGATCCAAGAGGAAGGTTTATATGTATAATGCTTGCATATTATGGTTGAGAAACCCAAGAAATTCAAATATTCAATTCAGGCAGCTGGCAGCGGGCTGGCAAGCGGGCGGTGTGGATTTGATATGTATGCAAATTAATATATGGCGTTGGTTATAAAGGTTAGGTAATGTAATGGCGTTGTATTTCGTTAGCCACAGTAACGTGTCGCCAGGTCTGCTAGTACTAAGTAAATTCAATTTGCCGCCATTGAAAGGAACGTCATCGTCAATATTCTACACTAGCTCCTCTAGCGGCCCGAGTTGTTGATCCTGCCAATATTTTACAGGAGTTGGACGTATTATAAATATTATCGGCTTCAGATTACATGGAAATCAGATACTTCAAAATTTCTACTTCACCCCTTCGTGTCACACACAGTACTTAGGGAGAAATTAATTATTTATAAATCCGTGTGGTAGGGTAGGTATCTAGTGACTACCTACTTGAGATCAATACAACAAATACTGACTTTGTGACGAGTGTCAGGTAACAGTAGTTACTAGTTATGTCAACATAGGTATATACCATCGGGTCTCGGGTCCCATGAGCCATGGCGTGCAGAATTAAATATTGAACAGTGGATTAATGATATAACCGTTAGCCGCACTCTTACCAGAGGTATAATTCCCTCTCCAGGCGCAAGTCGTGGACATACTGAGGTTGTGGACATTCTCGTCACTCAAGTCGTGTGTTCCTATTGCTGTATTGCTCTCAAGGGGGAGTGGCGTGACTGTTCAACCTATTATCCTTATAGTTAACTTTCCTACAGTTTGCTCTGTATGGTATGTGTGAGTTCGGATATGTTCCAATCTCAGATTTGCATGTAGGTAGATTTTTGAAATATTGCAAGCGATACACTGAATGAAAGTTGCCGAAAGAAATGGTTAACGTCGATTTATCGGATTGGTTTATGATGATGTGTGGAATTTTATAAAATTGGTAAACTCAAGATGACATCTCTGAGGTCTTATCGCGTATGACGATAAAATTAATTTGGACGTCCAAATGACTGATATTAAGAATGGGGGGACGTTGGGTAGACGGTGCATAGGTATCTATTTACAGTGGATGAACGGAGAAAATAGTGTAAGGGAAAAAAATAATTATTATTTTTGATCTTTCGATCGGGATGATCTAAGAAGTTGAGAATATAACAAATACAAATAAAAACAAAATAAACTACTTTGGAAATTTGGTAAAAAAACGCAAAAAAGGGAAAAAAGGCAAAAAGATGTAGCAAAATGTAACTTTTGCTACATCTCGTGAACCATTTTTAACAAGAATCCCAAAAATCCTAAATTACAAAATTGCAAAAAAAATAATTGCAAATCTGCGTCCCAAAAGAGATAGATAGATCAAAATCCTATTGTATTCTTTAACTTCATAACGAATTTTTTTTTTTTTTTTTGTTGAATGTTTTTTTAAATCATGCATTTTTTTTAAATTTGATAACATTCAAACCTGCTAAACCACGTATGTTGTTAATCAGCAGGTAGGTACTAATTGACAACATTTTATAAAATAACATAGTACATTTTCAAACAGTGTAGAATGTATAATAAAACAAACAATCTCATATTTTTCAAAAAAAAATTCTCAAACTCCTTCCCTGGAGAACAGTTATGTAGCTGCTTTATTGTCATACCCTTCCTTTCTTTTCTTTTTTTCTCTTTCTCTGCAGGGTATTATATTTGACACTACTGTGTTTTATGTTTCATTTTGTTCATCATTATTTCTGTTATTACTACAAACATTTCCGTCTAGTAACAACTTAACATTGCTCATGCTGTGAACATTTCTAATTGGAGTGTTAATATCTATGTAATATACCAAAGGCAATTCTATTATTGTAATAATTGTTAACACTCCGTAAATGTTTCAAATAAAAAATAAATAAATTAATGATGATTACCAATTAGATTAATTAACGCAATAGTATAAATAAAAATATGTAAAAAAGCACTTTAAGCATTATATGAAAAACAAGTACAAATGTGAGGACCCAATTCGGTTTTGAATCCAAGAATTCGTCACAAGATGTCGCCACTTTCGTCGGCAGGTCGGACGGGAACGTGTCCCTCCTAGGTATGAGTGCTACGAATTTGTTAATATGTAGTGTTTGGATTTGGAAAGACTGACGGTAATACATAGTTTTATCAAGAGGCTATATATTACATACAAAGATATTGAAATATAAGGAGATATGCTATGACGTCCGCCCGACTGTCGGCGGGCTACTACCTAATTGTAGTAGTTTGAATACAAAATTTAGTTGATTTTTCGAAGGTATGCAATAGTATTTTAACAATATTGTTTGAATTCGGAAATAATTCGTTTATTTAGTTGATTTTTTCAAGGTGTAGAGTAGTATTGGTTAAAAATATTGGCGAAACCGTGAAACACAGTCCCACCCAGTAAAAACTGCCGATCGCCCACCTTCTTATAATTCAATATCTTTGATTACATATGACGTCATTGCCCATCTCGGTTAATTTGTGCCGGTGACTATCACTCGATGGCAGTGGATCCGAAGAACAGGTCATTTTTGAAACCAGTTCCTATTGGATTTATAAAATGGTCACCAACACTAACTGGGCGAAGCCGAACCAAAAGCCGCCCGCAGGGCATATCAACATCGTTACCTCAATAATGCAATATAGATAATAACATTTTGATCATATCGGTCGATTATTATATTAACTATATTATGCACGTCCTATTGCAAAGACTTAATTAAAATCAATAAAAGATCTCGGTAAAGAATCCCTTGGAGCAGTTAAGAAATAAATTAATATCCACTTACAAGTTTAATAAGTCAAATAAAGGTGGTGGATATCTCATCCATCAGCTCATTATATTATATTTCTTGTGGGCTGTGGGTTGTGGGCATGACTGTCCAAATATCCGCTAACCATTAATAGGAGAAGCTGGCGTGTAATGTCATCAATTTCACACAAAAAGAACTAGTTGCTTAGGAACGCTCTACAAAAGCTACCTGCGCTGGTTCGCTACGCCTTTCTTGGCCCGGCCACAATGGGGAGTCCATTATGGAACCCAAATAGGCCCTTGGCTACGGGAAAACAAAATATGATCACTTTTTGACGATCATCGGAGTGTTAATCGAAATAATGGCCTCATCGATACCCAACACCTACTCGATTATTTCATGGGAATTACGAGGTTAAATTAGGATCGAAGTTCCATGGAAAATGCGCTAACGGACCTCTACACTTGCTATCAAATGATTGTAAAAGCGTTATGAAATCTAAGATTATTTTTTAATGTGAATACCGAACAAGAATTCCGATTGCTCCTAACCGTGTGGAGCCTATGATAATATGGCATCCCAAATTGGAGTATAAGCTAAAGTTGGTGGAGAGGGAAGAAAACGGGTGAGATGAAGTAACTGGCTATTTAGAACTGGTCATCAAACTTTAGCCATTTCGTCGCCTTGGTTCTTAATTGTCCAAACGACCATTATGAAATTTTACAGGAGGAGATGGTTTTCTTTCATTAATTCAATGAAACATTATGATATGTGTTAAAGATTAAGATATTTCCGTAGAGGTAAAGATCTTATTAGTTTAAATAATTCTTAGTTAAGTGATTAACTATCATGTTTTATACTTTATTTTCAATTTTAAAGTGGAGATTGAACAAAAACCAAAATGGTCGTTTGAACAATTAAGAACTAAGGCGACGATTTACAGCAATGTTTCTATGTTTCAATGTCTTTCACAAAGGCGACACTGAAAGTATCTACCACTCTGTAATACGATACGGTATGATTTTATATGAATACATTGGAAAATAACAAACATCATTCAAATAAAATTAACATGCGCACCCCGGGATTTTTATGACCTCCGAATTCGTAACCCAGTATCATAGCCACCCAACAACGAAGTTGGTCATTCAAAGATCTAAGCAGATTTGAGTATGCTGTCAAGCTTAACATCATGATAATAGGCCTCTTCTGCTGATCACAATTTGTTGGAAAGCTGAAGCGACTTATAGTCGGTATTTAACGGGAACCTTTCAACTATCAAAAAACCAAAACGGCGCTGAATGGCCTTTCGATGACCATGTCACACGTGAATTTCTGCGAAACAACTGGGCCTACGTTTTTTGTAGGATAGCCGAACGGAATTGTGTAGTAAAGAAAGATAATATTAAAAAAAATTCTTTATTTATTTTACGCACTTTACTTTATAAGACAAAAAAATTGCGATAAACTACTTTTTAACAGTTTGTCTAATGGGTTCTTTATATTTAAAATCTTATTTTAGTGAGTTAATAGTTACATTTTTATAAAAACATAAAATAAAAATTTTACAAAAATATAGAGAAAATAAAAATTATGAAAACAAAAATAACAATTTTAAAGTCATTGTAAGCTAAAACAAATTAATTCTCTAAGTAAGCCAAGTCTTCAGTAAGTTCACCAATGTTTTGGGCACAGTTTTTAATTTCAGCAGGCAACATATTTAAACAACTGGGAATCATGTAATTTGACGTTCTTTGTCCATATTTATTTGTATGCGTAGGAACAATAGTCCTTTATTAAAGTTAAAACGAATACTATGGTTGTGTTCCAGCCTGTTTATATATAAAGGGTCATTTATGCGGTAAAATATAATTTTGTCCCGCAGAATTACTCTCACTGAAAGAATTTTGAGACTTATAAAAGTATGGAATATTACGCCTTTCTTTGAATAATTTTTTTTCAGCTAATAATTTATCAAATGAATTTTGCACTGATTGAATATGGTCGATATTTGTTTTATAGGAAAATCCCCAAGCTGTTATTCCATACCTTATTACAGTTTCAGCCAGAGATAAATAAATTATTCGAAGTGTGCGGATAAGAAAAAAAAAATTTAGTTCATATAATCTGCTTACAATTGATCTTAGTCGTGCACAAACTTTGTTAATTTGTACATCCCACTTGAAATTGACTGTTTAATGTTATTTGTGTATCCCACTTGAAATTGACTCTTCATTGTTTTTTGTATATCCCATTTAAAAAGATAAGATATGTTTAAAGAAAATAGTTCAAAGTCAAAGACAATTATTTTTTCAAACTTTCTTCAGGCCTCTTGGTACAGTACTAATGTTTATTCCGATTTGAAAGCTCGTAGAACAACGAACATTTTTATCGCGCATACAAGTTTCTTGTTATAATTTGCCCTACGAAACTACTAGTATTATTTTTTAATACGAACACCACACAAGAGTCCAAACTGTTCTCAACCGCCTGGATGTGAGGCTACAATCAACAATCGGGGTAAGTTGTGAGGCTGAAGTTATTGATAGAGAAGGAGGTGGGATATACGAAGGGGGAGACGTACTTGGCTATTCGGATCTGGTCACAAAACACGGCTAAATCCATTTCAAACAACCTTTCAATTATAAATGGTGGTTTTTCACCAGGGTGATAATGAGAGTATTTTCCACTCTGGAAAGTGCCGCAAATAACTCATATGTTATTTTAAATGATAAAATCGTGAAATAACACAATTCTATCAAAGGATTTGAACCCGCGACCGTTGGATTACTTACCCTTCGACTATGAAGATCATGATTGTGGGAACTCTGACGGGATAAAAAATTAGTACTCAACACAGCCACCATCTTGAACCGGAACCGGAACGAAACAAACAAATTTATAGACAGATGTAACTACAAAACAGGTCTTCGCTGTCTCAGAACAGACATCATCTAGTGAGGCGGGTAACTAACCTGCTTTTTCAAGATAACATTATCTCAATAAACGCCCGGGTTGCCAGCAATTAAACTAAACTAAACATGCCATAATGTGGCTACCAGTAGCTGAGTGGGCATCGCGTTTGGGTCCCACCCGGGCGTCGCGTGTCCAATTCCTCATGTTTGTGAATAATCAAGGTAATACATTACCTAATCCAATAAGTTTGTTTAATCTATTGCAAGAAATCTGTATCATATATTCATCAAATGTAAAAATGTAATGAAATCATTTTAAACTGCTTGACATCCGTCTTTGATAGTAAGGTATGTGTGATTAACTCAGTAACGTGTTAGATGGATCACTAATTTGGGAGGCATGTTTGGGTACCGCTACCCGTTAAGGAGATCCAATAGTCCAGGGAAAAATTGAAATCGGAATTCACGCCCTTTGTGGGAGGAGTTTAAAAATATTTGAGAAAAAGCTTTTGGAAAGGTTGAAAAAGGTATTTGAGATTTTTTTTTATAGTTTGATTTCGTAAAGGCCCAAAAAAACATTAACTTCTTTTTTACACATTGTTTATTCTAATAACAAGGAAATTTAAAATTGATTTCACGGAACTGAGTGACGTGGAGCCACACGTCTATTCCCCGCTCCGGTCGGGGCAGTACTAATATGAGATGGGTGTGGCGAGCTAGTAGTCCTTCGGTGGACGACATTAGGATTATTTTTAAAATCCAAATTCGTCGACTGCCGGCCGTATTGTGAAAGAACAACGCAAAAATTCATATTTTATTTTATTTTGTGAATATCGGGCGTAAATATCATTTTTTTTCGATTATCATAAAAAAACCTAATTTACTACAATAAACAATAAAATTATATCCGAAAAGATGTTCATAAGTAGGAGAGTTTGCATTTATAGTGTTTTTTTATAGAACTATTACTTTATTTTTTTCTAGGCTTATTAAAAGACTCATAATAAAAATGACCAATATTTTCAAGGGCCAAGATATCTTCTAAACGCAGTATTTAATTGAAGCATCTATAATATTTCTAAGCGATCAAATTTTCAAAACAAAAACACATGATTTTGTGTGATTTTGCATTATTTACTATGGCTTCATCTTAACCATTCATTAAATAACCAATACCTCTGCTACCTGAAGGGGTTCGTTACATTTGTTGACTTAGCAGAGGTTGGAGAGGTTTGTCTAGGACTCGGTGGCGAGAGGCCGGTTGAGGAAGACCCTACAACCTCTCCAGCTGGACTCTCTCAAACAATCGCCTTGCACTGCAGCGAAAGGGATGGATTCATACGTCTGTCACCCCTGGACTAACTGATCCCCGGATTCCTACCCACCCATCATTCCCTTTTCCTTCCCAGAACTTTCTCTCCTTCTTTGCTTAGAAAAAAATTAGAAGACTGCTTTTATGCGTAGTTTTGCTGCATTGCACAACTAATATAATATATCCGGTGATACTTTCCTAATACCCCTAAAAATTAACTTGATAGTATGACTAATTCGCCGACAACTCCTTTCAAATTACACATTTTTTGTACAAATACTGTAAACACAATCGATATCTAGCCAATTCCGATTTGTTTGGGCACACGCTGCGCGCCCGTCCTCTGTTGGGCTTCTGTCCTTGGCCCATCAATACATTCGTTCGGCCCGCGGCACTTAACTCCAGACCCTACGCCCTGGGATTGAGACCAGAGGACAATGTTTCGAGTTATCTATTGCCGGCCCTGACTTGTGTGCCCTTACCCAGCTCGCATTATGAAAGTGCGATTATGTTTGCCAGGAAAGTAAAACTGTATATTTAAACACTGCATATTTGTCGATCCATGTATGGAGATAATTCAAATCAGTTAAATCTATATCATCTTTTTAAATAATGTGCTTATTGGAAAAGTAAAAGACAAGTGAGTGATCCACGTCGAGTTGTGGGGAAATCTTCCATCCACATGTATAAAGAAGTTTCTATGGGAGGTTTTCTTTTTATACAAATCTACAGTTTTATTCCAAGGTTGAACTTGACTGCCAAAACAAGATCACTGTCTTTATGACTCTTTTCCTCCTCTTAAAATAATGTTGATACTTGTAATGTAAATATAATGTATGCAACGATGGGCGTCAATGTAATATGTTGTTGTAGATAGAGGCAGAGCAATTTCGTCCTTCTCAGGATAGTGGGAATTCAGGTTCCTTCCTTTCATTGATGGTATTCAACAATTGAAATAAAAGAATAGTTTACAAACAAAAGATTCTAATGTATTTGAAAAAACAAAATAATAATAAAACTATAGTATTGTCCTTAGAGTGACAGGATTGTGACAGTCGTCCCAATAACATAACCTCAAATGTAGGAATCGACAAATAACCAAAACAGTAGGAACATACTTCAAAATCCGTTTAAATCAAATATCCGTTTAACATAAAATAAATGTAATATACCATTGAATAAGAAGATAACACTTATAATCTAAACGAAAATATGAAAGAGAACAAGACAGAAAAAATAAAAAGATAACGTCGCAACTGGGAATAATAAGAGGTGGCAGTGACCGAGTAACTGGGTAAGACGCAAGTTTCTCGGTTCATGTCCCAGTTGCGATCGTTATCTTTTTATTTTTCTGTGTCTTGTTTTCTTTCATATTTTCGTTTAGATTATTCTTGATTCATTGATGGAAACAACCTACAAATGTTATAGAAAAAGAGTTGTTCTAATAAAAATTAAAAGAAATGCTTTATTTTAAAAAGCAAAGGATTACATCTGTAAGCTTCCAAGCATGTGTAAAAAAATCACTCTCCGAAGTATTTTCTAAGTAATTTGATGAACATTTGAACACCCCTGTTATTGGGAACCGATCAAATGATCAAACGATTAAATGATTTGTGGAACCCACGGCATTTGTCATGGAAGAAGGAAATTCAAGAATATCCTTTCGGGACGATTGAGAATCGATGACGTTCGCATTTAATACATTTTAATTTGAGATCACACAATGATCGGAGAATCGGTAGCTGCCCCCAGTGGAGTTGAATGGTCCATTGACGGATGATTTTATGATCAATTGAAGAATCGAATTTGGACTCCGTGGATTGGAATTTGAGCGTTGCTTTCATGCTTGAACGTCACGGATGCGAAATCAAATTAAAGTTATTACTATTTTTAATAATTGTCTTTTTCTATCGTGACACTAGCCATCCTCGGCGTTGCCCGGGTTTTAGGCAGAGTTCACTGAAATCACATGAAAACGCTTATTTTCTTCTTATTTTTAACGTTAAGTGTGCAAAATTACATCAACAACCAAAATTTTGCTTTTAAGTGTGGGGAAAAGGGGATGGGATTGGTTAAATCTCATGTAAACAGTTTCGTGTTTTGATGTCAAGTGCGCAAAATTTCATCAATATTTTTGTATAAAAAACAAAACCACGCAGCAACACACACTATTCTTTATACATACTAAATAATATTATACAGATAAATGTAAATTAAATAGGCTTTGAAAATCGACGAATCGTTCATTCCAATTATCAAGGTGAATTTTATTCACAATTCTATCTCAGTTACGTGTAAATACCACTGAAGAGATACATCTTGATAGGCAGAAGTGAGTTGTGGGTTTGTCTGCGTTTAAGAAGTGAGATCAATTTTCTCTTACTTTGATAGAAAATGGTGAAAATTTTTCAATTATCAGTACACAGTGAAACTTGTGTTTATGATTACATTATATAATTGAATTTGTTATGTGCTTTAATTTGAACTTTGATTTATACTATTTCATTTTTATTTTCTTTTTAATTTTTTTCATATGTCTAGCAAGTACCCGGTATGCATTGCAATGCCATTCAAAGAAAGAAAGGGTTTGTAAGTTTTAATTCTTTTGTTATTCTTAGTGAAGTTTATATACACAGGAATTCTTTGTTATTTTTATTGAAGTTTATATACACAGGAATTTTTTTTTTTTTTTCCGTTCACGAATGCAACAAGTCACATACAGCTAGCTGACCATGTGAGAAGCATGGATTTTCCAAATTTACCCACTGCTATTCCCATATCCCCTACCGCCACTATGTCTCCTTTACAATGCCTCCTCCGCCCGTCTCTCGTCCCCCACCCTTCCGTTTTTTTTTTTTTTACATTAACTCCACACAGGAGGCCCTGAGGAAAATAACTTCCCTCAGGGCCTATGTCATCTGAGATGCTGTGTGGAGGGTCTCTTTGAGGACAGGGAGGAATAAACATTGGTCTTAAAGAGACCCATGTTGTAGGAAGGAGGAAACACAAATGCGGCAAATCGTTCCACAGCCGAACTGTTGAACACAGAACGAGTCAAAGAAGTGACCCGTTCTTACGTGACAAATGTCAACCTGTACAAATGTTGGGCACGCGTTTGGCGTGTTTCCCGACTATGCACCGATGCCGAAGGGATCAATGACGTTAGTTCCTCGGAACATTTTCCATTGAAATACCGGTAGAACAAGAATAGCATTCCTCCCACCTGACGCCTGTGCTCTAAAGATTACAATCCGTTTGTTAAGTTAGGAGAATTTATCAAACGGTCCGCCCGTTTCTGCAGAGTCAAGGGTTTTTTTTTCAGGTACTTTAGAGCTCCAGACCAGAGGTGGCTGCCAAATTCAACCGTCGGGTGCACTTGTGATTTGTACAGGGTTAGCAGTTGTGTACTGTACAGTACGCCCAGTTTTTGAGAGGCTAACTTAACTCTGGCTTCGATGGAGCCCCCATATCTGAGCTTGTCACTATCGTTATCCCTCCCCTGCTAGTCCCTTCCCATGCTTCCTTCTTTCTTATGCCATCATTTCGGAAAGCAGATGGATATTGTAACTCTATCCGAAATATTGGCTAAAGAAGCAGGAAAGGCAACAACAATAACCCAAAAAAACATTTACATTAATAATTTTGGCCGTGAAAATCTGACGAATTTGTTGCTTCGCTAATAATTTTCTGAAATTTGATCGAACTGATAATTGCTGGAAACAGAAAGAATTTTTTCCTTCACTTTTGAACTGCTACGGGTAAATAAGCTTTAATATAGCCAAAGTGTCCCCTTCCCGTATGCGTGACAGATGACGGGAGTGAGATTCTTCATACGGAATGAAATCACGTGAGGCAGTTGGTACTAGATAAGTCAGGATGAGGGACGTTCTTGGTTCATGTGGTTGACAAATACCGGGTCATATATCATCCTAATGCGACGTATTATCTCAGGAAACTGGGAGGAGAAAGGTTGACTGATTATGATAAAGCGTTTGCGAATACATTACTTTCATTTGAAATTTATACTCCAAGAGGGGTGCCGAATGAAAATTCTTAGATCACGGATTTTCTTTTTTTATATAATGTTATTTTTTTACAATAGCTCCACACAGGATACTCTGCAAAAAATAATTTCCCTCAGAGTCTATGTCATCTTTGCGAATGCTGTGTTTTTTTTACATGAGCTCTACACAGAAGGCCCTGAGGAAAATAATCTTCTTCATGGTCTATGTCATCTTTAGGGATGCTGTATGGAGAGTTTTTTTGTAAGGAAAGGAAGAAGAAGAAAATTCTGGGAAGGAAAAAGAGGTGGATAGGAATCTGAGATTCTGTGTGTCCTGGTCATCCGCCTCCAAGACCTAGACAAACAACCCATGAACCCGGGCACTCCTGCTAAATCACCAGACGTAGCGAACCACTTGGGGTGACCTATAGCAGAGGTGTTGGTTATCCAATAAAGGTTCCCGGGGCGGCGGTACCCATTCCTTCCTCCCAAATTGTGTGGAGAGTAATTTTAGGAAAGGATGGAGAAGAAGTTCTAGGAAGAAAAAAGGTTTTCGGTGTGGGTAGGCCTAGGTCTCCGTGGTCCCGAGGTAAGACTCTTGACTCACAATCCGAAGATCGCGGGTTCGAACCCGACGTGCACAAATAAATTTTATTTGATTAATTAGTGGTATTTCACAATCAATTTATTAAAAATAATACATAGTACATTTGCGGCACGTTGCAGAGTGGAAGATACTCTCAGTATCGCCCTAGTGTAAGACCACCATTCAGAATTGAAACGTTGCTTGAAATAGCTTCAGCCGTGTTTGGTGACAAGATCTGAATATCCAGGTACTTCCCTACCTTCCTCTTTCCCATCTCCTTCCCTCCCCCACTACCTTCAGCCACACTACATACCCCAATTGGGGATGCCAAAGTCTCACTGGCTCCAGTCGGGGATTCTTGTGCGGTATTCATATAACAAAAAAAATTAAAATCTGGGGACAGTGGGTCCAGGATTGACGGACGTATGAATTCATTCCACCCACTGAGGTGTAAGGCGATGGGTCGAGAAAATCTTCCTCAACCAATATATTATCCCGATTCGGCCTGCCATGCAGGAAGTGGACAGACGCATCCGCCGCCAAAACCCAGAAAAAAATCACCACATGAACCCGGGAACTCTACCTAGGTCATCGAATATAGTGAACCACTTGGGGTGACCTATTGCAGAGGTGTTGGTTACCCAATAAATGGTTTCATTTTTTATTCTCTTCTCTTACCAATAATTTATGATTCCGATTTCTGCAGTTAATGAGTGCAGAACTAGCCCTATTAAGAACTAAATGTTTCTCTCAAACACGATTAAAATACTCTGGAAAACGTTGGGAACTTACATATTTTCCTTTGGATTTTTGGCTTTTTTTGCCCTCCAGTTTTGGAAATTAAAAGTTCCTTTTTACAGTCTTTGTTTTGGCCGAATCTTTGATAAAAATATAAAGTGGGTAAATATATAAATAAATTGTTCTTTTGATTTTATGTTCGGGTTAAATCTTCTCTACAGGAAAAACTTAACCCTTCCACACACTTTTCCACAAATGATCATCTAGTCAATCCACTCTATGCAATTGCACTGTATAAGTATAATAATTATAAAACAATACAAGAACAACATGTCAACCTAGCAGAGATCACATGGGAAAATAATTCACCGACTCCAGATATTTTCATATCAGAGGGATCGGCTCGATAGAACTCCTAAGTGGACCGATAAATCCTACTGATCCCTCAATATAAATATTCAAAAAATCTTTCGTAATCCTACGTGAATTTAACATGATTTTTGCATTTTTATGTATAGATTCTTTGAAAAATCTAATAAGCCTAAATTTTGAATGAGAGACCTAGGTATAATGACAGTAGCCGAAATAACAAATGGTAAAATTTTTATAGTCTGAGAATACCAAATTCTTTTAGTTTCATTTCCTAAATCTGTATATTTTCTAATTTTTTCAGGAACAGATTTTTGATTATTACAGGAATTTGGAATAGCGACATCAATAATATAAGTTATTTTTTTAAATTTTGTCATATAAAACTATATCGGGTCTACAATGGCTTATTGCTCTGTCTGTTAGTATAGTTTTATCATAATATATTTAATAAAATTCATTTTCTAAAAATGAATTTGATTCGTATTCATAATATGGTATTACAATTTATCCTTATGGATATTTTTTTTTATTTCATTACATATGTATACGTATAATGCATTCCACACTAGCGCCTTTTTGACGTTCACGATTCATTAAATCTGCATTACGTTTTCCATCAATCAAACTTCCGTAGAAACAAAGCGTGTCTTTAACCGTCACGAGCGTCTTGGACAATAATAATTATAATAGAGCAGGTGAAGTTCCTCTTAACTATTACACTACATTAAATAATAAATAATAGAGCAAGATAAAGGGGAGGGAATGAGCTAAGTGTGGTTTGTTACTGGGCAGATGTTCGCGGGAGGCAGAGGCAAGAGAGGTAATTAGCGATGGACTTGATATCGGAGAGTAGCTATGACGGACAGTCAAAATACTGGGCGTATCAGTTACGGTCACTAACGGGTGATATTTAATTCATGAGGCACTTTGGAAAAAAGGACGCGTTTCAATGATTTTTAAAAGTGTTAAAAAAACCTTAATTATTATTCATATACTTTGTGCAAAAAATAAATTTAAAAAAAAAACTCCAAAATAATAAACCCTTCTTTAAAAAAGGGTTACTTACACGTAATTGCTATGGTTTAACATTAAATTATTATTATTTTTTTAACTTTATGAGTAAAACCTGAAATTGTAATATTTATTTAAATGAAGACAATATTAGCGAAACTCAATCGAAAATCTCGAAACAGAAAAAATACGAGTGTGCTTTAGACCACACGACTGGAGTAAAACTTCTATGAGAGGAAGAAAGAAAGAAAATGTGCGCGCACATTGCTCTCTCTTTCTCCTACAGTGTGATACAGACAAAAGGCCTACACTGTGTCTTAGATACACGAAACGTAACTGGCTATGAGAGAAAGAGAGAAAGAAAATCTGTGCTTGCACCTCTCTCTCTTGCCCCTACAGTAATATACGAAACGTAACTCTCTCTCTTTCTGTCTTCACTAACTTATATCTCCCTCTCAACTTCCGTTCGCCTCGCCCAATACTTTTCGTAACGCTCTCGTCACGCATTCACCAGCTTACTCCCCAAGTCAAGCGTGCGTAATGAAGTTTTACTTAAAAAATCAGAAAAAGATATTTTCATCTCTGGGACTCGAACCTAGGAACTTTCGCCTTTCGGGCAAATGCGCTAACCACTGCGCGAATGTGCTTGAATGTCGATATCCGATTCGGTCATTTTTAACTGTATCATTCTTCGCCTAAGGACCACTCACGTTATCTTCATTTTCTTAAAGCATAATTTATTGGCTGCTATTTTTATGTATGATACAAAGCAGAAACCTAAACTAAATGCTATCTAGATTGTGTCTGGATAAATCTTTATCCATTTTAATTAATATGCGACATCTGATGACTTTTTCGCAGTCGGCGCAGTAGTCAGCGTATTTACCCGGAAAGGGAAAGGTCCTGGGTTCGAGTCCCAGAGATGCAAATATCTTTTTCTGATTTTTCTGTTTCCAGTTTTCGATTGAGTTTCGCTAATATTGTCTTCAATTAATTAACTATGAAATCACTTCTTCAAGCACTGTGTGTAAAAAGCAATATGTTTGTAAACTTACTATCATTGCCCTCTGTGGAGTGAAAAATGAAAATTAGGTTCGGAACTTAACTGAAACCTACTGTCATTTAAGTTAATTACTTACTTTCAGCGCTTTTGAGGCAATTTATCACAAAAACGGCGCTCTACAAATTATCCAATTATTATTATGATATGATCCAACAAATTTAATGTCTCTCTCAGTCGGTAATGAAGAGTTGTTGTGATCTTTTTGTAATACGCTGACACTTGGTTTTTTTTTTGTTGTGTTAGTTTTTTGAAACCCGTTGTTTATTACTAAAATAATGTTCATGATTCCTCCTCTTTTCTATCTCGCCAACGTAATAAGTAGCTCCTTCAGAAAATCAAGGGGGCCGAGCGGGTGTTAAAACTAGGTGGAATAAAAAATGCAAAGTCATCAGATAAAAGTTTTTTTTTAAATAAATTCAGAAAACTTACTTAATCGGAGTGTGTTTTACTGTTGTAACCAGAAACCTAAGCCCACAGACCATAGAAAAATCATTAAATAGTATGGGGGCATGAATGTGCATTGTGTATGTAAATCAAATAAGCATTGCTCTCCACTTACAGGTTTATTTAACAATAACTCAGCACCACAATTTATATTTTATACAAGATTATTTATCTGGAAGTGGGGAACAAGCACGAAGCAATTCGCGATCTGTTACGTCGGCGGCAATCGGAAACAGAGTGAATCTTTTTTTTCGTTCGACACCCGTCGCTAGGGTAAAAAGGTCCGTGTCCCGGCGTATACATAGCCAATAGGAGGCATTGTTCGCAATAGTTTAAAAAAATAAATTAAAACATGCAACACAACAAACTAGGCGTGTGTTGTGGACACACGCCTAGTATGCTAAATATGTATATTTTAAATGAATTCCAAATAGTAATCGAACATTGATAATACATAGACTCACCCTATTTTTTAAAAAGATTTATCAAAGTAATAATTCAAATAACAATGATTACATACTTAGGATTCCTTACCATTAATAAATAATAAATTAAATTTACCCTTTTGTCTTGTGGCATTTAATCAACTAACAAATTGGGGCTTAAGGATAAGAATTTAATGACGGAAGGGTTGAACACACTCACCCACAGTGGTACTTACCCCCTGGACACCGGGCACTGGACTGGCTTAGGCATTCTAGGCACACTTCCCTAAGATAACCCTTCAATTCCTATCTGTTCCTCGGCAGGTTGCTCTACTTTATTCTCCCTTTTGATGTCCGTATAATTGGGAATACAAATAGAATATGAAATGATTATAATTATTGCTCTGCTGCATTTGAATTTCAGATAATTTATTTAGATGGGAAGTCATTTGCATAGATAAAGTATATACCCAATGAGAGAGAATAAAAATATTTTGTCAGTTGAATATATTTATGATTGTTATAATAGTTCCCATTTAAATATAATTATGTTTTAATGATCATCATACCAAGCGTTAACTATCGTGAAAAATAACATCACAATTAAACATTTTATAGAATGCCTAATTGCTTACAGTTTCTGATTGAAAACATTTATTAAAATTAATAATTTGCTTTCTTAAATAATTGTTAATATTCAATTTTTATTCGAATAACTTCTTATCATAAGTTTTGAAGATAAAACCCATCAATTTCAAATGTATTTCTTAAATTTTTATTTGATTTGATTTGATAATATCATTGGAGAAGAAGACAATACTAAAATAATTGACCGGTCAGTGGTCGAGTGGGCATCACGTTTGGGTCCCACCTTGGCGTCGCGTGTTCGATTCCTCAGCTGGCAAGCCACGTCCAAGCAACATTTTCAGCTTACTGTGGTAGTAGTAGGAGATTTTCAAACATTGTTTGGTTATTCGTAACCCAGGAATGTTTATCTTTCTTTTAAAAAAAATTTAAAAAATAAAAATAAATAAACGAAAACACGTAAAAGAGCATAAAGAAAATATGGAAAAAAATAGTCGAAGCTTCTCAATTTGAAGTCTTATTCTCAATTTTAAAAATAAAATGGACAAAAATGATTTAAAAATTATAGATGCCCATGGTCGAGTTAGTGACGTTCGACCCTGTAAGACAAGAGATTCTGGGTTCGTGTCCCAGTTGCGACCGTTAGTTTTTATTTTTCCTAGCCTTTTTTATATATTCTTTTAGATTTATTAGTATAATCATCTTCTTCATTTATATATTTTATTGACGAGTATAAACTCTTTAGTTGTTTTATCAAGAGTTATTACAATAAAAATTGAATATTCATTTGGACTCAAAGAAAAGGTCAATAGGTCCCAGATAAAAAAAAAATCGAATGTGTTTATCCGAGACACTATCTACGTTGTAAACCAATTCTTCAAAACTTTTTAAGCATTTAAAAAAGCAGCAGCCAAAACTATGGGAAAAGTTAGTCGAAGGTATTATGATTAATTTTGAATTTGAAATATAAGATCAATAAAGGTGACATGAAAATAAGGGGTTCCAGTGGCGGGATAGGTTTAGGCATTTTCCCCTAAAAAATAAGAGATCCTTTCTTTGAGTCTTAGTTGCGACCGTTACCTTTTTATTTTTCTGTGTCTTGTTCTTTTTCTTATTTTCATTTAGATTTATTAATATTATCAGTATTCAGTATATGAAAAAAACCCTATTTCGTTTCCACAAAGTAACAAGCAACGGATTCTGTTTTATGAAGAACTTAATGCATATCCTTTGGAACATATTGCCTACCAATAATGATTAAAACGTTAAGTATGAGCAGGAACTTATAAAGCTTTAATAATTCATGTGTGATTTTAACATAAAACATCGTTATCCATTCTCCTTCGCACTTCTTTACAACCAATTTCTCCAGCTTACAATTTGACAAATAATTCCACTTGTACACGCTAACAGGATTCCTTTCCATGAAAGAATTATTATTGGCTTAACAAGGAGCGTTACAAGTATGAAATCACCTCGGATGCAAATTATAGCGTATTTTGTGCGAGATCGCCGGTAGCCGAGATTCATCCAGATTTATGGCTATAAGCCGCGCGATACGCTCAGCGGTTTCTCCGTATTGGCGTATTGGTGCTTTCACAATATTGCAGACTTTAGCGACAGAGACAAATATTGCTAACGAAATCAAGAGCAAATTGGTTGCTGAAGAGAAGGGTGAATATTTGTTTTAGTTTTCTTCAGGAAAGTAACTATTTTGTATTGTATTTTTGTGTTACGCTTGTACTGATTCTTCCACTGCCTATTTTTGTCAGGTTCCCGAACCTTGATGAGATAGGAGCCTTGCTCTTCCTCATGTTTGGATCTTTAGCATTCCTTTCATATTTTAGCCAATATCTTATGTCTACGAATTTCATAGTTTCATTATTTGTATTTTGTATTTTATTACACCATATTTGTTTGTTTTTTTATTTATTTATTTATTTTTACAGTATTTTAGGAAAGAATGTGTCCTTACTGTGGTACCTCGTTCTAAGGTCACATTGTACATGTTTTTGAGTTTGAATTATAAGTTAATACCCATTTTAAAATATTACAATAGGAAAATCATAAAGTTATATCTAAAAGAAACCACTATACAAGCATTGATCTTTATTAGGTTGCAAAATTGTGCCTATGTTCTTCCTTCCCGTGTACATAATCCATATCTTAATTCTTCTTTGGAAATCGTTTATTTTTTTAATGGTTTTTATTGCATATTTCTTTGTCCAAAAGTCATTTTAGTTGTTGGTTGGTGGAATGCATGTTGTAATGTGGGTCATGTGAATCGGCCTGAGTTTGTCTGTGTAAAGTTATTCTGGCTTTTGAAAGCGTAAATTAAAATATCTTTTGCGTATAATTGTTTCAGTGACATTAAATTCAGTGCTTTAAAAGCGTAGTGTGTAGGAGTTCTGATGGGGACTTTAAGTACAATTGCCCTTTTTGTTGCGAAACTTTTATTTCACGAGTTAACCAGTGGAAAATTAATATTTTCATAAAGGTTCAAATGTGCTCATTGAGTAGATGTCCACCTCAATCAGGCGATGTATGAATGTGCATCTTCCAAGAACTTATCTAACATGCAACCATTTACCGTTACAGCAAAATTGTGGTAAAAGATAAATAATTTCGAGTTGTTAGTTATAATTACTGATGAACCGAGGTTAGTAATAAACTTCAAAATGAAAATCGCTTTCAATACAATATGTATGTACAGTTATTCTTCCAGCAAACTTAGGAAAATGTTTAATTTTTGCCCCATAGAACGTTAGTCTGGCAATATGTTTGCATAAATATAAGAACGATAACAGGTCCTGTGAAATAGATTTATGGAATTCTCTTCCATTGGCTGGTTGGACAGCACCTTTATAAATCGGTCACGGTTCCCTGTGTTTAATGTTTTAGTTTGATTTGTATCTTTACATTTCTTTCAAAGTGTTATATTAAGTTCTTGAAATTTACTTACCAAAGATTTATCAATAGGTCAATAATTTAACTTAATAGTATGTATAGAAAAATTCCACAATATCGTTTACGAAAAACAGAATGTTCTTTGTTTCATTGATTTTGGCATTTTATTTTATATTCTTAACTAACTCACAAACCATTACGCCGTTTCTCCGCAGGGGTAGGCAGAGTGGACGGACCGCCAAACAACTCGATCTTGGCACACACTCCTTGCTTCATTCACATTCATACATCGTCTCATACACGCTCTTCTATTATTCTGACTCTTGACATCGCCCGACTCGAGTATCTGATTCACTTGGTCGTGCCATGTCTTCCTCGGGCGTCCCCGACTTCGTCTACCATTCACATTTGCGTCAAATATTCTCCTTATACTCTTTACCTCATTCATTCGCTCTACATGCCCCAACCATATGTGCGTCCCTTTCTTAATCTTACTCATTACGCTTACATCAGTCTTGCATTCTTTGCGGATCTCCACATTTCTCACACAATCATACATGGTTTTACCACCCATACGTCTCAGGGGTCTCATTTCTACAGCAATTAGTCTTCTTTCATCCTTTCTCTGCCAGTTGCATGCCTCATTGTCATACATCAGGGTAGGTACCAGCACTCCATTATGGACGGCTAGCTTCGCTTCTTTTGACAGTTTTTTGTTGGCGCCAACGACGTTCAGTCCTCCATTATAGAGTTTCCGGCATTTACCCTTTTTTCGATATCTTTTTTTTTTTTTTACAGTTAATACCGCACAAGAGTCCCAACTGCTCCCGTCTGGAGTCAGTAAGACTATGGCATCCCCAATTGGGGTATGTTGTGAGGCTGAAGGTAGTGGGGAGGGGAAGGAGATAGGGAAGAGGAAGGTGGGGAAGTACCTGGCTATTCAGATCTGGTCACTAAACACGGCTAAAGCCATTTCAAGCAACGTTTCAATTCTGAATGGTGGTCTTTCACCAGGGCGATACTGATAGTATCTTCCACTCTGGAACGTGCCGCAAATATACTATATATTATTTTAAATGAATAAATTGTGAAATAACACAAATTAATCAAATAAAATTTATTTGCGCACGCCGGGTTCGAACCCGCGACCTTCGGATTGTGAGTCGAGAGTCTTGCCTCGGGACCATGGAGGCCGTCAAATAACATATCTCTATCAGTCTTCCCATCTCTCGTAAGCATACTTCTCAAATACACAAACTCATCCACCTGCTCCAAGTATTCATCATTCATAACTATGTTGCACATTGTTTTCGTACTCTCTCTCTTTCAAATACTATTACTTTTTTTACATTATATTTATTGAAATATTCTCCAAAGTAGTAAGTATTCTTCCGAAAGATCATCGTATGAATAATATAATCTATGAAAGCATTAGTATGTTTACAATCAAACCAAAGCTGCAAGTTAGTATTTATCCACAGCGGAAATAAAACAAGTTGAACCTTTTTATAGCCACTTCGTTGAGCATTGTAAAAGAAATTAAGTCTTATTATAATACCCCTTTAATGGTATGCTAACCAAACAAATTATGAAAAGGAAAAAGGAATGATAGAAGAGATGTAATAACGATTATCCTCATCTAAGTAATTTGGCTCGCTCCAAGGAGATAGAGTGGACATGAACATCACCTGCCGATGCCTGTGCATCAACAATGGCTAACAACTTAGCTATTCCCAGCTATTCCCTATACCTCCTGTATCGCCTACGTTACGCGTTGGGTCAATGTAAAGGAATTTGCTCTTTAAACGAAATGCGGCTTATGCCTGATAACACTTAAGGGGATCCAATAGTCCGGGGAAAAATCGAAATCGGAATTCACGCCCTTTGTGGGAGGAGTTTAAAAATATTTGAGAAAAAGCTTTTGGAACGGTTGAAAAAGGTATTTGAGAATTTTTTTTTGCAGGTTGATTTCGTAAAGGCCTAAAAAACACATTAACTCCTTTTTTACACATTGTTTATTGTAATAACAAGGAAATTTAAAATTGATTTCACGGAACCGAGCGACGTGGAGTCACACGTCTGTTCCCTGCTCCGACCAGGGCGGTTCTGAAAGGAAGAGGATTGTGGCAAGCCAGTAGTCCTTCGGTGCACGACATAAGGGTCACTTTGAAAATCCACATTCGTCGGCTGCCAGTCGTTTTGTGAAATAACAACGCAAAAATGCACATTTTATTTTATTTTGTGAATATCGGGCGTAAATATCAATTTTTTTTGCGATTATCATAAAAGAAATTAAATTTGCTACAATAAACAATAAAACCATATCCGAAAAGATGTTCATAAGTAGGAGAGTTTGCACTTGAAAGTGTTTTTTTATAGACATGTTACTTTATTTTTTTCTAGGCATATTAAAAGACTAATAAAAAAATGACCGATATTTTTAAGGGCCAAAACATGTTCTACACGCAGTATTTAATTGAAGCATCTATAATATTTCTAAGCGATCAAATTTTCAAAACAAAAACACATGATTTTGTGTGATTTTGCATTATTTACTATGGCTTCATCTTAAGTAGCAAGATGGAGGAAACCAAAAAAAGTTATCCCAATCAAATAATAAAATTAAAAAATAAAGTTTTAGATACATATAGTTCAATAATATTGCAATATAAGCTGGCTTTAATGCTTTTGTCATCGAATAGAGCTGATTTACGTATTGAAATTGTTTAACACTGTATGTGCAAAAAAATGTTGCTTGGTGGCTGATTAAATTTTAAAAAAATCTGTCTTTCTTTCTCGTTTATGTTTATGCAAATTGTAAAAAATATACGAATGTCGATTTTTCATGGGAGTAAAAAGACAAATTAATGGAATTGTAGATTTTTTTAAAGATGAAAAATTTCGACTCCTATTGTATTTTAAAAAGCTCTAAGGGCTTAAACAACAAAATAAAATCATATCAAATTAATCATTTTAGGAAATTTGCTCGACTCGAGTGTGTAATACTTTCAGCATCCTAGAAAAGTGGCCGCGAATTTGAGTAGAAAAGCTGCTCCATTGGCTTTGGTTTTTAGAGACGAGGTAATAGTTTGTCATTTCGTTCACATTTCCTTTATCTTCCTAATTCCTTCAGCTTCACAAAACTTTCCTATTTAGGAATGCCAAAATCATGTAAAATAACTCCGAACTGAAAGGGAGCTCAATTTTTAGCACACCACGTTGTGAATTTCAATAATAAGGAGTAGTAAAAATGAGTTAGATCAATAAACATTATAAAAGTATACAAATGGACAAGAACTTTGAAAAAATTAATTATGTACCTACTATTGGACCAAAAACATTAAGTCTTACTCTTTTTTCACGACGCTTTCGTCCCAAAAACCCAAGAGTGTCCGGGTGCAGGATGACGAATGAATCGATCCAGAAGGAATTATATAATTTCATGAGCGCATCTCAATGGACCCTGTGGCTGTAATTATGTGTTTTGTTTCAGATGAATACGATGGGTTTATTTGATAAAGGGCTGCGCCCGCGCTTATTACACAAAAGGTCAATCGTAAAGTGATAGAAAAAATAACATCAATTTTATCAGGGTTTGGATAAATACGTCTGCCATATTACCTTTTTCATTGAGGTTTTTTACTTCCCCTCTCGCGGTCCCCTTCTACCTTACCCACCTTCCCTCCCTCCCCACTTCTTCGTTCCCCTTCCACCTCTCGAATCTATCACTCCCTCCTTCCCTCCATGCCGCTAAACCATATGAAACACTTATAATGAAGTTTTTATACAAACTTTATAACGCCAGAGCTCACTATTATGAATAGAAACATTTGCGGGTATGCGCATAATATCTCACCAAAGTTTCATCGCAATCGGGTGAATGATTTATGGACAAACAAAGAAATATTTTTATATATTAAGAATCCATATGATTATGTACTGAAATAGTAAGTAGTTTTTTACTATAAAACTTCTAATTTCAAAGTCTGTCTACGTGCGTGTGCATGAGTACAACCAAAATTTGATTGAATGCATTGTCATCGACAACAAGTCCATTTGCTGAGTTTCGGCTTCACGAAGGTAGGCTTATGGAAGTAGGTTAATTTCCACTTTCAAGATTTACATTTTTTCAAGAAAAGAAAATGAATTTTCAAAAACATTGTTGTTACTTCCCTAACGTGGTTCAAAATAAAACGTCAAGGTACATCCTTGATCAAAAATATATAATTCCACCTACCAATTAACTCGAATATATTATTTTGTTAGGAATTTGGAATCGTATAAATAATCATACAGCGTGTCGGCGAAGACTCGATTATCAGAGTCATTTTGTTTTTTTTTTGTTTATCTTAATCAAATAAGGGGCTAAGGGCCCTCTACGTTCACCCTTCCTCGTGTTTATAAGACACCGAAAGGGTTGAACGCGATAATTCCCAGATAGAACCCTTTTAACCAGCTTGATGAGCCCAACTAACGCAAACATCTGTCCGGAACGCTTAAGTCTATTAAAAATAGAGTATGTAAATATTATAAGAATTAATTTTCTATTAAGACGGCGTTCTTGCAGGGCGCAGATACTTACCGATAGATCCGATAAAAATATTTTGATATGAATTTGAATAAGATTAGCATCACTTAATGAATATTCCGACAATTGCTCTATTTTAATCTTGGCTCGTCATAAAACATATTTCATTCCATTCACTGGACGATTACTTACTTCATGGGTAAGATATCAAATCCTTGAACCAACTTTCTACGTCAACAAATGGGTTGGTTTAGGATACCTACCTGTAGATAAGAGTGTGTTACAAAATTATAGTACCTACGTTTAATGTAATTTTTTTTAATTGTGAATACCCAACTGATCCCATCTAGAGAAAGAGAAACTATGGTATTCCCAATTGAGGAATGTTGTGAGATTGAAGGATGTGAGGAGGGGAAAGAAGTAGAAAAGAGGAAGGTGGGGAAGTAACTGGCTATTCACATCTGGTTACTAAACGCAGCTAAAGCCATTTCAAGCAACGTTTCGATTCTGAATGGTGGTCCAACACCAGAGTGTCTTCCACTCTGGAACGTGCCGCAAAAATACTAGACATAAAATTACGAAAAAAATTGGTTTTGAAAAGTTTTGAACCTGTGACCTTCGGATTGCTATTGGAGAGCCTTATCTCACGACCACGGAGGCCGTGTAACCAAAAAACCATTCATCATTCAAACCATTCAATAAACCTCTTCACATTCATCCATTATTTGGATACCAACAAATTCAGCAGTTCAGGGTAGCTATTCTCCAAGCCCTCGTCGCTCGCAATCGCCGTCGAAAGTACGTACATTGGTCGACGTGGTTATTCTTGAGCCAGTCGACGGAACATTTTTAGACGCCAAACGCCAAAAGTCATTCGCCACAACAACGAGTGGGGTAGACCAGTGGAAACGTAGAAGCGAGTGGTTGTTTATTTGCGTGTCTATGCAATTGGCTGTCAACATCTAGTATTATCGTTTTCCCGCGCGAACTTTCGCACCCGCAAGACGTCGAATATTGTTATAAAGTCGTTTTAAGGTTACATATTACAATGGCTAATTTTCCGCTCATTATTGTTGATCAGAACTAACTAGTTCTATGAGCAGTTGCTTTTGATTATTAGTTATATGGCCATTTCGAAAATTATCAACCGACCCAACAAACTTACCGTTTCACTGTTTGTCGTTTGACATTTCAAAGTTACACCATAGAAATCTCAAAAACATCAGGAACATAGACAAAATTTGCAGGGCTACATCATCCTTGCGACCGCTCGCCGTTCAAGAATACGTAAATATGAAACATTCGAAAAAGTTGGTCGCAACGACGAGGAATTTTTCGCTCGCAGCTGGCGCATGGCGAGTAACGATTGATCGTTGCTCGGGAATAGCTACCCAGGTGTCCCGTAGCGCAATTGGTAGCGCAGCGGCCCGGAAAGTCCTGGGTTCGAGTCTCAGAGGTATCAATATCTTTTTCTGTTTCCGGATTTTCGATTGAGTTTCGCTAATATTGTCTTAATTTAATAAAATAAAATATAGGTACAGAAGTATATTCGTATATCTAATTACTGGATCTTGGATCTTGATTAACATATCAGAACCTTCCGTTTTGTTCTTACAATGCCTAGCATTCTTATACATATATTTAATATAAAAACACCAATATTTTGTAACCCTTACCTGGATTTAAAACCGCAAACTGTGAGCCATGAATACTAATGCTTTACCATGGGGGGTCGTCAAAAGAATTGTTTTACAAATGAAACTAATAATAACCCCTCTTGTCAAGAAAATATGATTGTCGGGTATCGCAATGATGACATTATGTCTGTAAACACTATTTATGATATTGCCATTCGAATAATACCTGTGATTATAATCGAAACGAAATCTTCGATCCATAGTCCAAATTAAACCATTGACTAAATTACTTGCCGGAACAGAACTAGGAATCGCCCGAGCGTAGATCATTACAGTGATTATTCGTCTCCAAAATTACGCAAGGGTTAAGCTAATGGCTTCGCAGTTGACCAGCGGAACAAAAAAACGTGAATATTTTTTGAAACATTCAATTTAGTTATTATTTGAGTTGCTGACTCTATCTCGTCCACAAATTTAAATAGGTTACATTCAAATATATTTGAATATGCTTGATGTCAATAAAAATAAAACAACTGCCTATAAAATTATGGATTTCGATGATTTTTACGGGTCTACTATTCGTATTTCGACCGATTTCTTACATATCTACCTTAAACATTTGAAGTTTTTAAGCTCTTAAAAAAATATATGTTATTTTTGAAGATAATATCTAGATACGTTTCACGCCGAAACGCAAATTATATGAAATTTCCTCGATAGAAAAAAATCGCAAAGTATGCTCCGAAAATTATTTTAAACAAGTCTATTTCTTTTATTTTACAAGTTATATTTGTGAAAAAATTCACAATGTTTCTTTAAATGATACTTAAGATACGTTCCACGAGATTTTTGCTCTATTTTAAACGAGTCATGTTTTATTAAGCTTTTTCGCAATTTTCGCTGCTATTCTACGACTAAACATATTAGCGCCCTCTGTCCAACACTCGTAATTACATATCTCTCCATCTTCTTTTTCAGCGCTGTGCGTTTCAAGAGTGCGGCCTTAACGCTACATTCACACTGTATCCGTATTTCGTCCACGAAACTCATCTAAAATTTCCTAGCACGTAAGAGATTCCAATATTTTATATAAAGGAACATGGTTTATGGATAAAATTGAGCTGCATTCTATATTCCATAATAAATACGTCTTAGGAAGAATTACTTTTTTGACAAAGACAGAAGCTGCGCTTTTGATGTGGCTTAAAAAATTAAAAAAGTGGAACTTGTTTTAACAACTCAATGGTGGAAAATCTTTTAGGTAGTGATTTGTGCAACTTTTTTGAATCAAACTAAAATTGATTTAATCAGAATGAAACTTGGTTCGTGGGTATAAATTGAGCTACCCAATTGATTTCGGGATTTCTTTGACTCTGAATCTGATCTACGAATAAACGACTGTAAATACGAAGTGTAAATAGTTTTATAATTTTTTTTTACCTAGAACCTAATTACCTTTTAGTTTTTGTAATACTGAGAACACCGACCAATCATTTCCGCGTGTTCAATAAATTTCTGCAGAGAATGTAGGATTCCTGCGTTTAGTAAATGAGTTTTATATCTTTCAGTATTTTCTGACATCGTAATCCCCTGTGTGGTCTTCTAATCTAGTACTGATTACATATTTTGTTCAATAACTAAGATATTTTCTAACTTGGTCGCATATAAATGCCTACGTACCCACCCATCTAGTAATAGCCGAACCCTTCACTCAAACTTGGATTCTGCCCATGTGATTTCCTGTTTTTTTTCAACAGTTACTACGTAGGGTGCGGTCGTCATAACATAACATGTCTTTTCATATCCTTTCGTGAACTGAAAAACTTTAACAAGTTTATTAGCCTTTATCCTTATGAATGCGACAATGGTAAAGGGTAAGGCTCTTCATCCACAGTGATGCGCAAATATCAGATACTTCGATAGATTCAAGTATTTTCGCCTCTACCACCATGCAACTGCGCGCTAGTACCTAGGCACACGTTTCCAACATACTGTAACCTCGTCGGCAATGCCAGTCTCCCGCGAACAGTCGGCAAGGTTATCGCTGCTCCTGTCATCGAGACTTTAAGCATGGTGCCACTTGTGTTGGACATTTTGTAACAATTGCTTTAGATTAAGGCGACGCTTCCCGGCTCAGAAAGAAGAAGATGGAGAGATATGTAATTACGAGTGTTGGACAGAGCGCGCTAATATTTTTAATGATAAAATTGAAGCGAAGATTGTAAGAATGCTTATGAAAACACGATTCGTTTAAAATACAGCAAAAATCTCGTGGAACGTATCTTAAGTATCATTTAAAGAAACATTGTGATTTTTTTCACAAATATAACTTGTAAAATAATAGAAATAAACTTGTTGAAAATAATTTTCGGAGCAAACTTTGCGATTTTTTTCTATCGAGGAAATTTCATATAATTTGCGTTTCGGCGTGGAACGAATCTAGATATTATTTTCAAAAATAACATGTATTTTTTTAAGAACTAAAAAACTTCAAATGTTTAAGGGAGATATGTAAGAAATCGGTAGAAATTCGGGTAGCGGCGGCTTAATGCTGGCAGCAAAACGGTCGACAAAGAATGACAGGATATAAAAATGACAGCTACAGCAACTGTTTATTCTGAGTGAGGTTATGGCATTCTTGTTTAAAGAATTCAACGATGGTTGGTGGCGATCCAAGTCTCGTGATTTCAGTAGCGACGTGTACGGACTGTGCATGACAAGTTGTTGGCGACGTATGTACACAACTTAAGTATCGGAAACTTGGGTTACCCTGAGGACGAAGGGCCTAACTCATATCCTGCAGCTCTGAACTCAATTTCCCGAGTAACCTTATTGTGTTACCAAGCTACATTGTATAACCTCTCAAGCATTTCAAAAAAACAAATATAAGTTCAAAGCCAATATGCAAGCTTTCGTCACTATTTCTACAATTTTAATCGATTTCATTTCGTACACACGTTCCTAAATTTTGTGTCTGTAGTCTGACCTTTATAGATGAAATATGAGACAATGTAATTTAACGGATCAAATGGAATTCCCTACGTGCAGAACGAATCTCCGTGTATTAACCCAAACCTAAATAATGTATCCGATTAACTTGAACTATTCATCCTACACCTTTATGTTTTTGTTTATTTTGTAAATCAGTATATTTCTTTGAGTGGGACTTGATCGAAAATAAAACTTCACTTTTATATATTTTTTTATTAATTACCTTATAATTTGGACAATATGATGATATATAAGTCATAAAAGTAAACAGAGATATGTATGATATTTTTCTTAGTCCTCGTCACTTGGATATTCTGTGCTGAGGCAAACTAGGTTTTGGATAAATGGTTTTCAGCGACTTCTATTATGGTTCAATTTCAAGGTATGGTTAAGGTATTTTCAGTAACTGAACGATGTTTTTTTTATATAAGTAATTAATTTTTTGGTCTATTTTTATTCTCATGCCAAGATTTGCTTTGTGTCGTCATTGATTTAATTTAATTGATACTGAGTGGAAGTTTGTTGTATAACTTAATAGTTAAAAATTCAATTTTTTTTTTCAAAGATAGTATTACACTTGGGTATATTTATATATATTTATGTTTGATTTGATCTGTTTTTTTTGTATACTTATAACGTGGAACTGTAGATTTCTGTTATTAACGTGCTTATGAGGACCATTAAAATAGTCGTATGGTAGGCACATTTCTGAGATACATTTAGTAGTTTTATGTGATATGATGCTTTTGAGTCCCAACCTGCCGTTCCATATTCCAAAATCCACAATTCTATAAGCCACAATCTTTATTACACGTAAATCTCGGCTAATATTAACAAGCAGCACTTATCTACTAACAAAAAAGTGTTTTTAATTGTAAGTTTTGTGTAGGATAGTTTTTGTGTAGCAACCAGAGCAAAAATTATCGACAAATCCAAATATTGACAAGCAGTGAACAGACAATTTGTAAACGTATCATAATTGACGTGCAAAATTTACCTCTTTATTCTTCTCGATAATTTACAAGTAGAGAGACACATTATAAGATTCCATAATAAGTAAAAATGTATTTTCATGGAGGCAATAATATTACTACTTGAATTTTTACTTAGGCGTCGAAGAATATTGTTGTTTTCATGGGTAAAATAAAATTCTATGCGTAGCATTCCACACTTTTTAAATAATTCACAATTATGTAGGTATAATAAAATGTATTTTTAAAATGCTAAAAGACAATTGAACTTGCTTTAAGAAAGTTGGTCACAATCCAAGTTATGTAACACAAGCTTGTGATTGTACCTTTCCAAGATTGTCAAGCATGATTTCAATAAATATATATATATATATATATATTTATTATTTGTTATAAAAATACATCAGTGTAAGGAAGTTTTGACTGTTCAACTAGGAAGGTCTTCCGCTCTAGGACAGTCAAATTGACGGGTTTAGTTCATATTAGGAAGGGAGGTACATGATGATTTATATAATATTAAGTAAAGTTATTAAAATTATGAAAGTCATTTTATTAAATGCTGCATTTTAATAAATTAATCTTTTACAAATTAGAAGAGCCTATTGTCAGGGCGAGTCAATCTGTTCACTTCCAACAACACTGCCTATTCAAGCAAGTCAGCTTGATACAATCGAATTAGTCGATTTCTAAAACACTCCCGATACAAATTGTTTTGAAGTCTGTGAAATTAATTTACGTCATCCCACAATAGGGCATGGGAATCACGGTACGGCTAAAACGCAGTCGATACTCGGCTACACAAAAGGAAAAATATCATTTTCATGCAACTAACAAGAAGCTAGGAGTATAGTATGTTTGTCTGGGGACCGTGACTGAATGGTGTGGACCACGGACTACCTACCACGGCGACTAAAATCTTACCCTCAGTTTTCCATTAGAGTGTATAATGGATTCCACGGCGCGTCATCTAATAAAATCATTCCTGTAAACATGACTCGTGTGAAAGGAGGAGTTGAGGAGTGATTACTTTTGGCTACTGAGTCCATCTTATAATACGTGTCTTGATAGTGTGAACTTTAGCTTTACACGAGGACTTAGGGGAACTTGTTGATGATACCTGGGTCGTTCTTTTTTTTAGCCTACATAAAGTTGTCTCCACCAATTGTGGAGAAAAATTTACGTAGGCTAAACTTTACCAATTTTATTATTTTATAATTACTTTAAAATCTACTGTACTAAAGACGCAACGGCTATGTGCGTTTTAAAAAAATATGTGTTTATATTTTTGTAGTAAAAATTACAGAATTGTAACTCCTCATGATAGAAGTGTATTTCATACAAATTATGTCTTCTGCCACCTCGACTTGCGTATATTCAATAATGTTAGAAAACAATGATATAACGACATAAAATATAAAATTATTTTTAAACTTTAAAAGGTATAACCTATCAAGTAACAGCGATTATTATATTTAATGATATTTTTTTAATATTTAAAAAATCTCAAAAACTTGTCTCCTACAACTTTTATGTGGTACGTTAATTCTATCACGTGGGTTTTTATTCGATATAGGTATACACGCAGTTCGTGTTTGTCACCCCCAATAGGCATTTTAGGCCTCCTTCCCCTCGTGCTACAATTTCCCCTCTGAGATCAAGAGAGAATTCATTTATAGTAAAAACAAAATGTTACAGAGTAGTAAAAGTTATGTAGGTTGAAGAGAAGACCAACCCCTTCCTAAGTTCTCCCTAAAACTTTTGTTTAGTTATTGACTTTATACTTATTTCTTTACAAAAAACTTATCGTATCTCACCACATATTGATACTATCCACTCGAGAGTTAATTCATTCGATTCAGCACGAATGAATGCATACACGATACTTCACTCGACCTAGTATGTAAATATGTATTTATCAAAAATTCAGATGTGAAAATGTATTTATCAAAAATGCAGATCGCTGCCAAGATATATGACCAAAGATTCATGAATTCACCCATTGTCATTTTTGTCAAACCAATTTTCTTTGTAATTATGAAGGAGTTTATCTATTTGGTAATTATTTTGCAAAGCGGTCAGCGGTAGGTGTACTGTACTGTAACTGTACTTAAAACGTTTGTACATAATGAAACTTCGTTCAGAAAAATTGATAAATTAATATTTTAATTAGTACTGTTTAGTTTAAATAACAATTGACATTATTTGGCAACACATTCACTCGAATTTTAAAAATTTTTAAGTATACTTAATAACAAACTTAACACCAATTATTTGGAAGAAATCTGTCTTATTTCCAATAGCTAGCTATCCCAACGGGAGGAAAAAATTCCTCACTGACTTTGTCGTCTTTGGGGATGCTGTGTGGGGGGTATTTTTGGGGAAAGGAAGGATAGGAAGTTCTGGGAAAGAAAAGTACGAGGGGTGAGTGGGAATCTGGGGTTCAATGTGTCGGATCAAGATCTACACAAACCTCACCCATGAGCCCCGGCACCTCTGCTAAATCACCAAACGCAGTGAACCACTTGGGCGACCTATGGCAGAGGTGTTGGTTATCAAATTGATGGTTCCCATACCCGCCCCTCAAATTGCTTTCTTAAAATTAAACATGTTTTCGGAATATGTACGGGATATTTTAGGATGGCCTGGTGCATCAGAGATTTCTTGGTACCTGATTTTACCATATTTACTCTAATTTGTTTGACGTTGTTCATCCCGTATCCATGTATCTAGTGATTCCTCGTCATCATCATAAATTTTTTTTTTTCGTGTGTGTTTAATGTGTCGCGCTTGATTAGGTACTATCATATTTGCTATAATAAGTGTGTTCATTTCTGTTCAATGCTAAGAAAAATGTTGCCTACTTGAACAGTATTCAAGGTGCGGTGGCATAATTGGATTCTTTGTATAATCAGACTTTTTTCTTTTACACATACGTTACATTTTTAATATTATTTCACCCGCCGTGCTATGGATGTCCCTGTGTCATGGAGGTTGAAGTTTGCAGATTGGATTTATAAGTAATATGCATGATAATAGTAATTAGATTATAAAATTCAGATTAAGTTATAAATATTTTATATCGTAATTAAATTAGGATAATTGGAAAGGGACTGTAAGAAATTTATGAAGGGAGATCAGTAGGTTAGAGTGTAAATGTATGGGTACTGTGATTGAAATGCATTGCAGTTGTAAGGATCCATAGGGTTATTTGTGTTTTGAAAAAAAGAAGTTGGGATTCGGTTTTAGGTTATCAGGGAGAAGGCTTTTGGTAGATGAATTGTCTTTGTGCTGTCGTATTACCTAGTTTAAATACATTAAAGACTCGGTTTGTTACATTTCTGGTGGTGGGCTTGAGATGTCGGAGTGTTTTTGTTGTTGTTTTTGTACAAGAAATGTGTTAGCATAAATTTTAGATGGCATCAACGTTTATTTAAGACATTATATTCGATGAAGAGACGAATGGAGGAGCATCTTGTCAGTCGCTTGTTGATCACATGTTGTATTACCATTTTTTTGGGATTTTTGTAGAGGATCAATAAGAGTCTGAGCACAGCCACGCAAAATGATACGGTTTTATAAAAACTTTCAGAATCAACTCAACTCAATTCTAGAAAAGTCAATAAAAGCTATAAAAAAATTTGGTTGTCTATAAAGTCGGTTTACGGACGATAATTTTACGTGATAACGTCATATAATAACGATGGAGTAGAAGAGAGATAGATGCGTCACAAGCCGAACGCTTGTTCCGCGCTCTCGCTTGCACGCTAGGTTCAGGCGGAACGTGACAATGAGTCATGCTTTTTCATGAGTGCAGCCAGCGTTCATCGATTTATAAGACGTTACCACGTCAAAAAATAATTTGAAAAATAGCCCATAACGTAACTTATTTTACCAAAATTTTATGTATTTTTTCATAATTTTTAATGAATTTTCAAAAGAGGTGTTAAGATGAGTTCATTCTGAGTTATCCGGTCATCAATGATATGCTAATAGGGATTTGCAGAGAATCGAATGCTAATCGGGATTTGCAGAGAACATAGTATATTGTTCTGAGCGTTGTAGGAATAAGCATATTTATTAAAGTTCGAAAAGCATGCATTTTGTCTTATTAAAATTTTGTTTAAATTTAAAGCTTGAGCTATTTTGACGCAGTATCCAAAACACTATTTACTGTGCTGATTTTTTTTTTAAATATTCATCTGCTGCAATATAAATCAGTACGTAATAAAATTTTGGAATTTTTTTAAATCGTTTAATTCGTGTAATCGTTCTTCTTTCAATGATTTTGTAAGAATCATCAAAGTTATCATGCTGACGATAAACGTCAAAACACTTCGACTAAATAAACAAATTATTGATTTAATATTTCGCGCTAAAACGGGGAACGTCCATACAATCCTTCGTATCAAATTCGAAGATCACAACGCAACGGAGGTCGCCTAACGATACCTTGTGAGTTGTAGGTACGTGTCAATGATTCATTTGCTTGTTTAGGTTTAACGATGCAAAGATTAACTTCGTAATTTCATTTTCCGTATATTAAATTGAACATAGATCGATATTAAGTTAATATTTGCGTGCCCACTACATCCGTAAGTAGGATCTAAGCGTTTAACAATAAATTAAATCAATATTTTGCAACAACATTACTACGTACCTACTACAGTGGATGGTTGGGGAAAATACGCGGAAACTGATGTCACGTTTGATGGGTCATGTTTTTACACTACACAACAAAACCACATTTTTTATACAACTTTTTATTTTATATCACGTTGATAAAGGAGATGATACAAATAATATTCGCGTATTTTCCAGGAATGTAATCTATGAGTAGATACTATTTTTTTTTTAATATGCAATATTAAGGCCGACGTGGGGAAGGTGGGTTGAACACCCTAACCCCCCCCCCCCTTTTAAAATTACTTTAATTACATTATCTGCAAACTTACAATTTGTGAGCGGGTATGGGTACCGCCGCCCCGGGAACCATTTATTGGATAACCAACACTTCTGCAAAGTAGTTCGCTAAGTTTGGTGACTTAGCAGGAGTGCCCGGGTTCACGGGTCCTGGCGATGGATACGTCTGCCCATTACCTACATGGCAGGCCGGATCAGGAGAGAATGGTTGAGGGAGTCCCTTTGACTCCATCCGTACTCTCTCGGAATCGCCTTGCACCGCAGTGTATGGGATGGATTCATATGTCCGTCACTCCTGGACACACTGACCCCCAGATTCCTACCCACACCTAATACCATTTTCCTTCCCAGAACTTCCTCTCACTCCTATCTTAAAAAGACCCTCCACACTGTATTCCCAAAGTTGACATAGGCCTGGTGGGGAATTATTTTCCCCAGGGTCTCCTGTCTGGAGCTAATGTAAAAAAAACACAAAAGGCCATGAGGAAAAAAATTCTCAGGGTCTATGTCATCTTTTGGGATGCTGTCTAGAGGATTCGCTTAGGGAAAGGAGGGAGAGGAAGTTCTGGGAAGGAAAAAGGTATAAAGGGTGGGTAGGAATCTTGGTGACAATGTTGGACTTGAAGTGAAATGACACAAAACTGCGCTATACAAACATAACGTTATTATTATTAATTTGTTTAGGAGTTGCGGACGTATGAATCATTCTTTCGCAGGCTTAATCCTAAAGTTGTATGTTTTTGTCTCTTTTTAGCGTCAGTCGTTTCCGTTTCATCGAGTTTCAAATCACAACGGTGCTAAATAAATTTTCACTGCAAAATATGCCCACATAATTATTTAGGTGTTTGATTGGAAGGTGAATAAAGGGAATGGTAATTAAGGGGTTTACGAGAGGAATGGAGTGGATAACTGGAAATATGTTCATGTCCAATTTGGGAGGCGGGTATGGGTACCACCTCCTCGGGAACAATTTATTAGATAACCAACACTTCTGACATAGGTTTCCCCGCTTTTGGTGCGCTACGTTTTATGGCTTGGCAGGTGTGACCCGGTGAGGTTTGCGGGGTCTTGGCGGTGGATATGTCTGCCCACCAACTGCATGACAGGCCGGATCGGGAGATCCTGATTGAGGGAGACCTTTTGAACTCTCCAGCAGGACTTTCTCGGAACATCGCCTAGCAACGCAGTGGGGGAGATGGGTTCATACGTCCGTCACTCCTGGTAATAAAACCCTCAAACCATTTTCCTTCCCAGATCTTCTTTTCCTTCCTTTCCAAAGGTGACCTCGGCCTTGAGGGGAATTTAAGGGCCTCCTTAAATGCGTGTGTGTGGCTGTGGAGCTAATATATAAAATGTTCAAAATCAGATACAGTTACAAGCCGAACGCTTTGGCCGAACGCTTAGGCCGAACGCTTGTTCCGCGCTCTCGCTTGCACGCTAGGTTCAGGCGGAACGTGACAATGACTCATGCTTTTTCATGAGTGCAGCCAGCGTTCATCGATTTATAAGACGTTACCACGTCAAAAAATAATTTGAAAAATAGACCATAACGTAACTTATTTTACCAAAATTTTATGTATTTTTTCATAATTTTTAATGATTTTTCAAAAGAGGTGTTAAGATGAGTTCATCCTGAGTTATCTGGTCATCAATGATATGCTAATAGGGATTTGCAGAGAATTAACAGTTACAAACAAACTAACAGTTACTTTGTTACTATTATTTGGTGATTTTCTAAGTTCCGAAGCCGATAGCGATGTGTATTGTTTATGTTAAAATAAAATAGTTCACCAATAATTTAAGTGTAAACAATAAAATTCAATGATTTTCAAGTAGTCACCTCCATAAAACATTGACAATGGATAATATCAATCGAAAGTTCTTCGATAATATAACGGGCAATCCGAACAGTGGTTATAACGCTTTTTGCTCGTTGAAACTGATTCCCAGGCGTCAATAAAGGTACAAAACACAACATGCATAATGCAGCAGGTAGCGTGGACTTGTCTTGGACTGGCCCTGGACCGCGGAGGGAGGCTGCGGACATAAATCTGCTGATGGAGCGTTCGGGATAACTTCGCCATTAATAAAGCCGTATAACTGTGCAGCTTTTAAAGCCCGCAGCATTAAATTATTTGCATCGAGGCTCAGTGACAACTTACGGCCTATACAGGACTTAATACAAAGCTGCTTTATTGGCGATGTAATGAAAAACGTATGTAATGTCGTCATAATTAAAAACAACCGATTTTTCTTTATCGTCTTTGTAAACATGTTCGTCTTTGTAAACATGTTCGTCTTTGTAAACATGTTCGTCTTTTTAAACATGTGTCTTCCAAACTATGTATGACCTTCGTTATCCTGTACCTACTTAACCGAGTTAAAAATGTAGATATGGTTTTAAAAATATATATTTTCATTAACCCTTTGATAAGTGAGATATTCTTTTATCATTTACATCATGGGTCGGCAACCTTTTGAGGTAAAAGGGCCAAAAATTATATTTGGGGATTAGTGCGGGCCGCACTTAGGCCACATGTCATTAAGCATATGTGATATTTGGTGACTTAGTAAGGGTGCCCGGGTTCATGGGGTGAGGTATGTCCTGGTCTTGGCGGCGGATGCATCTGCCCATCTGCTGCGTGGCGGGCCGGATCAAGAGACTGATTGAGGGAGGCCTTTTGACCTTTCCAGCCGGACTCACTCGACTCATTGCCTTGCACTGTTGTTGGAAAGATTGATTCATACATGCATCACTCCTGGACAACCTGACACCCAGATTTCTACTCACTTTTTTCTTCCCAGAACAATCCTTTCCTTCCTTAAAATGACCCTCCACACGGCATCCCCTAAGATGACATAGGCCCTGAGGAAATTATTTTCCTCAGGGCCTCCTCTGTGGAGCTATTGTAAAATAAAACCTACAATATCTGTACAAATATTTTAATTTTAAAATAAAACGTTTATTGTATATTTTTACAACATTTATTGTAGTTTATAAAATCGATGAGATTTTTGTGGTTGTATTTGACATCTAAGTTTTCTTTTATTAGCTTGCATTTTTGAAGTAGAGTTGGTAGTTTTGCGTCTAAATGTGAACCCGATAACTGAGAACACTATTTGTTTTCTCGATAATTCAGAAGTGAAAAAGCTTGCTATAAAAATATTTGTGTACTAAGTACCAAACATAGTAATTATTTGGTCAGCAAACCATTTTAACTATTTGTAGTCTTCAGAAGGCAAGCCCCCATACAAGTAAGTTTCCCTTTAAAAGCCATGTTAAGTGTGGTATCACTTTGAAAACCTATCAAGTTGATTTGCTAGTCCTTCGCTATCCCTTCGTTCCCTTTCTTGCTCCCTTTCACTCCGTTTTGTATGATATAGTCAATGGGTCGGCAACCTTTTGAGTTAAAAGGGCCAAATATTTTATGTGGGGATCACTGCGGGCCGCACTTGGGTCACATGTCATTATATACCTGAAATTTGGTGACTTAGCAGGGGTGCCCGGGTTCATGAGGTCTTGGCGGCGGATGCGTCTGCCTACCTACTGCGTGGCGGGCCGGATCGAGAGAGACTGGTTGAGAGAGGCCTTTTGACCTTTCTTGCCGGACTCTCTCGACTCATCGCCTTACACTGCATTTGAAAGGATTGATTCATACGTCCTGGACACACTGACACCCGGATTCCTACCCACCCCTCATACCTTTTTCCTTTCTAGAACTTTCTATCCTTCCCTTCTTTAAAAAGACCCTCCAAACGGCATCCCCTAAGATGACATAAGCTCTGAGGGAAATTATTTTGCTCAGGGCATCCTGTGTGCAACTATTGTAAAAAAAAACCTACAATATTTTTGTACAAATATTTTTTGTTTTAAAAATAAAACGCTGTATATTTTTACGACATTTATTGTAATTAGTAAAATCAATGAGTTTTTTGTGGTACTATTGACATGCAAGTTTTTTTATATTAGCTTGCATTTTTGAAGTATAGTCGCGTAGTATTGCATCTAAATGTGAATCCGATAATCGAGAACACTGTTTATTTTCTCAATAATTCAGAATTGAAAAAGCTTAATAATTATTTGCTCAGCAAATCATTTTAACTCCTTGTAGTTTTCAGAAGGCAAACCCCCATAGTGATCCACCGAGTTTTTCCTTTAAAAGCCGTTTAAGTGTGGCATCACTTTGAAAACCTAACAAGTTGATTTGCTAGTCCTTCGCTATCCCTTCGTTCCCTTTCTTGCTCCCTTTCACTCCGTTTTGTATGATATAGTCCATGGGTCGGCAACCTTTTGAGTTAAAAGGGCCAAATATTTTATGTGGGGATTACTGCGGGCCGCACTTGGGTCACATGTCATTATATACCTGAAATTTGGTGACTTAGCAGGGGTGCCCGGGTTCATGAGGTCTTGGCGGCGGATGCGTCTGCCTACCTACTGCGTGGCGGGCCGGATCGAGAGAGACTGGTTGAGAGAGGCCTTTTGACCTTTCTTGCCGGACTCTCTCGACTCATCGCCTTACACTGCATTTGAAAGGATTGATTCATACGTCATGGATACACTGACACCCGGATTCCTACCCACCCCTCATACCTTTTTACTTTCTAGAACTTTCTATCCTTCCCTTCTTTAAAAAGACCCTCCAAACGGCATCCCCTAAGATGACATAAGCTCTGAGGGAAATTATTTTGCTCAGGGCATCCTGTGTGCAACTATTGTAAAAAAAAACCTACAATATTTTTGTACAAATATTTTTTGTTTTAAAAATAAAACGCTGTATATTTTTACGACATTTATTGTAATTAGTAAAATCAATGAGTTTTTTGTGGTACTATTGACATGCAAGTTTTTTTATATTAGCTTGCATTTTTGAAGTATAGTCGCGTAGTATTGCATCTAAATGTGAATCCGATAATCGAGAACACTGTTTATTTTCTCAATAATTCAGAATTGAAAAAGCTTAATAATTATTTGCTCAGCAAATCATTTTAACTCCTTGTAGTTTTCAGAAGGCAAACACCCATAGTGATCCACCAAGTTTTTCCTTTAAAAGCCGTTTAAGTGTGGCATCACTTTGCAAACATATCACTTTGATTTGCAAATCGCCCCTTCTTCGCTATCCCTTCGCTCCCCTTGTCGTTCTCTTTCACTCAGTTGTGCATGATATCGTCCGTCACGTGCGATGTGGCGAGAATCTTGCGGGCCGCACCAAGGCGCCTCGCGGGCCGCATGCGGCCCGCGGGCCGCAGGTTGCCGACCCATGACATAGTCCATCACGTGCGTTGCGGCGAAGATCTTGCGGGCCGCACCAAGACCCCTCGCGGGCCGCAGGCTGCCGACCCATGACTTACATCACGGAAGTGAGTTCATTTTCAAGTTTTTTAAATTTAATTAATCGATTTTATTAATTATTTTCTTACCTTTTTTACTACACAAGTTAATTTCGGGGCTTTTTTTATTAGCGTAACCTTTTCTTATTGCATTTTAAATTATAGTTGGACAAATTTAGTGGCTCAACATTTTACAAAGAAAGTAAATTTTTTTATGTATATAAAATGAAATATTCAAAAATAAAAAGATAATACTAAAAATAAAAAAAAAAGGATAAGTAACGTCTTATAATAAGTTGGAAAGTTTACAAAAATATATACATATATATATTTGTGCTTCCTTTACTAAAAATGGAAAGGGTGTATTTAACTATCCTCTCGATAAGCACTATCCATAAGATAACGGATGAATTCTGATTTTCGATTTACGATGTATTTATTTATAAAGTCCAAGTTTACTTTTTGGTACTCGTACCTATAACATAAGTAAAATGTACCAAGCCGAGTTTTCTACCTAAAGCGAACATTTATTTATTATAAAAGTAGTAGGATAGTAGTTGTTGAGAGTATGGTGATTTACTCCCGTAGAGTAAGTAAAATGATACAATAGTAATGCAATCGCATGTTCAATGACAATGTTCAAATCGTACACTAAGGACGGGTTGTTTCAAAAAATTTGATGAGTTCATCAAATATTTGAAGTTAATTTTCAGGTTCTGTGTAAGTTCTTTTCGAGTTTTGTTTTTTTATCATCATAGGCCAGCTGCTCCACAACACTGAAATCATCACAGAACTTGAATAGATCTTACACAGAACGTGAAAATTAATGTCAAATATTTGACGAATTCGTCAAATTTTTTGAAACAATCCATCCTAAGTGCAATTGTTTTCTGTTGTTCTTAAGATTTTTTGTCTCCTCCAAAATATTTAAGAAATTTATAAGGTACCTACAATTATATTACATTACATATATTTTTGGATGGAACCCTAAACAACTCGGTCTTAGTACATCTTCCGTGCTTCCTTCACATTCATACCCTTTTATTATTCTGACTCCTAACACGGCCCGACTGAATATGTGTAATTGGTTCACTTGATCGTGCCATGACTATGAAGGGTTAAAAATGCTACGGTGGATTTTATTCAAACACTTAAATAAACATATTTATTTGATCACGCTCTTAATTTAAATTTGAATAGTCTTAAAAGTACAAAATACATCGTTCTTAAAAAAATATATTTTTCAAAATCATATATCGTTAAAAACAGATTCATTAGAAAATCTCAGCTTCGTTAAAGTTTCGTGTTCAATGTTATTATTTAAGCGATATGTAAAATACTATAAAACCTTTATCCATAAAGGTAACTAAAGCCACAAAATGTGATTTATAATAACCCCGAGACAAAAAACAGAGCCTTAAAGGCTACGTCCAATAAATTACGCAACTCTGTGTTGGTAGCATTTTTCCGGAGCTTTTTTTATCTCTAATTAACAAATTCATTTATACCAGGCTGCGCCAGAGAGGTAACTTCTTAATTTATTACAAATTCGTAAACTACAATGTCGAATATGACATAAAAGTTGAATGTTTTAATATCAAACTGTCTTAATTTAGTTTTTCTATGCCGCGCCGTTATACGATATCGAACCAATGAGAGACATGGCGAAAATCGATATACGAATTATTCCGTATTCCTGCTTTGACGGAGGAATAACGAATTGATAGTTTTCGTGGATGCGCTCCATGATTGAATTTGGCAGCCACCTCTATTCTGGAGCCCCAAAATACCTGAAAAATACCTTCGACTTGACTTGACTTCGGCAGAAACGGGCGGTCCGTTTGACAGATTCTCCTAATTAAACAAACGGATTGTAATCTTTAGAGCATAGGCGTCGGGTGGGAATGATATCCTTGTTCTACCGGTATTTCAATGGAAGATGCTTTGAGGAACAAGCGTCATTGATCCCTTCGGCACCGGTGCATAGTCGGGAAACACGCCAAACGCGTACCCAACATATGTACACGATTGACAATTTACGGGTCGCTACTTCGACTCGTTCTCATGTGACAAATGTGGAACGATTTGCCGGCCTTTGTATTTCCTCCTTCCTACATCATGGGTCTCTTCAAGACCAATGTTCATTCCTTCCTCTCCTCAAAAAGACCCTCCTGATGACACAGGCCTTGAGGGAAATTATTTTCCTGTGTGGAGTTAATATAGAAAAAATATAGATTTTTTTTTAAATGTGAATACCACTGAAGAGTCCCAAAGCATCCCGTCTGAATCCAGTGAGATAATGCTATACCGAATTGGGGTTTGTTGCGAGGCTTAAGGTGATAGGGAGGGGACGGAGATGGGGGGATGTTAGGGAAGTACCTGGCTATTCAGACCTGTTCATTAAACACTAAAGGAGCCGTCGCACTTGACTATAAAATATAAAAGATCATTTGACTTGTCGTATTTCAGCATTTCGCTCGCTATATTTTCCCATTGGTAATGTACGGTGAGCGATATGCCGAAATACGCCAATACAAATGATATTTTAGAGCCAAGTCCGTCGACTCCATTATTCCATTACTCCATACTCCAGTTCAAGGATCAACGTTTCAATTCTGAATAGTGGTTTCACAGAACTTATTTCTTCTTTTAATTGGTTTTAATAGAAGAAATAAATTCTAAGGCAAATGTACTACATATATGTATTTGTTATTTTTAGTGAATTAATTACGAAATAACGCAAATCAATCAAATAAAATTTATTTGCGCTCGCCGGGATATGAATCCGCGAACTTTGGTTTATTGGTGCCTAGGTAAGTACCTACGTAGGTAATGTGAAATATTCCCGAGTCCGTCTCGTGGGTATGTTAAAATTAAATTAGGTACGCAGAAGTTCGATGCAATCAATATAATTTTTTTTAAAATTGTGTGAAGAAATATAAAATTAGTAGTAAAATCAGCAGTGTATCACGTAGATACCTAACTAATTATTAAACTAAACCTAAGGTGTTGGTAATTGACATTTCATCAAATTCTCAGGAGTGCTTATCTATTTATATTCGTCAAAAATGAGACTTTATTTCCGCGTTTCAACTACGAGTGAAGCTTTTGCTTCAAAGAATTTTAATTAGAGCGTTCCTACATTAAATATTTAATGTCCTGGGCTCGATGGATCCAATTTAACTTCTTTCCTGTAGGATGTTGTAAACTCTCTTGAACCGGTAATTCTTCAGTGAAACTGCCGTTTTATAAGGCAATTTTTTACAACTTTTAAAAGTAATTCGGTTGTAACTGTAATTCTCCACGTAAATACATAATAATTTTCGTCTTCTTAACCATAGAACAATTATGTCAGGCGAACGGAAAGTACAGCAAAATCCTCTAAAATTCGAAATTTCTTAAGGTACCAATAAACATTTAGGTAGGTATGATTTAACGGATATGTCGGTATATCGGTCTTGATGCATAAAGCCTGTTTCTTAAGGAATTAATAATATAACTAGCAGTTAAAAACCCGCTCCGCAGATTTTTACTGCTAGACCCTGCGGGTGGATTTCGGTTCGGCTCTGCCCAGTTAGTGTTGGTGACCATTTTATAAATCCAATAGGAACTTATTCCCAAATTAGCCCGTTCCTCGTTTCCACTGTCAATGCACTGGCAATGACGTCATATGTCGTGTGAAATATACAGCCGCTTGATACAACTGAGCATTACCGTCAATCTTTCCATATCCGGAGAGATACTCCAGATTCTCGAATTCGTAGAACTTATACCTAAGGGGGGCACGTACCTATGCGTCCTGCCGACGAAAGTGGCGACATCTTGTGACGAATTCTTGAATTCAAAACCGAAGTAATTCGGTCTTTAGATTTGAACCCAAGACCTTCGTATTGTTAGTCGAGAGCCTAAATTAACCTCGGAGGCCGTCTGGGGATTTTGATTCAACTTATTCATCTTATTCCCTATCTCCTTCCCCTCCCCATTACCTTCAGCCGCACAACATACCCCAATTGGGGATGCCATAGTCTCACTGGCTCCAGACGGGAGCAGTTGGGACTCTTGTGCGGTATTTCATGTAAAAAAAATAAAATCAGTTATATAATCTTATAGCCATTGCTCTATATTTATCGTAAGAAAGTGCTTTTCATACTATGAACTTTTGCTGAACGTTCAATTTTTTTATGAAGTTCAACCGTTTTTCGTGAGTCAGTATCTTATTAATCCACTTTAATTTTGCACCTGATGGGCTTTTAACTAGTACGCTAAAAAAATAATATTATGAAAAAAAAAACGAAACAATTGCTAATTAGAACCTGCGTACTGTTGAAGTTTTTTTAAAGAAACAGACGCACTGCAGATGGGTATCCTCCGTAGTTAATTTCTCACAATAAATTGTAATACATAATAAACCATAAAAAGCCTTTCATACAAGTCGTATACAAACAAATTGATTAGTCGGTTCCTGAATCTGCATGCATACAAGCAGTTGTTTTGCATAATTGATCAGTCCCGACTCCGAGAAGAGGGGCCGAGAGAGTTGGGTGCTCCGCCGCTCAGCCCGGCTCTGCCCGGCTCAACTCGACGGGTTATTGATGGGACGGAACAGTCGTTGGCTCGTTTTCTGTCGTAAAACTGCAGCAATTGATATCATCAAACGACAATTTAGTCGGGAGAGATGCGCATCAATCACGGGGCTTATTAGAGTACCGGTACTTTCATCAACATTTACCCTTATACGAGCGATTATATAGTTTTATATACCTGTATTTGTTATTATTTATGATGGAGTATTTACTACACATTAGCAAGGTGATATCGGTGTAGTTATAGTTGAAAATATTTTGAGTAAGACTTCGATTTGATGTGAATGCAAAAAGACACCTCATTTTCAGGTAAATGCAACCATTATAACCTTTTGATTTAGATTGATTGTAATTTTACAGAAAAAAAGCCGACTTTTATCAAACCTTATATGAAAACCATTTTTTTATTATCCCGAAAAATGGATGACCGGTCAACTCAACACAGCGACAAATCAACACATGAAAATTGATGAAAAAAACTTGTTTTTTTGCATTAACTCCACACAGGAGGCCATGAGGAAAATAATTTCCCTCAGAGCCTATGTCATCTGAGATGCTGTGTGGAGGGTTTTTTTAAGGATAGAAAGGAATGAACATTGGTCTTGAAGAGACCCATGTTGTAGGAAGGAGGAAACACAGAGGCCGAGAAATCGTTCCACAGCCGAGCCGTTGAACACAAGAACGAGTCGTAGAAGCGATCCGTTCTCATGTGATAAACGTCAATCGTGTACGTTTGGCGTGTTTCTCGACTACGCACCAGTGCCAATAGGATCAATGACGCTGGTTCCTCGGTGCATCTTCCATTTAAATACCAGTAGAACAAGGACAGCATTCCCACCTGGCGCCTGTGCTCTAAAGATTGCAATCCGTTCGTTAAGTTGACCGCCCGCTTCTGCACAGAGTCGAGGGTTTTTTTAGGTATTTTGGGGCTCCAGACTAGAGGTGGCTGCCAAATTTAACTATGGGGTGCACTTATGATTTGTACAGGGTTAGCAGTTGTGTATTATTATAAAGTTGTGTACCGTGGTTAAACAGCTTAAACGTTTTTGACGACTTTATAAAACTTTTAAAGGTATGTTGATTTATTTTTGTGTTGAGTTGTCATTGAACCATTTTTGTGTGGTACGGGAATTAAACCCGCACACTACTTTCTCAAAGCCAGGCCACAGACTGACACAGAAGTCGGTGTCAATGTAAACTGTATTTAGGGGGTATTCTAGTCTAGAAGCAATCATTGTAGATGTTTTTTCAACAATAAAAAAAAAACAATAATATTTTTACCAGCCATTTACCAAATATTTATTAAACATTAAAGAAAACATAAAAAAAAAAACAAAGAAAAAATTAAAAAATCAAAAATTTACAGGGTGTTGAAGGGGGGGATCTCAAAAAAATGGCGCGCCCTGGTTTGACACGATTGCAACCCTCCTGGTAATAAAAAAAAAACAAATCAATTCTTAATCCTAACAAATGCGGCTATAGCCCGAACTAACGAAAAGTAAAAAAAAAAATTCGCAAAACGACAGCTGTTTGAAATGTAAAAGAAATTTTTTACCAGTTTTTTTACTTACAATTTTTTTTAAATAGTAAAAATTGAAATTTTGTTGTAGTTTTAGTTATCGCGATAGAGTAATGTATAGATAAGGCTCACACCAAATTTCAAGTAAATTGGTAAAGTAGAACTTGAGATATCATGTCAACCGTCTCGAAAAAAGTAGTTGTGAGAAAAATGCGTTTAAAATTTTGTTCTATTTAGATTCTGGTTAGATTCCGTCTAAACCGTGACATTAAAATGGTTATAACTTTTAAAAATAATGCGAATTTTGACAAATCCTTTTAAAGAGATATTTTTGAAATTTTAAACTTTAGAAATATAAGGAAAAAAAATGTTTTTTGTTTTTCTAATCTAGAATCCTGCCTTAATAAATGTGTTTAAGTAAGCCGTTAGCCGTTTTGAAATAATTCCCAGCACTTGGCTGAGAACGGCGGCGGGAAGGCTGTCTCCGTATTGAGACGTACTAACTTTGATATGATAATCCCATTAGCTGGTTTGCTCGTGTTCTCCAGTCAATCTGCTGTAAACATTTAAACATATCAATAGCCCGTTCCGCCCATTATCCGCTATCCCTGCCCGCCCTCAGGTGGCCCTTATAATTTTATTTACGACCGCGAGATGTCACTCGGGTGCCGCCGGAAGTTGGCGGCGCGGCGGATGTTCGGCGGCATCTACCGGATGTGAGCTGCAGCCGAATGCTCCCTCCATAAAGCCTCTTAATTGATAACGACTATAAATAAATAATCGAATGATAAATCAATTTACTCGAGTATATTGAAGGACTATATTTCATTCGGGGTTGCATTGTATGCAGATATACGAGTACCTGTATAAATAATTCGAATGTATCCATGAATTCAGGAATATTTTTCGTCATTAAAATATAAACATTCGGTTTTTAATGTCTTAATTTCTGACTTAAACGTTGATGGACAACAACACTACACTATTCTGTAAATTCCAGGCAGAATCGCAATGCATTATTTTTACATGAGTATATCATTGTCACTTCGAAATATTAAACTTTGCATTCTGACAGAAAAAATTGAGATTGCAACTTGCTCTTGTTGCAATCTTCAAAGAAAGCTTCAAATTATTTTTTTATTAAAATTACTGATAACAAAAAAATTTAAATAAGACTACAAAAAAAGGACAAAACGAATACGCAGAACAGTTTACTATACACAGGGATGAAGTTATACAACACTCTACCAGAAACTTTAAAGGCCGCACCAATTGGAAAGTTCAAAATGTATTGTAGGAGATACATAAAACAAGAAAAGATATAGTTTGAAATATGATACATTATAATTAATTAGGAAATTGTAAACTTAAATTTACAATTTACTAAAATAAAACTAATACATGAATAAAATAAATATATGCATATTTTATTAGACAAATGTATTTAAAACTTAATTGTTTCCTCACTTTTGGTCGTTTTATGTAAGAATAATTAATAAAAAAATTTCGAAGTTTAATTTTTTTAAAATTGTTATTTAAAAACTTTAGTTTCATAAAGGTGTATATTTTACTTTTTTTGGTTTTTTTAATATTTGCATATATTTTTTCAATATTTGCAAAGAGTGGTATTTTGCCTTTCTAACACCGTTTAGAGAATATTTCTCAGTGTGATAGTAAGGGAGTTACAGACCTATTTGAGCTGGTACAAATTTGATCTCCTGTGATTAAACGGGTTTACTTCTGTAAAGTCTTCAAATGTGAAATAAACTGAACAGAAGAAAGGTAATAACTGAAATAATTCATTTCTGTTTTTAAATGAAAGTTTTCAGACCCGGCTGGGTAATTATGATCATATCTCTGTGAATAATTGCATTTTCAATTATTCTTCTGTCACAGTTGTTCCCACCAAAATATTCGCCAATTCGCGAAACGCTCAGAACACAATTTGAATGAATATTTTCTTGAAAGGCATTATAAATGTAGCTACTAAATGGTAAATGATGGTCGTCTTCAATTAAATGTAGATTAGCTAACCGCTGCAATTAGTTTGAGAAAAGTGCCAAGTAAATTTGCATCTCAAAAAATATCTTATGCAAACTCTTTTACGAATTCTGAAATGCTCGACTCGAACTTCGATTAACCCCTCAGGCTAATTTGTTATGTTTGCAGGCAAAATTTTTATACCTACTTCAAAAATTATATTTTTAGTTCGATTTATAAAATTTTAAAGCGTATTTTTTCTCCTTTTGAAAACAGTTTTTAGTTTTCGGATATGTTCAGAAATATTCCTATATTTTTTTGGATTTTATTGCAAAGCGGAAATATTTTGACCCTCTGAAAAAATATAGTCGAGACCTGAAAGGTTAAAAAAAACCACACTCTGAAAGAACTTGCTGAGAATACTTCCGTATCTTTCTTTGCAAAATTCTCTTTTCAAACAGATTTTATTTTTCAACCAGCGAGTTCCCGGCAAACGTTGCAATACCACTAAATAAAAAATAAAACTAAAAAATACTGATTTAAAATTGAAAACTATTTTACTGGCAAAATTTTTTTTTCACTTTTTGGAAAACATTAAAAATATATAGTTTTATCTATTTCAAATACTTTTCATCACAATAAATACAACGAATGCCATAGATTACCTCCAAACGATTCGCTACGTTTGGTGACTTAGCAGGGCTGCCCGGGTTTATCCGGGAGAAGTTTGTCCGGGTCATGGCGGCGGATGCGTCTGCCCGTCTGCTGAGTGACGAGCCGGATCGAGAGAGACTGGTTAAGGGAGGCGTTTTGACCTTACCTGTCGGACCGTCTCGATTCATCGGATTGGGATGGATGCATACGTCCATCACTCCTGGTCACACCAAACCCCGGATTTCCACCCACGCCTCATACCTTTTTCCTTCCTTTTCTTAAAAATACCATTCACACATCCCTAAGATGTTGTAGATTACATTATTTTCCTCAAAGCCTCGGGTGTGGAGGTAATGTATAAAAAATATAAATAATTGATTTGTCTGAAAGCGCCATCGCAGCGGCCAGAACGGTCGTCTTTATTGCATCTGAAATGCAGTTTGGGAGATAAACGTATCCCTGAAAACAGTGATTAAGGAATCCGATGATCATATCACTTAAGGGTTTTGTGGCGATAAAAAATCGATTGCGAAGTGTTGAAATCTGGATGATAAACGCTATGAGATCAACGCTAGTAATTAAATTTTTATTAATTCAGATGATTCGTGAAGATTTCAGGATATCTGCAGATTTATGAATTAATTTATTTGGTATTTGCTTATTTGGTATTCGGTTTGGTCCTTTTAAATGGTTCTGGGTTCAGCAATCATGTCCAATCAATTTATATGTGTGAATTAAATGGTAATACTGCTTGATTTGGTGTTCATACGAGTTTACAAGGTAGAGTGCTTATTACTTGTTTGACTGATTGACAAAACTTGCAAATATTTGAAACCAGCTTTAACCACCTTTACATAAATTGCGCATTTAAATTTCGAAAAGAATAAAACCGATGTTACCGGAAAAGTCAATAATAAAAAGAAATATATTTAAAAAAGTTTTATTATTTATTTTACATTTTAAATCTTCACCCCAAATGTTTTCATGACATATTTCCAAAAGCAAAAAAAAGTCAATTATCGACTCATCGATCTTCCAGTAACCACTGGAGCATTCTTGATCCATGTACACATTCAACCCAAGCCTAACGCAATCTATGGTGAGTTTATCCATGTCCACATTCAACCCAAGCGTAAACCAATTTATTTTGAGTTTATCCATGTCCACATGCAACCTAAGCCTAACCCAATCAATGGTGAGTTTATCCATGTCCACATTCAACCCAAGCGTAACCAAATTTATGTTTAGTTTATCCATGTCCACATTCAAACCAAGCCTAATCTATGGTGAGTTGATCCATGTCCACATTCAACCCAAGCCTAATGTATGGTGAGTTTATCCATGTCCACATTCAACCCAAGCCCCACCCAATATATGGTAAGTTTATCCATATCTACATTCAAACCAAGCCTAACGCAATCTATGGTCAGTTTATTCTTGTCTATCCTTGTCTATCTATTCAACCTAAGACTAATCCAATCTATGGTAGTTCAATCCATGTCTACATTTAGGACGGGTTGTTTCAAAAAATTTGATGGATTCATCAAATATTTGATGTTAATTTTCACGTTCTGTGTAAGTTCTATTCAAGTTCTGTGATTATTTCAGTTTTGTGAAGCAGCTGTCCTATAACGATATAATAACAGAACTTGAATAGAATCTACACAGAACGTGAAAATCAACTTCAAATATATATATATATATATATATATTTTTTTTTTTTAAACTTTTTTCCATTCTTATAAAATTATGCAGAAAATAAATAAAAACCACTTTTGAATTTGTTGTGCGCACGCCCGCGAAGGTTATAGGCTATATATTTGATGAATCCATCAAATTTTTTGAAACAACCCATCCTTAATCTAAGCCTATCCCAATCTATGGTGAGTAAATGCATGTCTACATTTAACCTAAGCCTAACTGAATCTATGGTAAGTTTATCCATACCTACATTAAGTTTATTCATATCTACATTCAAACTAAAGCTAGCCAATTGTTTTGTGAGTTTATCTAATGTCCCCATACCAATGTTGATGAGTTAATATGACATTTTCGCCTTACTTAAAACAAATTCTGTTTCTGTGGGTCAACCCTCACTGTACGAAGTTTAATATAATGGTACCTACTTAAGAAATTATCACCTCTACGCATCTCTAGCACCATAGAGCGGTTCAATAAGTAAGGATTGGTTATTAAGTCATGGAATGCCCAAACCAGTCCCGCTCGTAGCTCGAATGGGCATTGTACCATATTAATACCGAGTCCCATTGATTGCTTGTCGTATAATTAACCGGGGTTATTGATACCCTGATTAGTCATCACGCCGAGAGATACGCGGTAATGATGTTCTTGTAATATTATTTATTGGCTCGCGAATTCAGCGGCGCGATCGTTCCTCGATTGGTTTAAAAAGCCAAATTACTTTTGGCACGTGAGTATTTAAGAGCTATATAAGAGCTATATAAACGCTAGAAATATTTCGATTCTCATGCCTTCAAAATTTAAAATCGAACGACTTATTAGGCAAGTAAGCGAAAAAGTGGTTTTTATTTATTTTTTGCATAATTCTAAGAATGAAGAAAAGTTAGGACATACAAAATATCAAAAATAGTCTTAGCCATAAAGGGGTATTTTTTTTAAATTGTTTCTTATATCACTTCATAGTTAAGTCATGCAAAAACATTTTTTTGGTGGTTTTTTATAAGGTCTCTGAAACCTTAGTTCTTTTTTTAAAGCATTGTCCCTGTAAAACAGATCATGATGGGTTCGATCCCCGGTTCCCTTTGTTACCTTTTTGTTTTCTGTGTCTTTTTTATAATAAGTATCAAATATAGTAACAAGTGAACAGTCGAAATTCACGCCAAATACGTCAATATTTGTACACAGATGATATTTTGACACGTAAGAACTGGTTTCTATCTGTTCTCATGTGCCAAATAGACTGAAGGACTCTGTGTTTCCTCTCTCTTACAACACGGGTCTCTTCAAGATCCAGGTTCACTCCCCCCTTTCCACAAAAATGCCCACCGTTCAGAATTCCTTACCTTGACATAGGACGTCAGGGAAATTATTTTCCTCAGGGCCCCCTGGGTGGAGTTAAAATAATAAAAATGATTAACTGTTGAGAGCTTCTATTTATCATCAAACGATTATTTCAACCTTATTAAATGTAATATAAAACCTACGTTTAAAAACAATCTAAAATGATTTGATTGTAATAAGATGGAGTTTTTAAAGATTATTTCTTATCACGAATTGAATTGGGTTTCGGTGCGCAATTAACAGTCATATTTTGTAAGTTTTGACAGACTATTATATCGTCACTTATGATTTGAGTTTGTAAAAACAGAATAAATGTACCTCCTCTTTATGAGGTTTAACTAAATTGGGATAACTTGCATTATACTGTCGATTAAAAACATGATTAATGAAATTTTTTAGCCTGCACGTGGTGGAAACAAGTTGCTTTATTACGAGTATATTATATAATGAGAGATAAATATCATGTTGTTGATGTTTTAATATTACGAAGTTCATCGAGGTTTATTTTTTTCTTTTAATTAAATGAAGACAATATTAGCAAAACTCAATCGAAAATTTGGAGACAGAAAAATCAGAAAAAGATATTGGCATCTCTGAGACTCGAACCCAGGACCTTCGGCTTTCCGGGCCACAGATCTAACCACTGAACCAAGATGTCTCTATCCGATTCGATCATTTTTAACTGTATCACAATAGTTCTTAGTCAAAGACCAACATTTGAGATTTTACTCATAACGTTAAAAATAAAAATAAATATTCATCATAGACTTAATGAGATTTTTGATTCGGGCAAAAGTTGTTTGTTTGACATTTATCAATGTTGAGGAACAGTTCATTAAGGGTGGATCTTGAAGCTTCACAAGATTTGATTGTAATATGCAACAGTCATTAAGACTGGTAATTGTTTTGTAAATTTTAAGATCATCCGCTAATAAAAGTATCATAACTCCATTAAAGATGGTAGTTATGTCGTTGATGAACAAGGAAAACAATACTGGAATTAGATATGACCCTGTGGAACTCCGGTGAAGATTTGAAACTGATGTGAAAAATGTGATTTGATCTGTGACTACAGATTTTTTAATACCAAATGCCCCTTTGTATGTACGAGTACCTATGGATTGCATCCACGGAATAAAGAAGAAACCAAGAAATCTCTTGTGGGCGTGTTTTGTGATCCAAATATTTGGCAAATTGGAGCTTAAATTTTCAATTAAAAGCTGTGTTTCCAAAACTCAAATAGGATCTGTGATTTCAGGCGAGTGTCCTAATAAAATAATATTATTTCCATTTAAATTAGTATGAAAGGCACCTCTGTTTTCTTCTTTACTCTATGAGTGATTTATATAACATATTTTCAAAACACCAAATAAGTTTTTTTATAATTGACAACTTAGGTAATTGGTAGGTAACTACGAATCAGTAGCGTGCGTTGCTTTATTGGTAAAGATGGGCTGAGTACAGATTTTTAATCTCGGGTATAAATTATTGTGCTCATTACGTCATTTACAACTTTTTGATCGATCAATGTGAGTCTCCGATCGGCTAAGTGATTTGTTTAGTAACGCGATTTGTTGTTGGTCGGAGAGTTGCGGCGGGAAGAGCGACAGTTGATCAGTAGGATTGGAAACAATGGCCGTTAATATTTGAAAATGGTGATTTTATTATTATATTTCGCTAATTAATATAGCCAACTGAATAAATTACCGAAAACATCCCTTATCAAATTCACGAAACAAAATATTTTGATCAAAAATTTGTCATATTTCAATTTTTTTCTAAAATTTTTCTTAAGGCAAAGCTCTTCAGCTTTTATGGAATGCCCGCCACTATAAGTACATTTGTTGTAAGTAGGTGGGAACCTATTAATCAAGGAATAATTTCCCTAAATAAGTAAGCAACGATAACCATATCTACTGCTCCAAACACAAATGAATTGCCTAGGTACCAACCTGGGATATACTCTTCCGACAATACCCGAATGCTTTTTATGTTTGTGAAAAGTGTGTTTACTCTTTTGGACGAACAAGGAATGGGTATTGGTAATGGCGTAGCTATAGCATCCATTCATGGGGGCAGAGTTCGACCCTAAGGGAGGGGGGGGGGAGAGAAAGAAATCGGGGGTTGGAATATGAGTTTTTTGTCCTCTATTTACCACAACTTATTATTTACACAAGATTGATAGAAAAGATGGTGCAAATAATTCTGTTGTATTTTCCAGTAATGTAATCTATGAATGCCTTGAACTCCCAACCCCCCCCCCCCCCTCCCGTTGGGCGTTGGTTGCTAAGCTATTATCACTGGCAGTGAGCAGATGTAGTCAAATAGTGGCAGCCAGGGCACAGTAGTGCAAGTCAGGAGTTCCCCATTAGTAACCCGCTGATTAGCCCCGCTGGCCATTGTGTTAGGTCCCCGCTAAGTCAGCCTCTAGATTAGGCCGCAGTTAGCTCTGACCGAGTTCACGGGAGTCCTGGTGCTGATAGCTGATACCTACCTGGTACCCAGTGGCATGCAGTTTTTAGTAAGGGTAGGCAACAGGAAAAAGAGCGAATAAATTGAAATTGTTTAAAAATGCCACCGAAGCGAAAAGTTGTTATTTACCTGTCAGTAAAAATATCCTAACTGCTTCGTTTATGCACATTACAATACAATTACAAAGCCAACATATTCAGATCTTAATTTCGTTCTGTAATAATTAAAAGAATTATCAAGAGATGGCACTGTTTTGTACATTTGCGATTTGTACCAAAAGGCACAGCCTTTTTCGACATCAACACAAACGAGTCTTCCCTGGAATACCCACTACGCACAGATGTGTTTTTTGTATATATAAAGCAGTCAACATTTGTATGTGACATACCTATGCGTCATTTGACAAACTTAGTTTCTGCTTTACCACGTCATAGTAGGGCGGCCGGAGCGCTGCGATTTGATTAAGTGCGTATTCAAAGTGGGGATTGATTGATTTCTTGAAATAATTGTAGGCATAAATTTTAATAGCATTTATATTTTCATTTGAGCTAGGGTAGGTAGTGATTATGTGTCTGCATGTTATGTACGCCTCTGCTGGCACCTATTGCCTGATGCCTGGTAGCCTCCATTGTTTGACGTGCTCGATTCCATCAGGCCCGGCTCATTTGGGGCAGCTTCGCGTCGCGAGAAGATAGCATCTAATTAATTATTTATTACCCTGATACGTTATACGGCAGTTGCTCAAACGGGAGAAGGATTCATTGATATTATTTTTATCGAGATTTGTTACTAAAAATCATTTCGTGGCTTAAAAGCTTCTCCGTTCAGGAACCATAAATAAATCATTAATCATACATTAATTCATCCTCTCACTTCAAACTTCTGAGTATTTGTTGTACAAAACAATAGAAACCTTAACTTCTTCGGTACATGCTATTACGGAAAAGACTGTTAATTTTTGTACTAACTTTATTCATATTACCAAGAAAATTTCAAGTAATTACACTTATTACAATATGTATGTGCAGAAATTCACATTCAAAAATGCAGGTACTCACAGGATAAAAGAATCCTTACACTTTTTAATCAAGGTTTCAATGTATACTTATAAAAAATTGTACGAAGTGGTTGATCTGAACCTATCGATTCTAAAGTTCAACAATTCGTTAACCTTTCATCATCTTTATTTCGAGTATATCGATTGTTGATGAGGTTTGTCATTAATCTTTAATCAAATTTCATAATGCATTTTCATAAGTCTCGGAACTGAGAAGATAGTGCTAATTTATTTTCTACATTTAACCCTTAAGTACCGACGCGCGACGTGAGGTCTGACAGACACCTTGAGCTTTCGAAAAGTCTAGTTACCTATGTTAGCGTAGTTTTATTACCATGTACTTCTCTTTACCCTTCGAGTAGTTGCCTAACAGCGTTCCTGGAGAATGGCAGTGTCAGAACGTGCGATTTTGGTAAGTTATGGCTGTTATAAGATCGCGAGTGGTCTGTCAGACCACACGCCGGTACTTGTGTAACTTTTTTGGCTAAGACTTTTTTCAGATTATATGGGTTTTTTCTTTTATTTTTAGCCAAATATTACAATGAATCAGCTAGGATCTTTGGACATGAAACGAGCAACCTCAATTGAAAATAACAGTGTTCCTAATAGGAAGAAATACGAAACACGGCCTCATTTCTAGGGCGCTCGTCGATAAAAAGAGTTCTTGGGTCAGATGCGTCGGAAAACGTAAGGGAAGAAAATGAAATGGAGGGTTACCAACCTAGAAAATTCAGTCAGTCATATCTGTCCCTCAAAACTAAAATGCAAGAATGCTTACAAATGTGACACTTGCATGAAACATGTGCGTCTTCAATGCAGCGTGCCTGTGTGCAAAGACTGTAATATTTGATAGTTCCTACAACTTGATGCCTAATGGTTTTTCCTAAAACTGCTAATTATGTATGTTTTATTTGTTTACCTAGTTATTTAACTTTAAAATAATAGTTCATAGTTTACCTAGTTTAACTTTAAGAATAGGTCATAGTTTACCTAGTTATTTAACTTTAAGAATAGGTCATAGTTTACCTAGTTATTTAACTTTAAGAATAATTTATTTTTGGGAAAAAAACAGTTTCGTTAATATTTATTGAGGTAAAAGTAATTTTTTTGTTCTGAAAATTCGACGTCTGTGATTTAAATGCTTATAATTATTAAAAAATGCCTAAATATTAATATTTTATTTTACTTAAACAATTAAAGATACATAAACAATATTTAAAAGCAACGTTTTTAGAAAAATACAATATTTTTTAATATTAAAACTTTGGTGGTCTGGCAGACCTTACTTCGGTACTTATGTAACTAAAACGGCACCTCGGTACTTAAAAGTTAAGTGTCCGTGTTAATATTATAGTTTATTTTTGTTTTATATTACCTGTAGCTTATAATATTAATGAGGTGCTTTTATCTGATGTTATTAATACGCTTCGAATCTCGTTACGTGATGTAAAGTTGTTTTTTAAAGCTTCCAAAGAAGTAGGTACCTCGCAGGACATAGCTAAATGTTATGATCATGGCATGTGTATCTATAATATCTTCCACTCTGGAACGTGCCGTAGAGCATGGAGAGCAAATGAATAAAGAAAGTAGTGCAAAGACAATATTTGTCGCGATTGTGAATGGTAGAAAAAGTCCGTTACTCCCGAAGAAGACATGGCACGATCAAGTGAAACTATTTGAGTCGGGCCATGTCAAGAGTCATAATAATAGAAGAGTTATGAGACGATGTATGTATCTGAGTGTATGCTAAGACCGAGTTGTTTGGTGGTCCATCCACTCTGCCTTCCTCTGCTTGTATAGTTTTACAAGTTTCAGTCCGGCAAAACAAACAAATAAAATAATAATATGCATTCTAAAAGCTCACAAAAAAATAAAGAAAATGCTCCTGCTTACAAACAAATAAAAAAAAACAGTAGGTTCTGTCTTCGCAGGCCTATTACTGTGCTCCTTCCTAAAAAAATAATTCATAACAAGAATCATCGATTGGAATTCGTATTAGAAACACAGTGGTAGTTTCCCATTAAATATATATCACGTAGTAATGTTAGGCCTGTCACGGCAGGCTATCCCCAACAATGGGAGACTATTGTAGGCGATATGGAAGCTCATCTCGTTAGGTGTGATGCTCCTCGAAACACACCAAGTCAGCGATTCACCGACTCACCAAGCCCGCGTCCCATTGGCAATGGGCCCGACACGTCACTTCATCACATCACATCACCGCTCACCACCGCTCACCACTCACGGGCCCACAAGCACATTCACCTGTCTTGTTAAACTTGTGATTAATACGAAACCGATTGTGTTTCGGGTAGTCTCTACGACTTAGGCACAATGATTAATGTTCTCCGACAGATATTGGGAAGCAGAGGCGTGCCTATAAGTTATTTAAAAAAAATTAAAATGTTTTTCTAAGCATTTTTTGGAGATAATAAGATAATTATTAAGATGAGGCCATGCGAAATAATGTAAAATCATACAAAATCATGTGTTTTTTGTTTTGAAAATTTGATCGCTTAGAAGTATTATAGATGCTTCAATTAAATACTGCGTGCAGAACATATATGTTGCCCCTTAAAAATATCGGTATTTTTTTATGAGCAAGAAAAAAATAAAGCAACGGGTCTAAAAAAAATACTTTCAAGTGCAAATTCTCCCACATATAAACCCTATTTGGTTTTATTGTATAATGTGGCAAATTCGGTTTTTATCATAATAACCGCAAAAAAATTGATATTTGAACTTTACAAAAAAACAACAAAACATGAACTTTTGCGATGTTCTTTTACAGGAAATTAAAAGAGGCGTTACCCAACTGCAAATTTCAGCCTTATGCAATTCGCAGAAGATGAAAGCGCGTCGCATCACCCCACTCAGTAGCCGCCCGGAATTTGGGCCGTATAGACGTGCTCTGCTCTTCGCGTCGCTTCGTTCTATAAAAATGTACCAGAGAAATAACAAAACGCCGTTATTGGCTATTGATTGGTCAACGCTAAAGTCGCTTGCTCCGCCCAATTCCGAATGGGTCCAGGACTAGGGGACTACACGATTAACGACAGTAAAATAGTTTTTCGATATCTCCAAAAATTACGAAGCATATGAGTTTTCAAAGCGAACTTGGGTAAAAGTACGCTACTCGTGTTGTCTCGTGACATTCAGTACAGTTCATAGTTCGAATGACAGTGCTGCAGCTTGTCACATACTTTTCGTCCTGCCGCAAATTTCAACATTTTAACGTATTCGGTATTTTATATTAAATTCGTAAGTTATGTCCTTAGCATGCTCTTATTTCTATAAACCGTCACTAGCGCCAATGTGAAATTTATTTATATTTTACAGAAGAGCGAAAAACTAATTTTTAAGCAGGAAAATGAAGGGAGACTTAGAACGGGTTGTTTAAAAAAAATTTAACTTTTGATCAAATTTTGAAGTTAAGTTTCAAGTTCTGGGAAAGTTATATTGAAGTTCTGTGAAATTTTTAGTTTTATGAAGCAACTGATATGCAATGATATAATAAAAGAACTTTAATAGTACTTACACAGAGCTTGAAAATTCACCTCAAAATTTTATGAAATGTAATTTTTTGTTGTTGTTTACTTTATTAATAACTTTTGTTGTTGTTTACTTTATTAATAACTGTACACAGTATTATTTGCTCTCGTAATTTCATAATTGGTTGGTATGTAGATAAAATATCCGAGAAATTTTGTATAAATAAACATTCATATACAGTTTGTTGTGAAAATTAAATCGCAACAATATTTTGGTAAGTTTCTGTGTCTTAAATTTCATATTCCAGGCATCCAAGACGAATCATTATAATTCGTCGTACATAATACACCAATAATAATTTTTTATGTAAACACGCCGTTAAGGATTTGTTTGAATTTCGTGGGTGAGTTGGAGAATATATAAATTCGATTGATCATAACATTTTCATCGTACAAACGTCATGTGCGAGAGAAGGGTTGAAAAATGCTCTGAAAGTTTCCAATCTTAACACTTCCGTACCGGACCAGGGGAACGCACTTACACTAACGAGAGTTTTACGCTGTATCTAAGTTGTTTTTTAAACCACATACTCAATAATTTGGGTAATCTTAGAAAAACTATTTGGTTATCGATTTGCATTAACAAAATTAATATCGCATTACTACTTTTCTTAATATAAAATAATTTCTATCAAATTCCGGTGGAGAATCTATCCCGCCCGCCCCCCTTCCCCTGTGTTCGGGCGTTACCCCGTACCCATCTACTGGAAGTATCGGGACGATTCTAAGCGATAGCAAGTAATTTCTGAATTGTTAGTGGAAAGGATTAGATCCCGTTTGTTTACACTGCGCATCTCGTTCGCTCTTTTTACAATGCTATAATGTTCACTTGCCGGTCAAAGATCATTCGGTCTGGATCGTTTCCGCTACGCGCAAATCGCCAGTCGAGATTTGGAAACATGGAGTTATGTTGGCTATCGGTCCGCCTTCTCTGTTTTCTAAGGAAAAATATACGTTATGGTCTAAATTCATTAGAATATTAATTATGACTTTATTTATCAAACGATTTTGAAAATGACTACTGAAATACGATGAATATACTTCCCTCTAATTATTACCAAAACAAATTACAAAAAATTATGTCATTAACACCCTTTAATAAGCAAAACAAATTGGGGTCCCCGAGTGACCCCCCTTCGGATCATGTGTGATTTTTTTCTTTCCGGGACGAAAAGGTTAATATATCATATTTTATTTATGATCCGGTTGAAAATGATATTGATATTAAAATTTAGTTTTGAATCATTTAAACTGTTCAATACTTTGGTTAGACTTATCTTATGACTAAAGAATTTTAATCTTTCTTTTGTAACAAATAGTTGTACCACTCTGCGCCCCTGATGCATGATAAATGAAAAAAACCACCTAGCGCCAGTCATCCTTCTGCTTATTGTTCTTTTGTTGTTAGTTGTTGTTACCATTACCCGATGTTAGCTGCTGGCTGTTAGAAGAGGGGTTAGAGGAAGGTTCGGGGGCAGGAGACTTCATAGGAGGAGGACTACTGATTCTAAATTTATTAAATCGAAGATTTATCGATCTGATAGTTTCTGAGAACTTGCATGTTGGGCTCTTATTAATATGCGATATGACTGATCGGCCAGTACCTACATAAGCAAATAATGTTCGACATAAATAGTCACAACATGCACAAATAAATTTTATCACAATTGGTTAATCACCTACCAACATATATTTTTTTAAATTTTATTTAACGGAGAAATAAATTTTATCTTCGTGTAAATATCTTCACATTGCAAGTGAAGGCTGGATAACTATTAATAGTGAGGCTAGGGCAATTGTTTATATTCGATAAACAATCGTATAACGTACTTAATTATAACTCTGTAACTAGCATGTGGGATTTCGTCACTCTACTACAAAAACTGAGCCATAAATATTTATGACTAGTCTCAGTAGTTAGTTACCTATTAGCTATAAAATTTAGGTGTATTTCAGTTATAGATTGTAGTTATAAGCCTTTAGTAACAAATCTTAGCCGCAAGTTGTTAGTAGATGCAAGTCTAAGTGTTAGTAGTAGGCGGCTGGCGGAGGCAAAAACATTGGGAACGTATGACGAGCAATATGCTGAAATAGGCCAAAACCAAATGATCTTTTATCTTTTGTAGGTAAGTCTGTTGGACCCATAAAACAAATTTGACCGGCCAAATAACGATGGTTTAATTGTTTTGCCTTTAATAATTAGCGGCTCTGGGATTTTCATTTTGCCTCCGCATTCCGCCTCCTAGTGTTAAGTTATTTGGTTTTATAACTGATTGTTGAATTTTCCACGAAAACGGTGCTAAATAATTTAACAATCTATTAGTATTATTATTTATTTGTAAATTGTGATGAAATGAGAAGTGTTTTTAGACCATGTTCGTTGTTAAGAATAAAAATAATAATAAAATTTAGATGATCTATATAGCGCCGTTTTTGTGAAAAATCACCTCAAGGGCGCTGTAAACGTGATTTAAAATGTGATAAAATGTGAATAAACCTGGAAAAATCAACAATCTACATTGATTCAAAGAATTCAGATAATCATAGATACATGGCCTCCGTGGTCGAGGGGTAAGGCTTTCTTTAATGTTTTAAATAATTACAATAAATGTTTTACGAATGTTAGGAAAATGTGTTCCAATTTTGGAGCGCTATTCATCGCAGAAAAATAAAAATGGTCCATTTCTCGACCATAATCGCTCCGAGGGTTAAAAATGCAAAAATTTCGGCTAAGCCGCCACTACCCGAATTTCTACCGATTTCTTGCATATTTCCCTTGAACATTTAAAGTTTTTAAGCTCTTAAAAAATATATGCTATTTTTTAAGATAATATCTATACAACCCCTACGCCGAAACGCAAATTATATGAAATTCCCTCGATAGAAAAAAATCGCAAAATAAACTCCGAAAATTTTTATTTTCAAGCCTGTCTCTTAGTTAACAAGTAATATGTATGAAAAAATTCACATTGTTTCTTTGAACGTTGTTTTAGACAATCCAAAGAGATTTTTGCTCTATTATAAACGAGTCGTGTTTTATTAAACATTTTCACAATTTTTGCTTCAATTTTATCGTTCGAAATATTAGCGCGCTCTCTCCAACATTCGTAATAACATATCTCTCCATTTTCTTCTTTTCGAAGTCGGGCACGGGGCCTTAATCAATGATACCAAGACAAAGATATTTTGATGTTGTTGCACTAAATATGATATGAACGCGTGGTCATTCCTACGAGTTTCGAAGTAAAATTATTAATCTCCACTGTGCACATGAAGATTTTTTTATCTTGATGATTCAAAATTATCAACTGTCGATTACAGGTATACTTACACCTTACTGTTTAAATACTTCGAGAAACCAAGCTATCGAAGATAATCAACCCGTAAAGAAATAAGTATTTTTTTACAATAATTCGTCTATTTTGAAATGTCTTTTTATTTTTTTTTTATTTGGTCCGACTCAGGTTTAAACTTTACTACTCAGTGATCGGAATCAATCACGTTACCAATCGGGCCAAATCGCGAGTTAAGCCGTCGCTACCCGAATTTCTACCGATTTCTTACATATCTCCCTTACATTTGAAGTTTTTAAGCTCTAAAAAAATATATGTTATTTTTGAAGATAATATCTAGATACGCTTCACGCCGAAACGCAAATTATATGAAATTCCCTCGATAGAAAAAAATCGCTAAGTACGCTCCAAAAATTATTAAAAACAAGTCTATTTCTATTATTTTACAAGTTATATTTGTGAAAAATTTTACAATGTTTCTTTAAATGATACTTAAGATACCTTCCACGAGATTTTTGCTCTATTTTAAATGAAGTCATGTTTTATTAAGCATTTTCACAATTTCCGCTTCAATTTTATCATTTTAAATATAAGCGCTCTCTCCAACTTCTTTATAACATATCTCTCTATCTTCTTCTTTTTGAGGGGGAAGCGCCGCCTTAACGCCGACATTTATTTATATATAATATATAGGTATATTAAATGCTTAAATTTCTCGAATTTCAGAAAATTTTGTGTACCTTTGTATGCGATTGCCATTGTGAATGCATTGTCATCAATAACGAGTCTATCTGTGACTGAAGTTAGTGATGATGGGAAGAAGATGTGGGGGAGGAAGGTGGGGAAGTTCGGATTCATCAAGCACGGCTAAATAATGCATGATTGGTGGTCTTACAACAGAGCGATACTGAGAGCATCTTCAATTCTGGAACGTGCCGAATATTTAAAAAAAAAGTAATGAATATGACGAAACGTATATAGCTATGCACCTATGTTGTAAGTAGTTTTAGTCAGTTTTCAAACTAATATCGAATAACCGCGAATTACCGCTATCGTTAGTATCAAAAGGCGATGAAACCCTGACATTAAACCCTTTTATGTCTCTTGACTTTGATTTACTTTATTGATCGCATTCTCCCGGTTTTATTACGGTTTTCTTTTAAAACACCACAAATCGAGGGATAGGTAACAAACTCGCCTTTCGATTAAGAAGTTAACCTAACTGATTTAACATCCGTGGGCTTAAGTGCCCAATAAAATACACACTGCATTCAGGGGAACACACCGGTAACTTGAAAACGAATAACATATTTATTACTAGCTTTTCTCGCATGGTATTACGGGAAATTACTGTAGCGGTTGAACTTATCAATTATACCCCCTCCTCCCCACCCCCACCCCCTCCCGAATTCCATACATTCATTCCCTTACATTCAGTTTTCAAACATCTCGCCTGCCACCAAAATTTCATAAAGCTATAGCTCAAAGAAAAAAAGAATTATCCAATTTTGTTCATTCGTTCGGAATTTATGCGCTTACAAACATTTCGGATGTTTATTTTTAATTAAATATTTGAAAGTTTGTGAATATAATAAAAAATTACAGTATTTATTCAGTTCATTTATTCAGTCTTTATAATCGTTACGAATTATATTTTTAATGTAGGAACTGACATTTATTCCAAAACAGAAGCTTGTCCAAAAAAATAAAACATATTCTAATATTTGAATTTTCTGAAGCAGTAGCAATCGTTTCCATGGAAACGATTTTTTTTTGACGTTAGCAAAAATTTGCTTTAGTTAGCGACAGAAAACGTATAACAAATATAATATATTAATATTTATAATTTCATTACGCCAGAGCTTACCATCATATACAAAATATAGTCTGCGCATATAATTTAGCTTTATATTGGTGAATGAATTTTTAAAGTCTTTATGTTGTGTTATGCGTGAAAAGGTCATAAACAAACTCGAGCAGTTTCGCATTTATAATATTAGTATGGATAATAAAAAAAATAAAATCTTTTTTTAAAAGAATTCTATCGTCGAAGTCAAGGAAGATGATTTTTTATTTAATTTTAATGAACAAGCTTTTTATTATTTCTTTTAGTATAATGATATTTTCTTATACACCAGAATACCTTTTTCAGGGAGAGGTCGATTCAGGTGGTTGCTGATGGTTTCACCTCTTCCTCGCATTCGATAAATGCTGGCGTCCCACAGGGATCGGTTCTGTCTCCGACTTTGTTTTTGTCGCACATCAATGACCTCTTGACGTGTGCACCGATTCATTGTTACGCGGATGACAGTACAGTCCATGATAGCTTTTTCTTTGACAAGCCTCCAAAGGGCTCACAAACCCCGATGGCTCGTAGGGCTTTGAAACAAAGAATGGACGGTTACCTCTAGAGTGTTTTCTCTTGGGGTAAGAATTACCTCGTAGAATTTAATGTTTCAAAGGCCCAATTTATTTTTATTTTTTTTTTATTCTAGTAAGAAAGAAAATTACATTTTCACTCATATCAACCAGAAATAATTAAATACATTATCAAACTAAATACCATAATACATCACTACTCCATTTCATTACTCTGTTTGTCAAGAACATACGTTAACAATTTTTTTTTTTTAATTTACCCACTTTTTTTTCTTTTTTATTGTCGTTTGGGAGGCAATTATATAAGTTGCCCCCCTCGTAACCAATGGATTGTTTACCATAGTTAGTGTGGATGGTGTTTAAATGTATGTTATCGTGTTGTCGTGTAAAGTGTTTGTGTACTTGGGATGTTTTGATGAATTCTGTGTTTGTATGTATGAGTTTATTGTTTATTTTGTATATAAGGAGACATATATTGTATTCATACAGTTTTTTCAATGTTAATAGTATCATGTCTGATTACGTCTAAAAGGGATCGAAATGATGATCTAGTCTCTTTCAACGGAAGCATTCTCCCGAACAGGCCTTCCATTGATATGCTTGGTGTAACTCTAAGTGACCAGCTCAGGTACGGGGGCTCCATCGAGGCCAGAGTTAAGTTAGCCTCTCAGAAACTGGGCATACTGTACAGGGCACGCAGATACTTTAATAGTACACAACTGCTAACCCTGTACAAATCGCAAATGCGCCCCATGGTTGAATTTGGCAACCACCTCTGGTCTGGAGCCCCAAAATACCTGAAAAAACCCTTGACTCTGTGCAGAAACGGGCGGTCCGATTGATAGACTCTCCTAACCTAACAAACGGATTGCAATCTTTAGAGCACAGGCGCCAGGTGGGAATGTTGTCCTTGTTCTACCGGTATTGCAATGAAAGATGCTCCGAGGAACTAGCGTCATCGATCCCCTCGGCACCGGTGCGTGGTCGGGAAACACGCCAAAGGCGCGCTCAACATTTGTACACGGTTGACATCTGTCACATGATAACGGGTCGTTTCTACGTCTCGTTCTTGAGTTCAACAGCTCGGCTGTGGAACGATTTGCCAGCCTCTGTGTTTCCTCCCTCGTACAACATGGGTCTCTTCAAGACCCATGTTCACTCCTTCCTCTTCTCAAACCCCCCCCCCCCCCCCACACAGCATCTTCAAAGATGACATAGGCCCTGAGGGAAATTATTTTCCTCAGAGCCTCCTGTGTGGAGTTAATGTAAAAAAAAAAAAATACCTAACGGGTAATTTATCTGCTACATTTTTTATTTATTATTGATTTATTAATCTTTTTATTTATTAATCTTTAAAGAAAAATTGTTTCTTTTTTCTAATATTACTTTTTATTACAATCAATAATTTGCTTAATCTAGGTACATTTATTATGTCTCTGGTAACTAAGTTAGGTACGCGTTTGAATGCTTTTACACAGTGAACAATTTTGTAATTTAGATTTTTTTTCTAATAATTTCTCATTCTTTTGTGTGATGTATTTAGTTTTTTTTTAAATTTATTACTTTTTGTCTCTTTTAACGTTACCACGACACAGGAGGCCCTGAGGATGATAGTTTCCACCAAGGCCCATGTCATCTTATAGATAGGTCTTTTTAAGGAAAGGAAAAATAGGACATTCTGGGAAGGAAAGGGGTATGGAAGGTGCGTAGCAATCTGGGGGTGCATGTGCTCAGGAGTAACAAATGTATGAATCCATCCCTCCCACCGCGGTACAAGGCGATGGATCGAGAGAATCCAGTTGGAGTCATAAGACCTCCCTCAACTTGTCCTCCAGACTCGTACAAACCTCACCCTATGAATCCAAGAACGACTGCGATTGTATCCACCAAATCACCAATCCACCAAACGTAGCGAGCCACTTGGGGTGACCTAAATGGCAATCAAATAATTGGTTCCACGGTCAGCGGTACCCAATAAATGGTTCCACAGGCGGTGATACTCGTACCCGCCTCAAAAGAAAAAACATTCGTTCGAAATAATTGAAAACGAGTTATGCGATTTTCCTCTGCGCCTCGGCCTGGACACGGAACAACCGAACACTGATCAGGTAGTAGGTAGGCCACTTAAGTCCGATTCCCAGTCCCCAGTCCCCAGTCCCTGGCGCGGGGACAGCTCGGGTCAGCACTAAATTACACTTTAACTATCGGAATAAACGGCCGATACTTTTGTTTCAAACTGTCAATATTGACACTAGTCCTAACACCGCCTTCCAGGGGCCTCTCCGCTCCCTGCCACACTTGTTAATATCTTCATCCGCGTGATTCTCTAATTTATGGTTTCCTTTCACGGTATATCATTTGTGCCTCCTAAATATCAAGCTCTGAATAAAATTATCCGCTCACAGTCGTTAAACTACACCTGTTTCTTTATTAGATTGTTCGGAATTATTCACTTTCAGCGAAATTGGACAAATCTTTTCAATCAAATACCTACGCTTTATTGAACTTGTTCTTATTGATTGTTATGCATATCGCGCTGTCAAAGACGGATTTCTCTCAATCCGGATTTATTGGTTAACCAACGGATGGCGTCATCATCATTATGCATTCGTATTTGAGATGTTTATCAATGTGTTTCATTAGAAGACTCAAAGACTTAGGGTACGTGTGTGATGTAACTATTCATGTATTATCATTTGTTAACCACATAACAGAAATCTCTAATAAGGGCTTCAAAATGTTGTGATTTATAGCTAGGCTAACTAGACATTTTACCAATATAAAGTGTATTAAACTGTTATATTTTGGGTACGTTAGAAGTCAACTTGAGTACAATTCTCCCGTCTGGAATCCACATTATAATATACATGTACAAGCTGTCAAAAGAATACAAAACAAATTCTTACGTTTTCTAAATTTTAAAATGGGGATTCCAGCAATTATGTTGAACCACAACACTGTTAAATAATATGAATATGCTCAAATTGTCAGACAGAAGAATTTTCACTGACTTGGTATTTCTATATAAATTCTACATGATTTGTATAGTCCGGTATTGTTTGAATTGATAAGCTTCCGGATACCACAACATAATACAAGAAGTCAGGATTTATTTAAGTGCAAAAATTCTGGGACTATCTACCAAATGTATTCCTTTTTACCCAGAATACTAATGGAAAGAAACAATTACTCCAAGTCAGTGGACATCTTCAGTTTATCTTTAAACAAATATAAAATATTGTTACTGAGGCAGTTCAGTTATGTACAATAAATATTGTTTTTCTTACCATTCATATGTAAAAGTCCTGAAAAAGGGCGTTAATCAATAAATAAAAAATTTCCACTTTGAATTGATTTAAACCTGCAAACAATTTTTCGTACTTTTGATTGACAATCCATTATTTGATTACGTGATTTCTCGTTTCAAAAGCTCTGGGCAAAGAAAACAATTTGTCCATTGAATGAATGTTCCAGGCCTACCTACAGCCACTCGTAAAATATTAATTTGTGCCTTTTTCGTCGTATTGTATCGGTCCGCTGCTCATTGTATCCCACACCATACCTACATCACACAACACACGGTTCGGAATAGCGTTTAACATTCCGAGCGAATAGCCCTTATGATTTCGATTAACTCGATTATTCTTTAACAGGTTTAGTATGACTCGGCAGTATTCTGGCGGAGGCGTTAAATAAAACCGAGGTGATTAAATGATTGATTAATGACTGTGATATTATTTGCGCCAATCGCCTGTCTAGGCGCTTCAATGAGGTGTTTAGCGATCCGAACCGACAGCGGGGCAGTTGTGTTTGAGCATACTGTTAATTATAATAGGGGTATTAATAATATTCCTTGCCAGGCTAAACAAGTTAGTCAGGCATCGTTCTGTCTAATAAGTTTTACGTTAATTACAGGTACAAATCCATAAATTCGTCAGGATAAACAGCACAACAGTAAGGATGGGTTGTTTCAAAAAATTTGATGGATTCATCAAATATTTGAAGTCGATTTTCACGATCTGTGTGGGTTCTATTCAAGTTTTGTTATTATATCGTTATAGGACAGCTGCTTCACAAAACTGAAATAATCACAGAACTTGAATAGAACTTACACAGAACGTGAAAATTAACATCAAATATTTGATGAATCCATCAAATTTTTTGAAACAACCCGTCCTAAGTATTTTAGTAGAATTAGGTCCAATCAATCGTAGTAAATTCGCATGTATTTGGAATAATTAAGAACTTCAATTTCAAAATACAAGAAATCATTTAGTTATCTATACACATACCTCCAAAATATACGAGGCGGATTATTTTATTCCACAACAATAACTACGCTTTGACTTCTGTGTTGGAATGAATACATAGGTTGGGCAATGCACTGACTGATTTAAAGCCAAATTAATCCACCATTATTTAGATGTAAATAATGAATGAGAAATCATTTTTTTTATTTCGCTTTTCTTTTTTTTTCTTTTTTTATTTTATTGTTCCTATTCTAGATGCAAACAATGAGTAATTAAGTAAAAATAAATGTGTTTTGATTTTTTTAATGTTTTTGTTGCTCGTAGGTATATTTATGTACCCACGAGTTCTCTAAAGTTATCCATGTGGATCTAGCATTAGTTATATTCTTATGTATTATGTTGAGTGTGTGCTTTATTTATATATTTTGTAATCTTTTTATTTATGTTATACTGTTGTTTTAAAAGAAATTTGTATTGGATATGTAAACGTCCAATAGGGCGTCAATAAATAAATAAATGAATTTCTGACAATTTATTGTTCAGCCAACAATATATATAACAATACAAGTAGATTAAATTTAAATTTATATCAAAATCCCATTACCAACATGAATTTAATCACTGTGGGATGCTAACAAACAAAGCGCCATTTTTCAAAGAACTTTACATAATGATAACATAAAGGTGATTCTATAATTTAGCTTACAATAGAATCAAAATATGTTGATGGAACAAAGAGCAGTTTTTACCCGGCGCTACATTCGAGCGGGTCGCAAATTAAATTTTACCTTCGCGAGCTTCGCAGCTTTGTTTTCTTTACAAAAAAGCTTAAAACACTTAAAAGAAATAATAATTTATTGTGGAACTTTCAAAAGATTTATTGGTTTTTGTGAATTGGCAATATTTGTTAAGAACCTTCCGATCTAGTTATTAATAAAGCGGTTTTTTTAAATCCTGAATTTACACTTATCATTCGGCATTTTTCACGATCCTTCACAGGTACTTAGAATTCTATGATCTAAGTTAAGAACTAACAAATAAGAAAAAAGTTAAGTTCATCCTTATAATTAATATTCTTTTAATTAAAAGAACACTTGAATAAATATTTTAAGATCAAACCATTATGTATATATATATTTTTTTTAACCGTAAGGAAAATAATTCCACTCAGCGTCTATGTCATCTTTGGGGATACTGTGTGGAGGGTCTTTGGGGGGAGAAAGGAGAGAAAAAGGTTCGGGAGGTGGGTAGGAATCTGGGGGTCAGTGTGTCCAGGAGTGACGAACGAATGAATCTATCCTTTCCACCGCGGTACAAGGCAACGTTCCGAGAGAGGCTTCCTGGAGAGGTCAAAAGATCTGCCTCAGCCAGTCTCTCCCGATCCAGCCTGCCACGCTATGGGTGGGCTGACACATCTGTCGCCAAGATCCGAACAAACCTGACTCCATGAACCCAGACACACCTCCTAAGTCACCAAACGTAGTAACCACTTGGGTAACCTACGACAGAGGTGTTGGTTATCCAATAAATAAATAATTTAATTAAATGAAGACATTATGAGCGAAACTCAATCGAAAATCTGGAAACAGAAAAATCAGAAAAAGATATTTACACCTCTGGGACTCGAACCCAAGACCTCCCTACTTTCCTGGTTGGGGCTCTTATCCACTGAGCTAAGGTGTCGATATCCAATTCGGTGACTTTTAACTGTACCATACTTCGACTAAGAACCACCCATATTATCTTCATTTTTCTTAACGCATATTTTTATTGGCTGCCATCTTTATGAATGAGTAGGGAGGTCCTGGGTTCGAGTCCCAGAGGTGTAAATATCTTTTTCTGATTTTTCTGTTTCCAGATTTTCGATTGAGTTTCGCTCATAATGTCTTCATTTAATTAAATATTACAGTTTGAGGTTTTACTCATAAAAAGTTAAAATAAAAAATAAAAAATTATTTAATATACTCCCTGTTGCAATAAAAACTGTTAAAAAAAAACGACTTCAAAAGAAGAATTTAGATATGGATTATGGAAATGGGAAGGAAGAACGTAAATACAATTTTGCAACCAAACAAAGATTAATGCTTATATTGTGCATTCTTTTAGATATAACTTTATAATTTTCCTCTTGTAATATTTTAAAATAGATTTTAAACTTATAATTCAAACACAATGTTGTGTACAATGTGACTTTAGAACGGGGTACCCCAGTAAAGACACTTTTTTTTTTCTTAAACAATATAAAAAAATATTATAATAATTGGTACCCATAGCCTCCTCCCAAATCACTTTTAGGGAGTTATCTACTATGCGTGTGTTTGCCCTTTTCACAGCACTTGGACTGATACTGGTATAAAAGCAAACGAGCAGTATTTTCAGTGGGCAAACCGATTAACAAGAAGGCTGAAAAAAATTGTTTGACCCTGGATTCAGAATCATCACGCGATTTTATTATCGGATCAAAAGTCTCGTTCGAATTCCGTCGAACGAGGCACGATGTCAACTGATTAACCATTTCGTTAAAAAATATAAATGCATGTATAAAGAAATAAACATAACAATCCACTCAGTGACAAATACAGAAAACCACAAATGAAATATAGCATGTACAAACATAGAAAGCAAAACTGATATTAAGTACCTGGGTATAACAATAGACCAACGTTTAAAATGGTCCTCACCTATAAATATTCTGAACAACAGAGTAAGGAAACTTACATACATATTTAGATGTTTAAGAGATATTTTAAAAGAAAAATTACTTAGAACCACATACTTCGCTTTCTGTCAATCAATTATACAATACGGCATTATAGGATGGGGCGGTACATATAAAAATCAAACACAAACAATTTACGTATCACAAAAACTAATAATAAAAACAATTTAAAAAAAACCCTTTTCATATTCGTCAGAACTTTTATTCAGACAATTTAAGGTCAGAAAATTAAATGCATTATACTCGTATTTCTACCATGCAACATTACAAATTTATAAAGATGATATTCAAAATAAAGTAGCACCCTTTAAAAATAACAGAAATCTTAGACAAACGTCAATACTTCCAACTCTAAAATGTAAAAAAAACAATAGGACAGCAAAATTATAAATATCTCGGTGACATTTTTTTTAATTCCTTACCAGAAAGAATTAGAAACATGAACACTAACATAAAAGAATTTAAAACACACCTTAAAAATTAAACTGAAAATATGAAATGAGTTATACCAAATAAAACTATTATGATAACACCCCCCCCCCCCCCCCCCCCCCCCATACACACAAGCCCTGCTTATTTATGGGGGTACATCAAATATATATAATTTAACTAATTATTGTATAGAATCTATTTGAAATACATGTATCTATTAATGATTCATAATAAAAATAAAAAAAAAATAAAAAATAAAAAAATAAATGTTGAAACAGTTTACCCTTTTGTCTCGGTGTCTGTGTGAACGTTTGATCGGATGGCCATCGCACCGAATTTGAGATGTTCTCGTGCCAAAGAACAGTACAAGTTCAGGGGACGTGTTCGTTCATTAGTATTCCGGCAAATGAGATGAAGAGATAAATATAATAGCTACTAGGTGGATTCGATGGATTTCTTGTTAGTTTGTTACAAAAACAATTATCGGCCCACTGATACAGAAATCGATCCGAGGCAAATGTCTTAATTAGGATGAGTCCACAGATATTTAGCCATTTAACAGTTGGGGACTGACGCTGATGGGAACTTGTGGACGGAGCGACTGACAATATGGAATTAATCGTTCACACCTAATTTCCTATCACATGAATAAAATATCGATTAATTGTTTTCGTATGTTTATTTATCGATTAACTATATAATACACGTAATAAATATAATATTTCCTCTTGTTAATATTTATCTTTATAAAGTATAACTTGTTTTTTGTACTTTTATAAAAAAGTGCTGTTTGAAGGATGGAGTGTTTTTGAGTGTTTTTAAGAGATAGGTAGTTACATATTAAATGTCCAAATCAATGTTTCTATCATATGCAAAGTTAGGGATGTTATTTATTTTGTGCAATCAGGGGCGTTGCTACTGTAGATAATGTGAAAAAATTTCAATTAAATTTTTTGCCATTTCGAGAGACGAATTTGTATATTTGCATTGTAAAGATTACTTTCTAAGCGTAAGCTAAGTAAGCGCTATTTTTAAAAGACGAATCTCGAAAAACATTTTGGAATGATTTTCAAAAACCTTTCTCAAACGTTTGACAGAAGCCAATCTGTCAAAATAAAACAAATTGATTTTACGTGAAAGTGCGATTCTGAAAATATTATTGAAGATGTCAGCTTTGTTTAATCTCGACGCAATTAAATACTTGGCAAAGCTCTGCACAAAATTCGAGAAGACAAATGATCAATCACCACACGATTATGCGAAGCGCCTCATCCAGCACAATGAAGGAGACGAGAACACGATGCAGTACTTAGAGATGTTCCTGGAACTCTACAAACACGATCTTTTCCTCACCGCCATGTCCACAGCCATCTACAGCAAGATCAAGGGAACGGAGAAAATATACACCAAGATTATATTGTACGGAATCTTCTTTAGATTTGATGAATACTGCTTTCGCAAGTATTTATTCAACCTTGAGTTTCTGATCGGAAGTAAGCTGATGAAGTGTTTGGCGGATTTTTTAACAAAGGTTGACTTTGTAATGGTAACTAAGAACATCGCACAATATGTTTATGATATTTTGTACGTTACTGAACATGTCATAGCTCCGCTTGTTAAATGGCTCCCGTACATCCAAGAAGCTTTAAATGATTACCGAAGTTTTCAAAAACAAGAAGCTATGAAAAATATCAAACCTCTCACAGTTCCTATGAATATGCGAGTTTTATCTCACATACCTCGACCAAAAAAGGACGCATACACGCAACTGGAACCAGTCAAAGAAGAAACAAAGGTTGAGGTGGGAACGTTGGCTGAGGTTCACGAAAGAAATTTGAAGATTTTATCGAAAAATAATAAAAATAAAGCTGAAGGACATTTATTGGAAGCTCTTAGTCTAGCTGGAAAATATGCTCAAACATTAAAGTCGACTAAATATGTTGAAACAACTGAGAAAATAAAATTAGAAAGGAAGAGTCCACCGCTTGTTCCACTTAAAATGCCAAAATATTCTCAAACTCTTAATCCAATCAGAACAACAGTATCTTCCCTTTTGCGTTTTAGTTCTAATATAATTAAGGAACAAGAAACTGAAATTAAATGGATGGAAACTCTTTGCTCCGGGACATTCGACTCTTCTGTTATAGATGCACTTGAGAAGGAGAAAAGGATACAAAATGAAAAAGACAAACTCAATCTTATTGAGAAAAAACATCTTAAGGGTCTGGTTTCGTATGAAGACGCCATACTTGCCAAAGAAAAATTGATTAAAAAGAACAAAGAAAATTACGAAAGCTTTTTAGAAGAGAGACTTTCGTGGCAAAATAAGTTAGAAGAATGGAAAAAAAAGGAGCAGGAAAGAATCAAAACTATCATTGAGAGTTCTCGTGCGTTTGAAAAAGCTGTTAAAGAAGCCAAAGAGGAGGTTTTAAACACTAATAAGGATATTGCCAAAGATGTTCGAGACAAAAGCGAAGTGTTAAAAATATCTGTCTTGAAAAAGAAACAAGATGAATTAGAAAAGCGTTGTAGTATGATCGAAGAGATAAAAATACTGCAAGCTCTAGCCAAGGCAACAAAGAAAGAAAAAACGTTTGACTCTACTGAAACAGTCGGGCTAGGGCTGATGTGTGAAATGTCCTTGGCTGAGCTCCGAGAACGACTGTCCATTTTGAAGGTTAAAATGAAGGAAGATCTTGACATTAGAAAGAAATTTGTTATCGATCTAAGAGACAAAGCAAAGGAGAGAGAGCACAGGGCGCAGAATATTATTAACGAATATTTGGAAGATAAAAAGCTAACACAGAACAAAAAGCTTCTTTCGAGTAACAAAAAACCAAACTGTTCGCTAAATGAACTGAACGATGAAATATTGCTACTGAAAAGAAAATTGGAGGAAAAACGTCAGTTGAGGATGCAACTAACGAAAAACATTCAATCAAAAAATGTCGAATCATCTTCTTGTAACTCATCTAATGTTTGATTGTTAACAGAATATCCTTATTTGTTTTCTCATTTATCGCTTCGGAAGCGTACAAATATTATTCAATAAAAAAATACTTTCATGACGTTTTTATTACCTACAATATTTACATAATTTTATTATATTTCTGATCTTGTAGGTATATGTGATACATCTATGACAAACTCGATAACAAATGATAATTAGCAAACAAATCTTAGCTTAAAACCCACCACGCCCAGTACAAATTAAAATACTCGTAATTAAAATGGATTTCACAAATCAATTTTAAATGTTTGATAATGGTTTGTAACAAATTCATTCCAGTGCGTGAGCGATTATGTTTTTGTTCCAGAAATTTGTCAGGATATTCTTGGCCGTCTGAACTCTTGCCTTCGTGCGCACAGAGCAAAGACAATGTCTTTCGGTACAATATGTGTCGGTACGCATGTCTTATGTTTTTGAATTTACATAACCCATTCAATATTTAAATGCGAAACGTTAAAAATGAGCTCGACTCAATCTTGGTCTGCTTAATTAAGCCGTCCTAGCCGTGTGAGGCTTGGAGCAGCAGGAATGTGCCCATGCCCGGGTGACAGATTTACCTCCGCAGTAGCAGAGAGGGTCCAGATATGATGAAGAGGGGCCAGACTGAGCAACTGGGCAACTGGCCACTCGGGTATCTGGTAGTGGGTACCGGCTCGGGTAGGGCCCCGGGCCCTCGGCTGCGGCGTGAGAGAAAGCGATCATCAGGAATAACTGAATAACTCAATTGGGACATGTTTATAACTTAATTTGTATTGACAGTCTATAAGCTCGGTTTATGGTAGTTTTATTCTAAGAGATGATTTGATTTCACGAAGATTATTTCAGAAGAAATAAAAAATGTATTAGTCCAAATGACCACTTAAAATTGATGAAATAATATTCTTGAATCCGTTAAATAGCCGCTGATTGGGGATTTGCTCGGGTTTTAGCTGTTATATTATTATGATTAAAAACGCTATATTATCTTCTACTTTTTTTATAAAAACATTATGATAGTATAACTTATCTCCATTAATGAACGGTTTCAATATTATATCTTGTCAATCCGCAACGAAAATGCGGATGTTATTGCAATATGTTCGTTTTGGCCTCCCCGTAAAAAACACGACTCTTATTAAATTTTTAATAGATAAAATTTTGAACAGTTCGAAACATTTTTTTTTTGTTTTATTTAAATTTTTACAGAATGCTGAAAATATGTACATGAAATATGAAAACATCTCCCAATAGGAGTTTTTCTAAATTGTTGACTATGTATTTTTGTATCCTTAATGCGCGTAATTTTTAAAAGTAGCCTTTTTAAATACATCTATTTGAATTTTACTTTTATTTTGTCGATTGAATGAATAAGTGCCGCGGAATCCTGAATGTGGAGTTTCTACCAATTTAAGTTCTTCAAAATATATTATTTTTTAAGATAACATCTGTATATTTGTAGAGCCGAAACGTAAGTTCTATGGAATTCCCTCTAAATGTTTTCTCAAAAGTCTCATAAGGTTACGTGTGACCGTCCTTAGATAGGAGAAAAGAGAAGGGAGTGGGGGGTAGAGAAGCGTGACATTATTTGACAAGGGGTATGGGGGATCATCAGGTTTGTGACGTCACATGCAGTGCATCTGTCACTAAAATATTTTCCCTACCCAAGCTCACCCCCATCGTTACAATAGCTACTTAAATGTCAACGAAAAACTTTACAATACTACCCATTGTACTATTTTTAGATGTAAAATTGCAAAATATGTGAGATGTATATTTTTATTATTTTTAGATGTAAAATTGCAAACTAGTTTCACACTAGGGGGGGGGTCTCACAAATGTGACGATGTGTGACAGTGACGTAATTTATGGATGGCCCCTGATCAAGGAACTAAAAATTTGATAATAAATTTTTCAGCAGGTATAGGTATAATTTGGGAGGCGGCAATGGGTTCCGCCACCCCGGGAATTATTTATTGGATAATCAACACCCCTAACGTAGGTCACCCCTAGTGGTTCACTACGTTTGGTGACTTAGAAGGTGTCTGACTAAGGGTCTGTCTATCTCTTGGCGGCGGATGCGTTTGCATACCTACGGCGTGGCGAGCCGGATCGGGAGAGAGCGTTTTAGATATTTTAACCTCTCCAGTCAGACTCGTTCGACCCATCACCTTGCACCGCATTGGGAAGAAAGGATTCAACCATACTGGGCACATGGACCCCTCAGATTCCTATCCACCCCTCATACCTTTTCCTTCCAAGAACTTCCTATCCTTACTTTCCCCAAACAGACCCTCCAAACAGCGTTCCCAAAGATGACATAGGCCCTGAGGGATTTTTTCCTCAGGGCCTCCTGTGTGGACGTAATGTAAGGAAAGGTAACACTTCGAATACAAGCATTTACAATTAGAGTATTTTTAATGGATCCTTACCTCTTTTTCTGTATGTTGTGTGATCGGCTAATGTGACATAATAGTTTACTTGATTAATTTGTGTTATTTCACAATCAATTCATTAAAACTAATAAATCGTATATTTGTGGCACGTTCCGGAGTAGAAGATACTCTCAGTACCGCCCTGGTGTAAGACCACCATCCAGATTTGAAACGTTGCTCGAAATGACTTAAGACATTATTTATGACCAGATCTAAATAGCCAGGTACTTCCCCACCTTCTTCTTTCCCATATTCAGCTACTCAAAATCCATAGGGAAGCCATAGTCTCGCTGGCTCCAGACGGGAGCAGTTGGAACTCTTGTGTGATATTCACATAAAAAAATAATAAAAGTCGTGTCAGCTCCTCGAGAGCGCGTTGTACCCACTCCTCAAGCGGACCAGCTTGGGCCCCAGCCCATAACTCTCTCCACCATTATTTACTACTGTGGCCGCTAAATGAAATCTGCCAACCGACTCCCTGCTCCCTGCTCCTGCTCTCAGAACGACTGGACTGGACTGGACGCGCGACGTTTTAATCAGCGTTACGGGCGGGACGTGTTGTTTAACAGCGCTACCAACGCGCAATCTTTGCTTTATTAATTTAATACATTTAACTCATAAATTCTAATGAGTTATTACACATTTTTAATCAATAAAATACTAAATGATTCGATTAGAATGATGTTCTTAATTTTATGCAGTTGTCATAAACACTATCGCGCCTTGGAGTATGCATGTACATTGTTTATTTGATTATTTTAAGTAAGTTTTCTTTTTTACTCATAATATACTTACAATTATTGAACTCCTCTGTACAACTTTACATAATAATCAAACTGCATACCTAATTGTGTTGTACTTACATAGGTCTTTTAAATTCTATTTATTATGTTATGTAAGAGGTATTAACTCATAATCACACTACTGAAAAACCTTCCTTCAAAAGCCTTCAAGGCCTTAAATAAAATAAATAAACCTCATACGTGCATTCTATTAAATGTTTGGATTATTTGGTTTGGTTTTTTGAAGTATTATGCTTATATCAATAGAAAGTTATTAATTACTTATACCTCTGCATTTACTGGAATGTTTTAAAGTTGATACAATTTGTTTCACAATGGAAAATGTATTTCTATCTTGCGTTGCCCGGAATAGCTCGTCCACACTTCTAATACCGGTCCACTCTCGTACATTTTGCAGCCATTTGTCTCCTACCAGGCCCTCGGCGACCCTCTGTTTGTTACCTATATCAGTGTACCTAACTTATAATAATAATAATGACAATAATTACATTCTCCGTATCTAATATAAACTCTCTCAATTAGTACACCCTAAAGGTAGTATAGTAACATGAAATTTACAATTATTTTTTTTATATCAATGTGGAAAAGGGACGCAATCAGGCGGTACATGTTTTCTGATAATACGTTTTACTAAATCAACCTTTACTGAAATATTGGGTACCGCCGCACTGGCATGCATTCATTGGATAGCCAACACCTCTGCTGTAGGTTACTCCAAGTGACTCGCTATGTTTGGCAACTTATGGGTGTGCCCGGGTTCATGGGGCGAGGATTAGCAGCAATTGCGTCTGTCCACCTACCTTGTGTTAGGTCGGATTTAGAGAGACTGGTTGAGGGAGACCTTTTTATCTTGTCGGCAGGACTCTCTCACAGAATTCAAACGTCCGTCAATCCTGGACACACTGATCCACAGCTTCCTAACCACCCCTCATGCCTTTTTCTTCCCCAGATGTTCCTCTCCTTCTTTTCCTAAAAAAAACACTCCACACAGCATTCTTTAAGACAACATGAGGAAAATTATTTTCTTCAGGGCTTCCTGCATCGACCTAAAGTAAAAATTCAAACTTTGAAAAGGAATTGCAATGTTTGTGAACGAAACACGGTTCTCCTATAATTATAGAATTCGCTAACCTAATTTAGGAAAATGATATGTTTTCTTCCGACACCTATTTCACAAAGATAATATTAACATGTATTGAGTTCGTAATATTTAAATACAGATAACTTATTTTATATTACTGGTTGATAGGTATTTTACATAATGCGAACAATTTGCAACAAAAAACGCGGTCAACGAGTTAATAAAACTATTTATTATTTTTAATATTATTACTTTTTAAAGAGCAGGCAGCATTTTGATGATGCGATCATATGTGATTTCACAATATGTTTAACGGTAATTACAATTTTAATATGCCCCTAGTCGATAATTAAATAAATAAATTTTGATTTAGGCCTTTGCAGTCTTGGATGATGCATTCTCGGTTTTAGGAAAATATAATGATCTATATATATAAAAATTAAAATATGTTTATTTCTGTCTATGTATTTGTGTATGTATGATATGCGTTGCTAAACCATTCATCCGATTGAGATAAGACTTTGGGGATTTAATGTGTGCCTGCCAGCAATGGTTTCTATAAAGTATACTGGTGAACTCTGGCAATGTAAAATTTGTATAAAAAAATTGCAATAGGTTGTACGCAAGCTGTTTAAAACAGAATGTTCCGGAAATGAATGTATGGAATGCCGAAGTTGGGAGGGGAACCCGGGAGGAGGGAGTGGAACTCGAGAGTGGGGAGAAGAACTCGGGAGGGGGATTCGCGGGAAGGTGTTGGCGAATCCGGGAGGGGAGAGGGGAACTTGGGAAGGGGGAGGGGAACTCGGGAGAGGGGTTTGTGGGACGGGGAAAGAGGGCGAGGGGAGTGAGGAGAGGGAAGGCGGAGAAGGCGGAGTTGGAACGTAAGAGGGGAAGGGGACGCGGAAGAGGAAGGGGAGGCGGAAGGGAAACGGGGACGAACGGGAAGGACACGCAGAGAGAAATAATTTCTATATTAATTGGCATAGAAACGCATAGTCGGGAACTCGCTAGTTTTTAATAAATTAGATCAACACTATTTTTTTGATCGAATAACGTAAATATCGTAAATAACGAAATGTAATGCATAAATGCCGACTATAAAAAAAAAGAAAAAAAAAAAACATAAATATCAAAATGTGCGCTTTCAAAGTGGCATTATTTATGTTGTGAGATCGGAGTTTAGTGATCAGAAATATTATGTTAACCTAAACAATCTTTACCATCAATTAAAAGATAAACAAAAGTGAAGTGGTCTTATATTGTAAGTATCGATGTGATCCCTTTGTCAAGTCCTTTGTGAACAATGACGACAAATATCCGTAAACCTGAAAGCAATAAATTTGACAAAAATTGTGTTAATTAAAAATAAATGCATCTTATCTTAGAGCTTGAAGTGGCGTCTCGGATTACCCTGCTCCATTTTTGTTTAGTCTGTCACACATCACTTCACACCATAAATCGTTGTTCTTCGGTTCTTTCTAAATGAGCTTACACTTTGTGTACGCATACAACATTTATGAATAATTCAAACAAAGGGATTCGGCAGTTTTTAAAACACAAACTTTCAATCGAACTTAACTTCTTTTATAACAGAGAAAATAAATATTACGATTCGTTTGAGAGTCGCCAATATTGTCTACATTGATTAAATATTACAATTTGAGGTTTAACTCATTTAGTTATTCCGAGAATAAATTTAAAAATATTCATACTAGACCTGTAAGAATGTCAACAGATGTCGCACATTAAAATGAAAATTGCCATATTTATCCAAGACACTATCTAGATTGAATTTAATTCAGGAAGAATCTTGCAATCAGCAATAAATTATATTAATGTACGATTCGTTTGAGAGTCGCTAATATTGTCTTCAATGATTAAATAATATAATTTGAGGTTTTACTCAATTAGTTATTATTTCAAATATAAATAAATAAAACGTGTATAAATAAATAAAACATGTTTTTGCTTTTATTTTATTAGTTATGATATTGTATGCAGAGCCCGGTACCATCAATCGCCGCCCTTCGGCATTCCTCGGACTCATTCGGTTGGGCGTCTTATTCACGTTCGGCTAATAAAAAGTTATCACCCAGGATTAGCATAACCGGTGGTGGATACGCGCAGTAATAATGGCAATAAATAAATATCAGCCAACGTCCAATCGACCGGCCCTACCGTCCTAACAAATGATCGTCGATTACCATGGGGTGCTAATTATTTTACGGGGCACTGCCTCCAATCCTTTATTCTCACAGAATTATAATACCACTTATACCATATCGTATTTTAGTCAGATATCGAACCTCTTCACAGTGCAGTATTATACTGTGCACGTGTAGGATAGATATAAACATAAGAAACATATATAAAATAAAACAAATGAAAACAATATACTTTGCACTTGTCAATCAATAATAGAATATGGTATAATTGCTTGGGGAGGAGCAAAAAAACGCAGCACTCGATCATTTAGAAATCGCGCAGAAAACGGTTTTAAAGGTATACTAAAAAAACATAGACTGACCGATACAGACCAAATATTCTACAATTGTGACGTACTAGAAATACTCCAAAGTATATGTTAAAACTAAACTAAACTACATATTTGACGAAAAAAGCAAATTTCAGCAAACACAAAATATCACTAACAGACCACTTAGACAAGCGTACAAAGAAAACAAAAACTTCGACGATAAATACAAGCTTTGGACAAAGACACTATAAATATCATGCTATGAAAGCATTCAACAGTCGTACACTTGAAAATAAAATTGAGGAAAACAAAAATAAATTCAGACACAAAATTACAAAATGGATTAAAGCACAAAAAAGACAATATTACCGAAATTTCATAACATGAAATAATAAAAAATGTTCTTCTTCCATCCACAAGCAAATGCTTTTAATGGAAGACCAGTACTACTTTAATATGTACCATTTTTAAGACAAACAAATAAATAAAAAAATAAAAAAAAAATAAATATGAAAAGAACAACACGCAACACACAAAAACAATATAAAACACACATCATGCAATTTGCCGATTTCTTTATTTACATTAATATTTTTAATTTTACTTTAATTTTTACTTTAATGTTATCTACTTTTATTTTAGTTTAAATTTATCATAATTTTATGTTTTTATAGTCACCAACATCATATTTTTTTCTTATCAAAATTTGATATGTATAAAAAAAAATATTCTTTGGTATAATAAAATGGGGGCCTCAGCACGGGTAAGCCACCCAGTGAGGCCAACATGACTGGATGATACTTTGAAATGTAAAATGTTGCTCCAAAATAAATAAATATAATGCCAATAACAAATGACGCTTTCGATTCTCATTAATTTCATTTTCATGATTAGGTTGTGTTCCGTATTATGTTCATTCTGCCGTTGCCTTCCAATATAACTTTGTAGTGCTGTATCTGTATAGTGTTTTCGCTAAATTGTACATTTGTACGCAAAATTTTTCGGATATCGTTCTGTTAATTATATAGACTATAGAGAGCAAAAAGTTTCAGTTATTTGGAAACCTGCAAATTCGTGATTTGACTGCTGTCTCTCTTTAAGTTTGTCATTTAGTTACTCCTTAACCCTCCGACGAGCGACAAGGTCTGGCCAGACCCTATCAATAATTATAAGAGTTGCGTAACTTTATTTTTTGTTTTGTTAGATTGAAATCGTTTCATGATTTTCTCAAAGTCGATGCAGCGACCGCAACTTGGGCAGAAACACCACGATTTCGTATTTTTCACAGGGATTTTTTTTAAAACCGGTTTCGTGTAGAAACACTTTAAGGTCTGGATGGGTCTAACAAATATTTTGCAGGTAGTTGGTTTATGTTCTCGCGATTGGATTATTGTCAGGACAGTTAATTTTAGTTTTTGTCGCGTACAAAATTAAATTTAAATTTGTTTGTCAGTTTGGCAGATTACCATCAGCGTTCAAGCTACCACAGCCGCTCATTCACATCGTACAATAGTGAAGGCATAAAGCAACGCAAAATTCGATTACATTGTATTCTTTTTGCTATGCACGCAAACCAACATCCCACTAAATATTTGGAACATCTGGCCGTGCTCTGCCATACTTGACGCAATATTATATATACGAGTATACAAGGTCTGTACAGACCTTGCTGCACCACTTACCGTCTTTTAAGTGATCTACCACGTAAATGGCCGAAAAACGACAAATCTTCCAACCGAGAAACAGCTAACAAGGTAGAAAAGTAGCTCTAAACTTTGTAATATAATGGTAGAATAACGGTAACTTTGACTTACGACATTAGAATAAGATTGACATGATTTATTAAAAAATATAGTTTTTAGAAGATCGTTATGTTTTGATGGTGATTATTATTTAATCTACCACCCTTTTCTGTTAATGGAAGCTGTTTAGAATTCTAAAAGCTTTTAAATCACGAATTCTAATTTCATTCTTAAAAGCTAATCGATTTTCGTGGTGAGCTCTCAATTTCAACTGGTCAAATGATTCAATCTATAATCTTCTTGATTTCGTCCTAGTTTAATTATCCGTGCGAAGATTGGTTTGATTTTAAATCCTCACACAAAACGGTAAAATGATGTTTAAATTCCTTCTGGGTCAGCGCTCTAGGGACGCAAGACCCAAATAGCTCAGGTAAGTCAATAATAATCGATGTTGATTGTTAATCTGCCTTCATTAAATGAAGCCTCGTTCCCCTCACTGATTAGTTTCTACTTGTGGTATTCTAATGACTATTTAATGTGAGTTGTTTACTATACGTGAAATGTTAATCGCTTTTGATGTGTTCTTTAGTAGCGGTAAGATGGAGCCATTTGATAGGTATTTGTATTTGATCGGTATTTAGATTTTTATTATCACTATGGACTCTTGACATTAATTCTTCCCGACCGCTTCTCCACTCTCCGACTGAATATTGATAGAGAATAGTCCACAGCGTTTGGGAATCATAAAGATATCTGCGACAGTTAAAGAAATGTCGTTTCTCAAGAATCGATAACGATTAATTGTAGATAGGAAAAGTAGGTACTGAAAATCCAATCATATGAAGTTATGTGTTTTCACATTCGTTTAATGAAATTAATTGTCAGGTTTGAAGATACCGAAATGGTTAACGCATTGATAAACATTTGATTTTTATTCATTTTCTCTGCGGGAACTGAATGGGTTGTAACATACCTTACCCGTACACAAAAATCTTTTTAATTGGATTTTTCGAATCAAAAGTGTTTAATTCCGTAAGAAATTAATATTTTTTCAATTTAAAAAAGCATGATTACATAAAAGAACATTATTTTATATCCTAAAATGAAGACATTCACGACAAAAATATGACATGAACGCATGGTTATTGTCAAACCTGGCATTTTATACACCGACAGACAGTCTTACTAATAAAATATACTTCCCATCCGTTAAATGGTGTTTTAGTTAAACATTGAAAATACAAGCTCAGATTCGATTTGGTTCCGATTAAAAAACCCTTTGTTCCAAAACTACTGGCAATGTCGCATTTCAGTAAACTGACACATGAAATTTCCGTCTTGAGGAAGTGGCGTTTTTGACAGACATTTTCTTTTTTAATTGACTGTTTCCGCGTGAATTTAATAAGAATTATATGAAGATGTTTTAAAATAACATAAATGTCTTATGCATATATAGTAAATAAAAATACTAGAAATCAATGGCAAGAGACTTGCCGTGTTTTGAAAAGTGCCGAAATACCTCGCCCCAACATAACGAAAGGAGAGTTTGCGAAATCCTTGTTCTGCCAGCTAACAAAAAAAATGTCACTGTCGTGATCAATATGGAAGATTACATACACATTAAAAAGGTGAAAGACCTTTTGTGTGATGCCAATAAGAAGATTAAGAACAATCCCACCAGCAAATTTGATCAGAAGACAAGGGCACTAGTCAAAGCTTCCAGCATTAGAGAAGAGGATCGATCTAAGCTATTCATAAAGCTTCCGAACTCCTGCCCTGAACAGTCTCCTAAAAATCCATAAAAAGGAGATACCAATGAGACCAATTATCGGCGGTATTGGTGCCTACGTACAAAATTTCACAATACCTCTCGATATTTGTAATACAATACCTACAGATGCAAACCGGAAAAACTGAACCGTGGATTGATGATTCCACAGATCTGTCGTATTATCTATTTTTACGAATATACCTATAGAAGACTCCATGATAATGCTCATTGAGATATTTGAGGAAGACATTTGTAAGCTTTTGGAACACTGCCTCAAAATAGATACTTTGCAAGACCCAAATTCATAGAAACCGTTCTAGGATATTCTATCCATTTTTGAACATATGGAAAGAGTTCGTTATCGCCAGTACTAGCCAACTTTTTTATTGAGAAGTTTGGAGAAGTGGCAATCGACGCAGCTTCGGCTATTCCTGAAGCATGGTGGCGACGTGTCGATGATATCTTCGCCATTTGGCCTCATGCCACAGAGAAACTGAACAAATTCCTGGACTATCTTAATTCACTCCAGAGCAAAATTAAGTTCACAGTGGAGTTGGAAAATCACGTTTCTAAAATGATTTTTTTTACATTTAAAATACCCTTCCATATTGGTACTATAAACAGTATATTCTTTCCATATTTTTTTAATGTGACTACCGCACGAGAGTCCCAACTGCTCCCAACCGCTTGGAGCCAGTGAGACTGTGGCCCAATTGGGGTATGTTGTGAGGCTGAAGGTAAGTGAGGTGGGAAAGAGAAGGAGAAGAGGTACATGAAGAAGTACATAGTTATTGAGGTACAGTCACCAAACACGGCTAAAGCCATCTCAAACAACGTTTCAGCTCTAAAGGTGGGCTGTACTGAGAGTATCTTTGTACTCTGGAAATGTGCCGCAAATATACCTTAAATTATTTTAAATGATAAAATTTCGAAAATACAAAACGAAAAATAGGTACATCTTTCCACGAACAATTTTAAATCATATGATATTGTACGTTTCTATCCGGATTTTACGCACACGGTTGTTAATCAATTGTATAAAATATTCACCACGTTTATTAGTAATGTGAAATTTTTAAAAATTATTATCCATAGACGATTACTAAAATATTGGCAAGCCGCATAATTATATTTCTTTTGTATTAATTAAATTCATTTATATAATATCTGATCTCACCAATAAATTATTTAACTAATGAATGTATTTTGGATATTATAATATGAAACCATTACGGCCTGAAACAATATTTATCGAAACGATAAATGTTCTTTAGATTTTTCGTTTTTATAGAAAAATAATATTATGTTTCAATAAAATGAAATCAGGAGCGAAGACTTTATCTAAAAGACAATCTTGATTTCCTATTTTAATATGCATCAAATAAATCTGAACCTTAAACTTAATTTATTCAGAACTTGGCCTATAAAATGTCACCTATACGAACACGAATGGTTAATGGTAATTAACGTTTACTGTTCTAAAACCATTCAACAATTCTCTCAAGGTAACTTTTGGTCAAAGAAACATTAACAGGGATTGTTTTTTTTCTCAAATTAAGGTGAGAATTTATTACATCTTTTTTCTTAATTATTTCAAAGGTAGAGCAGACCCGCGATAATTCCTGGAAAATTTAAGACATTTACTAATTTTTTTAAATAAAAAAATAAAAAATTGGTAGATATAATTTTTATTTTTTATATTGCAGTGGCTAAGAATTGAACCCCAATCAATTGCTTGGAGGGCAACTATGCTATACATATAAAACCGACTATTTAAAAAACGGCGGTATAAATTCATTGTGTGTCGGCACAGATAATATAAGTAGAATTAGAATTATGTTTTTTTAATGTTTTTGATTTGAAAATTGAATGTTACATATAATATTCTTCCGAAATTATATTTTATACTGTCGCAGAATCGTGAAGATTAAGGAGTTTTGAGGCATTTAACTGATATTATTCCTTGAAAATTTCAAATCGATCCGATAAGTATTTTCCAAGATATACGCATAATCTCTTCTGTTAGAAAATAGGCGGGGTACAGACCGAAGTGCAGCTGCTCTTTTTTTTCTTTGCTCTTTTTATCTTTTCTTAGGTATGAATGATTTCATAAAACGTTCATTTTATACCTAAAGTCTAAATTGAGTTATTTCTTGTACGAAATAAGAGTAAACTTCTTCCGAAACTTTAAACGAGTTTTTCTGAAAACTGTGTTTTCCAAGTCGGTGACAAAGATTTATAAAGAACGACTCATCCGATCGGTTTGAAATTTTATCGCAATTTTCTCAAATAGATTTCTCAGGTATTAATCGAAGAAAGAAGATTTTGAATGATTATTTGTCAAAAATTCGTTTTTTTTACGAAGCCGCCATTTTGTCAAAATCAAAATTTCGATTATTTCTTCTGTCAATACGTAGTTTTATCTATTTACTAAAATAATCTTTTAGGACACACTGACCCCCAGATTCTTACCCACCCCTCATACACTTTTCCTTCCCAGAACTTCCTCTTCTGCCTCTCCTTCCCTTCCTAAAAAAACCCTTCACACAGCATCCCCAAAGATGACATAGGCCCCGAGGAGAATTATTTTTCTCAGGGCCTCCTGTGTGGAGCTAATGTAAAAAAAATCTCAATTTTCTGAAGCGCTGTTAATTGCTGGGCTTTCGAAAATAAACTACGCGTAGATTCTATCCAAATTTGAATTACACTTCACTACTAGCTCTCCATTTTGATGAAAAATTAATAAAAATAAATTTAAGTTGCAATTGTGAACTGAGTAACACTAATGTTTAAATCGGCTGTCCAATTAAATTAATATTACTATTTATTCGTTATTTTTCAATCCAGTTAACACCTCGGTGTAATCGTTTGCTTCTGGTGATCAACTTCTCGATAGGAGATCCACACCTCATTATTCATCTCCCTGATACCTGATATGCGATTGATCGAGAATAGAGCGGTGGAAACAGAGCTACCGTCATTAGTATCGAGCCGATCAACGGTTTTAATTGATGCCAATCTGGTTTATCAGGGGTTCATTAAAACGGTTCAAAACTTTTCGAAATTTGTCTCGGTGACTCACATTATGATTTTTTAAAACCTCAAAAATGTCTAGTTTAAATTTATGCAAAAGATAATAGTAAAATCTTTAACATACATACCAATCATGATGTTTGTGCGAAAAAAAAACTCGTCTTACACTATACATTATAATATATGTCGTACATGGTGACCCGGCAGTTGATCCGCCGACAATTGGCCCCCCCGGGAAGGTTTTTTAAAAATTATAATTCTTTGTTCATTATTTACCAATTTCAAAAGTAAAATCGAATTGAAAATATTCCTAATAATAATTTGGTATAAATATCAAACAAATTTATATACAATATTTTTTTTACTTTTTTTTGTACTTATGCGCTGGTGTACACAGAATATACCTATGACAAGAAGATTTTTTCTTGATGCATTCGAATAAAATATGTTTTATACTTTGTTATTCGGCAGTACATCCTCTCTGCACGTCCCTTCAGGGTCACTTAGTTATATTTGGTGTAATTAGGTATACCGTTATTTTCATTTTGCATAAAGGTATGCCGGGGGGCCAATTGTCGACGGATCAACTGTCATGGAACTCATAACATATTTAGTTATTCCTCTCTTGTGAAAAAAATACTCGCCTTGGCCTAACGACGGGTATTTAGTTATTTGCTCTCGTAAAATCGGGGGAATAGCCTTTTTTGTAATAAATGTCTTTTTAATAGCCCAGAAAAATATTTTATTTTTTTTATTTTTTTTTTACACACTTTACAAATATAAGACAAAAAGTCCCGATAAACTGCTTTTTAGCAGTTTGTCTAACGGGTTCTTTACATTTAAAAATCTTATTATAGTGAGTTAATATTTTAACAATTATATAAAATAAAAAATAAAAATTTTATAGATATATAGAGAAAAAAAAATTATGAAAACATAAATAACAATTTTTAAGTCTTTAGAATAAATAATATGTCATTGTAAGCTAACTCAAATTAATTCTTTCAGTAAACCAAGTCTTCAGTAAATTCACCAATTTTATTGTTTGTTTTGGGCACAGTTTTTAATTTCTACACATTTAAACAACTGGGAATCATGTTATTTAATGTTCTTTGTCCATATTTATGTGTACGCTTAGGTTATTTGTGCTGAAATATAATTTTGTACCGTAGAATTGGTCTCACTGAAAGAATTTTGACACCTTTTCGGTTATGGTTTTATCGTATAAAGTGGCAAATTAAGTTATTTAGAAAATGATTATAAAATATGTCTGCTTAGATGCTTTTTCTTGCATAAACCAAAACAGGCTGCTGGTGTACAGCGGGAATTTAAGCCTTATCGCCATCTACACAATGAGTATTTTTGTGATGGGCCTGATTCCAACACGTTGTTCATCGCCTGATTGATGTTTTGTAAGGATTCACAGATTTTAGTTCAACTAAATCATCTAATCTATGTATGTAGTATGTACCTACCTACGCATTATTAAATATGTATAAAATAGGTGTGGGCCATAAGCAAATTTAATTATTATTCCATATATACATAAGTCTTTTAATAAAAAAAATTACAAAAAGTAAAAAAAATAAAATAAAAAATAAATAAAAAAAACACTTCTTTATTTTTCTTTTGGAATGTTCTTGTTATTTCTCTTCTCTATATTTTATTTTCTATTGATAAATATATAATTTACACTTATAAGTAACTTCTTGTATCTACCATCAAAACCTTAATATTATTTATCAAGTGTTATATTTAAGTTTAAGACAATATTATAGTCAACACACTATTTATATGTAAAATATCTGTTCATTTTGACTGTTCTAAAACGGGCAAATTGCCTAGTTGGACAGCCAAAGCTCATTATAACAATGTAATATGTAATGTTTCTCAAAATAAATAAATAAATTTATGCATTTATATTTATTATAATATCATTAATGTTCCAAAAAAGCTATTTAAAAAAATAAAAATAAACAGCCAAATATTATATTTTATTGAACATATGCATACTTACATAAATCTAAATGCAGCGATAAGTTAATAAACTAGCATAATAAAGAAATTGTACAGAAAGCTATTAAGTCTTTTGATCCAATAATTATTTTTACTTGGGCTCGAATCAGTTTGCGTTAGAACGGCCGATTAGCATAAAGCAGGGAAACAACTAAGTGATTCAACTTTTAATTTATATTTTAATTAAATGGTCGGACTATTTATTTTCATGTCCTCGTATAATTGTTCAGAATATAATATATTACCCTCGGTCATGGATAAAAAGGCGTCAATAGTTCAACACCTCCTAAAATAAAATGTTTGGTTAAAACCCTTTCAAGGTCCGATTTAAAACTAACACGTCGTATTGTTAAATGTAAATTTTATACGTTTTTTTTTCTATTCTGTAAAGCGTTTTGTCTATTCTATATCATTATTTTTAAGAATGTATTTTTTTTACATTGGCTTCATACAGGAGGCCCTGAGAAAAAAAATCGCTCAAGGCCTTTGTCATCTTTGGGGATGCTGTGTAGTGGGTATTTTTATAGAAAGGAAAATATATAATCGGAAAAGAAAAAAAGGCTTGAGGGTTCGGTAAAAATCTGGGGATCAATGTATCCAGGAGTGACTTACGAATTAATCTATCCCTCCCACTGCGGCGCAAAACGATGGGTCGAGAGAGTTTGGCTAGAGAGGTAAAAAGGTCTGCCTCAACCAGTCCCTCAGTGAAAGAAATAATGCTTCTAATTGCCTTGGAATATATGAGCTATGTTGTTCAGATATTCTACAAACCCGATCATAAGTGACGGATTTATTTCGTGCCAATTTGTGATGTAACATTTAATTTTAAAATGAAATTGAATGAATGTGATAAAATGTGAAGTGATAGTTTTATTACAAATTTTCTTAAGAAAAGGAATATACTTATATTGAAAATTTTAAGTTTATTCTATTTTAAGTACCTTGAGTCGAATATTCGTTCGAATATATTTTTAAGCCAATTTACATTTTCAATATCAAAATTTTAATATAAAAAAAAAAAATATGATTTCTAATAAACACATCGAAAAGATTATTTAATCTTAATTTTAGAAGAATTTTATTTTTGCAAAAGGGTTAAAAATAACCAATAAAAAGGAACATTTCAAATGCATGGGAAGAACCGATAATTATTGCGTGCAAACCTTGACAGGCAAAAGTTTACAGATATTATTTTCACATTATTCGAAGGATTAAAAGGCTGTTCCTCATAGGTGGAAGGGTAAACCGACGCACAAATACATAGAAAGCTAAGCTTTTTTACTGCTTCCTCTCACTGCGTTACCTGTATGACTATTTGACACTAACTCGTTAACCCGGCCTGGTTTTACTGAATCAATAAATTAAATGATGGCTGCCCATTTTGTTGAACAACCTCCAATTAAATTTTACTGTCCCTCCATTATAAATCTATCACCATGTTTTGGTTTTAGCTCAAAATTGGAAGAATTTATTTGCTCCACAAATCAAGACAACTTGAATAAATTTGATTCTTAATTACTTTACATATATTTCAAAATGTTTTGCATTTTGTTAACGTATCTACCCACAAGTTACACTACTAAACGAGATGAAACCAACCCTTAGAAATAAATATTTAAATAATTTAATATATGTAAAGTAATTAAAATATTTTAATTTAATTCTTAGGGTTGGTTTCATCCCGTTTAGTAGAGTAATTTGAAGGTAGATACGTTAACAAAATGCAAAATATTTTAACAATATTTATGGACGAAGGCCTCATTTCCTTTTCCAGTTGTTATTATAGTATGTTGAGTTTACCGCCGATTATGTTTGAACAATTTATTTAACGTTCATGTTAATCAATCATTTATTATTTAAGGTTCGTGAAATAACCTAAAAATAATTTACACATCCTCCAGACTGATGGTGTCCATATATAGATCGTCCAGTTGATTAGTCAGACATATCCGAATAATCAAAATTTGAGTATGCAGTTATATATAAAAGTGTACCCTCTATTTGGTACAATACTCAGATTACTTAAAATAACCACCAAATCAATTATAATGCATAAAAACTTGTAGTGAAATAAACAAAAAAAAATTATGTTTTCTGGGTTACCATATTTCAAAATGTCATAATAAAGTACCAGACCTTATGCTATCCGGTGCTATTTTATAGCATATTTAACATGTAAAATACAGACAAATGTAAATAATATTTGATTTACGGCGAGCATTCGAATAGTGCTTTCCTCGTTATCCCGTAAATTTCTATATGTAGATGTCTGACTAATCGATTGGATGATCGATGCATAACCTAATACTTAGTTTCCACAGATATTAGTATATATATAATATTGTTGCTCTCCTTTGGACGTAGACAACTCTGGGCAAAACACACCCATTTCCGTTGTGAAGGGCGGAGGTCGAAAATAAGATATTGGGTTCTCCAAACATATTTGATGTTAGAAGGGTTTCCTGAGAAGCTTTTTTATCTGTACACGGTTGCAGAAAGCGAATGAATTTGCGGTACCCATACTATTACAATTTCATATTAAAACAATTAAGACGCGTTGCTTCACAGAATTTAAATAACCCACCAAATTTCAAAGTTAATATTCAATTTCCGCGAAAGTCCCATTCAAGTTCAGTTACTATCCAAGTACTGTGAAACAACCGGCCAGTGAAGAAATAATAGCAGAAATTTTGCAGAACTTGAGTTTTAATTTTGATTTTTAACGAATTGTTCAAATCTGTGAAACGTAATTATACAGAGCGTGGCTACATTTAATATAATTCATCTTATTAATTGATTAAGGCATTTAGAGTAACCTCTTGAATTTGATTATAGTAATCCCAGAGAGAGGTCATCTTCCTTCTCGCACGTCTTGTACTAAAAAGAAAAAAGCAGAACATTATAGAACGGTGAAGCCTCGTACGACCTCTCTTCAATAACAATGTACTACTAATAATAAGGTAATAAGGTAGGTACTTTTATCGATACAATGCTTAATTAAAGTCGAGCAGAAGCCAAATAACGAAAAAAGAGGAAAATTATATATTTTATATGGAACCTCGTACACCCTGATAATATTAGATAGAAACTACTGCAGTTACAATTCTTAATAGATGATTTAATCATGTCGTAAGCAAAGTCGAGCCGAAGTCAAACAATAAACGGTTGCCTAACAAATAAAGTTGTATAAGGGGCCATCCATAAATTACGTCACACGAATTTCATGATTTTTTGACACCCCCCCCCCCCCTCCCGTCCCTGTCACACCCTGTCACATTTGTGAGACCTCCTCCCCACTAGCGTGACATCACACGTTTTGCAATTTTACATGTAAAAGTAATAATAGCTGGTAATATTTACCACAACGGAGGGGGCGAGATGGCCTTTTATAAACTCGCGAGAATATGTGTGTGAGAACACGGGGCACGGGATTTCATGGATGTTTTCTTTCGTCGGGCGGAACGTGTGAAAAATCCTGTCTAAGCCTAACTACATGTGACGTCACAAAGCTGAAGACCCCCCCCTCCCCGTACGCCTTGTCACACTATGTCACACTTCTCTACATCTCTCCCCCCTCCTTAAGGAGTGACGTACTTTATGGATGGCCCCTATGTACCTACATACATAGTTTATGGAATTATTACACACAAAGTTACCAATAAATGTTGTTTCTCGTTATATTTTTATGTTTTCCATTTTTCATTCATTTATAAAAATCAATTTTGGGAGGCAAATGTACTACTTTCCCCTTCATGAACTAAAATCCTTTAATTTTGTTACTTGTTTTCAGTATAATATTAGAATTGTAGGCATTAACCGTTAATTGTTCCGATATTTTAAGCCTCTATCAATGTTGGGAAAAAAATAACAGTCTTATTCAGAAGCGCTCATCGAGCCTAGATTACATCGCGGATCAAAAATCTTCATCAATTTGAATCAGCGTAAAATAATATTTTATTCGAAACCTACGTTAATGGCTAAACTGAATTTAAATAGAGTTAATTTGAATTGATTACGGTCATAGACGGAAGCCTGTCTCGCTCATTAGAGAGAAGAAATGGTATAAAGTGGACGGCTGGTCTGTTCCAAGCCTCTAAATTAAAAATAAAACGATTCCACGGTGTCAAATGCTCGTTGTTTACGGCGCATCAAAACTTTATTACGGGTCGTGTTATCAAGTAATTAAGTCATAAAAAGCAAAGTTTCTTTAATAGGATTTGTATTCTGGTGTGAGTGCTTTTTCATCTGCTTAAGAGCTATTACGTTTCCAGGGCTAGCAAAAGACGTACATAATAGAATACACATTTTACAACATTTCTCTCACAATTTCCCGACATTTATTCGTATAGTTACAGAACCATAGGGTATAAGGGTTTTTAATAAAAAAAACAGTTGTTTTTGTTGTTTCAAATCACACAATGTTACACGCAACAATCAAAAACATTTAATTCGTAAATGTAAAATTGTCCGAAATTGTGCCGGCCGTTCCAATAATAGGCGGTGGAGTAAATTGTCGTTATAGTTGTCTTCCAAGTAGTTGATCGGTGTACGATTTCCAACCGTGACAATTGGTTTTTCTTTTTAAGTTCCTAATAGACGTAATTTAAGGAGTCATAAAATATTCCATCTTGAATTATTTAATAACAATATTGCATACTTCAATCCTCTGTCTCGAATGTGTCGTCTATATAATAACTACCATTGAATGTGACCATATAGATATCTATGCAAACAATCTCATACATAAAAAAAAAAAAAACAAATTATCAAACTCCTACCATGACACTTCGTGGAGAACAGTTATGTAGCTGCTTTATTGTCATACCCTTTCTTTCTTTATTATTTTTTTCTCTTTCTCTGCAGGGTATTATACTTGACACAACTTGACATTTTGATTATCATTATTTCTGTTATCACTACAAGCATTTCCGTCTTGTAACAACTAAACATCGATTACTCATGCTGTGAACATATCTGTGTTAATATACCAACGGCAATTCTATTATTGTAATAATTGTTAACGCTATGTAAGTGTTTCAAACAATAAATACATAAATAAATAAATTTTCTTTTTTTAAATACGTACAATTATTTTATTTAATATCACGTGGTTTTCATGGGTCTGTGCTGGTACTAAATATTATGTGGAAGACTTAACGAAACAATGTTTTTTTATTGTGTGTTATGTTCTTGATATGAAATACGATTCTCATACCATTCGTTCTTATATTTGCTTAGTACGGGTTAGATGTAATCCTAGATACCAGTCCCAGCGAGAGATCGTACGTCACGTCATCGTTCTAGTATCTACTCTACTTTTTTTATTTCAAACAAGACGCGTGAGAAGGAAAAGGACGAATATCGATGACGTTCGTATGATCTTTTGCTAGAACTAGTTTAGTCGTATTCAAAGACTTTTTGGAAACTAATTTGCATTTATTAACTTCAGGAACGATTTGCTTCGTACTCGTGGTTGGTACAAAATGTTTGAATGTAAGCTACGGAAATAAAATCACGTAAGTAAATAAGCTCATTTCCTGACAACATAACTTTTCCAGTGGTCAAAATAAAGTGATCTAATTTGCAAGGAAATTATACGATTTGGAGGCTCCGGTGGGTTCACTCCCAGCCTCCTCGGTGAGAAGCGAAGGCTTTACTGGCTATTTGTGCAAATGCGGGCGCGAGGATTGCGATTCCTGCGCCTTTAGACTGTATCCGTACAATAATTTGTGGCGAGCAGATAATAACACAACAATTTGTGGCGACTTGGTAATGCGTGAGTTTTACTGTCGATAACTGTTATGATCGTGGGCTCTCGTTTTGAACAATCGTTAAAAATAAAATGAGTATTTTATTACGGCCGTCGTTATTTGGTGGCGACCTAAGCTGTCCCAATAACTGTAATCCTTAGCTACAGGTGTCGGAGAATCGGGCCGTATAAAGCTGTGACTGGGATCAAATCTCAATTATTGTTATTAGGCAGGTACTTGCTCTGTAGTAAAATGATTATATTCTGCCTCTCCTCTTCGAGGTGAGAGAGGATAATATATAATAACGTCGCAGAACGACGCATTTTATTGGTCGCGTTTATTGCAAACTAATGTTTCTGATGTCACCGTTGTTTCTATGTGCAATTATTATTTTATGTAAACGTTGGAAGGTTCCTGGATCATTGGAAACGACTTACACGGAGTTTACTACCAAACTGAGTGACTAGGAAATAGATAAAGAGTTCCAATAAGGTTCACGAAGAGTACGGATCTTTCCACCTGTTAATTTGAGTCACCTTCTAGAAAATAGTATGACATCATCATCTAAAAGCATTTTGGATAATTTTACAAACCTAAGATGAGGATTGATGTCTATTAGTACACAGCCTCAAGTTTGTACTCGTATTTATAAGATAGTTAATCTGTTAACTACTATTTACCCGCTTTATTCAATTTTTCTTAATATCAAAAATGTTTTTTTTTGTTAACGATCATTTGATGTTCAATGATATTTCTCCGATACAGAGCTAACCACAATAATGTAAATATTTGACTGCCTTTTTAGGCGAGTTATTTGAAATAAAAATTTCCCACATATCATTAATTATGTATGATACTTCACTGTAAAGTCACGTCTCTGGAACCAGCTGTTCTCTGAAGGATGTTTTTTTTTTTTTTTTACATAGGTTATTTTTTATTCCCACCAATTTCTTACTGTCTCAGGCTATAATTCTTTTATAAAGAGATTACACGCCATTGGTAACTTTTATGCTAATTTTGATGATGTTTTTAATATGCCCCTGGGGAAAGTGTGCATTTTTTATGCACAATTTAACAGGTTTTTCGTTTGTGTTTTTGTTTCTTCTTCACTGATTTCATTAACTATTAGGTAATCTCACATTTTTCATTTCTTTCTTTTTTCTATATTGTTTTACCACTGTTTATAAACATGTATATACATGGTACATGTGCCGTTAATTCTAAATAAATAAGTAATGCTTCACTTTTTTTAAAATTTAATGCACACATTTTGAAAAACTTACAAATACATATATTTAAAGGCTAATTACAAAAAGCGTTTTTTAACAAAACTGCTTAACGGGAACGGCTGTGCGTCCCGTTTCAAACAAATCTTAATTTTGGATTTGAGGCCAAAGTACCCCAACCAAACTGAAAAGTTATTTTTGTAATCAAAGGTATACCAAATATATAGTGTGAATATTAGCCACTTTATTCTATTTGTGTTTTAAATAATAAAATATAGGCCATTAAAGATTTCAATATAACGATTTAAGAGGAAACTTGGGCAATTTTTTGCGAATAAACGACAAATAAAAAAAAATAAAAATTGACCATGTTTATTATAAAAATATGATATAATATTAAAAAAATATATTTAATAGAGCATTGTGATGACGGTAAACTTAAATTATAAATGTAACGTCGTTAAATTATAACGTCGAATTAATTTGTCGCATATAATTTATAATTACTACCCAAAAAACGATTATTAACAATGTATTATTCTTTCGTAATAATACAAATAAAAAATCACAATTACTTCCAAAATAAAGCAAAATTGATTTGTTTTATTACACTTCATCATGATTTTAAACAAAAATAAATAAAGTAGTGCATATCCGTAATATAATAAAATTTGGACTAAAAAAGTAATAATTCAGTTTAGTTAGATATTTTGGTATCAAATCCAAAATTAAGTTTTGTATAAAATGGTCGCGCAGCCATTCCTTTTAGCTCAATTGAGAAATAATTTCTCGTGTTTGCATTCTAAAATATAACATAATAGTTACTTCAATATACAAAGCCGAAAGATGATAACAAAGTAAAAATGCTTCATATAAATAACACAAATACATTTAATCACAAAACAGAAAGTTATTACGTTCTTGCAACATTAAATTCAATTTCACTGAAATAATTTTTTTATAGCTTTTGAAGGTTGTATAATTGTTATTATCGTATCATTGAATACGAAGATATACTAATTAATCTAAAAGAAACACGGAACAGAACAGCGCGCAGATAAATAAAAAATGTTATGGTGGCAACTGGGTATCGAATCCAGGATCTCTGTCTTATTTGGGGAAAAATAGTTGTAGATATTATTATGAATTCTAAATTTGAAATATGTGATCGACAAAAATGATGAAAAATAATTAGTTCCCCATCCCTGTAAGACAGAGATCCTTCGTTCGATTACCAATTGCGACCATTAGGTACCGATTTATTTTCTGTGTCTTGTTTCATGTTTCGTTTAGAATGTAATAATAATGTTTTATTTCGTGATTTGGGAAGGGTAGCGCAATCCGACACGTCCCATATAATTATATATTTATATGGTTATATGAAGATTCAGTAATTTTTAAGAAAATTAACAACCAGAATAGTCGAGGGCACCCACCACTTTCCCGAACCGTTTTAAGGACCAGATTGGTCCCTCTATCGGTTCTCACATCAAGACTCTATATTTATTTTTTAAACGAAGCTACTTTGAAATGATTCTAAAAGCTCCCGACTGTCCCTACACGGCACAACATACAATTATACATACCAAAAAAATTTTTAAGTGTTCTCATCCGAGGCAGTTTGTTCTCGTTCTTGAAGCTAGCGGAGAGACAGCATTTAAAGAGAAATATAAATTAGAAAGAAAAAGCAATTGAAACATGTTCCCACGGCAGCCACAGCACAAGAGCAGCATCTAGAGCTTCTGGCAAGCCACAGGCAGTCCTGAGGATAGACAGTGAGGAGTAGAAGGAAAGTTGGCCCTTCAAACCCTCAGAACAAAGTTGGCCCTTCAAACCCTCAAACAACCAGAATAGAAAAAAATAGAAATTAAAAAAATACAACCCAATGAATAATCAATTATTTAGGGCGTGGTCTTGGTCTGGAAGGCTGCGATCACCGCCGTGTTGACGGAGGCCATTAGCCGCAACATGACTATGACCCAGCTTCTCATCAGGCCGGCAAATCCAGTCCTAGTTCCGTGAACATTGTTGATGCCCTGCTGTACCTTCTGTATCCAAATATAATTCTGCAGGCGTTCTTATATTGGTTCCGGAGTCGTTCCATCGAGCTTCGGTAGTGGCACAATGTTTCACATGTAATACAAAATGTACTACAAAATGGGTAGTACAAGATGCAATGAACAATGTTTTTTTTTAATTATTGCTGCATTGGAAGAATCTTCGGGCAATCATCTTAGACAGTATACTGAAACTTCTCCTTTATCTTTCAATATCACCATCGTCCGATCGTTAGTATTAACTTCTTCTCCAATTAAAATAATAAACTTAACTACATTAGACACTTCACTGAAAAGAACAGCTGAAATACTTTTAGGTAGGTATAGGTACCTACTTAAACTTAAGTAAGAGAGGTGTAAAGAAAATAAAACAACGTGATACCCAGCAATTAGTATTTTTATTCAATAATGTTATTTCCCATTGGAATGTGCTTAGTTTCCCAGGGTCCCAGCGCAGTGAAGAGTATTGCTCGGTGATTATATTTTTTAAAACAAAACATTTCGCGCCTTAAGTGGGCGCCTTTAAACTCGTTCGTTCCACGCAACCTTCTCACTTCTGCCTCCCGGAGACTTCCGATGACACAATGGACCACGTACAATATTATCTGCACTGATTCTTATTGTAAAAATTTGATTGGATGTTCATTAATTCAAACTGTTTTTTTTGAAGCGTAAAATCCAACAAATCAACCATTTATCATCATTTAGGATTGAGGTTCATTTTCTACGTGAAAGAAAATACTGTGAAAATCTAATTCAAGGAAAAAAACTTTTAATTTGCTATCAATCCAAATTTATTGGAACATTCATAATTTTTTATTGCATAACTTACGGTTTGGATTTTTGCACTCAGTTGCTAGATAGATATTAAGTAAAGATTAAGTTAAGATAGATATTATATAGCCTACTAAGTCTACAATTTTCTCATTCTCATTCATTCTCTTCTAATTCAGCGAAACTGCACTCATTCCAATCGGTCATATAGGTTTCGAAGGCGTTTGGTGCGGCGTCTTTCCATACTGCGTTTTACTTTAGTCATTTATTTTTGTGCTAGGTAGGTACTTATCTCCCTTATTATTTTTGTTAAATATAGGTACTAACTTATTTTTTAAATGCATGTAGGTCTATATATGTAGCAGATATCTGATGTAATGTAGTTATATAAAATTAAAATATTCTTATAATATTTTAAAGATGTAAAAGGTCAGCTTTATGTAATTCCGTTTAGTTTCTCAGTCCAAGGGAGTTTTCATTGGTTGTTGTGAGAACCTGAGTAGATTCTACTGCATTTCAATGGAATTAACTAATATTCATTAAATATCGCCAACCCTTCCGCCTACCGAGATACCGCAGCGCAACGGAAATGTTCTTGGAGGGATGCACAGGTTCCTGGATTGCACTCTTTCAGAGCACTTCTCCGCTAGCGCACATGTAGCCCAGTCGATCTAGACAAAAAACAGGCCCTAACTGGAACACGCTAGGGGAGAGCTGAATTTTTGCAGGTGAATAGTACATCTTATGTGGAGTGTTTTCCAAAAAAGTCCCTACCCCTCCCCCGCTTGCTTCCTCCCCTGTGCTCTCCCAAACATTAAAATGTGGGGTTCTACTAAAGCGATTATATCTCGTAAACTAAAAGATATATCAAAAAAAAAATTTCGTCGTTGAATTTCTTATAAAACTGCCTAAAATTTTACGAAAAAATTTTTTTAATATCTGCATTAGTTTGGCCAATAATAATGAGATTGTTGTTAAAAAAATTTTTTTTTTTGCAAAATTATTTTTTGAAGTTGAATATTTTTTTTGTCTGAGAAAATATGAAAAAATAGTTTTTACAAATAAGTTGTCAAATTTAATAAGCTTTAAAACCATGCATAACAATGTTTACTTACATCTTTTATTTCTATCGAAAATAGTGGACAAAGGCAACGGCGTGCGCGGGCTGGCCGTAACACGGAGTGGCGAGGCCAAGCGACATGTCGTTCTTGTCGCGTCGCTAATTACTGTTTTATCAAGTTGAAACAAACGAAAAAATAAATAAATATGGTCAGTTTGATCGCATATGTTAAAAAAAAGATATGTCTTAAGGTTAAGGTGTGTGTCGGTTTTGTGGTTATATTTTGACGTGGTTGCGCCAAGCCGTGTATCAAGTTTTTTGTGCGTTTTCCCTCCTTCATCAGGTTAAAATATTGAGAAAAAATTAATTAGCAATTAATAAATATAAAAAAACCACTGAAAATGTCTGAAGAGAACATTGTGTATTTTATGTAAAAAAAACCCTTCCAGGAAATTTTGTTAAAGTAAAGAAAGGGTTACAAATGCTAATTAACGCTAGTATTGAAAGAGATAATAATTATGTTAAATTAACCACTTTAGGTAGCGTAACCAACTGTGCACGTAGATTGTAGAAAAATGTATAATAAGCCCAGCAGTATTAAAGCTTTTACAAATGTTAATTGTAGCCTAATGACCAGTAGGTACACCTCAGCCATTCTTACGGCATTTAGAAAATACATTTAATTTCACGGAGAAGTATTTGTGAGTATTATTTGTGATAATAAAAAACAGCGTTTGATCTTAAACCATCTCATAAATATCGTTAACAAATACATTTGGTGTGACCAAAAATAGGGGAAACATTGTAATATAATAGATGACAAATGGGGTGCAAAAATAAAATGTAAACTTTTAGGTGTGTTTGATTTGGTCGTAGCAGAAGCTCGCTATCATGGCATTTGCTACAAGAAGTTCTGTAAAAGTAAACCAACTCAGTATATAGGAACACCTAAATATGATAATTCAGCTAAAAATTTTCTTAAACCCTGTAGTTTTTTAGAAAATACTGACGAATGTCAGTTTATATTAGAAAAATTAGGGAAAATAGTAAAAGACATTTGTGGCAGTGATCTTCCGTACCCATATACATTTCCTAAAAAACAAATAATTGACTATTTTCAAGATTTTATGTATACGTGTATTTTTGGCAGAAAAACTGTCATGTGCATGTCTCACTCAAGTTATAAGATACTAGGCGGCTGGTACAGAAACAAAGATAAGAATGCAAATCTGGAATGTTTAAGAATTGTACTTGCTGCCGCAGAAATAATCAGAAAAGATATTTAAAAAAATGCCACATGATTGTGAAAGCTATCCGGAAATCAGTCGTGGGGGTGATGATTTAGTTCCTGAAACTCTGAATCTGTTCACGTTAACTGTAACCAAGAAGAGATTGTATGATAATGGACCTGATGTTACGAGAAGATGTTTAGTAATTAACCACGCCATAATAGCATCTGCAAGGCCAAGGTCTTTTTGTCATCAATTCAGACAAGTTTGTGTTTTCTACAGAGAATGTACGGATCTAAGAATTTAATAGAAGTGTTGTCGTCATTGGGCATTTGTTCGTCTTGTCATGAAGGTGACAGATACCAAAGATCTGTAATAAGAGCTGGGCCTCCTACAATCGAAGATGATACATTCACACAATTTGTGTTCGAAAATGCCGACGTTAATATAAAAACATTTGATGGCCTAAGCACATTTCATGCCGTGGGAAGAATAAAGTGCAATGTGCATCAATCCAGCCTCTAATTTTACAAGTCTAGATGTACTTCGTCTTCAGTGATGAAATGGAAATTTCGTTAATCAAGAAAATATCCTTCAACCTTGTTACGCGAAGAGAAAAACGAGCGGCTTGAAAGATGTAACCATCAACGACGTCAGTGAATATCTTTCAGAAAAGAGCATGCCGATTCATTATCTTTTGTATATCCAACCAATTATTTGTGGTTAAGTGACATAAAATTAGCATTGTGCATTCAAAAGTTAGCTGGAACGGGTTTATAAACGATTGTGTGACATTGTAACTTCGACCAACCGCTTTTTCTCAAACCCATTGAAATGGTAGCAGGGGCTGATGGATCATCTGAAATTTCAAAAATTATTGTACGGCTAGGAAGTTTCATTTGTAAATGTCATATTTGGGATGCATTGGATCACGGAAGAAAGTGGGCTCGAAGATTTATGGAAAACTGTGAACGGAGGTCCCACAGTGATATACATGATAAGAGGACACGCTTATGCAAGAGCTGTAAGAACCTATGTTCTTACGGGTGCTGCAATCGTCAAAATAATTTGCAATGACTCTCATGATACACTTTTTCCTCGTGAAATAAAAGAAATATTGTGAACAAGGAGATGTCACATGAATTAGCTTGTGAAGACGAATCAGTTGCAATAAATCTTAAATATTTCACCGACATTTAAAACACAATCAAAGCGACAAGTCGGACAGCAAAACTTACAATATGTTTTTACTTAACAATATGTTTTGCTCAGGAGTTTGGACTGATACGTGCTTTGACATGAACAATCTTTGATGATGTCATTAAAAACAGTAGAAGCACTTACGCAAGGGTGTGGAATTTCTCAGTAAATGGATATTAGGAGCTCCATTATTCCTTTCAATCAGTGAAGCTTTTCATAATTTCTTGGGTTTAAGTTACAAGAAAAGTGAGCAGTATGTTGAGCTTAGGGAGAGCCAGTTACGGGATAACCAAGACTTCGTAATTCATACTGGTGACACACAATCCTTTTGCTCGGAAGTCGGGTGAATTAATTTGCATTTCTTCGAGATTAGTATCAGACTCAACTAAAACATATGACGATGCTTATGAGGTAGGGTTCAAAGCTATGAAGAAAATGGCAGGGCAAAGTTTTTCTAAAACTACACAGATCGGATATGATTGATACTCAAGCCAGTAATAAATCTGACAAAGTTAGAAACAAAGAAGTTATAATCAACCCTAAGCAGATATTCAATAGAATATTATGCGTATGTGACAGTCCTGCAAAGCTCAAATCCTACTTTGAGTTTGAACTAGCTTCGCATCCACCTTTATTTGAAGACGTTTTTTTAAAGAAAGGTAAGAAAGCCTCCATTACTACTATTACTATACAATTTAGTGTTAAAGCGTTTTTATATCGTAAATCAATTAAAAAGTACTCGGTGTTTCAATTTAAAACTATAAATACCTACCTAAGCTCAAATCGGTCATCTTCAGCACAGCGGGCTAGGCCCGACCGCCAAGCACGCCGTGCCGCCCTGCTATCGAATCGGATTTTGACCAGTATTAAGAATAAAGGTAAGCAATATTATATATCGTTTTAAAGCTTATTAAATTTGGCAAATAAATTACTTGAAATATTTTTGCGTGTTCCCCCAGATAAAAAAAATATCCACCTTTAAATCAAAATTTTACGAAAAAAAAAAAATTTTTTGCGACAATTTCATTATTATTTGCCAAACCGTAATAGATAACAAAGACAAATATAAAATTTATTTTTAGACAGCTTTCTAAGAAGTTTAACGGTGAACATTTTTTTCAGATGCATATAATAGTTTAAGAGATATAATGGATTTCGTAGAACTCTAAAATTGCAAAGTTTGAGAGGGGACAGGGGAGGAAGCAAGCGGGGGAGGGGTGGGGACTTTTTTGGAAAATACTCCACATAAGAAGTACTATCCACCTGCAAAAATTCAGCTTTCCTCTAGCATGTTCCAGTTCAATGCGTTCATTGACTGGGCTAATGAAGCTAATGGCACAGACTACGTCAATCCAAGAATACCATCATCACTGACTTGGCTGCCTGGGTGGAATCCGCACTGATGGCCCTTTGGAGACAGGAGACGGTTAAATCAATATCCTCCAAAAAGGACTATTTGCATAATTTTTTATTTATATATTTTCTTTCCCTCCATTTTTTTTTAAATTTATGCATTGTTGTTTTGTTTTACTCTGAATTATAGAAGGCCCTGCATTACACTCTCCCTGCATACCTTCTGGAATAAATATACATTTTTTTTTATTGTGAAAATGACATGTTTTCTGATTTAATTTTTTTTTTAATTTTTACAATAGCTCCACGCAGGAGATTCTAAGGAAAAAAATTCCTTTCAGGGCCTGTGTCATCTTTGGGGATGCTGTGTGGAGGGTATTTTTAGGAAAAGAAGGAATGCAAGGCGATGTTCCGAGAGAGTTCTGCTTGACAGGTCCAAGGTCTCCTTCAACCATTCTCTCTTTATCCGGCCTGTCACGCATTTGGTAGACATTCGTCTCCGCCTCCCAGACCTTTCCCCATGAACCCTGCTAAGTCACCAAACATACCGAACCACTATCGCGGCGGAATGGTTACCCATTAAATGGTTCCCAGTACGGCGACACCCATAATCGCCTCCCAAATTGAAAATTGCCTTAAATATTAACATCATTTCTGGTGTCAGACAAAAGGGAAAACATGTTCAAGCGTATCATAATTATATGTATATATTTTCTGGTATAAATTTATGTTCTGTGTCTAAAAACGTTGTCCCGTTTTGTTGGTTATTAGCAGACTGAGGCACCCCAATGAGAGCTTTGCACAGCACTGCCTGCGCCTATAGCTGCGCCTGTCCCGGGCGCTCTTCAGTGGCGATAAAAGCCCGAGGTGTGACCACGAGTGTTTCATTATTGGGACTTATTGGGACTAAACTGGTCCTAATCACATCACAAGGAGAGACACTGTCCACTTAACTTGGAAGCGGAATCGGGTGCAACACACAGAGGAATCATTACAACAAAACACTATTTAACTTATTAGAATCAAATGGACGTTTTCAATGTTTTGTTCGTCCAGTTTCATTACGGGTCGTCTTTTCATATGAATTCAGGATGAAAAATTTACGGCTTAAAATGGAGAACATTATTTATTTTTATTCATTTATTTATTTATACATTTATTACAGTACAATACATTAGAAAATGATGCTTTGTCTATCCAACTGGGAAGGTGTCCCGTTTCAGGACAGCCAAGTTGCACGATTAGTTCATAATAACAAAGGAATGGTTTATTTATGTCCTTGAAAGTATCGCAAGGATGTGATTCTTACAAGGTCATTTTGGATAACATTAATGGTTGCATTTGGACAAAGGAATGGTTTCTTTCAAGAGATCGCAAGGATGGGATGCTTTCAAGGTCATTTTGGAGAACATTGTAATTGCATAAGTAAAATAATGCACTATAATTTGAACAGTGTGCACTATAATTTTTAAATATTTACTAATTTTATTATTTGATATATTTTGTCTGCGGTTGTTTTGCGTATCTATTAATATCATTTGGAAGTGTTGCGTATATCAAATCATATATTGATAATAAAAGTACCATATCATGTGGTTGTTACTGACTATAAACGTATTTCCGGTCGGTATTGTGATTTTCGCTTATTTTTTCATGATTTGTTGACGGCAACGCAAAGCAAGTGGTAGGTACCTTAAAGTGACTTATTTATGGTTATGATTGAGGTGTGACCGCATTTTTGATGATAACAAATCATTTTTGATGATAAACACGAAGGCATGTACACAAAATTTTATTGTAATATTTTTTTTAAATCTGACTGAAAAATTAACAAATCATTATTGCATTTACATGGCTTAACAAATATGATTTTTTGGGATGTTAAATTTATTGTATATAAAAAGTATTAAATACATTTCCAGGTTCTAATAAGTTCCGTGTTTTCCAAAAAAATGCACGCCGGTTTTTTTGTTGACCAAATATATTTTTTTTACGTTATCTCAGCAACAGAAAAAAAATCATCAGGGCCTAACCCATCTTTGGGGATGCTGTGTGGAGTGAGTTTTTAAGGAAAGGAAGAAGAGAAATTTCTGGGAAAGAAAAAGGTATGAGGGGTAGGTAGGATTCTGGGGGTCAATGTGCTCAGAAATGACGAACGTGTGAATCCATCTCTCCCATTGCAGTGCAATGTGATTCACAAAAAAAATTCAAAAATAACATAAAAATTTGAATAAAACATAATGATAGGGCCTTTGCCGGTGCACTCACCCAAATTCGAAATAAGTAATGAATCCAATTGTTTTGTTTTGTTTTGGAGGAAGGAACTTTGTAAATAATAACGCATCTTCAGGAAACTTTAAAGGACTCGTGACTTTTATTTGCTCTATTCCCAATTACATTGTGAATGTTCAGGAGCTCCAAACTACCCAACCCAAACCAAGGAGTTTACGTTTGACTTGTTAAGAAGGTATGGTGATGAGACGAGAAGTGAGTGAAAAAACCTAAACATAGGCTTTTTATAATGCTTCCTTGGTAGAGGGGAATTTGCATCTCCTGACATCTATGGATAATTTCTTCAATTAATTAAATCAACTTTACCTAAACCAATAAATCGAATTATCTGGAGAGGTGTGAGTCCTAGCTAATTAGGTTGAATTTTGTACACCAATGTTGTTATTATTGTACCAATGTGGTTTGTTATTATTAATGCAACCAATCTATTTTTTTATTTATTTATTTATTTTTTTTATTTTTATTTAATATAGATATATAAGTTTACAGTGGGTTAATATAAATTACATATTGGTTCAGAAATTCTTTAAAATTGCAGTCTCACCAAAGAAGAAGCTAGTTCTTGTGCTTGATGAGCGAGTTACACTAATTATGACAGAAATAGAATAACATTATGCAATAGGTTATATAACATTATATAATGGGAACAATTGAAACTTCTGGATCATCTATATGTGAAGATGTACATACAATGGGATATGGTTACATACTAAAATATTGTGCACTTTAGAGAAATTCGAAAAATCTAAATTATATAGAAATAAATATAGATTGACAATAGTTAGAAAGAAAGAGAAAAACAGGTAATTATTTAATTAATTATTCCTGATGAAGTGTTGCTTCAGTTTGAGTTTCAGTTTATTGATGTCTTTGATTTTTTTTTATTTCAATCGGAAGATTGTTGAAATACTTTATTCCTAAATAAATAAATAATATATGTGTGATATAAATAAATGTAGGTATGTTCACAAAAATTATAAACTAGCTTTTCCCCGCGGCTTCGCTCGCATGGTATTACGGGAAATTACTGTAGCGCTTGCACTTATCAATTATCTCCCGCAAATCTTCATTGAGAGAGTCCGGCTGGAGAGATCAAAATGGCCTCCTCTACATGTCTCTCCCGATCCGGCCCGCCACGCAATAGGTAGGTAAAAGCATCCGCCGCCAAGACCTAGACAAACCTCTCCCCATGAGCCAGAGCTATATATGATATGAAATACGTGCAAAATAATATTTTAAAATTTATTTTTAATAATGTTATCCTCTTCGTCGACGTAGCGAGCCAGCAGTGATATCTGGATGTACCACTTCACCAAATAAAGAGGTTTCGGTTAATTATTTGTTTTCCTCATCTGACTTTTTATCTCGCGCTCATGTGGAAGAGTGGATGTGGATTGTGGGTACAGTCAGCGCAAGCGATAACTAACGCCGATACAGTCCGCAGAATGGCTACCTACTGCCTATCAGGCCTGCCCGCTGTAATAAAGATATTCATATTTTAATACTGAATCCGCAAAGATCCCAATAAAAGCTCGCGTGGGTATTCCGAATTGTCATATTAAACCGTTGATATAAAATTCATCAGGTAATCCTAACCTCTGTGAACGAGATACAGCATGGCATACCAAAACAAAAATAAATATCTATGGTATTTACATTACTACAGTGAATACATTCCATGTAGATTAGACGGCCTCCGTGGTCCCGAGGCAAGACTCTCGACTCACAATCCGAAGGTCGCGGGTTCGAACCCGGCGTGCGCAAATAAATTTTATTTGATTAATTTGTGTTATTTCACAATTTATTCATTTAAAATAATAAATAGTATATTTGCGGCACGTTCCAGAGTGGAAGATACTATCAGTATCGCCCTGGTGTAAGACCACCATTCAGAATTGAAACGTTGCTTGAAATGGCTTTAGCCGTTTTTAGTGACCAGATCTGAATAGCCAGGTACTTCCCCACCTTCCTCTTCCCTATCTCCTTCCCCTCCCCACTACCTTCAGCCTCACAACATACCCCCGATTGGGGATGCCATAGTCTCACTGGCTCCAGACGGGAGCAGTTGGGACTCTTGTGCGGTATTAACTCTAAAAAAAAAAAAAAAAATAATGGAAACAATTTCACTGTTTCACTAGCTTTTTGACTCTCTCTCTCTCTCTCTCTCTCTCTCTTACACTTACTTATCATCGTGGTTTGACAAAGGGTGTTAGGCACGGTTGCGTCATTCGTGGTTATTCAATCTATATATGGATAATTGTACGCAAGAATTGAAAGAGGTGGGATTGGGCGCGAAATTGAGTAATCTGTAAGTTTGTTGTATGCTGATGATGCGGCGCTGATTTCTAACAGTTTGGAAGATCTACAGTCTCTTGTCTACGATCAACGAAGTATGTATGAAGAATGATTCAATGATGAATGTAAGTAAGTCTAAAGTCACAGTGTTTGAAAGAGGGAGTATGAAATGTAGTTGTGAATGATTAATAATTAGAGCAGGTGGATGAGTTTGTGTATTTGGGAAGTATGTTTACGAGGGATGGGAAGATGGCTAAATGCAGGAAACTACTAATGGAGGACTGAACGCCGTTGACTCTTACCAAAAACTGTCCAAAAAGGTGCAGCTAGTAGTTAATAGAGTGCCGATATCTACCCTGATGTATGGAAGTGAGGCACGGAACTGTCAGAAGAAGGATGGAGGTAGACTGAATGCTGTAGAAATGAGATTCCTGAGGCGTATGTTTGATAAAACCATGTATAATCATTTGAGAAATGTGGAAATTTGCAAAGAATGCAAGGCTGATGTAAGCGTAATGAGTAAGATTAATAAAGGGACCATTTCGCCATCTCAATTCAATTTCATAAATTTTTGTATTGTAAATTTATGGCCCAATTGACTTTTGAATATATATTACCTATAAGTTTGAGTGTTTATTACTCTGAACATTATGACTTCGAATCTTATTCTATCGTGTCGTAGGTGAAGAATTCATGAAGAGATTGAAAGTCTGGTGGACAAGCAGGATCTTGAACCGGAATCGAATTCTGAAGTAAGCCTTTTAGTGGTAGGTACATCTTTCATTATTCGGCTCCTCAAAAGGAGATAGCAATTGATGCCTATATACGGGTTGTGGCTCGAATCCACCTCTGTCGTTGTGAAAAAAATGAAAAGTTAGGTAATTATTTACACAGTTCAAAAATACGGTCATCTCAAATGGTTATTATGGCAACCAAAACTCCAGCTATTAATTATGGTAGCAAGCGGGATGTATCTTTTGGGGGAGAATCTGCAAGCTTTATATTGCAATAGTTCTTAAAATAAATGTTGATTACGTATGCTCTTTGAGAGTGGAAGGCACCGATAGTTATTATATAATGTGCGAAGAGACAATAGATTGGTCTCAGAGTGTTACATTTTGCACTACAAGGGTCCATTTTGTCCATTCTTGTTCAATGGATCCGATCGATTGTATGATTTGGTGACGATTATTCCATATCCACATAAGAATTTCTCCTTTAAGTGCCCGCTTCAGCAATACCAAGGCCGTGGGCGCGGGAAGTTACAATAAAATCTCGCAAATCTCTCGAAATATTTACAATTTTATGAGTAAACTCTGTATTCCAAATTATACGGATTAACGATAAATTATTGTAATTTTTTTTAATGCCTGAATTTCAGTTGCGAAAACACGGTTATTCACAGTATTACGAGAAAGCAAATTAAGAATGGTGTAAACATGCTTTTTGTAATATGTAGGTACTTGCGTGCCAACTAATTTATCTACTTCAGAAAATGAAAAGCAAAATAATGATAATTCTTCTCCTTCGTGTGCCCTATCAGGTCCCCCCGAAGCGACGATAGCGATCACTCTGGAAAATGTCTCTCTGCCCGGAATAGCTCCTCCGCACTTCTAATGCCGGTTCACTCTCGTATATTTCGCAGCCAAGACATTTGTCTCCTACCTGGTCCTCTATCTTACCTTTCAATATTAATTTGAGCAAGTGATACTTCTCCCCTCGAAGTTTGTGACCCAAAACTAAATTCTTTACAAAAAAAATGGCAGTTTTTTTACCAATCATTTATGTAAAAAAAAATGTGCCTAATATGTTTTTAATTCTCACTTTATAAGGCTCTCGTAGATTGGCGAAACTTACCTTTTATAAATATGTAAGTACAACTACAAGATCTTTTCTCAATAAAGTTCACATTTTAAACTAATAACACACACACACACTCACTTACCCATAGCAATACCCACACACCCACAGACTACTTCCAACTAATCGGAGACACAGCATATATTACCTTCGCGATAGCTCTCTATCAGCAGAGGCGAGAATCGGACGTCTTCAATTGGACGATTTGCCTAATTACCGCAGCGGCTCTGCATCGCTTGGAGGGACTATTTATCAATAGGCACTAGCGAATATATTTATTAAATCGTTAATATTTTGTATTTTATTAACAAATGGAGATTGCAATCTTCCCTAAATGTCATATTTCTAAAGGCTCTGAGAAATTGAAACTACTGTAGGTACGTATAACAGTCAGAAAATTGCACCAATTAATCAAATTCCGGCTAAAAATTCAAAACTTTGCTTCATTTCTTTCAAATTTCTACTCCAAATCGTACACAAAAGTGGCCCGCCCTTAGGCCCCATTGAAAATAGCGAAACGGTGCAATAACTACTGTCATAATTATGGAAGATTGTGAGTGTAAATACGTTTGTAAAATTATTTTTGTAAAATATTCTTCTAGGAAAGTTGAGTGGCAATCTCGTACATGACCCCACTTTGTTCTCACTATTCTCGCCGCGTAAACTAAGATATGCGCCTGGTGACGACATTTGTACCTATATAGTTAGCACATAATTATTTTTCCTGTTATACATTCGAGAAAACTCGAATATGTACACATAAATAAAACATATGTAAATAAAATGTACATAAATAGAATACGGATGTACCTTATACATAAATATGTAGGTACACACACAAAAAATGCTAACTAAATAAATAAAACACGAAACTTCGCTTATTTGGGGCAGCCGCTTATTTGGGACAAAAGGTTTCGATGTGTCCCAAACAATGGGAATCGACTTATTGGCCTTGAAAGCAGAATACTGTCACAATAACGTTATTATAATTGTATTTTTATCGAAGGAATCAAATACTTTGGGGTGTGATATATACACCACTTTATTAAAAAAATTATATTTAACATCTGACCGGATTTCGCTTAGCTTCAGAGCTTATTAAATTAACTAAAGCTAATTACATACGGACACATACATATAAGCAAATAAAACAATGGGTGAAAGAGAAAAAAATAGAAAAGAAGGAGACAAAATTATAACAGGATTGGTAGGTGGGGGGGGGGGGGAGGAAACAGTTTCAGCGGAGATTAATGGTATAAAATAAATATGAGACTATCAGTTAAATTGATTTCGTTATTAATTGTGTTTGATTTATTATCGGTTTTACTTAATTTCGAGGGCTTCTAGATTGTTTAACCTAATTCGAATTGTATGTTTTTGTAATATTTTAGTCGCAGAGGTTTAATCAAATGTGTAATTAGTTTCTACAGATGGTTCGCGATTCTGAAAATGCATTATTATTTAAACATCTTAGATGTTCTTTAACTCTTATATTTACGTTCCGGGCCGTTTTTCCGATATAAAAAGTAGAACAACCATTACCTCATCATCATCCTTATATTTAGTTTTAAATAAGCATTTACCTAAGTTATTATTAGTGTGGTGTATTATAACGGGTATTTATTAAAATTGATTTACTTTAAACCAAAAAATAAATTAATTAAATGGGGTTCTTTGAAATAAACAAAATAATAATATATTATTAAAATGGTAAACCTCGATTGTACAAACTGCCCTCAAAGTAGGAGCCAGGGCCGGCCCAGAACCCGGTATTAAGATGCTGTGGAAGATAAATGGGCCCATCAGCAGCGACTAACCAGCAAGCCTTGTTCCTGTTTCCATGTTCCCCGTTGGCCGATGGTGATACCCTGTTACCTGCTGCCCAGTGCCCAGTGCCCGGGTGGATAATTCTGTGCACTGCGCAATGTTTCCAAATTAGACGACGCGTGGTGACAGACCATTATTCAATATAAATGGACACTTACCAGGGCTTGATCTCGCCATGCCCTGATAAATCCAGTACATTGATACTCATCATACTATAGGACTGTGGTAGACTGTAGGTGCTGTTCTAGCTGTGGAAGGTTCACCATTGTGCGAGGGGCCGAGACAAATTGAATAAAGTACCACCATAAAAGCTGTGTTATCTAAATTGTGTTATTTATGTAGTGAACCTTACTTCTAGAATCTAGATGGAACCAATATGTGGGTTTTTTAGTATTCGATAACCATTTTAGTGTTGTTAGTCTTTGAAATAGATGCATTTGCTAGTACTAACACCTACTAGTTGCGCTTGTCACCTTTCTTATTGACGATTTACATTTCCTGGAATATGTTTATTGCACAAATTTTCACCTCGTTCGGATCCCTGAGAAGATATTGGCATTGACAAAATACAGTGGATCAAAAGATCAAGATATTTGTCATGTCCTAAAATATTTGCAAGGTTTATGGCACTGCAAGCACATTGTTTAAACGCTACAATTATAACGACTTAGACACTAAATCTGTGTTGTTGTACAAAATGAGTAAATAAATAAATCAATACTCGTATGTTGCTGTTTTACATATAGAATTCAAGTTTTTTCTTCATTCGCTTGTACATTTTCCATAGCCCTCTCGAGGTGATTTTTAAAGCAAAATCTTTTTTTACATCTTCACTCAGGGGTGTGAGGAAATTATTTCCGCAGAGCCTATGTCATCTTTGGGGATTCTGTGTGGAGGATCTTATTGTGGAAAGGAAGGAATGAACAAATAAATGCCGGCCAATCGTTCCACAGCAGAGCCGTCGAACTCAAGACCGAGTCGTAGAAACGACCCGTTGTCATGAAACAAATGTGTACAAATGTTGGAGCTACAATGGTTTATAATAAAAATGTATAATTATTATTTGTATCCAGACACCATCTAGATTGCATTTAGTTCGAGTTGAATCTTGCAATCATTCATAAAGATGGCAGCCAATAAAAATATGCGTTAAGAAAAATGAAGATAATATGGGTGGTTCTTAGTCGAAGTTTGGTACAGTTAAAGATGACCGAATTGGATATCGATACCTTAGCTCAGTGGATAAGAGCACCCAACCCGGAAAGTAGGGAGGTCCTGGGTTCGAGTCCCAGAGGTGTAAATATCTTTTTCTGATTTTTCTGTTTCCAGATTTTCGATTGAGTTTCGCTCATAATGTCTTCATTTAATTAAAAATGTACAAGTTCTCTGTTAGTTTTTTCAGATATCACTGCTTCTTAATCAATGGTTTCAGCAATCTTCCAATCAATATACATATTTGATTTAATTATTTTGTTCGAATATTAAAAGTTGGGCAGGGATGCTAGCTTTTCTATATAATCTGATATATTTTTAAGGTCGTTAACAAAATTTTTGGTTTTATGAAATAATGTCACTTTTTGTGATTTTTAACCTTTTAAATATTAACTTAAAACTTTTGTTTTCCCTATTTAAAAATCAGAAAGTATTCAACATATGTATTAAAGCTTCAGGTATGTACTTTAATTTGCAATTATTTTTAATATAACAGATTTAACATATAAACAAAATTGAATCGATTCAGAAAAAAATCAAAAAATTCCTTTCTTATAAATCGCACAATCGATTTAATAATTATCTTGGTGCAACAATTTTTTTTCAAAATTGATACATTGAGTGTGCGTAGACAATTTTCAGATGCGATGTTGCTATATGAAATCGTAAGTAACATAACTGACTGTCCTGAATTGTTGAAGAATAGATTTTAAAGTACCAACACGGCACACACGTTCGTGTAATATTTTTAAAGAAAAAACACTGTAAAACAAATTCAAACCAAAATGCTTGCCTTATAAGACTGTGTTCAACATATAATAACATTATCTCTGAAATAGACATCTTCAATGGTGACGAAAATAAATATAAAAACTCTATCAAAAGTGTACTAAAAATGTATTAAATGAGTACAAAACTGCATAAATGTAAAGATATATTATGTAATGACAATGACATATATTGTGTGCTATCTTCCATCTGCTATAATTTCAGTTTGAGTTAATTATTAATTTCTGGATACGCAATATAATAGTATAATAAGGAAATCTATAATTGGTTTCTCAGTTAGGTTAATTATACACGTATAAATTAATTAAATTGTAAACTGTTGATTTCCCTAAAATAAATAAAAAATAATGTAATATAGATTAAATATACGTTTTACGAATTACAGTTTTTGTTAAAAAAATAAATTGAAATATTTAATTAAATGAAGACATTATGAGCGAAACTCAATCGAAAATCTGGAAACGGAAATTAAATATTACAATTTGAGGTTTTACTCATAAAAGTTAAAATAATAAAAAAATAATAATAAATTGAAATGTTTACTTCAACTAGAGTTTAAAAGAATGTTCTACCGAGTTCCACAGCATTATTTTACAAGTTCAAAAATATATCTTATAAGTTGTGTGAAAACGTAATATATAAATTTTTCCCCCTTTCAAATCGAGAGCATTCTTTTCGGGTAGTTTTAAAAGAAATGAGGATTAAGAAAAAATAATTAAATATTTATAATGTTAAAAAATGAACAATTTTACAGTTATTTTTGTTATTGTTTTTGGGGTGTTATGCCGTGTTTCGCTACCTCCTTCTTTAGCCAACGTTTCGGACAGCGTTACAGTGTAACGCTGTCCGAAACGTTGGCTAAAGAAGGAGGTAGCGAAACACGGCATAACACCCCAAAAACAATAACAAAAATACTTTTTGGCTGTGAAAACCTAAAAACATACCCAATTTTACAGTTAATTCATATTTATATGCTTTATCTACCCGAAGTATCACTAATTGAAAATACAAAAATAATTTAATTTGAAAAAATTATATTTTTCAATTAGAATACTACGACCCTCTGACCCCAATTAACCCTAATAAGGTATTCTTAGGTAATCTTCTCGCATGCATTTTTGATCAAAATTTGAAAAAAATATTTTTGGCGGCGTAAATTGATAATTTGACCTTGTATGCGGCGGTTTAAAAACTTTTATTCAAAACGTACTTAAAACTCAAAAATTGTGTTTGTATTATGTTTTTCCATTTTCTGATGAAATGGGCCTACATATATTTTCTACTAAAAGGGTAAAACCTCCTTAACTATTAAGAATAGAAGTTAAAGAAGTCCTCATGTTCAACATTATATGAGTAGGTGTGTGGCTTTAACAACCTTCTAAGGTAGGTAGTTAGTTATTTTTGTATTAATCCGGTTTTAAAAAATCGTGTTGTTCATAATAAACCCATCAGCGTGTTTATGGCTTTGGCCCATAAATCGGACTCCGTGAACATGATCGACTTTCCGTCTATTAAATGTACCCGGTACAATCCCAGGAGAGCAGAGAGCAGAAGATGAGAGCGTAGGAAGAGCAGAATCAGCTGCGAGTCTCGAGACATATCGGGAACCCATCGGACTTAAAGTGTAATTTATTGTTATTGCATCATGAAGTCCGGGAGACAACTTTATCTGCCCAGACGGAACAAGGGTGTAAGAAGGACGGAACATGGAACTTGGAGATATAAAAATATCCCACAACGTTCAAAGATTCACACCAGTACCATACAACTTCATAAAGATGTCGAATCAAATTCTACCTGCGGATTTAAAAACGTTTTTAAATTAGAACTTTTTGACTTACAACTACATTTGCTCTCCATGGTCCTTATAATATTATTTGTCACATTCTACATAAATGAGTCGAATAAGTTTAAAAGCGACAGTGAAATCATCACTGGAGTATAAAATTAAGGCATGCTACAAAAAGAGGTGATTGTGTAAATTGTTTCATATTTTAAATTATAGGAAAGAACAGTTATTTTTGGTGAGTGCGTTATTTTGTCTAACTGTGTGATACTGTATAGTTTTATTGGTGTTAAGCATACGACTATTTGCCTCAAGGCGCAAGGGTGTGAAAGGGACAATGTTTTATTGGGTCTAGCAATTTGTTAATGATACCCGCCTACCTCCATATAGTGGCTTGACCAATCTATATGGGAGATAATGCGCAATTGAGTAGTAAACTAAGATATACTGTATCAGATTTTCTTATAACATCCATGTGCTTTGTAGGATAGGAAACAAATAATTCTGAAAATATCCTAGAGAATACAGACATTAACGTAATTAATAATGTTTATAAATAGGTCTATATGCCATCCCAATAAATTGAAATATTATAGGCTTTGAAACAAATGGTTTTCAAAAAATTTATTTTCCATTAAAAAAATTTCAAAAATTATAATAATTTTTTTTTTTTTTACTTTTTAAAGTCCAATTTCCACATTCAATTTACGTTCTCTAATAACCTTACGTTAATATTAATTTGCAGATTCGTGCACCTGATAAACGTATTATTTGAATCTTTTCTTTGAATTTATAAAAGTTTTGCTTTAAAAATACAATAACTTTTTTTAAATTATGTTATATTATTTTTACAAAAATAACTTATGCCTAGCCCCACCGCTTATTGTTTACACTTATTTATTTGTCATTTCTTGTGTGGCTTAATTATCAGTTTTATTTGTATTCTGATGAAAAAACTTTGGTTCTGAAATATGTCATTTTTCTATTAAAATAGTGACATACTCAAGGTTTATTATTTTCTTTAATTAAAATAATCCCACAAAATCAATTTACAATTGCTATTAAAGAAGACTAATTATATTTCCCTACGAAGGAATCAATAAACCTTTGCTCGGCCATATTAAGATTATTGTATTTCGTAAATATACGATTACATTTACTAAAGTGTATCTTGCAATTCGTCGTGAAAGGACATGGTATTTCGAATTTCTTACATTTTATAACATATTTCCTTTAAATGCTTTACTGTTTTTAGTTCTCAAAAAAAATGTATTTTATTTTATTTTTTTAAGTAAATATTTGTACTATATAATAGCTGATAATGCTGTCGAAACGGTAATTATGTGAAATTCCCTCGATAGAAAAAAATATGTTCGCTCCGAAAATTATTAAAAACACATCTTATTCTGTTATTTAACCAGTTATAGATACAGAAAAAATCACAGTGTATCTTTAAATGTTACTTTCAACATTTGCCGAGACATTTTTGCTCTATGTTAAACCAGTCGTGTTTTATTATATTTTCACAATTTTTGCTTATTTATAATCTTTTTTTTATTATAAGCGCGCTTCCTCTAACATTAGCATTTACATATTTCCCTTTCAACCTATATCTTGTTCTTTTTATAACACTTACCACGGAGCCTTAGGACGGGTTGTTTCAAAAAATTTGATGGATTCATCAAATATTTGAAGTTGATTTTCACGTTCTGTGTAAGTTCTATTCAAGTTCTGTGATTATTTCAGTTTTGTGAAGCAACTGTCCTATAACGATGTAATAACAGAACTTGGATAGAACTTACACAGAACGTGAAAATCAACTTCAAATATTTGATGAATCCATCAAATTTTTTGAAACAACCCATCCTTAATGTAAGTTTGAAAATTGATTATTTCAGAGGTATATTTACAGATATAAATAAAATTTACCCCGTTACTTGAATGTTAATAAATTGCTTACTAAAGCAGCTCAGCATTTATAGGCATTTGGACCAAAAGCTCAGTATTCATTATCTCCCATCAAGCTTCCTCCTACCTATCCATTACTCCGTGACTGAAGAAATTTGTCAATCGACTCACTCTACAAAAAAAGTTCTACGTATTTTAAAGATTCTCCATTAATTGTGTCTGTTTAGATCGGGAATGCACCGGTAGATGTCAGATAACAAGCTAAGTTAGTAACAACCTGTGATAAAGCACTTCCTAGAGGTCTACAGTCTACACACTTAACATCCTGTGACGGCTCCATTCACACAGAGGCAAAAGCCGGCGTAGCCTTCGACAACCCCGAAGGATCAATCTTTAATCGGTAAATAAGTGTAGAGTCAAACTTCATCCCTTCTGGAGGCAAAAAATCTTTGATGATAGCGAGCAGCAATTAGCAATATAACTTAGAAGGGGTTGAATTTGAAGTGTTTTTACTGAAAATCTATTGAACATAGTAATTTAAAACTTATTTAAATTGTATCTTCCAATATTGAAAAAAAAACGAATACCTATCAACATTGAAAAATAAAATTTAACAATATTGGTAATATTTTTAAGCATTTACTTTAAGAATTATTATCATTCTCATGTTTTTTGTTTAATTCGCTTTCGTCTTAATTGTTTCATTACGTTCACTTCACGTAGAATCCTTTTCTTTCCTTTTCACTACATTGTAACATTTATCTTATATACAGTAAGTAACACTTTATCTAAAACATGCGAACACCTCAGCACAGGTTCTCCTGGTAAGGTTTTCACAATACAACACCATTTTTTTTAAAGATAAACATTCCCGGATTACGAATAACCTAACAACATTTAAAAATCTCCTACTACACTAAGCGGTAAATGTTGCTTATGTCGTGATGGAGGACTCAGCCAGCCGAAGAATTGAACACGGGACGCTTAGGTGGGATCCAAACGCGATGCCAACTCAGCCACTGAGCGGTCTAACTTACAGTTACTGATTATTTTACGCTCTACAACCATTTTTTTACATGAGCTCCACACAGGAGGCCCTGAGGAAAATAATTTCTCTCAGGACCTATGTCATCTTTGGGGATGCTGTGTGGAGGTTTTTTTAAAGGAAAGGAAGGGAAAGGAGGGTTCTGGGAAGGAAAAGGGTTTATGGGGTGGATAGGAAACTGGGGTTTAGTGTGTCCTAGTCATCCGCCTCCAAGACCCAGACAAACCTCACCCCGTGAACCCGGGCACCCCTGCTAAATCACCAAACGTAGCAAACCACTTGGCAGAGGTGTTGGTCATCGAAAAAAGGTTTCCGGGGCGGTGGTACCCATTCTCGTCTCCCAAATTGATGTTTTAAACCATGTTTTATATTAGGAACATTTGAATTCCATGTACGTATTATCGCTAAACTGAATGTACCTACGAGCATATAAATAAATTCATCTTCAGTTGCAATTAATATTTTTGTATTTTAGATATTTCATAAGCTAACATAGTTTTATAAATACGCTATTTTAATAGATTTTTTACTGCTATAAACACTTGGTATACGAATATTTCTTTTGCTTTCGTTATATACATTCTTCTTCCAACAACCTTACTGTTTAAGTCAGCCCCCCGAAAATGCATCCTGTATTAATTTTCAACTGTCACTAGATTGTCAAGATTGTAGTTTTAAGTTTATAAGAATCATCGTCATCAATTACTTTCATTATGAAGCGGATTCCTTGGTAGAAGGTAGCGAACGGAAGTGTGTCGTCATGAAACAAACGACTCTCAACTAACAAGAGTTTCCGTTCCGCGGATTAACGGAAGTGACGCGGTGTTTGCTTTGTTTCCGCTTTGAGTGTGCGGAAAGAATTAGCATAAAAATTAGATAACTGACTCCCTACAAATTGTAACATGACTTCTTTGTTGAAAGAAATTAATTAAAAGTCGACTTGCTTAAGAATTCTCATTCTCAAAAATATTCATTTGAGAAATTGTTTATTGTTTCTTCACGTGATATTATTGCTTACATTTCAATTGTTAGCCTCACTGGGACTAGCTTATGAAGAGGTTAATAATTTTATAAAATTATAAAAAAACATTGTGAAAACAATATTGCTACATTAATGTTTCTCAAAAATAATGGGTTTATTATTATCAATTTGAAATAATATCATGCTATTAATTTAAAAGAGGAAAGACGAAAGAACGAAAACCTTCAGAAAATTAAAGTAGACAAGAGTGGGGAGGCTACAAGCACCCAGCAAAGAGGAGACTTATTATTCTCATCTCAATCTCATTCTCTGACAGACTAAATCCTATAGATGAATTTGTTTGTCTCTTTTTGGTGTCCCTTTTTCATTTCATTGAGTTTCAAATCACAACAGTGGTAAAGAAGTTTTCATTTAAAAAAAAAAACATTATTATGCAAATAATTTAAAAAGGGAAAGGAAAAAAATGTTGGCATTTCTCTACTAACACAAATAATTTAACAATCTTTTTAAAAATACACAAGGAATTACGTGTCTAAGAATGTTTTAGAGGGCTGGAAGTCTATTAAATGTGGTTCCATGCCAACTCAGAATCAAGACAACTCAACATTTTTTAAAAGTCATTAAAAGCTATGAAAAAAATAATTGAAAAATAGCTAACATAACGTAACCTATTTAATCAATTTAATTGTCTGGTCATCATTAAATGTAAGTGGAGCCTGCTACAAATAAATTCTTTACCATTATCTGAATTGTTTTTTTTTGTCTTTATTAACTGTTTTTGATAGTTCAAAAGAGTACCTAGTCCTGGGTATTTATATTTATTTGGTAATAATTAAAGAGGTCAGTGGTCTGTGGGAAGGACGCTTGACCAGCAGTCGTACGGGCCGAGTGCAAATCTCACAGAAAATTAGTGAACATGTCTGTACAATAACTCTTAGAGTTTATAGAATCGATTTTTTTTCTTAACAAAAAAATAAAATTGGTTTAACTTATAAAAATAATTCGATCGTGATAACTGCAGCCAAACGGGAAAAATATGCACTTTTCTAGAAAGCTGTTTATGACGGAAGAAATAAAAATAAAGCGTTATTCCAGATCGTAAAACTTTTTGTACGATGAATGCAATTTTTCTTAAAAAATCCCGGTCAAGTTCTTCGGACTTCCTTCGAAAAATAATTTACTGCAACATGAAATAATATCTTAATTATACGATACATGGCACACTCGAACAATTTTAAAACAAAGGAATTGTCTGACGTCGATATTTCGGGATTTTTTTTCTTTTCATGAATGTACGTTATTAAGTTTTTATACTCACACAAATTTTAATTTTGTTTATGTCATATTACTAGAAGTCAGGATTTATTTCAGTGCGGAAATTCTGGGACTAACTACCATATGTATTCCTCTTTGCCCAGAATACTAATGGAGGGAAACAATTATACCAAGTCAGTGGACATCTTCAATTTATCTTTGAATAAATATAAAATATTGTTATTGAGGCAGTTCAGTTATGTACAATAAAATGTTTTTTCTAACTATGCTATGTATGTAAAAGCCCCGAAAAAGGGCGTTTATTAATAAATAAATAAAAATGGTTGGTGGGTGTGGGAACCGCCATCCAGGGAACCATTTATTGGATAATCAACATCCCTATCTTAGGTCGCGCAAAGTTTTTGCTTCGTTTAGTGACTTACCCGAGTTTATTGGGTAGGTTCATCTAGGTCTTGGCAACGGATGCCCACTTACTGCATGGTGGGCCGTATCGGTAATGACTGGTTGTGGAAGATATTTTGACCACTCCAGCTGGACTCTCTCAACCCTTCTTTTGACCACTCCAGCTGGACTCTCTCAACCTTTCGCCTTGCACGTTATGGGAGAGTGGATTCATATATCCATCACTCCTGGACCCCCGGATTCCTATCCACCCCTCATATCTTCGTCACAGAACTTCCTTCCTTTCCATCAAAAAAGATCCTCCACACATCATCCCCAAAGAAGACAGACTCTGATAAGCCCTGAGGGACTTTTTTCCTCACGGCCTCCAGTGTGAAGCTAATGTGAAAAAAACTTTTCATTTATTTACCTCTAGTGGTTTGCTACGTTTGGTGATTTAGCAGGGGTTCCCGGGTTCATGGGGTGAGGTTTGTCTAAGTCTTTGAGGCAGATTATCAGGACAGATTGTACCCCAGATTCCTACCCACCCCTTAAACCCTTTTCCTTTCTAGAACTCTCCTCTCCTTCCTTTCCTTAGAAAAAACCCTCCACACAGCATCCCCAAAGATGACATAGGCCCTATGGGAAATTATTTTTCTCAGGGCCTCCTGCGTGGAGTTCATATAAAAAAAAATTTACTACTTGAACGTCTATGGTTTAAGTAAAATCCTTATCAGTGCATTATATGACATAAGGGTTTTTTGTTTTGCAATTCACGCTCCTTACACCTGTCAAGGAATACAAGTCATAAATAACATTCTCCATATTTAAGTCTTTTTGGGAATGTATACCTACACCATTATGCTTTATTAACATAACACGAACAAAGCTACGTTAAATAATAAAATATGTCCATGGTATTATACGAAAACAGTACTTAATAGATGTACATCTGTTAAAGCCATTGCAAAGGAGCCTTCCCCTTTTCAGGCATGTAGGAATATTAAATCTCTCAATTTCTTATTAAAATTTACCAAACTTTGTATTAATTTTTTTTTTATTTCCAAATAAAATATCAATTTCGTAAGTGATATCTTAAACACTTTCACCTTATAAAATACACGTCAATTACTTCCTCCAGGTGTCATCACCAGAGTGCAGAAAACAGACAGGTGAACAATACATAACCTCCCTGTAAAAACATGCCGCAAATCAAAGAAGTGTCAGCTGGTATCATAATTATAAACTGTATCAAAATGTATCGGAATCTCTCCGATTGATACTTATCATCGGACGTAAGAAATGGCTCGCTTTGTTAAATTGTTTCACGGAGCCTTTTTGTAGCCTAAATAATTGATATTCAGAAAGGCTATCGGCAAAGGATATCAAGGATAAAGCGAGGAAGGCGATCATTACATTGTAACATACCGCCGAAAAACCCGTGCCAAAAATAATTGCTAGTAATGCCCCACATCCGGAGCTGACTGTGAGCTGGAGGAGATTGTCTCGGCTTTCGTTTATTTAGAATGCTTCAATTTAAACGTTTGTGCAAATGAACGTGCAAGAATTTAATTGAGCTTTGAATAAAATTGTTACTCCTTGAGTTTGATTGTTTATGTACGCTGTTCAAATTTGTGATTTACTCAAAGCCAAGCATATTAGCTCAACAAAAATCTGATTTTAGAAATTAATTTTCTTGTGAACCGCTATTGATTATGTAATACATGAATATTTTTAGACTTCAAACGGGCTTTTGAAACAATCGATTTTCAAAAAATTAACAAATATTGGTATTAACGGTAAAGAAAATAAGTGGTTTGTTTATTTATCTATAAGAAAGAACTCAAGTAGCAAAGTATGGTGGCATAACATCTGAACCACGTCATACTAGTAAAGGCATTCCACATGGTTCTGGCTTAGGTTCAACGTTGTTCATTGTAAATACGAATGATTTTTTTTTAAATGACCCAATACTAAACCTGTTCCCTTTGTAAATTGTTCCCTATTGCCCCTCATCCCTCTACCCATTCTTATCTTTCCATTGACTATGTCTATTATTTATAATTATGTTGTCTATGTCTATGACCATTGTTTTTATCTATTATTTATAATTAGATAGTAAACCCTAGAGAAGTGAGCACAGCTCACGAACATGTTGGTTTTGTAAACAATAAAAGTGGTATAAACTAAGTATATTATCGATTTTGGATTTTGTTAAAGATTTAATGCATCGTACCAACGTTAATTTTTTACTCTAAAAATTTTAGTAACAGTATTATTTATTTTATAATATATTTCGTTTTCATTAATTTTTTTCTACTAGATATATGAAAAAATAAACTAAAGAAAAACAAATAATGACGCTGAAAACATAGATATCCACGTCGTTTCCTAGTTGCTGAGGATCATGAAACTTACAACAATTTCAATGGTGGACATGGCTCATCCGCTCCTCGCGGTTCTGCGCTGCGTGGAGAGTCACTCCAGCGCATACATTGGTGATTTTTCTGCAACTTCTGCCAAACACTTTGGAAGTGATTATGAGTGTTTTTTGTTTGGAGTCCTGGAGTTGGCGTCTTCAAAAATCTTAAAATAAGTCGGTATTCACGTAAGCTGCTTCATAATAATATTTACATAATTATATCGCGATTCATTTTTTCTCAATCTTTTTCAAATTTCCAAACCTACTTACTTATTTTTAGTAGATAGTTTTTTCTGTGTATGTAATAATCTATCTTTCTTTGTAATCATTTATACATTGTGAAATACCTGTATGCGTTCTATGAGCTGTACCTAATTATATGAATTATTAAACATATTAATTTCGGTTGTCAGTGCATGGGTGACATAAAATATTTCTCCGTAACCTGCGAAATGCGTAAAATTAATCAATTTCGGTTGAAATTTTTAAATTATTTTTTTTTATAATCATTTATTGCAAAATTGTGAGTGTCAACTAGCTTTTACCGGGGGCTTTGTTGGGGTATTAGGAAAAAATTACTGTACAAATAATTTTTCCAGGGGAATGAAATGTTTTTTTAATAAGCTTATGTCACTTCCCACTCCTCCAACTATCGCTACGCAAAAAATCACGTCGATCGGTCACACTTTCATGTTATTCGTAAAATGGTAAACACCAAAATATCAAGCAGGTACTATTTTGTGACATGCGTTAAAATATAGTTGCTAAACTGTCTGTAAGTGACATTGAAAATGTCGATGGTCAATGCAGAATCGTTAAGCAGTTGAGTCGCTCTGTTTATTGGCGCATTCTAATAAGCAGAAGTTTTCGCTTTCGTACCTTAAAAAAATGCAAGAGATCTTCCACGAGTGTGCTTGTTAGGGACAAATAAGTCAATCTCTTTCAACACAGGTGGATTGAGTAAAGTTCCATGGATTAACTTAAAAAATGTTTATCTTAAAAACATTTTGTCGCTGGCTTCTTAAGGTGTTGAAATCGAGCATTCCTGTCAAGAACAAGGATGGATATAGGAATGGATATTCTCTCACATATAGGTAACGCATAAAACCTCTTTTGTACTTTTTCTATTTCTAGGATATGGCTTGGATATTATCGACCTATCTTTTTTTCTTCTTTTTCGTAGAATATTTTCTCTCCGTGCTTTCTAAACGTGAACCTATCGTTATTATTATTAAATCCCTATAAATTTTATGTAACAGTTTTTTTACAAAAAATAATTCATTAAAAATAATACATGTTTGATTAGTATATTTGCAGCACGTTCCAGGGTGGAAGATAGTCTCAATATCATCCAGGTGAAATATCACAGTTTAATTTGAAACTTTGCTTGAAATGGCTTTAACCGTGTTTGGCGACCTTATCTGAATAGCCAAGAACTTTTTCACCGCCCTCTTCCTCATCTCCTTGTTTTTCAGCCCAAAAAAATACCCCAAATTGGGAATGCTATACTGTCTCACTGGCTCCGGGCGGTTGGGAGCATTTAGAACTACGGTAGATACCTATTTACATAAAAAAAAACTTGAAAGGGTCATTGCATTAAAATTAATATTAGAATTTTTATTGATTGTATTTTGTGGGATTAATTTTTAATAAATCACTTCTGAGGAGGAAATCTCACAATCATTTTTAAATTAGACAGATCTTAGATTTACAGTTCCAAAAATGTAGATTTGATGGAAATCGTACGAGCACATTAGAACGATCAAACGATCATAATTATTTTGTAATAAATTTGCTCCACTCATTCAAGGCTGCAGAAGAATATTGCAAAGAAGTGATCTCAACTTTTCTCCTTGAGTTGGGATGTTGTTGCTGGTGATATTTTTCTTATATATTATCGGCACTCTCAGGGTAGATGTTAATTGCTAAATTTGATGAACCTTACATTATTGGTTCGTCAGCTATTTCAAGGAACAATAATAAATAAAATTCCGTAGTTTTAACTGTTTCGTTTAATTTTATTTTCAAACTAGATAAAGTTCATTTGGAATACATGAGTTAATAATAATATTAATATATAATATATACAGTGCTAGCTAGCAAATAAATTACATTCACCTTTCTTGTTCACAGCATTTTAACGTGTTAATGCAATTAGTTAATAATTGTGTCTAATTTATACAACATGTTTAATTGAAATATGCTTAACCGTATATTTGTTTTATTTTACAAATTAAAATATTTTAATATCCATACTTTTTACATAACTACAATAAGAGGATTGAAAACATATTTTGAGTGTACAATTTTCAGGTGAAACAATTTTTACCTAAAAACTCTGTTGTCGTATTTGATTAAATTTCAGTTTTTTTTTAAATCATCATATTTACAAAACTTTATCTATTCTAAACTGATAAACTTTCGTAAATATTGGATGAGAATGGTGATATTGTAAAGTTTCCTTAAAATAATTACATACAATCCAAAAGCCAAATGAAAGTTTAATTTATTTTATTTGAAAACAAATCGAAAAATGATTCAATGTTCTCAGGTAGGTACAATATATTTAATATGCTTGTAATGTAGTTTTGATGTACCTGTTCATTATTTTAATAATTTCTCAGATTCAGACCTGCATTCTTATTGAGATAAATGCACATTTAAATTCGTCATTTAATTTGCATAAATATAATAAATTTATTAGCCCTGACTTTCTGAACTGGACGATGATGATTCCTCGTTATTACCTGCTTAAACGCAGTTCTTGTCTGATGCTGGCAGAACCTGCTCTCTAAACACTTTGGGACATCGTCAAATACAATTCAATTAAATTATCAGCTATATGTAGGCAAAACTGGCTCAGTATGAATAAACTTCTGTTGATAACCACATTATTATTAGGGGCCATCCATAAATTACGTCACACATTAAGGGGGGGTAGAGAAGCGTGACATTGTGTGACAAGGGGGTATGGAGGGTCATCAGCGTTGTGACGTCACATGCAATGCATTTGTCACAAAAATATTTTCCCTACCCCATCCCGTCCCATTCCTTCCCCGTTACGCCCCGTTCCCCCCACCCGTCGCGGTAAATATGATCGTTACAATAGTTACTTAAATGTCAACGAAAAACTTAAAAATATTACCTATTCTACTAGTTATTTTTAGATTTAAAATTGCAAACATGTGACGTCACACTTCGGGGGGGGGGTCTCACAAATGTGACAATGTGTGACAGGGACGGGGGGGGGGGGGTAAAAAAACCATGAAATTCGTGTGACGTAATTTATGGATGGCCGCTTATTGTTGGCCTGGATTGAACATTAGAGTACCTAGCTATTTTCATAAAATTGTTTTCAAACATGTTTGGAATTATGACATTAAAGTATGAAATTAATTTGTGGAATTTAACCAACAAAAAACTTTTATTTAAACTCAGCGAAGTAATAAGTTATCTTTACTTTACACTTTAATTAAATCTTCAACACTGTTGCTTGGATTTATATAGGTAATACAAACAATCACAAAATATCTTAATGTTACATACTTTTTACAGAGATCTTATCGTTAAACTTTTCTGCGTGTATCACACACGAAGCTGTATTTTGATCAAATTATTTAAACGCTGGAATATTGGGATTCCTCACGTCACGTTTAATATTGTCTTAGTATAACCTAAACCTCTCACATTATTGTTCGTTGCCGATAATCCCCTGATAAATTCTTCTTTTCTGTGTTCAAAAACAATCACAAGTATAAAATTGGTGGTTCGGATGGTAAATTTACAATTATTATTAATATTTATAGCTGTTCATTGCATTCAAGCATATTATCTATCGATCGTGTTTAGTTAGTTGCAAAGGTTGACAATGTTCTCCGGGCAATACCGGAGGCAACAGGTGATCACTACTCCTGGTTTCCAGAGGACTAGGAGTCCTGGAATGGTCCTGATACCTCATCCTGTGAGCTCTTCGCTCAAGGAGAAGTCTTTCTTCTTCCATCTCACAGTCTGACTCGTCATTGACGTTGATCTCTTCATCCGAGGAGTGTAGATCCTGCAGGTCTTGGAGGTCTCTGAGATGGGACGGGACCAGCGCCCTGAAGGCGCTATTCTCTCCGCCCATCCGTGGGTGAGCGGCGGAGTGTGGCGGGGCGGCGGAGTGAGTGAGGGCGGGGGGCGGCGAGCCAGGGGCGGAAGGCCTGGGCGGGGGCTGTGGGGAGGAGCCCCCGCGCTTGAGAAGGCTCATCCGCTGATGACGCCGCCACTTGGCTCGTCTGTTGGAAAACCAAACCTGTCAGTCAATACGAGTATTAGTTTGGTTGTCATTTGGTACACAAAACTACACACTTCAGGAACACTTTTATAAGGAAGATTGTTAATTTCAAAATAGAATGAAAAGATGAATGAGTTTTTGAGTGTACCAATGTACCTTAATTTCAATGAAAAATATTATTTACATTTGGTTAAGATAATGTTAGTAAGGTTTTTATTTTTTTTTTAATAGAAGGTGTAAATAAAATAATTAAAACAAACGTTAGGATAAATAAAACACTAATTCTTTAATAATCGAGATTATAAATGGCCAATCGTAATCTAAAACTCAAGGTATTAGTAATTTTAAGAGATAAGAATAAGAAAATAGATTAGATATAATATGAAATAGATTCTTAATTTTGTTAAAAAATTTAAATTTTTTGAAAATTGACACGTTGAAAGGAAACAATGTAATCATCAAACATATTCATTTCGGTTCTCTGTGCTAATGTGCATGATGTTAGTTATTCCTAACGTAACGCGTAAAATTATGCACGTTCAATAAACTTTTAATTTTCCAAATTGGTCCTATTTATTGAAACCAAGCAATGAAGTTGGTAACAAATTTTTATTTTATTAATAATATTCTATATTTGAAATGTTATTTATTTATTTTGTAAAGAAATAAAAAATCTAAACCTGTCAAAAATTTACAAATCTGTATCTGAATCTCTAACTATGTAAAAAAAACATAGTAACTATAATTTATGATTCGAAAGATAAATTTTTTGTAATTATTTTTTGATAGACAATGATCCTGAGGCAAATATTTTATTAATAATCTCAGCTTCACAAATATCCCGTGATTTTTGTGGTTCGAAATATTTGTTAAAACCACTGACGTTATAATTGGTTACAACAAACTGTTGTTCGGATAATTAAATAAAAAGCTAGCAAAATATATATTTTTAAAACTTTACTGGCTTTCAGTCTTCAAGGGTCTTCATGAACTATCAATTCAAATTATGAAGAAAGTAAAGGTGATTTTAAATATGCATTTTATTTAAATGGGCAAATTTCATAATTGTATTGAGTGAGGTAATTTTAGATAGGGCTAGATGAAGAGAGGATATTTGTTTAAAAGGGACAAAAAAATATGTTATCTAAGTTTCCCACTTCTGGACCACCAGAAGGTACAATGTGGGGAGTCAAGCGGGTGAATTTTAGCAAGGTGAGAAGAAACGGAACATTGTCAAGTTATTCTCATTCGATTAAATGATGAAGGCCTGTAAACTTGATTTCCAGAAAATTTAATTTGATGTGTCGGTATTTAAATTATTGCATACTTTGAGTAGATATGTTGAAAATAATAATTGTAATCACCTGAACTCTAGCTTCTGAGAGCGATGTCTTGGAGGCTAATCTCTCTCTGGTGGAGACGCAAGGATAGTGGCTTTTTTCAAATTCCTTCTCCAACTCCTCGAGCTGGTCAGGGCTGAAGGTCGTGCGGTTCCGCCGGAACTTAGGCTGTTCTCCGTCCAACGATCCAGTGTCATCTCCGTCCACATCTGGAAGGAAGGCTTCCATGAATAGTCTGTTTTCACCGTTAAACAAATGGTGGGCAGGAGCTATATTATAGGGAAGACAGGGGATTAGAACAAGTAAACAAACATCTTACAATCTATACTTATATTGTATCAATATAGAACGAGTTCAGCGCAAATATCGTAGGTACATAAATTTCAAGATCTTAGTTACAGTTGAACAAATTTAGTATGTAAGTTTGATGTGTCTTTAATTGCATATAATTCAGAAGTCTTACAGGAGATTTTTTTCAGACCTGGTAGTATTACACAGAGTAATTAACTTTAATGGGAGCCCTGGCATCGTTGCCACTATTAAATTTTATGTACCCAGTTATACAAGACGAAATGTAACATTTTTCTGCAACTCGTACACAATCAACTTTCAGACTGGGATGTATAGTTTATTTATTTATTTAATTATTTATTTATTTATTTATTTATTTATGTCTATTCTTGAATACACAATTTTACAATTGATTACGGAGGTTTACAAAGGAGTACAAAAAAAACGTTAATTTTCAGTAGCAGTAAGCAAAAAGATTTTTGGGTGACAAGTTTTGATGTAATTACAGACTCCATCTATAGAATTAAGCTTAACCTACCAATTTAACCACTGGAGCCACAGCGCAATTTGAAACTTTTTCTCCGATTGCTCTACATCATTTTGAATATGTTCCGCCCAAATTAAAAAAAATCATTCCTCCGAATTTTAATATAGAGACATACAAACTGATTATAATTCTAAATGGCCAATAAATTTACCCATCTTTTATTGATTATTACACATTTGTAGGATTTATTACACATTTGTAAAATATTATAAAATCGTAAACTTCTACTTAATTACTTACAAATAAGGGAAAATTTGCCAAAATTGGCAGCAAAGCAATCCGATGTATTTTAAATAGTGCCATTTATCAGTTTTTCTTTACTTTAGGAATTAAAATATTTTTGCCCAATTTTCTGTAGCTCACTAGGTATATTCTGTTTTTATAATATATTTAAAAGCCCAAGTTTGAACCTTAAGCCAAGTGTAATAAAATACTTTACTTTGCGATGAAGAATAAATTATTATTCAGTAATTAGATACTAGGCATGCATTTATGAATATCACTATTATTTTGACAACAAAATGCCAACCGGTTTCAGCGCTATCGTGCCTTTACCATGGCATGTTCGAAATATACAAGATCGCAAAACCAGTTGATGGCCGAGTGGTTCATCGCGTCGGATTCAAATCCTGACGTCACGTTTACAATTCACTGCAGGTTAAGCCCTCCATAGCAAAAGCTATAAAATTTACAGATATTAATGATAGTACGGAGAATTATGTACTAACAGATACGTTTTTAGATTTTCAAGGCCAAATAAAATAAAATAAAATAAAATAAAAGTATTTTCGTTATTTGTTTTTGGGGTGTTATGCCGTGTTGCGCTACCCCCTTCTTTAGCCAATGTTTCGGACAGCGTTACAGTGTGCATCATCAGGGCACAATTACACATTTGCCCTGATGATGGACACTGCAAAGCTGTCCGAAACGTTGACTGAAGAAGGAGGTAGCGCAACACGGCATAACACCCCAAAAACAAATAATGAAAATATGCACTGTCAGGTCATTTTTATTTAAAATTTAAACCAATAATGAAAGTATAAAGTATATATATCACACTGATTTTAAAGATAAAAATTATGTAAATGTATCTACATAATGTGATCGCAAACTATGTACGATAATTGATAATAAATCCAAGGAACGTAAAATTTAGTTGCGTAGAGAGTAAAAAAACATTCAAATTCTGTAACACTTACCGATTAGTCCTCTTGCGGCTTCCGCCCTTAGCGCGGCCGCCATGTCGGGTGAGCCAGGGCGGCCAGGGGCGCGTAGTCCTGCCGGCCAGGGCCCGCCCAGGCCAGGCGCGGGTCCCGCCCAGCCGAAGGGCGCGTAGGGCGGGGGCGGGGGCGCGTACAGCGCGTACCCCGCCGCCCTGGCGAACTCCGCCGCCGCCCGCTCGGCCGCCCTGTTGCGCAGGATGCGGTTTATGGAGGAGACGCTGGGGGCTGTGGCGTTGGTGCAAACACCTAAATGATTAAAAAAAACACTATAAAGACATGGAAAAAAAATTGGTTGTCTGTAAAGTCGGTTTACGGACGATAATTTTACGTGATAACGTCATTTTATTTTATTTTATTTATTTAGGAAAGTTAACAGCAAATCATAAATTACAAAATAATACAATAAGAAAATAGTTCATTATGCCAATTATAAACTTCCACTTATGTAAGTAAATGATGTGTGACATAATAAGGTGTTTTCTGAATAAGTTTTTTTTTTTGTTACAATATGTGAGAGGGGAGGTGAGGAGAACTAGAGGATGAGGATTAAGAGGCTAAGGATGGGAATAGAGAGGGGGGAAGGGTAGAATTGAACTTCCTAGTTTGAGTCATGTTGTTTAGCGATTTTTCGTTTTACGTCACGTAACGTCGAGTTAAAAATGTCAATGTGGTTATAATTTAAGTTAAATAAATGAGTTGATCTGTAGATAAATGAATTCTGTTTGGAGTTGGTCTTGCAAATAGGGAGATTAAAAGTAAGCGACTGTCTACTGTTGCGGTTTGGGACATGGAATGATAGGCGTTGAAGCAGATCAGGACTATCGATTAAGCTTTGTGTAATTTTAAATAACATTACCAAATCTGCTATATTTCTTCGACAAGTTAAAGTCTGTATTTTGAAGAACTTTGCAGAGTCTTCGTTACTTACATGAGATCGAAAAGAGCGGAAATTAAGGTACCTTAAAAATCTGTTTTGAACGCTTTCAATTCTATTTTTGTGTATTGCATAGCCTGGGTTCCACACTTGAGATGCGTATTCAAGGATATTACGAACATACGAGAAATATAGTGTTTTGAAGGTAATAAGGTCTTTAAATTGTTTACAGGCTCGGATTATGAGACCAAGCATAGAAGATGCGTTAGTGACTATGTGGTCGACATGTTTATTAAAATTTAGTTTATTATCAAGTATTACCCCAAGATCTTTACTTTCGGATTTGATAGATAACGGTACGTGATTAATTGAGTATTCATGGACAAACACATTTTTATTTCTAGTAAAGCGCACAACGAAGCACTTAGATATATTTATTTCCAGACAATGGGCATTACAATACATGCTCAGACGTTGCAAATCATCTTGCAGCTTCTGACAGTCCTCGATAGAGTTTATGGGTGAAAAGATTTTCATGTCATCTGCATACAGGATGGTTTGCGAGTTTAAGAAACAGTTACCAACATCATTGATATAGATGTTAAATAATAATGGTCCCAACAGGCTGCCTTGAGGAACTCCCGATGTAACAGCAACAGAATCGGATTTAAATCCAGCAACTACTACTATTTGACTACGGTTGGAGATATAAGAGGAGAGCCAACGATAGAGATTGCCGTGAATACCAATCTCTAAAAGCTTTTTTAACAAGGTTGAGTGATCGACCTTGTCAAACTCCTTACTATAGTCGGTATAGACAGTGTCCACTTGTATTCTGTTATCCAAATTATCCTGCAGGTATTCTGTGAAAGTTAAAAGATTTGTGGTTGTAGATTTACCACTAATAAAACCGTGTTGGTTCACATTCAGGCTAGGTTTGAGAGCAGCATATAGTTGATCATAGACTATTTTTTCAAAAATTTTGTTAAATATGCAAAGTTTGGAGATTGGCCTGTAGTTTTTGACATCAGTTTTTTTACCACTCTTGAAGATTGGAGACACAAAAGCGGATTTCCATATGATAGGGACAGTGCATTCAGTTAGAGAAAGATTGAAAATCATGGAGAGGGGTAAGGCTAGATTGTATGCACATCGTTTAATAAGGATTGAAGGTATTTCGTCAGGACCGGCACCTTTGCGAATATCAATTTCCTTAAGGTATTTTAAAACAATATCTCGTGTCACCTCAATATTGCTTATATTGGGTGTATGGTTCCCGACGTCAGTTGGATCACTGGCAGGTGAATTGGAGGGTTTACTGAAAACCGAACTGAAATATTCTGAAAATAAATTTGCAACACCTGTTCCATTATCGGCTCTCAGCTCTCCGAGATACATACATTTTGGAACACCTTGGGATTTGTTAGAAAATTTGACGTGGCTCCAGAAGTTTTTCGGGTTTGAGGCTATATTATTTTCGATATTGCTTAAATAACGAGATTTGCTTTTCCGACATAAGTCTTTGTGCCGTTTACGAAGGAGAGAAAATGCGTCGTAGTCAACCTGGTTTTTGTATTTTTTATATTTAGTAAAATATTTTGATTTTTCCTTAGTTATCTTAATAAGGGCAGCATTGTACCAAGGAGGATATTTCAAGTTCCACGAAAATTTATGAGGAATATGAAGATTAATCAGGTGTTTCAAAAATGTGTAAAAACTGTCAAGCGCTGGTTCTATTTGAGAGTTAGAGAAAATGGATGCCCAGTCAGCTTGTTCTAGGGCGGAATTAATTGATTCGTAGTCTCCACGATTATAGAGAAAAATTTTCCTTTTCGCATTTTTCAATGGGGGGGGTTCATGAAATGGCACACTAACGGATACAGCTTTATGATGTGCGTCTTCAGGAACTAGCGGGTCGTCATTAGATTTGACGGAAATTAGTAAATTTGACAGGATCAGATCTAGGATATGGCCGCTTGAGTTTAGCTCGCCGTTGTATTGAGAGAGATCCAGGAAATGCATGCAGTCTACGAAATGATTGCTAATGTGAGTAGAGTAATTACTAGCTGCGTAATGCGTAGATGGTGCAGTTTGGGTCCATGAAATTTCAGCAAGATTAAAATCCCCTAAGATAACGAACGAATCCGTGGGGTTATTTGATACTACATCCGACAACATGTTTAGGAAATTTTCGATTAAATATTGATGTTGAGTCCCTCCGGGGATGTACACGCAGCATATATGGACCAAAGTGTGAGGTGTACTATTAGTGCGAATGGTGACCCATACATCTTCAGCGCAAGAAGTCCATTCAGGTCGGGCGACGCTGATCAGCTCCTGTTTAATAGCTAACACTACACCACCGCCAAGACGCTGACCGGTGGAAACGTAGTCGCGGTCCCTACGATATACATAGTAACGAGGGTCGAAGAGTTCTTCGTCTCTGATGCCTTTGGTGAGCCATGATTCTGTGAGAGCGATTATATCGTAATTGTTTGAAAAGGTATTTTGAAGGATCGTCGTTGTTTTGGTTCTAAGACCTCTAACATTCTGGTAATAGATTTCTAAAGACATGGGAAAATATTCAAATAAATATTCGTGAGTAAGCGGTAAGTTACAAACAATAAGTTATAACCGAAATCACTTATCGCAGTTATCATAAATGATAACTGCAATAAGTGAATTCGGTTATAGTGGTCAAACAATTTAACATTGTAAGTACATCTAAAACAAAAATTTAATGCTGTGGGTGCATAACATAGTTTAAAATAATAATAATATATAAGTCTTAAAATATGCATCTCAAGCCTGGCTGGTAATAATATATGGTCATATAATAATGATGGAGTAGAAGAGAGATAGATGCGTCACAAGCCGAACGCTTAGGCCCAACGCTTGTTCCGCGCTCTCGCTTGCACGCTCGGCTCAGGCGGAACGTGACAATGAGTCATGCTTTTTCACGAGTGCAGCCGGCGTTCATCAATTTGTAAGACGTTATCACGTCAAAAATGAGTCCTTTGGAAAATTTAAAGTGAGATTAGAATCTGTAGACCTTAATAATTTATCATAGCACTGTTAGGACAAATTTAATATAAATATGAATTTATGGGTTATAACGTAGTTTTCAGTGACAATACATTTTATTTAGTCAATGCAATGAATGAACGCATCACAGAAACACTTCTTTTTTTTAAAGAAAGACAAACATTCCTGGGTTACGAATAACCTTAAAATATTTGATAATCTCTTACTACCACCACAAATAAGCGGAAAATGTTGCTTGTGTTGTGATGGAGGACTTAGCCAGCCGAGGAATTGAATTCGGTCACCGACCGGTCTTATCTACAGGAAAGCCGTTTTTAAGGTTCGTTTAATATTTTAGTAATAAAATTTCTCCATTGAAATGAGATCGCAATTTGACAAATATTCCAGGGTTACGATTAACCAAACAATATTTGAAAATCTCCTACCATTGGTAAGTGGAAAATGTTGCTTGTTTCGTGGAGGAGGCCAGTCGAGTAAATGAACTCACGACCAACGCCGGGATACGCCCAGAAACGATGTCAACCGAGCCACTGGCGGGTTAAACGTACAAAGGGTTCAGCTAACCAAAGCAAATATTGTATCAGTATGTAAGATTCTCACACATTCCTAAGTTTTTTTCTGAAATATTTCATTATAATTTGTTTGTAAAAATGTTTTTAATATTTCTAAGATGATAATGAAATTTTCTCATTTGTTAAAGAGCATTCCAACAAATCATCACACGAAGGAACGGCAGATAAACGTTAATATTCATTGACTCGCCAGACAAAAAGTATTGTGGGACTTGTCAGTCAGGACTGAAAGCTCGAGAGCTTTCACTGGCAGCTTCTGCCGAAGTCAAAGCTCAAAGCTTCTGATGGAGCCAAACTTAAAGCTGGCGCCTTCTGTATTCCTGGTAAAGGCATTCGAAATTGAATGAGAAAAGTCGTGACTAGATACGAAAGACTACCACATCCCATGCGACAAGGCTGAATACACCACGAGAGGAGATCTAGTCCTCACTTTTCAAAGTGGTCTCTATTCTTGGGATAATGTTTAGTATACGTGAACACGATTCGTGGTACCTGACCAATCTGTCTGACACATTGAAGGTGTTAAATATTTCTATTTAATAGACTCACTGAATACAGCGCCGATTCACGTTGAATTAATAATGAGAGGGTTGTTGCAGCAGTTCAGTAGTTTAAGGAAGTGTCAGATGTGATTGACGCGGCTGAGAAGTGACTGACCAAAGTATTTTATTTGACTGCTGAAGATTATAGGTAATCTCTCTTCACCTTAACATCATTCAATATATTTTAAATACTATACTACATATTGCATATATTGATAAGCAGGGCACGAAATGATGCTCGATGTATTCGGTAGTATAATAAATGGAATGTTTGTCAATTCTATTACTAAAATTGGCAAACATGCCATTAGAAGCCAAATCTACTTTATTTATTAGCTAAATGTCAAATATAGAAGTGATGCATTTAAAAAAAATATTGAGATTGTTCTATGTTAATTTATAAACATAGATATCCTATTTAAATATGTTTCAAATAGGCATAATAGTAAATAAAATATGTTGTAGAATCTGCCAGACAATACAAAGTGACATCTTAATGTCTTTATCAAGCCCCGGAACCAACGAACTTAATACTTTATAAGATGAATACGATAAACACAAAACACATATTATAAACATGTCATCATTATTATGCTTACAATTATTTTATTGTCGCTAGATTGTATTCAAATTTTCTTGAGTGTCAAATGGCCGAAACATATTTATTAGCACTTTAATAGTATTTCTCAAGAATGCATGTGTGTTTTTATTGGAATTGGTAGATTTATGTCGGTTCGATTGCGTCACATCTATACCACTTTGTTTAAGTATATCTTCAGTGGAAATGCGTTGAGACATAATTTATCATCTGACGACAAATTGTCTGACACAACGAGCTGTATTTGGGGCCATCGGATTTGTTAATAGTCACGAAGATTAATTGCAGCCGACGCGAGCAGTCAGGCGTCAGACGAGACTCCCTCAGCGTTCTACCGAGACAATGCGTTCATCTCACATCCTTTGGCTCGGGAGTTGGGATCCCCTCGCATCCTTTTTTCCCTCGCACCCTCGTTCGTCCGCATTGTCTCGTTATGAACTGGATAGAAAAAAGTATTTCTTTTCGATTAACTCCCAGAAATTTATTGAATAAAAGGACCCAGCCGAAAATGACAGGTAATATTATAGCAGGGGTATAGGAGCCAACAACGCGGTTTTAACATGTTGAAATGTAAACATACTATTGTTTGAATAAATATTGAAAACAAAATCTTATACAATAACTTTAATATTTGGCGTTTCAACGAACCAAAAATTATTATTTTCTTCGATGTCTACTATTTATTTAAAATTTTAAAGGTACAACCTTTTTAAAAAAATCTTCAAATTCGTTACCTACATGGCGTTCTGTTCATATCTTTCGTTTATTGAATTATTTTACTTCTTGCATCTTCTTACATTATTATTTTTTTTGTTTTATTACCTCATTGTTTTATTACCTCAGTGTTACGACTCTTAATTAGTTACCGATACGAATAAATCTGTGTCTTTTTTATTTTAATCATCAAACAGAATTAAAAGGCTAGAGGCTGTATGGTTGAAATTTAAGAATCCGGCTAAGAATGCTACTCTGATGTCGCGCCTTACGCAAAACCGTTTTCGTACGAGAAGTTTGTATACAAATGTACTTTTGTAATAGTATCGAATTAAAGCAATGCCAAAAGATGGCACCACTTACGTTGAGCTTGCGTGATTAGCATCGCCTGGCCTTATTGTAACTGGCAGTTGTGAATAATAGTACCACGCGGTTGCCTATCACGGTTACTTTATCCCGGTGACCAGATGTCCCTGGATCACAGCTGATCCGAGGAGCCGGCTATTTTTAGAATCAATTCCTATTGGATTATAAAATGGTCACCAACGTTCAAACCGGGCGAAGTCGAACCAAAAGCCACCCGCAGGGTCTAACTGCAAAAACCTGCGAAGCGGGTTTTTAACTGCTAGTTTTAATTGTTACTTTAATGTGTGTTTAATTGTATCAAACGTATTTTTCGTTTAAAAATAAAAAAAGTATTATATTTTCATATGGAGCAGATACGATTTGTGATTCGACAATATAATTTAAAATAAAATAATAACTTTGTAAATATCACTTTAATGATTATAGTATTTGAGGTTTCGCTACTATCGTAGTTTCTTCAGAGCAGTATCATATTAGACTTGTAGAGTATTATACTGCCCTGAAGAAGGTAAACGGAAGCGTAAAAAATAAAAGAGAAGCTTACAAAATTATTGTTTTATTTAAAAAGGAGTATTAATTCCTCTTGACCACAATAAATATTATTATTTAAGAGTATTGATTGGGAGACGGTAGCCCCTCGGGCACGTTTGCAAACATCTCTCAAAAATGTTTTATTTTCAAAGAAGCCATCTGTTACATCCAAAGGTAACAAATAATTATTTAACTTGGTAATTCTTGAGCTGTTTCAGCGCCCCTGGGGCAAGTCTGTCCCGCTGAACTCGGGAGCTGGCTTCGACCGCAGTCCGCTCGAGTGGAATAGTCAGTAAGTCGGCGCACCGCACCGAACCCCTCGCAGCTTCTGTGCTCCGGGCTCCGCTCTCCCATCAGTTGCCACAACATTATAGTATATACTACACAGGCTGCTAGATATATACAGCCTTCAGTTTGAGGTTCCACCAACACTAGCTTATCCCGTAACTGTAAGGTTCTGTATCCAAAAAGCCACGGAGATTAAGAAAATAATAATCGAGGTAAATTAGATCATCCAGTTGAAATGGAAAACTGAATAGGATCCAATAATTTTATTCACGCGTTGTTTGCTATTCTATTCCTATAAATGCTGTGCTGTACTTTTTTTATCTAGTTAATCGTTCCTTTATCGTATTAATAGCGTTTAACGAAGTGAATTAAAGCGAGGTAAGATTACCCAAGAAGTAGTCATGGTCTCATTTGAGAATCTGTAAGTTCTTAGGCTGTGGGTACAATATTGTTATGGGTTCCATACTAAATTAAGCGAGCTTCGTGTAGGTAATAAAAATCACTTATGGGAAAGGCATTTAACGACACGATTTTTTTATACCGCATTTCATAGTGGATGATTCCGATAAGAGAGGGACCACCATAATAATTGAAACGTTGTATTGCAATCAGTTGCAATTAATTGTTAATTAAAATTGCTTAGTATCCAGACATCACTTCTTACCAGCTCGAAACTTTCTATAAATGGGGTGCCATGGTCCCAGTGGCTCCGAGTTGTAGGTCTCGTTTGAAGTATCACATAAAAAAGAAGTACTAATTAACACACGTATTGCAAAATAAATGAAAAACTCTCTCTGATCGGACAAAGAACCCATGAATATATTATACCATTAATATTTAACAAATTGCCGTATAAATTTAAAGAAAGTTGCTCTATAACGAAATTATCACTGATGTTAAAATCATGGCTATTAGGGAGTAACCTTGTGTATTAAGATTTATATTAAGCTCACTCTCACCATGTATTAAATTTCAATTATGTTATTAATTAATAATGTATGCTTTGTTATTTTTTTTGCTAATGTATGTATTATATACTCAACTGTCTAATGATATTTCGTCGCCTCAGTTCTCAATTGTCCAAACGACACTAGAAAATTTTACAGGAGGAGAAGGTTTTCTTTCATTATTTCAATGAAAAATTATGATAGGTGTTAAAGATAAAGCTATTTTCGTAAAGGTAAAAAAGGTCTCGTTAGTTTAAATAATGCATAATTAAGTAATTAGCAATCATTTTTATGCGTAAATTTTCGTTTTAAAGTGGAGATTGAACAAAAACTAAAATGGTCGTTTGGACAATTAAGAACTAAGGCGATGATTTAAAAAATATATTTTCCTATTCCACTGTTTTTCACCATAAAATACTGTCTCTGTATTATTTTCAACATTTCATTTTACAATGTTTATAGGTATGTTATATGTAGTTATACGCATATATTGTTGCTACACATGCGTTTAGGATTATTATTTCATGTATTGTTTTAACTAATCTGTGGAACTAATCTCCTGCTGACAAGCTACTCGCAGTAGCTTGGCGGGTATAAATTCCCATGTATATGTAATTTTTATGCAATAATAAAAAAATAATAAAAATAAATAAAATTACCAGTACTATCACACCGTTGTTATCTTATACATATTTTACTCGTTCCTAGTTGTGACACCAAAAAGTAATTAAGATGTCCTATTAGCATCTACCATCCACGTCTATTAAGACCTTAACGGCAATTAGAAATGCTGGATTGAAATTATTTGGAAATCCGTCAGGAGGTACCTTCGTAACCACAAGCATGGAAGGTACTTAAATTAAATTGTGCCCTATTACAATGACGGCCAGAGGAAGCCCTACGTTAACTACTTACAGGTAGTCTGAACACAAATAAACAAACACTTGACAGCCTATAGCCTTTGGAACCTGTCTTAATCGAAGAAATTAAGGAAACTGTTTTCATTACAATATAGTGCAGGAAACGATAGAACAATCGTTTCAAATTAACATTTATTGTGCGTAAGTAACCGAGAAAATTGAATTAGATATAACAGCGAAGGCGCTCTTCAAAGAGCTTGAAATTTGTTACATGCATTATTGTGATTGGTAAGTAAGTCAAATATATTTTTTTGAAGAACAATAAATTTCACGTAAATATTTTTATTTTTATTTTTTCATTTTATTTATTAACGCCCTTTTTGGGTGCTTTTACACATGAAGAATAAAAAATATATAATATTTATTTTACATAATTGAATTGCCTCGGTAACAATATTTTATATTTGTATAAATATACGTTGAAGATGTCCACTGACTTGGTATAATTATTTCCCTCCATTAGTATTCTGGGCAAAGAAGAATACATATGGTAGTTAGTTCCAGAATTTCTGCACTGAAATAAATCCCGACTTCTGATATTACGTTGTGGTATCCGAAAGCTTATCAGTTCAAGCAATACTGAACTATAAACTAAATCATTTAGAATTTTATATAGAAATACCAAGTCAGTGAAAATTCTTCTGTCTGACAATTTAAGCATTTTCATATTATTTAACGGAGTGTTATAGTTCAACATAATTGCTGGAATACCCATTTTAAAATTTATAAAACGTAAGAATTTGTTTTGTATTCTTTCAACAGCTTGTAAATGAGTATTATAATGTGGATTCCAGACGGGAGAATCGTACTCCAGCTGACTTCTAACATAAGCAAAATATAACAATTTAATACACTTAATATTATTAAAATTTCTAGTCAGCCTATTTATAAATCCTAAAATTTTTAAGCCCTTATTACAGATTTCTGTTATGTGGTTAACAAATGAAAGATTTGATTGTAAAGTGACGCCTAGGTTTTTAATTTGTATTAATGTCTCAGGAGCATTGCTATCAACGTTGTAATTAAAGATCACTGCATTTTTTATTCGAGATAATCTAACTATTTGACATTTGGAGATATTTAAGTGAAGTTATTTTAGTTACTGATTGGGTTTAAACAAGCACTTGTTTATGCGCTTCACATCTGCTGAATATCGATCGACGTCGTACAAAATTTCATTCGTGACAAAATTATCGACTTTTCCCCCTGGTTGAATAATTTTAATGCTTCGTATAAAACGTAGCGTCGCCGTTGGACGCCCATTGTTTGTCATTATAGCAACGAACCAAAACTCCGTCGCCTGTGACTAGAAAATTATAAGTTATTATTGCTACGTCATAGAGTTCATTGTTTCGGTTCGATCAGGACCAGTCCAGGAGTTATTCAATGACATCAAATTGGAAATTGTTTGATTAGAGATAATTCAAGCGAGACAATTTGAGGTGCATCGAAACAAACTCATTTTCTTTGAATGAAGATTCCTAGGAAGAGGAAGGTGTAAACGTTGGTCTTGGTGAGACTGAAATACAGGAGGGAGTAAACACAAAAGTTGTCACATCTTCACCTCATTTGGTAGGTTTCTAATTGACATTTTTATCAAAAATGATATCTGAATGCCAAAGCAGTACTTTTGCACATTTCTGTACCCAAATAATTATCTGTGTTGTATTTTCGTAGATATATGTGCGACAAAGTTCTAACATCAAGAATTTTAAATAACACCAGGCTCTAACACCACTTACACTATATTTTGTTTGTATATGATAGTTGATCGTTATTACAAGGCGCATTATGGTTCGGCACTTTGTCTTACCATGTTATGAGGTTTTAAAGTTTGCAAAGACGCATTTTCATAATCTATTTAACAATTTCTGATTTTGTAGTTCAATCGTGTAAAGTCTTTTAGTTTATCATATTTTAATGAAGAATATTTAAATAGGACGAGGTTCTTGCTTGGAATTGATTTCGGGAAATGTAAATAGAGCCTTGTGCAATGAATTTTTATTCAATGAAGTGACATACTGACGTATCTTTTTACTATACTAGTAGTCATTCAAATGGGTTTTCCGTTTTTTCGAGTTCATACAATCATTATCAAACAGTATTAATACCCTTGGATCCGTGTGGATGAATTTCAGAACCCCACTTCGATTGCATATCTGACGCCACGCCTTATGCGCCGCGCCACAAATAACATCTGTTCGTGAAATTTCAAGCAAAGCTACCGTTGTAATTCGGTTTTTAATTCAAGAATCTGTCACAAGATGTAGCTACTTTCGTCAGCAGCTCGCATGTGGAAATTTCCCCTCTAAGTATATGTACTACGGATTTAAAGAATTAAGGATACGGAAAGATGATACTTGACGAGTTGTGAGCAATAGTATGACGCGGCTATATGCTTTATAATAAATATTACATATGACGTCATTGCGTGTCTCGGTTACTTTGCCACGGTTACTTTGTCTCGGTGACTAGCTGTCACTGGATCACAATGGATCCGAGGAACTGGCTATTTTCGGAACAAGTTCCTACTGGATTTGTAAAATGGTCACCAAAACTCAAGCTGGGCGAAGCCGAGCTAAAAGCCGCCCGCGGGGCCTAGCAGCAAAATCCTGCATAGCGGGTTTTTAACTGCTAGTATTACATGAATATCTGTCAGTCTGAAAATAATATATATCTATCAATTTTGTTTGTCACGGAAATAAAACGAGCTCTCCAAACGCGTTAATTGGTTTCTAATCGAACCGATTTCAAGATGCGGTAAATTAGAAGATTATTTTACCTTTATTTTTAAATGTAACAGTTGACAAATTTATGACGGTGACGTCTTTGTTTTATTGTATTCAACGTCTGCTGCGAGAAAATACACAAAACGAACAATATTATTGATTTGTGCTTTTTTAAATGCGGTCGATTTTCTAATCCAACAATGAAAAATAAATGCTTCTAAAATGAAAATCTTTTTAGTAATGAACTTGAAAACTTTAATCTTAATCTCCCAACAGTTAGAAAAAATCTTTTTTTAAAACAAAATTATTGCTTTTAGCGACTTTCTATGTAGTCTGGCAGTCGCGTGAGAAGGCATTTTATTTTACACTCGATGGAAGGAATGGCAAACAGTGACGAAATACCATGATACGGGCAAGAGTTTATATAATTTGGTAGGCGGTATGGGAACCATTTATTGGATAACCAACATACGTCACTGCCATAGGTCACCCCAAGTGGTTCGCTACATTTGGTAACCTAGCAGGGGTACCCGGGTTTACGGGGTGAGGTTTGTCCGGGTCTTAGCGGCGGATGCGTTCGCCCACCAACTGCGTGGCAGGCCGGGTCGGGAAAGATCGGTTGAGAGAGACGTTTCGACCTCTCCAGCAGGAATCTCTCGGAGATAGCCTTATAGCCTTGCACCGCAGTGGGAGAGATGGATTCATACGTCCGTCACTCCTGGACAAACTGACCCCCAGATTCCTAACCACCCCTCACACCCTTTTCGTTCCCGGAACTTCCTCTCCTTTCTTTCCTAAAAATACTCTCCACACAGCATCCCTAAAGATGACATAGGCCCTGAGGAAAATTGTTTTCCTCCGGGCCTCCTGTGTGGATCTAATGTAGAAAAAAAAATTGAGTGCAGTTAACACGCGGTAGAGGCGAAACTTTACCAATACAATCTCAACCAATGAAGAACCAAGGAGCCTTGAAAAGTGAGGTCATAATCAAAGCGGCCAACGAGCGCAGACCTAGCGTCATTTCCGTTTTATATCTCAACCAATAGGATCAAACTCCTTGATAGGAGTTTGATGCTTCGCAGGTGCTGTGTGCGTCATTTCCGTTTCATCCGAATTCCAAATCACAACGGGGCTATAGATGTTTCACTTCAAAAATCACTTACAGAAGTCAAAGAGTAAGTTTTACTTGTCTTAGTAACATAATCCCTTCTTTATAATGAGTTTCTCATCATATTTAACTCATCTCATAATATAACAGTAATCTCATAGCCAATGAGATAAAATGATAATACGTTTGCAGCGTTTCATTTCGAGGCTCTAATTTGGTATCAATATCCTTTAGAAGAATGTATCCAGCAGGCTTATTATCCTCGCCCCCCGTGGAGCCGACACCTCTTAGTGCCATATTCCCTCCCCGGGGGGCTCGCCCAATCCTTATTAACCTATTAGAGGAAGCGCAGAGCTCGCAGACCAAATTACACCTTCGGACCAACCATAAAACTGGAAGTAACTAGAATCGTTACACGCATTATTGTATACACAAAATTTGTAATGGAATAGATAATAGATCCGAATACAAACGTGCTACCCGATACATCTCATCACAGAACCTTTTGTGATTGTTTATGTTTGATGTTATGAGAAAAGTCTTTAAATTTTTTTTTATTTTTATTTTTTTTATTTTTTTTTTATTTAGAATACATACATATAACAGATTTAAGGGTAAACAATATGGTTCTTAAAAATAATTACAATATATTAATTTCTTGTTAACAAGCTACCCAACTCAATAGAGAAAGAATTTCTCGTGTTTGAATTTTGGAGTAGTGCCATTGTAAAAAAAAAAATAGGTACATAAATTATGTTATTTTAAGTAATTAAATTACAAAGAAAAAAATAAATAAACCTTTATACATGATAACCGGTCTATATAATGAACAAGAATAGAATAGGAGTTAAAATTTGACACACAATATAGATAAAACAGGTATAGATAGATATGTAGCAGAAATAAAAGTATTATTTTTGCATTTGATTGTAGGTGGTAAGTACATAGAGTTGGTTTAAAAACATTGATATTTGAAATGAGAGAGCTGAAAATATTGTAAAGTAGGTACATCATAATTAGTTGTAACGATTGTGATTAGTCTGCTTAGGCTATCGATTTTAATCAGTGTATTAATCTATAGAATCTACGGATTCAATAAAAAAATTATGTCGAACGGTGGAATGCCATCGTGTCGTCCCGTGAATGTTTTTCGTGGTTAAATTTATTTAGATTATTTTTATCATTATTTTTTAATATTAAAAATATGCGTTTTTCACTTTATAACAATTCCATCATAAATACGTGTATTATTATTTTTTTCTCAGTTGTGTAATGTATTTATATTATAAACTAGCGAATATCCGGTATGCAACTCAAATAAACAAAGTGTTGGTTATAATTATGTTGTCTATGTCTATGACCATTGTTTTTATCTATTATTTATAATTAGTTAGTAAACCCTGAAGAAGTGAGCTTAGCTCACGAAACATCTTCGTTTTGTAAACAATAAAAGTGGTAAAAACTAAGTTTATTTTTAATTTTGAAAGTGTTTGTGTTTTATTCTGTCCCCTTCCCCTCCCGCATTCCCCTTCCACTCCTCTCCCAACGTCTCCCTCTTCTTCCCCTCCACCCTCCCCTCCCCCAAAATCCTCACCTCTCCCGCCTTCCCTCCCTGCCGCTAAACTATATGAAAAAAACAACTTTCTTTTTCAAGCAACTCGTGTGCCACCTATTGTTATTTTTTAAAATAAATTTCATAACGCCAGAGTTCACCATTTATATTTGCACAATAACTCGCCAAAGTTTAATCGCAATCGGAAGAATGGTTTAGGAAATAATTTCATAACGCCAGAGCTCATCTCACAACAAATCACCAATGTTTCATCGCAATCCGACGAATGGTTTAGAAACGCAAAAGAGACAAACAAAGAAACATTCATTTTTATATTATTAAGATTCATATTTTTTCCGGATTAGAGTAAATAATAATTTTGTTCACCTCCTACAAGGATACAAATTGATGGTCGAGATTTGATTGAAGAATCAATTTTGTCTTTGGCACAAATGAAAGCATTTGAAATTGCATGAATGTTTTTCAAAAAGTCCAAGTCTCTCTTGCAGGTGTCAGAAAAAACTATGTACCTATAACTAAAAACGTACATAAATATACATGATATAGTACGCTGCAGTCGTTTATAAAAAAAATCATTTTGAAAAGTATGCTTTTATGTATTTAGTTTTGCACGGAAAGAAATTCTAGTTAAACAAGTAAAAAATATGCTTTGATTTTTCTTATAAGATAATATTATAAATTCGAATTTATTTTTGCAGACTTAAAAAATTCTATTAAATTCTCACTTTTATAAAAATAACTTGTAAAAAAACTGCCCAAATTATGTATTTGAAATAATGGAAAAAATCACAGAAGCAGGTATACATAACAAAGTGATGGAACAGATTTGGGAGCACAGTTGGAGGTCCAAATAATTCGCAGACGTGTGTCAGAAAAAGCTTTGTAGTCGGATTATTATTACTATCGAACTGTACGTACGTTTTAAAAAAGGTAAAATACAAAGAGAGCGTTCTTGGTTTTTTAAAGTAGTTTCAGTCGGGGCTTTTGAGTCGCGCGTTTTGCGCGGTTTAAAACGGCACGGCGACAGCACAAAAAAGGAAATAAACGTACGTTCCTTATCACAAAAATGCCGCAGCTCTTTTTTACACTGAATAAAAGTGAGACAAAAGTTGAGACACACAATGTACGTATGTCTTCTTCTTCCAGAGGAAAAATATAATCATTTTCGTTCATCTCTCTCAATGAGATGCCGTGAGCCATAAGCTGCTTCTTTAATCACGGTCACGGCACGGTGACGGCAATAATGCCGCAGCTCTTTCTTACACACTTAATAATAGTGAAGCAAACTATATGTATATACTAGCTGACCCGGCCACGCGTTGCTGTGATGTGAAATCGAAACACAACGCCATCTACTGTATGGTTACCCAACCTATATAACCAAGTGTTGTGTCGATAAATTAACTCACACCGCTATCTGTTAGAAACTTATGGAACTTACAAATAATTACAAAGCATTGTCCTATAACAAACATTTAATTCGCAATAATAAATATTGAAGTCAATAATCGAGATAAAAACCATCTTAACCATTAAGTTAAACCAAATTGCACACAGTAAGCCAAATTTCATCAAAATCGGTTCTGTAGTTTCGGAATTTATATCGAACAAACATCGTGACGCGGGATTTTTAAAAATCTTAAAAATTTTTTGGGAAAAAGAAAATATGTAGATGCCTCGAATCATTGTCGGTATATATAAAAATATGCCTTTATCACTGCTAATCCCAAAAATTTATTTTACCAAAAATAGTGTGAATTTCAACAAAAACACCTCGAATTTGGTCAAAATTTAACAATTTTGAAAAAAATGACGCGAAATTTTCAGGTCTCTAGTGATAGGTAAATTATGGGCCGCTGAATCACAAAAGTATATTTATCAAAAAACTACAAAATAATCACCTATTTCCACATGATGCCTATCATTGCCAGCCTTATAATACTCTATTTATAAGAAGACTGCGCGAGATCCTATTATAGACTATGGACTATCAATCAAAAGTCATCGCAGCTGTCAATAAACTTTTGTGATTTTTTTATTACTTCAAATTAGAAGCAGTATCCACTTACGGCAAAAAATCAAACCTTTTCAGACGGTGAAGCAGTCCATTTTAAAGGTCTTTCATCTTTTCGACTGTCTCTATTAAATCCACAGAATGCTTTATAAACCATCTATTTATTAAACACATACTTGTTGATACGAATAACTAAAGAAACAAGAATTGATTGCAAGAGGGGTTTGTTATGACAATAAATAATGGTAGGTAATATAATTTATAACAAATTAGAATCATATTATTTGGCAATGCTCCGAGGAACTAGCGTCATTGATCCCCTCGGCACCGGTGCATACTCGGGAAACACGCCAAACGCGCGCCCAACATTTGTACACGGTTGACATTAGTCACATGAGAACGGGTCGTTTCTACGACTCGTTCTTGAGTTCAACAGCTCGGCTGTGGAACGATTTGCCGGCCTCTGTGTTTCCTCCCTCCTGCAATATGTTCACTCCTTCCTCTCCTCAAAAACACTCTCCACACAGCATCCTCAAAGATGACAGGCCCTGAGGGAATTTATTTTTTCCTCAGAGCCTCCTGTGTGGAGTTAAGTAACGATGTAAGTTTAGTAACAGGTATAAAAGTCCAGAACAATTTGGTAGTCGTATATGGGTAGATACGCCGCCTCGGGAACCATTTATTGGATAACCTACACCCCTGCTAAGTGGTTCGCTACATTTGGTGACTTCACCGGGGTGCCCGTGTTCATGGGGTGAGGTTTGTCTAAGTCTTGGCGACGGATGCTTTTGCCCACCTACCGGGTGGCGGACCGGATCGGGAGAGACTGGTTGAGGGATACCTAATCTAGACCTGTCGAGCTGGACTCCCGACCCATCGCCTTGCACCACGGTGGGAGGGATGGACTCATACGTCTGTCACTTCTAGACACATTGACCCCCAGATTCTAACCCATCCCTCATACCTTTTTTCTTTCCCAGAACTTTCTCTCCTTCTTTTCCCTCCACACAGCATTCTCAAAGATGACAACAGGACCTAAGGAATCTTTTTTTCCTCCATGTGTGTCAAAACCTCCATGTGTGGAACTAATTTTAAAAAAGTACATATTTTCTGTTGTGTTATTTTGTCTCTTTATATAACCCAACTCAATATTTGACATTGATGTGTCGTGTCTTCATTGGGCGTCCTTGACTTCTTCTACCATTCGCTTTCGCTTATGGGTAGGCACTGAACACTACTTCACGTCCAAACTATTATAATAGTCGCAATAAAAAAGCATTACGTACATATATACTGCTATTAAGCCGTGGTTTAAGTTATACAATGCAATATTCTTTTCTTTCCTAAAAAAAACCCTCCACACAGCATTCCCAAAGATGACACAGGCCCTGAGGGAAATTATTTTCCTCAGGGCCTGTGTGGAGCTCATGTAAAACAAAAAAATACGTCTTGATTGTAAGTCACTTATCGTAGATAAATCTTAGATTTAAGTCACCAGTTATAAGTCTCAGTAGTTAGTTATAAGTTTTATTTGTCACTAGTTATAAAACTAAATTGTTTTGCCATTATATATTTACCTATTTGCATATATAAGTCTCCATAAAAATCATCCAAATAATATTATCATTATTACTATGGGTATATTATATTGTAATGCAAGACTTTTGAAATACAATCAATCAATTTATTTTCAAATTTAACCACAAATACTCCAAAGAAATTAACACCAATTTCCTTTTTTCAGGAGCTGCCTTTTTTAGATGTCAACGCCCAGATCTAATGCTGACCGACCTGAGGATATCTTCCCAAACTATCTTGTTACTGGCGGCTGGTTACAGGTTAGCGGGCGTAATTTTATATTTTTTGACACATCTCCTATCTGTCCGCCTGTCATGGCCACCGTGATGTTAATCGTTTCTACACGATACACTACTGCTTACAAGTCGCTAGTCGCTACCGACATCTATCAACATCAAATCCACCATCTCAAACACATGTCGGTTGACAATCGACCTGTGCTCGAGAATTCCATTTCTTTTGTGTTATATTATGCAACGAATTTAGGACCAGAAAGGATAAACCTGATCCTTCAACAGGTTCTTTTCTTTGTATTTAATCATTCGAATGTTTAAATAGGTGCGTATCTCTTGTATTTTTTCAATCCTCGAGTCTTTTTTTACAGGTATTAAAATTGTGCACCTGTGTAGGGGTTGAGATATTTTATTTCATTTAGCTAACAATGGGAACGTATATTCTTTTGAAAATTGTGAAGAGATGCTTTTTGCCTCGTTTGCTATTTAATTTAGAATGTACGTCTTAATTCGATTTTAAATACTCAAGCAAATTAATCTGGCCTGAGAATCATTGGGGCATTTACACTAATGGAACAAAACTATGATTCTTAGTAATTTTAAGATATATAATATGATCAAATCTATTCTAATAATTTTGTATATATAACCGAGAATCGATAGTCTCAAAATTCTCCATAACATTCTCAACCTGCAATTTTTTTTATTTATTTTATATATTTAATAAAATTATTATGTAATTTATAAAACTTTAAAAGGTAACAACTATTGATAATTTCCGATAGCTTACTTCTAAATTAATAAGGACATAAGCAATAAAAATTAAAGCAAATTTTTTTCATTGTAAGAACCTGTATATAAATAATACAAACATATCGTACGCTAGTGGCCTAAACGTAGTTTGATAATGCCTTCAGAAGGCGAAACAGCTGTCACGCGTAATAATAATTACATATCTGAACTTTTTTTATAAATAAACTCTTTCTATAAATTAATACAAAATGTTACTGAATATTTAAAAGAAATAAAAAAAATGGAGTTCTACAAATTAAAATTGATAACACTAAACCTATACAATTTTTTGTTTTGAGTGGAATCTTTTTTTAAAATTGTTCACAATGTTTTCATAACATACCTACGCTACTTTTCAATAGAAAAACCCATGTCGATACTGGGTTTTATATAGTTACCGGTTTGTAAATGGAGTACCATCCAACGTAAATAATAATAATAATAATTGGATAATTTGTAGAGCGCCGTTTTTGTGAAAAATCACCTCAAGGGCGGTGTTGTAGTAAACGTGTAAATGTAGGTGTTGTAGTTACGTACGTACTAAAAATAAATTTAAAACTGTTCCTACTCATGAATCGTATTTGCAAAGGGGAGTCGAATAAGTACTTGCGTTGGCACTATGAATTTTCTTGATATGCAATGCACTTGTCTAAAATTTTAAAGGCCCAAACAAAGTACCTATCTACTTGCCTAGTTCAACAGGTATGTATGTACACCGTACGCCCACGGTATTTACCCAACAATAGAACAAAAACAAACCAACATTTTTGGGAAAAGGTGAGAGCGATGGGAAGTGCGAGCAGGTAGAACAGTGTAGACAGTATAGAGTTTTGTAGTACCTAGGGAGGAGGAGTTGTGGAAGAGCCTGATATTATTGGTTGAAGCCCGAGAAGGAATAGAAGCGGCGACTCGAACCATTGCGCAATGGGCGATGGGCACTAGGCCGCGGAACCACATCCGCTGGGACTATTCCCTACGTACTTTCTCAAATAAATAATTTGTTCCCAAACAAACCCCTCACATCGCCACCCTAATATATACACTTCTACACAATATGCATGTTGAGGGAGGCACGATACCTCGCAGGTAAATGACCGAAAACAAAAGGGGGAGTGAAAAAATCGTACAGCATAAAAATAACAACACATATACTCAAGAAATTTTTGTACTCGTACTTTATTATACGAGTAGTTACCAATGACCAACATAGTGTTGCAAAATATTACTTAATAATATGCTACTAGCGAGTTCCCAGCATGCGTTACTATGTCACTTATTAAAAAAAAATGTTTCTTCCTGCGTGTCCTTTCCCATTAATCCCGTTCTCCTTCCGCCTCCCCTTCCGACTCCCCTTTCCCTCTCACTCACTCCGCCTTCTCAGCCTTCCCTCTCCCCAATCCCCTCGCCCTCTTCACCCGTCCCGCAAACCCCCCTCCCGAATTCCCCTCCCGGGTTCCCTTCCCCCCTTCCATATTCCATGCACTCATTTCCATTCGTACATCCATTCATTCATACATCCCTTCCATATTCCATAAATTCATCGTACAAACGGCTCGCGTGCCACCTATTGCAATTTTTTTATACAAATTTCATAATTTCAGAGCTCACCAGTATATATAGAAACCATCAGGCAGGCATCGTGCAGGCACACATCAAATCCCCAAAGTTTCATCGACAAACATATTAAAAAAACCTGTAAAAGACTCAGATCAATTGCTAGCAGAATGTACACATTAATTTTTTTCCTATCAATTGATACACTTAAAATAATTTATATGTCACTAGCAGAATCAATAATAAGATATGGGTTAACAATATGGGGAAATACTACTGTAACCAACCTGAAACAGGTACAAGTTGCACAAAACGCAATTGTAAAATTATTAGTTGTCCCTAACATTTTCAAACAAAGACACAATACTCCGTTGCTGTTTCAGAGTGCAAAAATTTTACCTGTGAAGGCAATACTATGGTATAAAATTATAATTCAGCATATATTTACCCCGCAGCATAAAGAGAAACTAGATCATAAATATAGCACTAGATTCACGCGTAACGACGGGTTAATAGTTCCGAAATTCAATAATAAGTACGGACAGAGAACGTTTGAATACAACATACCGAAGATATTTAATTTATTACCTGACAATATAAAGCAACATAATTCTATGAATAAGGTTAAATATATAGTGAAAAATTGGTTATTGGAAAAAGAATATTTATTTTGATACTTGATACTTGATAAAATTTATGAAAAAATGTTTAACTGTAGATAAAAGATGTAAATTATAACTTTAAATATATTTGTAAGGAATTATAAGCACCTGCTGTCAAGCCAATTGCAATTGGCTTAGCGGGACTGGATTGTTGATTTATAAAATAAATAAATAAATTAAAAAAAAAAAAAAAAAAAAAAAAAAATCGGATGTACTGTTAGCTACGCATAATTTAATGATGCCGGAACTCACTATCGTATATAGTAAGAATTGCGGGCATGCGCACATCAAATTCCCTAAGTTTCATTGCAATCGGATGAATGGTTTAGCAACGCACACCATATATACATATATCCATAGACACAAGCAAACATTTTTTTCATTTTTAGATTATTTGTTGAAAAATCAATGTGATGTCTGTCATTAACAATTTTGGGTAAGTTGCTTGGTACCTACTTTTAGCAGTCACAAGAGAGGACGTACGTACGACATCTGCGACCGTCTTAAAATGCTTATAAAAAATCTTCCTTCTCACACGTTTTGTTTCAAAACGAAAAAGACAACTATGGAACGTAGACATCACGTATGAACTCTCTCCGGGACCACTATAATATATATTGTCATAATGTTAAGAATGGACTATATATATAATAAAAATTATAATTAAATGAAAATAATTATCTTTTAATTAAATTAAAACCAAACACACAAACGCGTGTCCTAGCAAAGAACCCTTTGGTTTTGAAACATGTTGATAATTTTTATTAAAAAAAAATTGTTTAAACAATGTTTGGTATTTTCATTTAATTTAAAATGATGCCACAAATTAACTTTCAATTATTTAAAAAATATAAATTTTCTTTCTCAACTGTTTTAATAAATAAAAAAAAAACCTCTTAAAGTTAGAATCAAAGGTTCCTTGATCAAGATACTACATACGTGTAATATTTGAAACAATTATGATTATTTTCATTTGATTAAAAAAAAGTGAATTTAAAAGCCATTATTGAAGGCCATACAATTTTATATTGAAGAATAAGTTCATTATTTTTGCCGCGGATCAACTTGGATTGCTCAATTTGATTGTTGAAATTTGCCATCAAACTTTACGTTTTGCTGGCGTAAAAATGTCTGGTAAAATATAAACTCAATTTTATTATTAAGAATTATTGACTAAGCTAGCGTGCGTATGATTTTGTTTGTATGAATGTGACGCGCAGGACATCGTAAACAGGTAATCATGCAGATTTCAGCATGGCGGGGTTCTGTGATTGGCTGAATCCATTCAGCATTGAACAACTTTCATTTTTATAATCTGTGTGAGCGATTTAAATGCCTCCCTATATTCATATATTTAATTGCACTTAAACGTGAGACACGAATTTATTACGACTTAAATGTAAATATGTTATTGGTTGCCTGCACTTTTCGTGTTTTATTTAAAAGACGTCAAGGAATTCGATTATAAGATAAATTTAAAAATGAAATTGACTTTTTTATGAAGTATATAATAGCTACATTTCCTTAATCCGCCGCTATTCGAATTTCGACCGATTTCTTACATATCTCCCTTAAAAATTTGAAGTTTTTAAGCTCCTTAAAAAATTAATGTTATTTTTGAAGATATTATCTAGATACGTTCCACGCCAAAACGCAAATTATATGAAATTCCCTCGATAGAAAAAAATCGCAAAGTGCGCTCCGAAAATTATTTAAAACAAGTCTATTTCTATTATTTTACAAGTTATATTTGTGAAAAAAATCACAATGTTTATTTAAATGATACTTAAGATACGTTCCACGAGATTTTTGCTCTATTTTAAACGAGTCATGTTTTATTAAGCTTTTTCGTAATTTTCGCTTCAATTTTATTAATTTAAATATTAGCGCGCTCTCTTTAACATTCGTAATTACGTATCTCTCCATTTTATTCTTTTCGAGAGCGGTTACGGGGCCTTAATCGGTATTTCAGTGGAAATCCATTGAAATATCGGTAGAACAAGTATAGTATTCCCACCCGCCACCTTTGCTCTAAAGATTGCATTCCGTTTATTAAGATAGGAGAATCTATCAAACGTACCGCCCGTTTCTAAATAGAGTCGAGGGTATTTTTCAGGTATTTTGAAGTTCCAAACCAGAGGTGACCACCAAATTCAACCGTGGGGCGCGCTTGTGATTTGTAGAGGATTAGCAATTGTTTCCTGTTAAAGTATCTGCTTTACCTGTACAGTACGCCCAGTTTTTGAGAGGCTTACTTAACTCTGGCTTTAACCGTGTTTGGGGACCAGATCTGAATAGCCAGGTACTTCCCACCTTCCTCTTCCCCATCTCCTTTCCCTACCCACTACCTTCAGCCTCACAACATACCCCAATTGGGGAAGCCGTAGTCTCACTGGCTCCAAACGGGAGCAGTTGGGACTCTTGTGCGGTATTCATAAAAAAAATAAAAGTTACACATTTGATTCGAACAGAACAGTAAATAAGAATTTGTTCACACTGTTCGGTTCAGTCCAATGCAGGCGAATGTACATATTTCATATCAAAGCATAAGTTATAGATAGCCTCACGAATGTAAGTCTAAAATGTATTTATTAATATTAAAACATATTTTTGATTTCGTGTAGTATTTAGATCAGCAAAAAATGTTGAGTAGGTTCATCTGTCTAATCAATGAATCTCATTTTCATATTTTTTTTAATAAACGTCAAATCACTTAAACAACATCCCATTAGCCCATTAATCTAGTAAAGTAAATACGCCTAACCTCGCTACTAACTTACGAAATCATCAGTGAACCGTTTTATTAAGAAATCTTAAAGATCGAATTCGTGCAATTTTTTAGAGACAATTATAAATCTACTTGGAACATATTTATTTAGTTTTTTTATTGTGGTTGTAAGAATCTTATTTGATGAATGGATGATTTATTCCCACGTAAATCATGTTCATTTTAAATTATTCGCCGACTGAGGTTATTATCGAAGAATTGCCCTTCTTCAGCAAGGTAAACTTCTTAGGAGGAATTAACCCTTGGGCATTGCGGCGTTTATCAGATCTTGGTTCTCTCCCTAAAAACAATATAAATCTTCCATTTTACACCAACAGCTAGTGTGTGCATAGTATAATTATTTTGACAACATAAAATATACCTACTTGAATGCAGAAGACATGTATTTTATAATATTTAATTTTAATTAGTGACAACAGCAAAAGGGTTCAGCTGACTGGATTCCGTAAAACTATGGAAAAATGGAGATGGGTGTAGATGAAATTTTGGTAAGTAGGTATCTGCTTATATAGATCTTGTTACTTAATTGAATTCGCTAAAACTAGATCAACGGCAATATTTCTGGTTCATCGCTCCTAAAATATGCAACGCATTGAAAATTGTTGTAAAGTCTAATAAAACTGTATCCCTTTACTATTCTTGTTCGACATTGGATAGTTGAAAGGGGACGAGCTATTTTTTAAGATTACATGAGTTCCTAACAATATTTAAGATAAAAAATATCATTGTTTTAATATTTTTTAAATTTTTATTTCGTATCACTAAAGGCAAGTGACAATGTGACCATAAACATGCACTCTTTTATGATAACATGAATAACTTTGATTATTGCAATTTATAGTGGTTTTCTTTTTCTATTTTTTTATAAGATTATATTGCATATAGATATTTTAGAAGAAGTACATAGAAGAAGTCGAGGATGTCCGAGGAAGACATGGCACAATCAAATGAGTCAGACTTGAGTCGGGCTATGACAATTTAGTCAGAATAATGTAAGAATATTTATGAATGTAATGTATGAGGCAGGAAGTGAGTGCCAAGACCGAGTTTTTTGGCGGTCCGTCCTCTCTGCCTACCCCTGTGGGGAAAATTGAGTAATGGTTACTTAGTATGTATAATGATATTGCATGAATTTTAATCTGATTTTTTATATAATTTTATATTTTCAATTCAATTTACTGTAAAACATCTATTTTAATAATTCAATTTATGTTTTATTTTAGTATTTTTGTTTTTTACTATGTGTACTTATTGCATTATATATTTAATTTACGAATACCATTAAATGGTCATCTGGCTAGTATTATCGTGGCCGAGAGAGCTCAAATAAATGATTTATTTGAGCTCTCTCGGCCACGATGATTTTATTAATTAACTTTTTTTATATATTACAATTATTGTAATATGTAAAAAAGTTAATTAATAAAATACAAATTTTAAATAAATAATATTACCAGTGAAATGAGGAGTGCACAGTCGAAAAATAATTTAATACAATTTTTAATTTGCTAGACTAAATTTCGTATGATCGCAAAATTGAACACGATAAACTCTCTTCAACAGTACTGCCTTAGAAGCATTGCAAAAACAAGTAGGTACCTATCTATATAATAATTTTTTTTTCAGTGATTATAATGGTTGATCCGATTGTCATATTTACTTTATCGATTTTAATAAAGTTTGTTAAGTTATTCCACGTGTCGCTTTACCCAATAAAGTGGGGAATATTTTGCCTAAATATGCGGGAAAGAAATTGACAGATTACTCCTGCGTGATGTGTTACCCTGGTACCTTATACCTGGTGCCTGGAGCGACACATTATTTACTTCGCGGGAAGTTTCCCACAAACTCCGCATACTAAATTTCTTATTGGAGGTGATCAATTTATTTCATAGATGGGAGAAAATTTTAGGTGTATTATCATTTGGAGGTACCTAAAACACACCGAAAAGATGTGGAATATTTATAAAAAAAATATTGTTTTATTTTATTATGAATGCATTGCTATTTTTGACTTTGTACCAACGTTGTTATATATTAACTGCTCCATGTCTAGTCTTCATTCGAATAAGGTAATAGGAAATCATCTATCTATGTAAATATTGTAATATATGTGTAAGAAAACTGTTCTGGTATGGTTTTGTTTTTGTGAACGATTGTACCTACAGTTTTTTTGTGATATTTTGACATTCAAAATAGAAGATATGTAAGGGGCCATCCATAAATTACGTCACACGAATTTCATGATTTTTTGACCCTCCCCCGTCCCTGTCACACATCGTTACATATGTGAGACCCCCTCCCACCTAGTGTGACGTCACATATTTTGCAATTTTACATTAAGTAATCAAAACGGCAGTTAAAATTTTTTATTTTTTACTTTTTTTAGTTTTGCGTTTTAATAATTTAGATTTTTACACGTGACGTAATTTATGGATGGCCCCTAATATTTCGGAAAACCACTTCCATTCTCTTACAGCATAATTTTGATACTTCTTCACGAAAGTTTGCACAATCGACTTTCAAAATAACAGAAAATTATTTTTACATCTGATTCCGAACAGCTTTGTGTAAAACCCGGGCAACAACGGAACTTTATTTACTTTTATCATTTACATAATATTCAGAAATATAAATTCAAGCATCGTAGAATGGGGTGGAACTTATAAAAAACACACACACACACAGCTGCTTTTCCTAGCACCAAAGTTTATACTAAAAAGATTTCAAATCATTCACGTATTCGTTAAAACTTCAATACAATATACTTATATCATGCAACATTACAACTTTACAAAGATAAGTATAGTAAGATAAGAGAAGTCCTTAGAAAACTGCACCATTTAAAAATAATAACTCAGACAAACATCAATTCTCTCAATTCCAAAATTTAAAAAAAAAAACAAAGGCTATTCAATTGTTAATATTGTTAGGTGGCTCTCTACTTTTAGGAGAGTTGGGAGGGTTTGGTAGGATTTCCTAGTCCTTCGACCAGATCAGTTTGTTGAGGTCTTAATTCAATTATCTAGTTCTCTAATTCACATGTCTTTAATATCTTCTTTACTATTGCCCAGTAAGTCGGTAGGTAGGTAAGTATTATAACTGAAAACCGCTACTCGGTATTTCCAGCTCGCATATGATCCCCTCTAACAAGAGATAAATCTGCTTCTCGTATTAGGAGATAGGCGAGCAGAACGTGTGGTTAACATACGGGCGAAATACGTGCCGAGAAAGACTAAATTAGGCTGGTTAATACGCGGCACAAGTAATTCCACCTTCATGACGCCGATCGATAATAACGCCTTACATCACCGATCCTCTTCGCCATTTATAGAAAGTACCTACTAATTATACTCAGACGATTGTAATTGCATTGATTGGTCTACTTTATGCTACCATAGTATTTATTGTGCCACCAATAATAGAAGTCCGCGTTGAAATCGGGACTAGTACCAGTCATCCTTCTAGAATCTTCTGCCTTTTTCGTTTTCAAACAAGAAGTGTAAGAAGAAAGAAAACCATCATTGATGACGTACGTACGAGCTCTCGGTGGAACAAGCGTTGTCTACGATCTCTCTTTTAATAAACAGGAATTGTTCGTACCGTAGGACTAAAACTAGATTGATTGATTCCTACGTGCTAGATTTCTCTCAATCAAAATTTTGCCTAAAATCTATGTTATATTCAATTTATTGGAATAACTTTTTAGGGTTACAAACATCAAATAATATATTAATTTGATCACTGAAGAAGAAGATAATACTAATAAATCTAAACGTAACATGCAGCAAGACACAGAAAATGCAAAAAAGGTGAAGGTTGCAACTGGGGATCAAACCCATGAGCTCTGTCTTACCGGGACAATATTCTAACCACTGAGATACCTGATTATTTTCCGTCATTTTAATGAATCTCAAATTTCAACTTAACAATTACCAATATTATCGTAGGTGAAACGCTGACCCGACAACTCAGAATCATGGAACTTCAACACCTCCTTTAAGTCATTAAAAATTGGTTTAATAGCTTAGGTTAGGTTATGGGCTATTTATGAATTATTTTTTTTCATAAGTTTTAATGATTTTTCAAAGGGGTATTGAAATTGCACGATTCTGAGTTGTCATGGAACCAGGTGAAATATTGTTATAATGTGACAGTATCTTATTACGCTTTTAGGTTGACAAATGTTAGTGATAACTATAATACTGACACTTACGTGAGAACAATCCTGTTATAAAAACTCATTTAATAAACATATAGATAATAGGTATGTGCAATAACAAAAAAATTATTGGACAAGGATACATTTGCATACATCTAAGTAAAGATTAAAAAACTAATAAAAATATGAAATTATATAAAAGTTCAATCAAATGACAAATATTAAAGAAAGGCGAGAGTCACAAGAGACACAAGATACACGAGAGACACAAATAGAGACACAAGTGATACATTATATAATTAGTTTAATATGTTTTTTAGAAACAGCAGAACAATTTTTGTGAATACTTCAGCTCACTCTATTGTATCATATAGTCGTAACATTTGAGTCAGTGGTCAAAAATTGACGATATAATTTTAAAATTTATTCACGTGAAACATGTAATGGCGTCTTAAGCAATGGGAATTGGGAACATTTATTTCAAGATTGTCGTGAATTATTTATATGTAAACATATTAGATCAGTCAATTGCCATCTCATTTTAGTGCTAATTTTGAGGTATTCAAGCCTTTGTCGTATGATCTAAGATGGTAATGTAGTTCACATTTGAAAGATAACAGTTTTGGCAGGTTTTTTTAAAACAGATTCTATGTTTTCATATTTGCATGTATAAAATGTAAATATTCCTCGAATTTATCTATTTTTATAACATCCAAAGATTTGTATAAGATGTTGTAATTTTTTTTTTTTTTACATTAACTCCACACAGGAGGCCCTGTGGAAAATAACTTCCCTCAGGGCCTATGTCATCTGAGATGCTGTGTGAAGGGTCTTTTTGAGGAGAGGAAGGAATGAACATTGGTCTTGAAGAGACCCATGTTGTAGGAGGGAGGAAACACAGAAGCCGGCAAATCGTTCCATAGCCGAGCCGTTGAACTCAAGAACGAGTCGAAGAAGCTACCCGTTCTCATGTGACAAATGTCAAACGTGTACATATGTTGGGCGCGCGTTTGGCGTGTCTCTCAACCATGCACCGGTGTCGAAGGGATCAATGACGCTAGTTCCTCAGAGCATCTTCCATTGAAATATCGGTAGAACATGGATAGCATTCCCACCCGACGCCTGTGCTCTAAAGATTGCAATCCGTTCGTTAAGGTGGGAGAATCTATCAAACGGACCCCCCGTTTCTGCATAGAGTCGAGGGTATTTTGGAGCTCCAGACCAGAGGTGACTGCCAATAAAACTGCTGTTGTGTGGAGGTTTTTTTAAGGAAAGAAAGAGGAGGAAGTTCTGGAAAGAAAAAAGGTAAAAAGAGTGGGTAGGAATCTGGGAATCAGTGTGTCCAGGAGAGACGGACTATGAATCTATTCTTTCAACTGCGATGCAAGGCGATGGGTCGAATGATTCTGGCTGGAGAGACCTTTTCAATCAGTCTCTCTCGACCGGCACGCCACGCAGCAGCCAGACAGACACATCTCCTCCACCCAATGAACCCGTGCACCCTTGCTAAGTCATCAAACGTAGCGAACCACTTGGGGTAACCTATGGCAGAGGTGTTGGCTATCCAATAAATAGGTACCCATACCCACCTTTTAAATGAAAGAACTTGAGAAATTTAACGCCAATTGTCGTTGCAAATAATAAATACCTACTAATAAATATTACGATTGATTCCTAGTAATCGGTAAGTTAACTCGAGTTGCGATTGCTTGTTCGCATTCACATTATTGCAATGAAAAATTAAGTATTTCTTGCCAAAGCTGACTGCAGTAGCAGTTTGCATGCATCACGCATGATTACTGTCGGCTGCGAATAATTACTCACCCACAACGCTTACAATAGCTTTCTTCGAAGCTAAATTATTAAAACGCTAATAATAATGCGCAGTTCATGCGCCGTTATCGCCACCTTCTTTACCGTAATCTAAACAGGTAACATCCAAATCTTCTGCAGGGCTGCGCAAACTATATACAGTAAATTGTATAATAAATAATATATGTATTAATATAAACAAAGAATATTATGACAGTTAGGCTGATGCTTCACATAGAGTCAAGCTACTCCAATTGATTCCAAATATAAATAAAATTTCGGTCTAATGGTGTTAAAATGATCTAAATTAATATCAAATGTTTTTTTTTTAATGTTTGCTTTATTGTTTATTTTAAAGCAGTTTTCCCAGTACTGTTTTCGTTATTTTCTGGTATAATGGTGCTGTATAATGGTGCTGTTTAAATTATTATATTCTATTATTTAACATATTGTTCTATGGAATAAAGAAGAACACAAGAAATGCAATGAGGGTGTGTTTCGTTATGCAAAAGTCTGGTCATTTGGGGCTTAAATATCCAAAGCAAAACTATGTATCACCATGATTATGAAACTCAAATGGGATGGCGACGTACGATTTCAGGCAAGTAGTGTAAGAGAGGCAGAGAAACGCTAAAAGGTTTAGAACCAAAAGGTGCTAAGTCAGTGGCGACAATTGAAAAATGTTTCCAATCAAATTTGTAAGGAAAGCATTTCTTTCATTGTTGTATTCTTCTTTATTCTATGACTTCATCCCAAAAATTAACAAAACTTGGTTTTTGGGAACAAAACAAATATTACGATATTGTTGCTTTTCATCGGTATCAGTCAGGAAAAATACAACCATATTATCCAATAGTTTCTGGTTTTTCTAAAATTCACAAAAGTTTTTAATTTGGGAGGTGGGAATGGATACCGCCGCCTCGGGAACCATTTATTGGATAACCTCTGCCATTGGTCACTCTAAGTGGTTCGCTACGTTTGGTGATTTAGCAGGGGTGCCCGGGTTCATAGGGTGATGTTTGTCTCGGTCTTGACGGCGGATGACCTGAACACAGTGGACCCCAGATTCTTACCCACTCCTCAAAACAAAACTCCTCACTTCTTTCCCAGAACTCTACTCTCTAAAAAAAAACACTCCAAACAGCATCCCTGAAGATGATATAGGCCTTGAGGGAAAATATTTTTCTCAGGGTCTCCTGTGTGGAGCTCATGTAAAAAAAGTTACTTATTTTGAAGTTGTATTAAAATAAGTAGTAGGGCTAAAGGATTATTAGCAGATCATGGACACGAATGGACAATAATATGAAAACCCTCGATTGATTTTATAAATTATTGCACCTATTTTCTGGAAATATATACATTGGCTCTTCACCAAAAGTTGCACCAAAATTTATAAAATTCTTAGTTGAGCGCGGTCACTGATGTTTACCCAATCTATGGCTATTATCCACCAAACCCACCGTGGTCAGCTTTACTGCATTATGTATTCCTCTTTGCCCAGAATACTAATGGAGGGAAACAATTATACCAAGTCAGTGGACATCTTCAATTTATCTTTGAATAAATATAAAATATTGTTATTGAGGCAGTTCAGTTATGTACAATAAAATGTTTTTTTCTATGCTATATATGTAAAAGCCCCGAAAAAGGGCGTTTATTTATAAATAAATAAATAAATTACTCCATTATTTCATGCTCCCCATTCTCACCCGCCACGGCGACTTCACATGCACTTTTATATAATGGCAGTCGCATTACACACGCACGCACGTCATGTTGCATCAACATCACATGACTACAGCTACAGAGCACTAAACAAAAATGGAGCCAGCTATACAATAATTATTGATTCGTATTCAAACCAACAATTGAAAGTAATTGTGCAGAAAGCAGCCAGCTACAAAAATCTCAAAATAAGATAAAAAGCAATCAAACAAAACTACATAACATCTAGAATGTTATTTATATCAAACAATTAAATAATATAAAGATACCAATCCTAGACAGGGCGTGTGAATGTTCAAAATGACAACCAAACAAAAATTATTGGTTTATTTAGTTAAATGAAGACAATATTAGCGAAACTCAATCGAAAATCCGGACACAGAAAAATCAGAAAAATATATTTGCGCCTATTTTTTTTTTTTTTTTTTTTTTTTATTAGTATCTATAGCAAAATTTGTACATAATGTATTTATAAATTGTATTATATTAAGGTTTTATAAAGTTTTTTTTTCACAGTCCTCCTCACTAGGGTTCCCTGTTCTGAGGCGGCCTGTAGTTTTTCCACATTTGTATTTAGTATCCAGTTGTCTTTACATGGTCTTCAGTATGTTTGATAGTTCATTTTCACTTTGTTCTCTCAACCATATTTTTACTTTTGTTTTAAAATTATTTATTTCTATTATTTTTTTTGTTTGAGTTGGTAGAGCGTTGTATAGTTTTGTCGCATTGAATTTCATATTTCTTTGTCCAAAAGATGTTTTCAAACTGGCTGTAGCTAGAGTATTTTGGTTTATTGCCCTGGTTGTGTATCTATGTTGGACAGTGGAGTATTCTGATATGTTTTTTTTAATTTTAAATAAAATATTTTTTGCATAAAGTTTTTGTATATTGTAGACTTGAATGCTTTGAAACAATTCTTCTGTCGGAGTTCTAACCGGTAATTTCAAAATTGTCTTTAGTACTCCTTTTTGGGCTATATTGAGCCGGTCCATGTGAGTGCTCAAGGCAGATCCCCATCCAGTTATCCCGTACTCTATTTGTGATTGACATAAAGCGTAGTACACTTTCTTAATGTCGTTTATGTTGAGGATGTTACGGATGGCTCTAAAGAAGTAAATGTACCTGGTGAGTTTTTTTGTGATTGCTTCAATGTGTCCGTTCCATCGGAGATTATCATCAATTTCAATACCAAGATATTTGATACTTTTGGAGTGTGCTATGGTAGGACAGTGGCATGATGAGCCTTGATTTTGATAGTTTTCTTGGCATGTATGTAATTTGAGGTTAAAGTCATCTTCTGGCTGTCCTCTGGCTGTTATAGAAAATGTCAGATATTTTGTTTTATTGACATTAAGTGTAAGGGAATTTCTCTTAAGCCAGTTTTGCAATAGACCAAGTCCATGTTCCGCTTCTTTGTAGGTACTTCTCCAATCTTTTTCGTTGAATACAATTACTGTATCGTCAGCAAAGCTTATGATTTTTCCTCTCGTTCCTATGCTACCGATATCATTTATGTATATTAGAAATAATATCGGTCCTAGTACGCTTCCTTGCGGTACTCCATGGTTGATTAGGAGAGGTTTGCTTTTTTTCTTGTTAATTTGAACGCTCTGTGTACGCTCCATCATATAGCTTTTTAATAAGTTTAGTGTTTTATTTGACATACCAATTTTTGAAAGTTTTGCAAAAAGGATTTTGTGATCTATTGTATCAAATGCCTTTTGTAAGTCTATGAAGATTGCCAGTGTTTTTTCTCCTCTGTCTAAACTTTTTATGATCATATCTGTAATAGTTTCTATGGCGTCACCAGTACTTAGATTCTCCCTAAATCCATACTGTGTTTCTGATAATATTTTATTTTCTTCTAGGTAGGATAGGAGTTGTTTTTTAATATTCTCTCCAATATTTTTGAAAATGTATTGAGTAGGCTTATTGGTCGATAGTTGTTTATGTCATTTTTACATCCTTGTTTATATATTGGTATTACAATAGCTTTTTTGAGAGCTGTGGGGAATACGCTATTAGATTGGACTATTGGGACTTGGGATATTGGGACTCAAATCCAGGACCTTTCGCTTTCCGGGCAAATGCGCTGACCACTGCGCCAAGGTATCGATATCCGATTCGGTAATTTTTAAGTGTATTATACTTCGACTAAGAACCACCCACATTATCTTCATTATCTTAACGCACATTTTATTTTTTTGATTTTCACGGCCAAGCGTATTTTCGTTATTTTTTTGGGGTGTTATGCCGTGTTGCACTACCTCCTTCTTTAGCCAACGTTTCTGACAGCGTCGTCCATCAGCAGGGCGTTGTGTAACACGACGTTCAACGTCCGAAACGTTGGCTAAAGAAGGCGAATACAAATCGGAATTCAAATAAACGGAAGTATTTAAAAATATGAATTTATGGAACCCGATGCCTGAGTCTTATCAGCACATTTCAAGTGTCTGCTCCGTTTATATAAGTAAATAGCAGCAACACGAGCTGGGGTATATTTTTAGACTTATTTCCAAATAGGGGAAGCGGCTTAAATATTCCAAACGCGGCGTATTTCTATAAAAAATAAACCTAATCTCATTACTTTTTTACACGTGAAGGTGCTCAATGACCTACTTAACTCCGGAGGAATTTACTTCCTTATGTTCATTGGACATTTTTTGGCTTTCGTGAAGCCTAAATCGCCTTATTTAAAACCAACAAACTTCCAGCGTACGTGATACGTTACGTAGAATAATAGGCAGCGGGCTCTAGGCACAGCAGCGAGGATCATGTGTCATGATAATACGAAGTACCTGGGTAGGTTCACTCTACTGGCACTGGTTTACCTAACGAGCTACTTCTACCGTAGATAGTGAACTATATTAGTTATGCGAGTGTTTAGAAACGTGTTTGCTATGGGCTATATTGGATGGTCAATCCGCGTAACATGTTGTAACGATCATCAAATAACACATTCTATTCAGTGTCTAATAATAACACGTTTGAAGCAGTTGCTTCGCCAATAAGCGATTGAGCAGTGAACTTCCACGGAAAAACAATGACGAACAAGACGCGTTAATATTACTACAGCGCGCGAGTACTCCATAGTATTTTCCAGAATAAATAAACATTTCGCAAAGACAGCATAGTTTAAAAAAATGGCCAAAAGGAACGGGGTGCGTCATTTCATAAGTGCGGATCTCGGAGCGCACATATGAAGCAAAATACCTATGAGATATTTCATACAACGGTTGCGAACGGTGCCGGAACGAGCGTCAGAGCAAAAATTCTCACTTCAGGTGTACAGCCACGACATTTTTTTCTTGTGTATTTTTTTCTGTTTCATTGTGTGAATATTGTTTGTTGTACGTGTATTTAAAGGTTATTTGCTAATTCTAATTTTGAAACAGTTAGGTTGGATTGTTTCAAAAAAATTGATGGATTCGTCAAATATTGAAGGTTGATTTTCACGTTCTGTGTAAGTTCTATTCAAGTTCTGTTTTTACATCGTTATAGGACAGTTGCTTCACAAAACTGAAATAATCACAGAACTTGAATAGAACTTACACAGAACGTGAAAATCAACTTCAAATATTTGATGAATCCATCAAATTTTTTGAAACAACCCGTCTTTAATTGGTGGAATTCAATTTTATTAAAGATGTTATTAATTTTTTTTTTAAATTTAGCCCAGCTTTTTAAATAGAGTTATGGTACAATTAACCACGACACTCATAATAATATTATATTCAATTCCTGCCAGTTCACACCGATTTTTTCAATGACGACTCCATCGACCAACTAATCGATGCAAGCTGACTAATCGATAAAGAAGAAAGGGTGCTCACAGAAAGTCGAAATTCTTTCCTTTCTTAAATCGCAATGTTTTATATAATATTATTTAGACCACGAACCGCCACTGGTTTGAAGTGCAAACTGCTGAAGAAGTCATAAATTATCCAATGCATTTGCGCTAACGATTTTATAATAAATGATATTTTCTACAATCTACCGACCCGCGTAACCATATATTCTTATAATGATTTACATTTTGAAACAATAAATAAAATTTATTTTTCCATACAGATGCATTCTCTCGCTTCAAAAACTTATTGACAGTCTTGCTAGTTCATTATCACTCTAATTCTGTAAACAAAATAAAAGGAATTATTTATTCTTACGATTTATTCTTATTAAATCGAGACGTGGAAAGAACTTCTATGCTAATATCGTTTCGATAAGCTGGAGAAAAACCACGTCATCATATTTCTGGCACCAGGAGTGTTCTAGAATGCTTTGAATAAACTATCATATCAGTCGTACTGACTACCGAAGAGCGCACAATGAAATAACTAGTTGGGCTTCACGCAACTTTGTTTGCTTCTCTTTCCCCGATTGGCTGGTGTCTATGGTCTACATACACTACTGCTACATTTATACGGAGCAAAACCAACGAACTCAAAAAGCCAATGTCCACCAATCCTGTTTTATAGAATTCAAAAGGGGATGACTAGCGGCGGTCAATACATGGATGGAGGATTTACCAAGATTGCTGAGAAAGCGATCGAGTTAAACAGAGGGCGATGGAGTTTGAGCTAAATTCCATGACACAATATTAGATTTCAACAGAGACCATAACTCGTCAAAGGTAGAAGAAGGTAGTGAGGGATATATTTAATTAATTCAGTAGTCAAATAGTTGTAGTTGATATTATTTTGTCCATAAAAACACTACGTAATCGACATGTTGTCATTTCTCTACGCCGCGGAATGGTCTAACTCCTACAAATATATATATGAACGTTGGCTTACCTTCCGATATCAGCCTCTCTCTGATCTCCCAGGCAAAGATGGTAGGGTTCTCTCTCTTGTACTGCTCGATCTTGGAGACGACGGCGGGGGTGGCCACCTTGGGTTTGCTGCCGCCTATCAGACCGGGGGGGCGGAGAGTGCCTGAAAAGTAGTAACACTATATTCAATTTATCGTTTAACAATGCAGCAACAACAATGTATTTTTTATTATTAAAAATTACGACCTTCCGTAAAAAATGAAGGTCGAGACAAATATGACATTGAATTTTTTTTCAAAACTCTATGTAGGATCTTCCTTCTTGGCCACAATCAATCAAACACCGTCTACTACAAAACCCCGAAACTTTCCATGTTCATTTCCAATGAACTAACTTAACTTCTCTCAACCGCTTTTGCAAATGTATCGACTTTACATTACCCATCACAAAAAGAAGTTATTATATTTTTCTAATGACATATCAAAATTAATTTACACGCTAACATAAAAATACGAAATTAATTGGAAAAAATACAGAGTTAAAAAAACCTTCGTATACATATAAATATATGTACATATACAACACTCTACACATATGCCACTGGTGCCAAAATACCGGACATTTATAATGTGTATAAGACATACAATCTTTAATCATTTATGGCATCATAGGATGGGGTGGTGCATTTATTAAGGCTTTACAAAAAACTCAAGTACAAAGTTATGTACGATAGAAATAAAACATTCTCGGCCGAGTTTTTATACAAAGAATCTAAAATATTTAATACACGTAAATTTTTGTACCGCGAACTATGAAATAAGTATTTAAAAACAAAATTTAGTTTGAAAAAAATGAAAATAGATTTAACAAAAAAGGACTAATGGGTTACTTTACGCGCCACAAATCAACACCAAATTAATGCAGAAACAAAGCAGTTTTATCAGTCCTAGCTTTATATTCTACCACGAATAGAACATCACATTATTAAATAAAAGAAAAGTCCAAAAATATTATAAAAATCCAGTTCTTTTAACATGTCATGGATAAAGCTTGAATGTTAAACATTTGATTTTATATCTCTTGTGTTGATACTTCTTACCAAAAGAAAAGTTTCAAGACCGCACTTTAGTTTATTCTGACAGTTATGGGCAAAGTATTGATTGCATTACGGTCGGTGGTAGCAGTTTACAGTATTTAAAATTAATGTGTTTTGTAAATTATTATAGATTTTTTTATTATACTTTAATACCGGTACCTACCTATAGAAATTAATATGGAATTTTTTTATTATACTTTAATACCGGTACCTACCTATAGAAATTAATATGGATTTTTTTATTATACTTTAATACCGGTACCTACCTATAGAAATTAATATGGATTTTTTTATTATACTTTAATACCGGTACCTACCTATAGAAATTAATATGGATTTTTTTATTATACTTTAATACCGGTACCTACCTATAGAAATTAATATGGATTTTTTTATTATACTTTAATACCGGTACCTACCTATAGAAATTAATATGGATTTTTTTATTATACTTTAATACCGGTACCTACCTATAGAAATTAATATGGATTTTTTTATTATACTTTAATACCGGTACCTACCTATAGAAATTAATATGGATTTTTTTATTATACTTTAATACCGGTACCTACCTATAGAAATTAATATGGATTTTTTTATTATACTTTAATACCGGTACCTACCTATAGAAATTAATATGGATTTTTGGTATTATACATTTTTAAGTAAAGACTTTTTCATAAATTTAGTCATTCATTTTAATTTACACCCGGAGGGCTTTTATATAAATACAAGCGAGTACCGGGCATGCGTTGCAATACCAATCAATGAATTTAATTGTTTTTCCCTGCATGTCCTTTCCTTTGCGTCTCCGTTCCCCTTCCGCGTCTCCTTCCTCTCCCGCGTTCTCCTTTCACTTTCCCCGCCTTTCCCTCTCTCGTCATCCCTCCCGTGATCCCCACTTCCTTCGTTATCCTCCCCCTCCTGCCTTCCCTCCCTACCGCTAAAATATATGAAATATACACATTTTCAAACCACTCGCGCACCACCTGTAGTAATTTTTTTACACAAATTTCATAACGCCAGAGCTTACCATTAAATATAGCCTGAAACCTTCGTGGGCATGCGCACAACAAATCACCAAAGTTTCATCCCAATCGTATGAACAGTATGGCAGCGCATAAAATACGAACAAACAAACATTGATTTTTATATATGAGAAGATATTTATTATAACTTTAACATGAAAAGAAATAACAAAAATAAAATTACAATAGATGAAATATGTGAAATAAAAATTTCAAATAGAGTACCGAATGTTTAGGTTTAGGTTTTTAAATACACAACGTTACTATTTATGATAATGACCACTAACGACAAACTGGCATTTGAAACTTTTTTGGGGAAACTAAAAAATTGACTCAAGTAGATATACTAGAATGTACATTTGCCTTGAGGGAATCCTATCTACCAGATAAAGTTACTCCACAAAATCACCGTCTGAGAACCTCTGTAGATAAAAAACAACACCAACCAATGTTATTCTCCAAGTGATAATTACAGTGCGGGCGATTATATTAATATTCATTTTGAAAATAAATAAAGCAGTCGTCGTTTTGTAACAACAACGAAATAAATCGGACAAGTCCCCGCCCAGACGACTGAGCATAACCAGAAGCGCTGAAGCGACCGGAGACTGATACAAAACAAGAGACTGGGCGGGTGCGGCAGCCGACTTTAATACGGGCTGCCAAATTAATACTCTCCGTGCAATGTTTTGATTAATTTTTATACATTAGATAAAACAATAGACTGACAACTATTCAATAATTATCGTATTGCAAAACTCTTGAGCAATGTTACACAAAGATAAACAGTTCTCCAAAACCCATTCAATCCAAAACCAAACATAGTAGAATTTAATTATTGTTTAGGTTTTATAATTAGATCTACTAAAAATTGAATTATTATTTACTAATATTGGCACCAATTGTCGTCTACGTTTTGCTTTTGTTTTGTTTCATTCTTTTTTAATCTTAACTGATTCATTTCTTGTATTATCCTTTTCTAATCTTCTCACTCCATTGTACTTAATTATGTTTATGTAATAATTGTAACTGCTAATACAATACTGCTGCCATGGATGGAACCACAATGTCCTTCTTGAGAGTCTCAAGATGGAAACTGTGTTTTTACTTATGACACGAGAATAATACAGGTTCTACTACTAAGGTGTTCACAAAACATTGCTACTAACCAATTTACATACAATGACCGAATATTAATATCTTTTTTTATACAAGAATAGTAATAAAAAATAAAAATCAAAGCTTGTAATTTAATGTAACCGAGTACTTCTGGCTTACGAAGGCAAATATATTTTTTTCTGTTAAACATACCTAGTTCAGCTTGACATACATACTTAACTTTGTCAATGACATCACTAGTGTAGTTTGGATACAAAAAAAAGATGACCGGACAACGCAGAACCTCCTCTGAAAAGTCATTATAAGTGATGAAAAATATATATAAAAATTTAGTTTAATAGGTTGTTAGGTTAGGTTAGGTTAGGTTAGGTTAGGTTACGGTTACGGTTTCGGTTATGGGCTATTTTAAAATTTATTTTTGACATGATAACGTCTTATAGATCGATGAACGCCGGCCGCATTCAAGAAAAAGCATGACTCATTGTCACGCTGTCACGCTGTAACAAGCGAGGGCGCGGAACAAGCGTTCGGTCTAAGCGTTCGGTCTAAGCGTTCAGCGAGAGCGCGGAACAAGCGATAAAGAGGCACGATCGACCTAAGCGTTCGGCTTAAGCGTTATCGCGTAAAATTATCGTCCGTAAACCGACTTTACAGACAACCAAATTTTTTTTTCATAGCTTTTAAAGACATTTAAAAGAGGTGTTGAGTTGACTTGATTCTGAGTTGGTATGGAACAAAAAAAACTCTTTTAAATAATAGTTCGTAAGTTCTTCATTAAGCCACCCAAAGGCGTTTGTCCACCGTCCCCGTCACCGAAAATGACGCCGAGACGACGTTTCCGAAGTAACCATATAGGTATAGGCACTACTATGGTCGGCTGTCCATCGCATGTCCATCTTCCGGCGCCGAGACTGTGATTAGTTCGGCGCTGCCGCAAGAACTCAGAGATCATGACGGGCCGAAATGCCGGCAACACAAAACACGTCCGAACTTTTCCACTTTATCCGAGATTGCCGGCGCCGGCACCGGCGTACACTGTAAAACGCGTACTAGGGAGAAGTTAATATTTAACACAGTCCTTTCCACTCTTGCAGGTGCTTATATAAGCGTACAGTGTTTTGTATTGTGTTGGTTGTGCGTCGAAATTAACCATCGACACCGATCGTCGTGGACACATGATCGCCGTAAAGTCGTTCCGAACTCGATTCGAAATAATCTCGTTTCTCGGTAACGGTGGCGATGGACAAACGCCCTAAGGGTATCAAGTTGTAATTTTTTTTATTCATTATATTAATATTTTAATGCCAACCGGATGTGGCATTGATTCACAATTCATAAAAAAGCAAAAGCAGGGAATTTATTTTAGATATTGTATAGGTTTCACCCTAGTTTGTTCCTTTAAAACAGTCCTAAATAATATCTTAACCAGTAGGTAGGTAGTATCCTTGATTTTAGAAAGACATTTTATGTTTTTTTGTGAATGAATATGAATCGATCACAACCACGACCGGGCGTGACAAACAGCATACCCTCTAATTAGGCACTATAATTCTTTAAAACACGATCTGTAGGTACAAGATTTATGGAGAGGTTTTCTGCCCCAGAGCTGGAAATTATGAGTTGTTTGGTGCACGCCCTTACCGACAGGGTTCGCGGGACGGAAGCTGCCGAAGGCTTCCGAACATCACTTCGGCTTGTTGATTTATCGTCGGCTTATCGCTTACACTCGCCGCGCGACACACCCCTAACCTCACGGCAAAGGGACTCGGGATGGGTCCGTGGTCTGTTGAACCTTCATTAACAGTATTTCCACAGAGTTTCTTTACGAACTATTTTGGATTTTTTTTTCTTCATTTTCTACAGTTACAAAGGGGTAATTTCCCTTTTTTTAACCACCAAAAAAATAAAGATGAAATTTACAATAATGAAGGTATGTTTAATTTATTGTCGTCAACGAACATGTCAAAATGACGGGTGGATATGGCGTCCTGGAAATCACGCCGGTCAGCGTTGGTGACAACCGCCCTACCAGCCATTGGCATTTTCAACGTCGTAATGACATTGTAGCCAGTTGAAACCGTTTCGGCACATGCGGTTTTAGATTATTTTTAAATGAGTAATTATAAATGACAATATTAACTTCACATATTTTTAGTACAATGACCATCATCAGAAAAGTAAACTTTAAATCTTCCACTCATTTTCAACGACTTCATAGTTTGTGAAAATACCTAATTGAAAATACGTATATTCGCGTGCCCGAATTAGGCTCAATATTTCCTTACTTCTGGTGAGCATTTTAAAATACCAAAATTCTTTCTTTAGCAGAAAATCACTTTCATTGGCTTATCGAAAGCTAAGGGGTGCGTCATCAGTTTTGTTTTTTCTTGTGATCGTCCATTCCATGCTAAACATTCATGTTGTTCTAACCTGCGTTAAAAAAATATTTATGACAAACGTTTTCAATTTTCACTTTTGTGCTGGCAGATGTTTGTGCTATGCGTGCAAGCTTTTACCTGTAGGTAGAATAATAATTGCAACCTATCCAATATTACGCCATTCACAGGAGAACGTTTCCTTAAAGGGTGCAGCACATATCATTAAAATGTCATCCAATTTGTATCAAACAATTTAAAATTATTTTTGTGTCCGAATAACTTGTAAGGGTTACACAAAGTGTTTCGGGCATGCGGGTGATAATGGCTCCGATATTATTTGTGGGTCTTAAAATTAATTGTTATCACTGCCCCCATCTCGCGGTGAGGGCAGAATAACTGAGTACCAGGCACAGCCTTCACCAGGGATCGAACCGGAGCCTTGTGCGAGGCGTGGAAAGGACCCATCTATTAACAAGTTCGCGGGCGATGAAACGATAATAACGATGATTTCAGGAGCCCAATTGGCGTATCATTGAATTTGCAATCTCTTCGGATTTCATCAATGCAAATGAAAGGACTCGGAAGAATAATGTAAATCGAAGTTGAGCATGAACGCGGTGTACAAATCGTAAGACAACTTGAAGGGGCAGCTATTAATGCAATCATAAAACGAAATAATTTATTTCATTACCAAATCGCTGTTTTTACTCAAATAAGAAAAATCACTCCCTACCTTTTAAGTTTGTTGATAATACGAGCGGCAAATATTCATATTGCAATAACTCTCATATTCCAGTAGGTTAGGTTAGGTTAGGTTAGGTTACGTTACCCATTACCCATTCCTAAAAATATTGGCGTTGTAAATTTATTATATTAGCTACACACCTTTTTATATATGATACTTGTATCTTAAAACTTAACTTCCATATTATTAAATCTATTTTATTACACCTTTTTGTCGAAATCGAATCGAATAGTATAGTATCGAATAGTATTATTAGGCTTGCGTCTGAGTGGATGAATTTCAGAACCCAAGTTTGAGTTCATATCTGACGCCACGCCATACGCGCCGCGCCACAAATAACTTATGTGAACGTGGAATTTCAAACAAAGCTAGCGTTGTAATTCGGTTTTGAATTCAAGAATTCGTCACAAGATGTCGCCACTTCCGTCGGCAGGACGCAAAGGGACGTGCCCCCCCTAGATATAAGTTCTACGAATTTGTGAATCTGGAGTATCTCTCCGAATATGGAAAGATTGACGGTAATACTCAGTTGTAAAAAGCGGCTGTATATTACATATGACGTCATTGCCCGTACCGATTTCTGTGTCCCGGTGACAAGCCATCACTGGTTGACAGTGGATACGAGGAACGGGCATATTTCTTTTTTTAAATATTTTGAGTTGACCTAAATGTAATGGTGTACCCATTATCGTATTTAACTTTATTTTTTATTTTATTTTAAAATATATGAATAATAAAAAAATATTTTCTGATATAGTAAGATATGTTTTTATACAACAGAAAACAATCGCAAAAAACAATTGATAATTTTTTCTACTTATATTTGACCAGAACCCATCAAGCTAATTTTCACGCCGTATCCAAAATATCATCCCACGTTCAACAGGTAAATAATAAAAAATAGGATCTTGAAGTCGCCACCATTCGTGCTGGCGAGGTGACGTAAATGGTTTTGTTTTTCGCTCGCAAACCATGATGCAGTAATATAATACATCAATCGATTTTCTTGTTTGAGCACTATTTTGATTGATAGGTAAATTGCCGAACGCAATCATCTCACAATAATAATTACTCGAGTTTAACATTAAATTATCGCATGTCTTCGTCCAATTACCCGCTCACTCAGACAGTACACAAGGACAGGTCTGGACTCATCTAGATAAACATATTTACAAAGTTGTGTAAACGAGGAAAAAACTAACATGAAAAATAGTCAAACAGCAACGAATGAAATAATATCTCTTTCATTGTGTTCAACGGAATGGTACAAGCAACGAAGGGGTTTTCTTTTACTGACTTAAGGGGGTATTCTAGTCTAGAAGCATGAATTGTAGGTGTTTTTTCAGGTGCAATAAAAAAAAAAACAATAATATTTTTGTAGCCATTATTTTACCGAATATTTATTTAACATTAAAAAAAAATCAAACGAAAAAATTAAAATCTTTAAAAGTTACAGGGTGTGTTGAAGTGGGGGTTTCAAAAATATGGCGCCCCCTGGTTGACACGATTGCAACCCTCTTAGTAATTCGAAAAAAAAAAACATTTATTTTTAATCCAAACAAATGCTGCTATGGCATGAACCTCGGAGAAGTCATAAACTTTTTTTTCGCGAAATGGCGGCTGTCTGAAAAAAAAGACATTTTTTTACCAGTTTTTTTGACTTTCCTAATTTTTTTACAATAGTAAAAATTTAAATTTTGTTATAGTTCAAATGCTGGTTCATGCGATAAAGCAATGTATAGAGAAGGCTCACACCAAATTTGAAGTAAATTGGTTTACTAGAACTTGAGATATCGTGTTAACCGTCCCGAAAAAAGTGGTTTTGAGTAAAATGTGTTTAAAATTTTGTTCTATTAAGATTTTTGTTAGATTCTGTCTAAACCACAAAATTAAAATGGTTATAACTTTTAAAATAATGCGAATTTCAAAAAATCTTTTTACAGAGATGTTTTTGGATATTTAAACTTTGGAAATATGAAGAAAAAAATGTTTTTTTTCTAGACCAGAATACCCCCTTAATTCATAACAGACGTTTTAGGGAAAATACTGTTTTCTTGTGAATGAACGTCTTCAAGATCAAGGTTTGATTCAATTCTTCTCTTGCATAAGCATCACGCGTTTGTCACCTTCACAGCTGAATTGACAGTGATATTATCTTGCACCAATAATGAATGTCCATATTGTCAAGAGATGCATTTACCAACTATTGTTTACACAGTTGCATTGGAGGAGAGCATTGTCCGTACTAAAATAGGATGATCATGAGCCCTTGTTCAACAATATAATATTATCAATGTGCGCTTCATGGGAGCATATATTATGTCCGATGTTTACCATATGAACGGTTTGTTTGAGTTCTAATGGGTACTGTGGTTAATTGCAAGGTAACTGCGCGTGTTGGCTGCAATGGTCTGTGTACACATAATAATTCTGCGGGCATTATTTATCGGAGGAGGGCATTTTGTGTTTCAATGTTCAATAGAGGAATCGTGCCTTGGAAATGGTCATAATAAAATGGCGAACAGCGCAAGCGCCTATTGAGCAAAACTACTATGTTCGTAATAAAACATGCGCAAAATACACGTGCAGTTACAACTTCAACAGCAATTATTGGTATTTCTGTTGAGGTGTCAAGTCCACCAGTCGTTCCGTGTAATGATTTCCACTACAGCAAGAGCCTGAGAGTTTTTCGTCAAATTAAAGCTAACATATTTGAAATAAAAAAAATTGAAAAACCCCTTAGCATAAAACTGAATATCCCTTATACTAATTGGTTCCAAAAGCCCACTACTTTATAGACATAAAGCTTCAAACAAAGAATGGATTAAAAACGATTCGTTGGAGCCGCCAAGCTTTACCATATTATACATACATTTTTGTGATTACATATTGCTGTTCGGAAGAACAACGACGCAACTGCAAAAATAATAATTTTACAAATAAGGAAAAAAACGATTTGTAGTTTAAGGTAATATTTATTAAAAGAGTGTGTATGCGACAGAGAATAATGACATAACAAATGTACGTAGAACGCGTACTTTTCTTTCAATCACCAGAAGTTAGAATTTTATCACCCTAATTTTGAGCCCCAATTTCATCTGATAAGAGCAATTTCGTCATTGTTCCCCCCCATAAATTGTTCGCTCTTCCAAAAGACGTAACTGATTGGTTTTAGTCACCAAGAATACTTACGTTACTGTTACACACAGGTTCCTCTAGTCACTCGTCAACACAACTGAAGTTGCGGCTTGCCCTGAAGGAAGATAACAAACAGCTGATATTTCAACAACGACGTAACCACCCTCTGGCAGTTCGAATAGGAACTACAGTTATGTCGTTGTTCCCCAGTGTGCCCAATGGTTTTCTGAGACCATTTATGGACTTAACCGTAGTCGTAGTAGCCACAATTCCCCCATTTTGTTGATGTTGCACATTGTTGTAACTGTTCTTTCTACGGGTATAAATATGATATTTAATATTCTAAAGTTTATCAGTTATTTTAAAACAGTTTTATACCTGTTATTTTTCTGGCTTAATAAAGTCATACAAATGTAACGTCTCTGTTTTTAAACAATTTGACAAAACATCTCTGTAACTGTTTACGTTTGCTACAATTATTGATCCATAATGTTACAATTTTTACAATATAGTTACTACAATAATTGTTTTGATTGAGCTTCATTAAGATATTAAACAACTTTTATTAAGAAATATTTAATAGACATAAGACGCAAATCACTCCCACTCTAACGTACTTAGCAGCTTCCAATGATATAGGATATTGCAGGTTATTAAAGAGCACGTTTTAATGATGAGGTTAATAATTAGCTCCACGGCTGATCATAATCGAACCAAGAACAAGTAGGCAGCAGGTAACAGGTAAGAGGAAAGAGGTAGGTAAGGTGGATAGGAGCGAAGGTAGCGGTTTAAACAGCCCGTAATGAGGGTGTCATGCAGCTAAATGTTCTGGTAATCGTGGCCTGGCCAGCCTTTAGACTTGGCGACCACCGATTAGGTACTCAACAATAATTGCAGCAAGTTTCTTAAGGCTGCGATAAGCAGCATTTTGCTTAACTGTAATTTGCACTCTGCAGAACGGTTGGTAATATTAATAGAAATTAATTCTAGGTTACTAAAAATTGTGTAAGAAAAGTCGTGAAAGGATAATATTTATACCGACATAAAAATAAAACAAATATTTGCTTAAATTTTGTAACTGGAACAAATACAGAATGTGTTAGGATAAGATTGGATGATAGTGCTTAAGGTGTAGTGCAAAATTAAAAAGCAATACATATTTTTATTTGTTCTGAATACCGATTTATAATACATACCAATTACCCCAGTGTTCTCTTGAAAGCTTTTCTTACGAAAAATGTGATTATCTTTATCGGAAACAAGTGAATAGATATCTACTGGAAACATTAAATTGCTTGTTACTCGAATAAACAAAAAAAAAAAGTATTTCTTCGGCATTAACAATTTATGTAACAATTTCTAGACATTTGTTTTGATGAGTTTACTTTCCATGTAAATTAGTTACATAAATTTTGTATCATTTGAGAAGAAGATAACACTTATAATCTAAATGAAAATATGAAAGACAACAAGACACAGAAAAATAGAAAAAGACAATGGTCGCAACTGGGACTCGAACCCAGACCTCTCGTCTAACCGGGACGTGCGCGTTATCCAATTTCGCTATTGCCACCTTCTGTCAAACCGTCATATTTGTCAATCTATAAAAAATATAAATGATATATTACGTTGATGGGAATAACCTTCAAAAGTTATAAAAAAGGGAGTTTTTCTTATAAAAAATTGAACATAAATTTTGATTTTTCTGCTACCGGTTTCGATACATTCATGTCATTCACTAGCAAAATTATAAATAAGTAAAATTAAAATATAAGTAACAAATGTACATGGAAAGTAAAACTATTTAAAAGAAGTTGTTATAAAAATATATTAACTCCACAGGTGGCTCTGCTGAAAATTTCCTCAGGGCCTATGTCGTCTATGGGAATGCTGTGTGGAGTGTTGAGAAGGAAATTAAGTTCTGGGAAGGAAACGGGTATGAGGAGTAGGTAGGAATTTGGGGGTCAACCGACCTCTCTCCCGATCCTGCCCCTCAAATAGCTGGTGGGCAGACACATAAACCGCCAGGACTGGACGAACCCCATACCATGATCTCGCCACCTCTTAAAACACCAAACGTAACATAGGTTGACAATGACAAAGGGGTTGGTTATCCAATCAATGGTTTCCGGGAAGACTGTAACCGGTTTGGTGTAACCCTTTTTTTGATATTATTCCAATAATCGTTCCTTGCAATGTTTTATCACAATACTCGTATAAATAAAAACTTACGCTACCAGCGCCAAGTTATCTCTCAAAAGGTTCAACCGAAGAATATATACTTGTTTGTATCCAAAGCTCAACCAAGAGTGATTGGTGTTGATAGTCCATCAAGATAAACCGAACCAAATAATGCCACTAAACTTTTTTCTCTAAAACGTGCAGCTAAGCGTCAGTACCCGGGCTGTTGTGAGTTTGTGAGAAGAATCATCGAGACCCCACAGTTCCTAGATGGTTCCGAGAAATCGGCAAATTGATTTCTGTGTTCGACTCTCCCATCACGCCTCTGGTTGATAAAAATCCATCTATTTACAATAATTGGATATTGAAAACACAAGAAGTATAAGTTAGGTTTGGTCTTCGCGTGTAACACTTAGAGACACAATCGTGAGAAACTTCATACCCTCGAAGCATTACACGAACTTAACTACGTGGTACTACTGTTCGTTTCAGTATATTATTTTCTCATTTCAGACGTTTCTGGTTGATCTTTTGATTTGTTGATCTACGATTTTCTAAACCTCATCTTTATCTATTCAAATTTGTTAATCTACAACTATGTAGGTATTTAAAAATATTTCCCGCGTCGAACACCTAAAACCGTTTGGACTCCAAAGCAGCGCAAAAGGTTTGCAACAAAGCAAAATTGGAGACATCCCATTCAAACTGGCAGAATTTTATTCCTTTAAGACCATAGAAAAAGTGTGTGACGAAGAACACCGTTTGAAATTAGACCAATTTGTGGTAAGCGTCATCTGTTATACTAAGTCAGTAGCTGGTAGGCACCAGAGATAATAGGGTCTGACAGTTGTTTCGTGGACTTAGATCACTGTGGACAAATAAACTAATTACGGACATCAACGAGCCCCTGGGGTAATTTTTCATAAAATCGGCACAACTTAAATAATCCATTTATTTATTCTGCAGAATGTGGTGACTTTCAAAGCATGCATCTTAAAACAATTGCCTTACGACAGTCACGTAATAAGAATGTAATAATATAAAAGGTACCCTTTTCCATAAAAATGTATTACGCATTAGCCAAATCTCATGTACAATATGCTCTTATCGGATAAGGAAGCTTATGCGATTCCAGTATAAAATCAGTCCTCACAGTGCAAAAGGCAATTTTGAAAAATATACTTAAAGAGTCCCCATCAGAACTCCTACAGACTATATTTTTATTGCGCTAAATTTAATGTCACTGAAAGAACTCAAAAGAGGTTCTATTTCTTTAATTTGGAAGGCGGGAATGGGTACCGCCAAGTGGTTCGCCACGTTTGGTGATTTGACAGGGGTGCCCGGGTACATGGGGCGAGGTTTGTCTAGGCGGATGACCAGGACAAACTGAATCCCAGATTCTTACATACCCGTTAAATCCTTTTCCTTCCCAGAACTCTCCTCCCCTTCCTTTCCTTAAAAAAAATCCTCCACACAGCATCACCAAAGATGACATAGGCCCTGAGGGAAATTGTTTTCCTCAGGGCCTCCTGTGTGGAGCTCATGTAAAAAAAAATTAACTCTTTAAAAAACCAGGATAACTTAACACCGACAAACCAAGGACGATTCATAAGATCCACATTACAACTAAAACGACATTTGGACAAAGAAATATGCAATATTTCTATTAAAAAAATATTTAATACACTCCCTCCGATTACAACAATTAAAAAAACTGTCGGCGGACTACTACCTAATCGGAGTAGTTTGCATACAAAAAGAATTTGTTCATTTCGTTGATTTTTTTAAGGTGTGCATTAGTATTAGTTAACAATATAGTTTAAATACGGTAAGATTTCATTAATTTAGTTTAACGTTTGTTTAGTTTATTCGTTCATTTAGATATCGGTGATACCCAAAAGCGCAGTCCCACCCAGTAAAAACTGCGGATAGCACATATCTTTTATTTCAATATCTTTGACTTCACCCAAGCGGCAAAGAATACCACTCTGAAGCTTATAGGAAATAAAATAATTAATCAGAGAACTAGCTACTCATAACGTTCTAATACTTAAGGAAGTACGAAAATACCCGAGATACCATAACATCGGTTCAGGCAAATTTTTGCTTCATCCACTATCAATTAATAATTTATTTATCATTAGCTGAATCTATTATAAGATATGGAATTACAGCTTGGGGACTTTCCTGTAAAACAAATGTAAATCGTGTTCAATCAGTTCAAAATTCATTAGTTAAATTATTAGCTCATAAAAGTTTATATGAACAAAGGCATAATTTTTATTTATTTATTCATACACGCCTTGAGGGCTTTTACAGAATCACATTATTAAAGTTACACATGTTATTCAGGAGTATAATTGTAAGCAAGTATATAACATTATAAACTGTAATTTAAGGATACAAACAGGTATAATATGAACATAGGTATGTAGTTTCGTTATCATTAAAATTGTACAAAGGAGTTAAAAAGTTACATAGTGTAATAATGGTAAAACAGAAGAGTGCTTAAGATACTTTAAAAGAAGTTATTGAGGAACGTGTAGGTATTTACTATGTTGATTTTATTATTAACTTGATCATGAATAAATTGTTCGAAAGCAAGTTTTTCAAGAATTCAGCAAAATTAACGCAGCGATAAATAGTACCTACACATAGAAAAAAAATAAATAAAAAATACATGAGTTGTAATATCTTGAAAAGTTATACAGATGAGTTCAACAAGTGTATAGTGTGATAGTAAAAAATAGTACAAATTATGGTACAAAATAATGTTCCGTACTTTTACCAAAATCTCAAAATTCTCTCAGTTAGAACAATTCTGTGGTATAAAATTACAAAAATAAACTGGACCACACTTACAATACTCGTTTTACGTTAAATGAAGGACTAATTGTACCTAAGCATTTAAACAAATATGGACAAAGAACGCTGGACTATATGATACCTAATTACTTAAATATGTTACCTGCCGAAATTAAAAAATGTACAAATGGTAAAACAAATATTTTGTTGAGAAATTGGCTTGCCGAAAGAAACAATTTGTATTAGACTAACACAAAAATTGTAAAATAAGTTTATATATATCTCCAAAGTAAAAGTACCCATCGACAAACTGCTAAAAAGTAGTTTATTGGGACTTTTCTTTTTTCTGTATAATATTTTATGTCCTGTAATTGTATTACTTTGTATTTATAATAAATAAATTAAACCTTGAAAAAAAAATTAAATGATTCCGGTGTTTGGTTCATCAGATCGTTTCATCGTCTACCTGAAACTGCCCCGACTTTCGTTTCACCGAGCAAAATCATTTTAATAGTTGATAAACACTAACATTTCCTCCTGAAAAATATCCTATTAACATCGCTATCTCTAAAAGCCGTGTCTCTTCCAACCGCTTTGTACAGGTGAGCTCAATCCAAATAGAAACATAAAACGATAAGTACCGGAGAAATGCAAATACCGCTGTTGAACGTATTAATTAAGCGGGATATGGATGCCGGATACAAAGCGAGTTGGTGCTGAAACAATGGAGACTATCGTTTAATTCGCGTATCAGGGATCGGATAATCGGGGCTGCAGAGAAACAATGTATGGGATATTGGATACCGTTACGAATTCGGAAATCGCTCATTTCAACATTTCAGCATACATCGGTTGGATGGTGGACTTTTTTGGACCGTGAGAAGAATTAATACTAATCGAGTAAAGGGAAAATAGCCTACAGATGTAGAAGTGGCGCGGTGGAGGTTTTGTCCAAGAGAGAGATATGGAAATCCAAAACGTTTAATTATTCCATTGAATATTTCAGATTTTATCAGGGCGTAAGTACACAGTCAGTGGCGAAGTTTCAATTTCATTGTTCGTACCGCGTTATTAAATATTTAATTGTTACATTCATTTTTAATCGTATATATAGATCAAAGCGCTGCCTGTAACAAAATACGAACATTTTAAAATTGATCTTGATTTCATATTAATATTTGGGAATTTGTATAAAACAGGAAGCCATCGATAACATCTACAGATTTATTGATTTATGTGTTTTGATAACTTGAACACAAATACATATTAATAATTTGTACCAATCTAATATTGAATAGGTAAAAGTAATACATATTTAAGTTATGATAATGCATGAGATTATTACTGTTGTATATTTTATGAGATACTTGCATGCCCTGTAATTACCCGGCGGAGCACAGTTGAATTGTGAGGCTGGTTAAAAAGTGGAGGAGAAGCAAATGGGTAGAAGAATGTTGGGTTGTTACAATTTTTATTTGGATTCTAACTAATAACCAATGCTATTTTTTTTGTTTTCACGTTAGCTCCACACAGGAGGCTCTGAGAGAAATAATTTCCCTCAGAGCCTATGTCATCTTTGGGGATGCTGTGTTGAGGGTATTTTTTAAGAAAGGAAAGAGAGGAAGTTCTGGGAAGAAAAAAGATATGACGGGTGTGTAGGAATCTGGGGTTCATTGTGTCCAGGTCATCAAACCTCACCCCCAGAACCCTAAGTCACCAAACGTAGCGAGCCACTTGTGGTAACCTATGGCAGAGATGTTGGTTATCCAATAAATGATTCCCGGGTCGGCGGTACCCATTCTCTCCTCCCAAATTGAGCAAATAATGTAAGCAATGCTAAGCAATTTGTATACCTAGGAATACTGATGGAAGGTAGATAGTCCATTTTGCACATGACAGTGGTATTACGATTTTTCCTCATTGATAAACCTTTTTATGAATTTTCTCTAAAAATACTATTCTGTGCTTCTGGGTGGATTGGATCTTTGATTAATGATAAGAGAATAACGCAGAAAGCGCACACAAAGTGGTTATGTTGATCAATAATAATGTTCCTCAAATATCAGATGAAAGATGCTGCAAGATTGCTCTCACTGAAGATAAATCAATCCTTCCCAACCTTTTTTAGCAGATAGTGAAGCAAACGTCTCAATCATGACAAGACAAGTTCAGGGCCGCAGGGAGGAACCTAAATAACAATGTGTACAGAAGTATTTTCGCGAAAAACAAAAACAGTTTTTATTTTCGTAAGTTATTATGGGCAGATGTCGTGGGCAGATAAATGTTATTTGATTAATTTGCGCTATTTCATAATAAATACATTTTAAATAATATAAAGTATATTTGCGGTACATTCCAGAGTTGCAGATACTCTCAGTATCGCCCTGGTGCAAGACCACCATTCAGAATTGTAACGTTGCTTGAAATGACTTTAGCCGTGTTTGGTGACCAGATCTGAATAGCCAGGTACTTCCCGCCTCCATCTCCCATCCCATTCTCCTCCTCACTACCTTCAGCCTCGCAACATACCGGGGATGTCATCGTCCCACTGGCTCCAGACGGGAGCGGTTGGGACTCTTGTGCGGTATTCATATAAAAAAAAAATTTAAAAAGTGAACTCGGATTTGTTTTTAATTTAAGTGTCACTTTCAAAATTGCAACTGACATGTCAAGAATTTTTTCGTAGAAAACTTCTCCGAAAACCTACACCAACCGGATAACTACCACCTAAACACAATACTATTATATCAGAGTATCATTTTAATTATTAATATAATATCTGTTTTTTTTTCGTTTAAATTTCTAAGGATTAATCTTTACAAGTACAATCAATTTACGGTATTTTTAAGAGTTTGCGCTATTTGACTAACATGCAATTATTAAACCAATTATAATAAACTGCAATAATCTACAATTATAATAACTTTTGTTTTTACGTGTCTGAATTTGTTATGAAAAATAAAGCACGATACAATATTATATTTCACTTTAATCAAAGTCAAAATCAAAGCAAAATCCGCTCCTTGCAATTTTGTAATATTAACGAAGCGCGGTATTGAAAAGTTGTCCGATTTTTATTTTCAGAGCTGTGTTACAATTTTGTTTATATTCGCCAGTATCTTAGATCGAATAAAATAGTGAATGATTTTGAAATAGTGACTATCTTCAACATGATAGTACCTAACATACAATTTTGAAAAAATACTTTTAATGTTGATGACGATAATTTAAAAATGAAGATGCATTGATTTATTGCAAAAGATTGAGCAATTAAACCTTGATTGAAAATGGATTCGTTGAAGTACGAATATCTAATTATTTTTGCGAAGTTTGCAGTTTCCAGCCATTGTTATTTTTTGTCGAGAATCTTAAAGGTTCACTGAATGCGGCTCTGCCTGTGCACTCTTACGGGGTGATCTTTTTCGACATTTCCAGCAGAACAATAGAGCGGTTAATTCTTCTGGGAGATGGACAGACAGACGGAAGGAATGGAAATAATTTAATGGAAGTTAACGGTGCGGAAACACGTGTTTGCGATAATACGGGCCGCGGAATAATTAGTATCTACTCCACTTGTACTTGCTTCCCGTAATATCCGCCAAAGCCCCGGAGATCGGCTTTATACGAAACTTCCTAAATTATTTTCATTAAAACACATTCACAAAACTTGTTGAAAGACAAAACGAACGCTTGAGCAATCTTCTTCTACTATTTATTTATTTGTTTTAAATGAACTGTTAGTATCAAAACAGTTTGGGACTTTTCCTTGTGAGGCTAGAACTTGCACCAAACGTGTAACATTTAGGTATTTCATTATATCTTCTCTGTTCTGCTCAAAACAAGCTCACCCGTTGACGTGCGAACGGGACAACTGCCGTCGTACTATTTGTCGTCTACTCGTACCTGCAGAAATCGCTCGGAAAGGGTTTTAGGGAGAAAAAATTTCTCTACAACGAAACTTTCACGAAATTGTTATTTAGAAACAAAAATATGTTTTCGAAAGAAGAAGCCGTCGGTATGTTTTTATAATTTTGTAATTCTTTATGGAGCACTTTTTTCTTAAATAATATTTTCTGATAAATTTTACATGTTTGACAGAAAATGTTTACGTTAATACGAAATGCATTGAAAATTTAAAAACATACCGACAAAGTTTTTCACCTTCTCTGGAAGACAATATAAAAAAAATATTAATATAGTGTTATTTTCGATGTAGAAAAGTGTTTTTTTCCCGGGCGTCCTTTTTGTGGGGGCCGAAAAGCGAAGTCTATCGAAATCTTAAAAAGCCTTACTTGGAAAGCAGAAGTCTAGCGAAATCTTAAAAAGCTTTACATGGGAAGCAGAAGAAAGGGAAGAAAACAAAATACTACCCAACGATGCCAGTTCTAAAATATTATTTCTAAATACATTTGGAAAGTACCCACGTTTGTTAGTTAAAATATTGTCGCCATCGTGATCACGTCAGTTATTGAAACTCTTACAAAATCGCTCTGAAACCTTGCTCTTATATACGTTTTTATATGATATTTTTAATGTTAATTAAATGAGCAAACTGTGCCTGATGGATGAAGGAACAAAATCATCAAATATTTACAGTTTAAGTTTTACCCCGTCTTTCTTGTTTCCCGGTGATAAAAACGGAATCGAAAGCTCTTTATTTCGCAATCCACATAAATGCCTATAGGGCATTAGACACGTACATTTACAGTAATTATAACCGATAATAAGCACACATGAATCGTAAATAAATAATTTTCAACGTTCACTTGAAAAATATCTATGTCAGAGGACAAGAGGAGAATAGTAGAATCATTTTTCCAAGTGGTATTTTTGCATTTCTGAGCAAGAAAAGTCTGTGCCTGCGCGCTCTTGTGAAATTATCGGAAACATAAAATATCAAATATTTGTATTATATCAGGAATACAGATATGGCCGTTCAGAAGGTTATGTGCTGTTATCAGCAAAGCAGTTTTCTTTCTATCGGTGAGGCTATTAGTACTCAGCGAACTAGAGACCTGATTGATGAAACCAGATATAAATATGTCATAAAATTACAATTCTCAGAAACTCCTTTTGGTTATGTATGTTGAAGCAAGGACAAGTGATAGATTATTCTCTTAAATACCTTATGTATTTGTTTTCCAGAAATTTGAAGACATAATAATATATAATAGGTAACAAGTCTAAACCAGCATGTTTTGCAAACTTTCAAAGAACTCCAATTTGAATAATAGAAAACTTAGCATGTCATGGAATGGAAGCCATGTTTCAATTTCTATAATGCTTCTATTGCAAAATCAGTTGCAAAAATTCAAGTCCATAAAATGATTCGATCTGACAGAAGATAGTGTAAATAAATCGATAGTGTTCAAATATTAAAATATTCCAAAAAAATCTCTCACGGGAAAGAAATAACATCTATAACCAGAAGGCAAACGATACGACTTAGACAGTGTTTATTCAAATTAATCTGATCATATGTAATCGAATTAAAGCATAGCCCGTAGCGTTCCGAACAAGCAGCCAGCGATCACCCGCCGGATCACTGCTATCCTGGTAGCACAGAACTCATTGGGCCTTATTATAAATTGGGAAAATCACGCTGTAATTATGATCGGAGAAAAAATGTACGGCAATAATAATTATAGTGCCATAATTCCATTTTCCTATCTAATAAACCATCTGCGACTCTGAATAATAATATCTGTCCGAAATAATGAAATTCGGGACATAAATCACCGGTGATCGGCCTCGTGAGACTTGTCTCGCGGCGGAATATGGATTCGTTGCATGGGAACGCCGAACAGACATAGCCAAGGTGGTAATTAATATTATTTTCAAGTAGCCGAATGGGCGATAAGTATCTTAAGAGTCGTCGCCTCGTTTGCTATGGAGAATTATAAATTCAAATGTCCTAAGGACACTCGATACTTACCGGTGGGAGGGGCGAACCGCGGCCGGGAGAGGACTTGACCGTATTTCAACTACTTTTTAATTCAAGCTTTTATTGGATTCGAACCTCATGAGGCATATAATTTAATTCGGAAGACTGCGGACTATTTCTTTATGTTATTATTGACTTTTTTAAAGACGGATTTTAGAATTTTTAAGATTGTGGACTATTTCGTTTTACTTTGCGGCTATTTTCCACAGATTTGAAAATGTAACAACGAATACAATGTGAAATATAAAACTTCATACAAAATAGTATAGGTATGTACGGACTTACCTTTTTTAATCTTTTAATCTAATTAATCTTTTCACTTTTTTTGTGAAATTTATTCTTATTTACACTGAGGCGGAAACTTAAATTTAAAAACTTAAACTATCTGCTGAAGTTTGGATCGCAGCACTAATTTTAATATATTTTTAAAAAATTAAGTGGGTGCATGGAACAACGATTTTCATCTTTGGAAGTTTTTGCATAATTTGTTATGCCAAATAAATTGTACTCTAACGATACTTGTAAGACCAACGAACTTTTTTGGGTTTAACTGTTGTTGTATGACTTATCCTAAATTGTTTAAAATTGTTTAAAAGTGTTTAAAAGAAAATTTTTTGATTTTTCATGTTAAATTATCCCATGGCAAGAAACATCATTTCCAGAACTTAAGATATGAAATTAACAATATTAATATCATTTTTCCAAATTATACCGAGGTCAGTTGCGTAAATACAGTTTTATTCAGAAATTTATTGAAATGTTACCTACTACTATTTTTTTCTAATTGGAGATTTTATTTTCATTATCTTGGAAAAAATTGATTCAATCAGTTAATGACATTTTTTATTTTTTTTTGTTAACAGCTTTAAACTAGTTAGTATTTACGTTTTTAATAACTACATTTATTTGTGTGGTGTATATAGGTATATAAGACCTACAATGAGTCATATTGTTGCTTTAAAACATTCATGTTTAAGTTAATAACAAAATTAATATTGTAAATTTACATTCCTCTATAACAAATTCCATAGTACCTTAAGTTTTCTGCTTTACCATTTTATACTAAACTTATTAACTCCTTTGTACAACTTTTCATTACAATGTCACTTCATACCTATATATTTAACCTGCTTGTATCCTAAATGTCCAGTTTATTATGCTATATACTACATGCTTAAACTCCAAAACATACTATGTATCTTTAATAACACGATATTGTAAAAGCCTTCAAGGCGTATATAAATATATAAATATTATTTATATTAAACAAATTTTCTTGGAACTCTAGGAAGTCACAAATTATTGTCAAATGAAAATTCAACTATTCCAAATACTTCACAACCACCATCAATTAATCATGAGAACAACGTAATTGACCCGAGGAAAACTATTTTCTCCGGGCCTATGACATCTTTGGGAATGCTGTGCTGAGGGTACTACTCTGTGAGGGTTTGTTTGGGATTTCAGTGAAAGAAAAAGGTTTTAGGAGTGGTTACTAAATTGGGGGTCAATTTATCCAGGAGTGACGGACGTATGAATCCATTCCTCCCACCTCAGTGCAAGGCAATGGGTCGATAGAGTTTGGCTGAAGACGTCAAAAGGTCCCTCTCAACCAGTCTCTCCCGATCCGGCCCGCCACGCAGTAAGTGAGTAATCCGCCGCCAAGACCTAGAGAGAAACCTCACCCCATGAACGCGGACACCCTTGCTTAGTCCCCAAACGTAGCGAACCATTTGGGCGACCTTTTGCTGGAGTGTTGGTTATCCAATAAATGGTACCCGGAGCGGTGGTACCTATATCCCAAATCGGGAAAGTATAGCCAACGAATCAAGAACTCAAAGACCTTACCCAATAGTTTGGTGACAGCCCCCTGTTGGGTGAGCATGTGCTGCGCCAGGTCGTAATGGCGGAGCCCTAATCTAGATAGCTCCAGAAGGCGGTGGTGCGAGATGAGGTTGGCTGCCAGCGGGGGCAGGCCCCCCAGATGGCCCCCGCCCGAGTACAACCCTGGCGCTCCGCCACCCGACGAAGACACTGAGACTGAAATTATACAAAAAAATCATTATAAAGTATCTACATAACTTATTTGAAATAATAAAGCTAATGATGGGTAGTAACTAGTAACCACTGAAGAAATTTACAGAGAAAAGTTGCTGACCTGCCATTGTGCCCGAAATAAGCTCAAATTTCCCTTACTTTGGGTGAAATTAGTCAAACCTTTCATAAAATTTTGGCTTCCAAGAAAGTGGCGCCTTGTTTAGGGATAGCAGATTCTTCAAAAGTGACCAACCACTAACGCTGTACAAATCTCAAGTGCTTTCAACAGTTACTGAATTTTGGAGCTACCTCCAGGTTAAAGCCCCAAAATACCTCATAAACCTACTCGATTCTCTGTTCGTCTGATTGACAATCCGTTGTTAACGGACCGATAGCCATATTTAATGCAGTGCATTTGTTCTAATACAGGTGTTTCAATGGAGCCTGCGCAAAAAAGCTAGCAACGTTGATCTCCTGTGCACCGGTGCACGTAGTTGATACTAGCTTCAGGAGAACGGGTCGTTTCTTCGACTCGTTTTTGCACGATCAGTTTGCATGTGGAACGCGCTACCGTCTTATGTTTTTCCTCCTCCTCTTCAAGACCTGCATTAACAAATTCCCTCCTGCAACCCCTGCCTTAACCCGCTTCATAACGCTGCCCAATCGGGTTGCGGTATTGCTCCCCACCTTTACACTGTGCAGACATGGGCGTTCTTGTGAGGTGCAATATTAAAAAAAAACAATATATTCGAATCCTATATCTAAATTATTTCTCTGACATACATTTCTCCATAATTTATTTATTTATTTATTGACGCCCTATTGGGTTTTTACATGTACAATACAAATTTCACTTATAACACCAGTACAACCATAAAAAATATATCACAAAATATATAAATAAAGCATAGACTCAATAGAGTAAATAATATAGCTAATGCAATTTTACTTGGATGACTTTAGAGAACACGTAGGTACAATTCATATACCTACGAGCAACAAAAACATTAAAAAAAATCAAAACACATTAATTTTACAATAACCTACTCGTTATTTGCATCTAGAATATGAACAATAAAAAAAAAAAAAACGAAACAAAATTCAAATAAAATAAAATGATTTCGCATTCGTTATTTACATCTAAAAAGTGATGGACTAATTTGGCTTTAACCCGTCTAATCACAGGAGACCCTAGTTGTCCCAAAACATCATATGCCGTTATAATAACAGGAGACCCAGATTGTCCCAGAACGACCGAGCGTCATTAAAAGTTAGGTATCTCTCTTCCTGTCAAGCAAAAATTTGTGATTTCTTTTATATTTGAAAGCGAAAGAAATATTGCTTCTTATTGCCCTAGGAATAAACGATCTTTATGATCAGATATTTTACAAACCCGATCATAAGTGACGATTTTATTTTGCGCCAATGTGTGACGTAATAAAAAATTAATTTAAAAATAAAATTGTATGAATGTGATAAAAAGTGAAGAGACAGTTTTATTACAAATTTTCTTAAAAAAAGGAATCTGTATTTAAAATTTTAATTTTCTTTTATTTTATGTACTTTTTTGGGGAGACACCAGGTACGTAATTTTTAAGCTAATTCACATTTTCAATATAAAAATTTTAATATTTTAAAACAAAAATCTTTATTTTTGATAAGCACATCGGAAAGATTTTTTTATTTAAATTTTAGAAAAATTTTTTTTTTCAAAAAGATTAAAAAATAACCAATAAAAATGAACATTTGAAATGCATGGGAAGAACCGAGAATTTTTGCGTGCAAACTTTGACAGGCAAAAGTTCATAGATATTATTTTCTCATTATTCGAAGGGTTAAATGTTTCAAAGTTTATATTACATATATCAGCGACATCAGTCAATTCATTGCACAATCTTTGTATTCTTTCTAATACAGAGTTCGTGGCGAAGTTATTGTTGTGGAATAGGATATTTCGCTTCGTTTGTTTTGGAGGTATGTGTTTACATAATAAATTTATAATGTCAGGGCAGTCCAACCTTGAATGAACAATTTTATAGAGTAAGAGGAGATCAAATATTATTCGCCTTTCAGATAATTTCGATAAGTAAAGTTTACTGCGTAAATTGACGTAAATGATTTCAATAATAGGAATACCAATTTTGAAATTAATAAAACGTAAAAATTTATTTTGAATTTTTTCAATTTGTAAACAATGAGAGTTGAAATGAGGACATCAAATGCTTGAATTGTATTCAACCTGACTTCTAACCAAAGACGTGTACAGTAATTTTATGGTTTTTATGTTATTGAAGTCTTTAGTGATTCTGAGAATAAATCCAAGCATTTGTAATCCCTTACTGGTAATGCTAATCAGTGACTACGGCCTGTCTGATGCCTAGGGTCAAAGGGGCTATGTAATTTGGCGACATCTGAATAGTCCGTTGTTTTAAGAATTTTTAGAATCTATTCGGTGGTAACAAAGATTAGAAATCGAACATGTCAAATGAAGAGCAGGTGAGATACCTAAAGAGAAACACATTATATTTTCAAAGTAGGTACCTATAAAACGGATGACGCCATTTTAAATTAATTTTAAATTTTCGATGAATCTTACAACAATTTAGTTATTTAGAAATAACATATTATTAAGAAATAACAGCAATATTAACAATACTTTAATTTAATAACATTTAGTTATATTAAATTCATTTCGGGTGAAGAGAAAATTATTTTTACACAAGAACACGAATATAAAAGGGAGTTCGATGAAGAGTGTACACAGATTTTAGATTCAGTTAATATGTATTTATTTATTTAAACACTCATAGAGCTTTTACATAAAGTGCAGTACATGTTTTTGGTAAAGTATAGTAAATAACATAATATAAATATAAGAAACAAAATAAAGATAACATAAGATATAAGAATCAAAATATAGATAACACCAAATATGACACAAAGCAGGTAAAATAGAATATATGGTCCCGAAAATTATGTGAGATAGTTATTTTAATTATAAAGAGAAATAAGATAAGATTGTCAATTTTTATGTTTGTAATTAGCAATCTTTATTTTACATATTTGTTATATGTTTATCGAAACTTGGCTACAATAATATTTCGATAAAGGTGCTATATAGTGCATGATATTAATAGCTTTATTTTAATTGTTCTAATATAATGAGTTTAAATTTTGACATCGATTGATGACGATAAACATCATAGAGGTATATTTATTACCGAGTATATGAAGTCTTTGCAAAGGTGAGTTGACAAAATAATTATTAGCAGAATTAGTAACAAAATAAAGCGCATTAGAGCGAGTATCGCGCGTGGGTATTCTCAAATTAATTTTACTGGTTAAATCGAGGGCGTCCAGTCTGCCATTCGATATATTAAAAAGACAAACTAAATAGCTCACTACGCGTCTTGACGTTAAATCGCTTATATTAAGTAATTCCATTAAATATACATAAGTTAGAGCTTCGACAGGTATACCGAGTTTATAATTAATAAATCTTAAGAACTTATGCTGTACTCTTTCAATTTTTTGTTGGTGTGTCTTATATAATGGAGCCCAGATGGTTGAATTGTATTCTAAATTTGATCTCACCAGCCCAGTGTACAGCAATTTAAACGAATTTAGTGATTTAAATTCTTTAGCCGTCCTCAGGATGAACCCCAGACATTTCATGGCCTTGTTAGTTATTACATTAATATGAGGAACAAAAGTTAATTTACTATCAAATATAATACCGAGGTCGTTGATTTGATCTACTATTTTTAGGAGAATGTTGTTGCTGCTATATTGAAAATTAATGGGATTTTTCAAAAGTAATTGTTTGGCATTTTTCAATATTGAGAAACAGTTCATTAAGGGCGCACCACTCTTGTAGCCTCACTAGATTTGATTGTAATATGCAACAGTCGTTAAGATTCGTAATTGTTTTATATATTTTAAGGTCATCCGCAAACAAAAGTATCATAACCCCTTCAAAGATGGTAGTTATATCATTTATAAATAAGGAAAATAACACTGTGACCCCTATAGAAGGTGAATATTTCGAACTGATTTGAAAAGTGTGAATTTAGTTTTACTGATATTTTTCTTTTGTGTAGATAACTTTCAAACCATTTCAAAATATTCCCCGTTATTCCTAAGGATCTTAATTTATGTATTAGAATTTTGTGTGAGACTTTGTCGAAAGCTTTACTAAAGTCGGTGTATACTACGTCAGTTTGAAGATGATTGTGCATACTATTAAACAATTTTTCCTGATAGATCATTAAGTGAAGAATATTTCATAAATACCTTTAGAAAGATAATACAAAAGTTAGAGAGTTCCAAAGAAATATTGTGTCACTGGTCAATAAAGCTGCTGAGAAAATATCCCAATACGCCAATGTACTTTTGTTTGTTGCTGAAAGTTTTCATATACTAGGTAATGCGTAATATTGCGTGGTGACCCGACAATTGGCTTGCCTTGGCCCGCCGATAGTTGATCCCCCGGAAAGTTGATCCGCCGAACAGTTGATTCCTCTGCCAATTGATTTCTCGGATTGCTGATCCACTAAAATAATTTTTCTTCATACTATTATTTTTATTTTTCTTTATTCAATTATTTAAAAGTTACATAATTTAGACTTTTTGACCACCATGCTAGGCACGGTTCCACGCCAACTGAGAATAAAGTCAACTCAACACCTCCATGAAAAGTCATTAAAAGCCATGAAAAAATTATTTTAAATTAGCCGATAACCCTAACCTAATGCAACGTATTTAACCAATTTTTTTATTTATATTTTTTTATCACTCTAAATGACTTATCTGAGATGGTTCTGAGTTGGTTTCATTCCGAGTTGTCCGATCACCGCTAGGCACATGCCCGTGTTGTGGTGGCCGATTTTACATATAGTGCATTAACATTTTAAATATAGTGCGTTAGCATTTTAAATAAGCAATAACATAACGGAATATAAAAGATTATAAAATAATATCAAAGAATATAAAATAATACAGTATTAAAGAAAATAAAGAATGAAAATGAGTTTAAAATAAAATAAAATGATAATATAATATAAATGACAGAGATAAAAGTATATAAAAAGCATTGCTTGAAGACTGAATTATTGTTGGTAAAAATATTTGTACAGCGGATTTCCACTCAAGAAGCCTGTAGATATCAGTATCTGTAGGGATCAACTGTCCGAGGGATCAATTGGTAGAGGGATAAACTGTTCGCGGATCAACTGTTCGGCAGATCAACTGTCCGGGGATCAACTGTCGGCGGGCAAACTGTCGGCAGGCCAATTGTCGTCGGATCAATTGTCATGGAATCATATTGCTTATATTGGATGTATTATAAAGAATTATTTCCAAATTTAATCAAGTGAGAATAGAAATTTTATAGGTATGCATTATATGTACGTGTACCATTACTATATATGTATTGACTATCATTCTCAAGGAAATAATTATCAAAAGTTTTTAAATATGTACATTTATACACTTTAATTTTGCTAGGTAGTAAAGTAGGTTCACGTTCGTTATGAATACCTTCTGTTTCATTTCACGGTAAATCTTTAATCAATGTGATTTTTAGTTCCCGTGGTTAATTTGTAAAATTATAGTGCGGGTAACTTGCATTCAAATATCCATCAGAAATACGTTAGTCGCGTTTTAACCTACGAGTAGGTAGCCTGTTTTCTTGTGACCGGCGATGACATCCTCACATATTGTAATTACACTCACTTAGTTTGTATTGATAACCAACGGGAAAGCACGGGATAGTCATAATTCTTGATTCATCAGTTCCAATTTTTTTTAATTCAAAAATGACGGCCGGCATAGTCCAGAGGTAAGGCTCTTGACTCGCATTCAGAAGGTCGCGGGATCGAATCCCGGAGTGGCAAATAAATTTGATTTGATTAATTTGTGTTATTTTGCAATTTATTCATTTAAAATAATATAAAGTATATTTGCTGCGCGTTTCAGAGCGGCAGATACTCTCAGTATCGCCTTGGTGTAAGACCACCGTTCAGGATTGAAACGTTGTTTGAAATGGCTTTAGCCGTGTTTGGTGACCAGATCTGAATAGCCAGGTACTTCCCACTTTCTTCTTCTCCATCTCCATCCCCTCCCTACTACCGTCAGCCTCACAACATACCCCAATTGGGGATGTCATAGTCTCACTGGCTCAGTTGAGCCAGTGAGACTATGACAGTTGAAGCCGTTGGGACTCTTGTGTGGTATTTATATTTGAAAAAAAAAATTAACTACTTTTTCGTTAAAATATTATATTTTAGGTAGGTACGTTTAAATTTAAAAAATAACTCCTAAATTCAAAACAAATGTGATTAAACCAGAGTTACAACAGTGGATAGACCCGAAATTAGTGTTTTAAATAATGCAACGTGGCCCCTTATCTAGAAATTTTTTTTTAAATATTAATATTACGTTGATTAAACAATTGACTTATATATATATATATATTTATAGTGGTTTATTCAAAGTTATTTGTTTACATTAAATCAATAATGACGCCAAAAATGCAAAGTTTGAAGAAGTAAGTGAATAAAGCACTTACATTTTTTTAGATTCACGTTTTCTTACTTAAATGAATGCTATTTTGAAAGGTGTATAATATAAAATCTTCATTTTGGACATTTTATTAAAAATCAAGTAAAATTACAATTATATGATTTGCGAAGCTAAAGTTTATGTAAAGAAACTTCGGAACAAGAAGAATTTAGAATTCACGGATTTAGAAAAAAAATATTTTGGAAAATGTTCTATTTTATAGGAAGATAGGTACTTTATTCTACAGCTTTAAATCTACAATAAATTATAAATATGTGTTTTATTTTTTAAATAAATTAACGAATATAACCTCAAATTATAATATTAAATATTGATAACAATATAAGCGATTCTAGGACGATACCATTACAATTTGAGGTTTTACTCAAAAGTTTAGTTTTTTTTTCCAAAATATATATATACATTTTTTTTTTACAAGAGCTCCACATAGGAGGCCCTGAAGAAAATTATTTCCCTCAGGGCCTATGTAATCTTTGGGGATGCTGTGTGGAGGGTTTTTTCAAGGAAAGGAAGGGGAGGAGAGTTCTGGGAAGGAAAAGGGTTTAGGGGTGGGTAGGAATCTGGGGTTCAGTGTATCTTGGTCATCCGCCTCCAAGATCTAGACAAACCTCATCCCATGAACCCGGGCGCCCCTGCTAAATCACCAAACGTAACGAACCACTTGGGGTGACCTATGGCAGAGGTGTTGGTTATCCAATAAAGGTTCCCGGGGCGGCGGTACCCATTCCCGCCTCCCAAATTACAATGTGTACCTATGTATTAAATATAAGGCTATTACTAGCACAATTGCATGCCTATGGTTTTCTTTAAAATAACACTTCTAGAATACTGCACACTTATCTCAGTAGCATTGACATCGATACACGGTCACCACCGTCCCCTGCTGCCTGCTGCCGTCTGATCTGTCATTAAAGTCTCGTAAGCAGCATGCGCTTCGTCGCAATCCGCTGCATTAAAAGAATAATGAATCAAGAGCGCATTCAGAATGCAGCCCCATATTCTAAATAGCTTAATTGAAGGCCCGCGACTGGACATAATTCACATAATGACATACGCGGGACCATAGTTACATCTATCAGCCAAGCCAAGTCAGAAGCCGGTAGGCACCAGCGACCAAACTACCCAGTGGCTGCCATAAGAATATATTCAATGACCCGAGGTTCTTATTACCACGCTGATGCCTTGTAGTTGCGCAGCTGCCTGATTACACTGATTCTAGCTTTTTGCAATCCTTTTATGTCTTCTGTTACCCTGGTCTAGTCATTACTGATTATGGTGACAGTTGGACTGGCTTTAAGCGAAAATACAAACTACTTTTTTTACAACGTTGCCAACAGATTTTTTTGCTATTCACCACTACACAGGTACAATGCTTAAAATAAACTTATTGGATTTTAATAAATGAAAACAAATAACTCTGTGCACACCACTATTTAATTAACAATATCGACATGTTTCGAAAACCATGTTTTCTTCGTCAGGATAATAAGTTAATAAAAAATAACAAAAGACAAACAAGTATAGACAAATAAGAACATAGACCAAATATTAGAAAAGAGAGGTGATTAATTACTTAAAATATCATAAAAAACAATTATATAAAATAAAATATAAAAATTATTTTAGGATGGGTAAAACATTACATTAACATAATAAAAAATCTTTTGAAATGAAACAGAAAGTCTAAACAACCAAATTAATTATTAAAAATATAAGTATTAATACGAAAATAAAATTAAAAGACGGCTATTTTTAAAAAACGTTTGGTTATTTATAATATTTAATTTACTATTAACACATTTCCTAATTTCTAAAATTTCTAAATTATCTAATTGTATACCCGTTGTGTTAGTGTGTAAAATTTTTAAACCTTTATTAATATCAAAAGAATGACTTGTTTCTAAAATGTGGTTGGCAAATTCTGAGTTATTATTATTATTTAAACATCTTAGATGTTCCTTAACTCTAATGTTAAAATTTCTAGAAGTCTTCCCTATATAAAAAAAAAAAAAAAAAAAAATGATTGGATTTTCTTCGTTTGTTGATTGATCAAATAATATAAACTACCAAACGGAGTTTAAATTTGTGGATTTCCCTACATTCACTAATTTTAACGAAGGTAACACCAGAAACCGTATAAATGCTTCCAGGTTGACTTTCAATATTGATTATTGCTGTAAACTTTGAACTCTGATCTCTTAAGCAATCAAATGTGTTTGGGATTTTGGAGGTTGCTTGCTCCAAAATTGCACATAGTCAAATCGGTTAACTATGTTAATAACTACCATTAAAAAGCGGAAAGCTCTTTTATCGGATAGTTTAAAACCAAGCGAGGACAACTCTTTGATTAGGGTGCGGTATGCACGCTCAAAAAGAAGAAGATGAAGAGATTAGATTAGATGGTTAGTTTAAAAACATCCCAAATTTTGAATTTCTGCGGGTTACGTATATTTTCGATTTTTTTGTTGCATTATGTTGGTACTCATGTTTCTCACTTATGCCGACAAATTCGGCCATTTTGAACATTCAGTTAATTTTTTACAGCTACTTTTTACTAGTTTGAACGTGTTTTGGCTCTTCTTCGATTTTTGCCTATTCCAAAAAATGAATCAAGGTTTTGCTTACAGTTTTCTTCAATTGCAGGGGCGTGGTGCATCATGAGTTCTTACTAAAGGGTAGAATAGTCAATAAGGAATAATACCTGCAAGTTATACGCAATTTGCGCGAAGCAATCCGCCAGAAACGCCCGGATTTGTGGAAGAACAAAAAATTTTCTTTTGCAACATGATAACGCCCCTGCTCACACATCGTTGCTTGAGCGCAAAATTTTGGCCAAAAACAACACATTTATAATGCCGCAGCCACCGTATTCCCCAGATCTGGCCCCCTTTCTGGTGACTTTTTTTGGTCCCGAAACTAAAGAGGCAGATGAAAGGACGACGCTACAAGATCACAGAAAATGATTTTTGAAGTGCTTCGAGGATTGGAAAACACTTTGTCACAAGTGTATAATATTTGGTGGGGATTACTTTGAAAGGAACAAAATAGATATTCATCAATAAACAAATAATTTTTGAAAAAACACAAAATTCGCGATAGTTTTTGAACAAACCTCGTAAGTAATTACGAATGTTAGAGAGAATGCGCTAATGTTTAAATATTTAAGCGAAAATTGTGAAAATGTTTAATAAAACACGACTCCTTTAAAATAGAGCGAAAATCTCATGGGCGTTGTCTAAAACAGCATTTAAAAAAATACTGTTAATTCTTTCATACACATAACTTGTAAAACAACCGAAACAAATGTGTTTAAAATAATTTTGGGAGTAAACAATTTTTTTCTATCGAGGGACTTTCATAAAATTTGCGTTTCGGTGTGGAGAGTGTATAGATATTATCTTCAACAATGGCATATATTTTTTAAGAGTTTTAAAACTTTAAGTGTTTTACTTTAAAACATGTAATAAGTCGGTAGAAATGCGGGATGCCGCGGTTTAAATTGATATGGGTTTATTAGCATGCGTAATATTTTTCAGAGTGAAAGAAAATTTCTGTGTTACCCTTTATTAGACTACCATTCAGAATCTAAACGATGCTTGATATATCTTTAGTTAGCTGTATTGATATAGCCAGATACTCCCTTACTTTCTCTCCCATTTTTTCTTCATCAAAAGACGACACAAAATACAGTTATTTCAAGTTGAACATTTAAAAGACACAATTTGTACAGTTTTTATACCCCTGGTATAATAATGTTATCAATTACATCATGTCACAGAGAAAAACAACAGAATTAAAAATGTAAATGCCATGATTAAAATAGGATTGTAAACAAAATTAAGTTAGACGATACACTAAGAAGAGGGAAAAAATAAACCTTTTTAAATATCAACTGCCAAGAAATAAATAACAATTACTACACACGATAATTCCGTATTCAAACAAGATTACCATACGATGCAATTACGCGTCTGTGGTTACCTACGAACCAACCATTATTGAATTATTGGATCCGACGACGAAATTGAAAAAAATAATCACTCATTTTTAATCCCCGGTGTTGGAGCCAGGAATGGCTCATTGCCCATCAAAATATACAATTAGCCGCCGCGATTAAGGAGAAAAATTACACGTTGGTTCAATTTCCCCGTGGTTATGGGCACTTATAAGGCGGTAAATTAACGCGCGTTCCGCCTTCACACCGTGAGCTTTGATCAAATGATCGCGGAAGATACGGGACGGGTATTACGGGAGTAACTTCAAGGAGGGTTCACCGGGCATTGAAAAAAAAAACACAGGTAAACAAATTAACACAGCTTACTCTATTTATTTATAAATACAGGGTACAGCAATTATTACTCAATTATTTTGGATCTATGTATTAAGATGAAGTTATACGTGAAATCCTATTTAGATTCATCTTTTCGACGAATCGGTTTACAGTATGAACATGAAAAAATATGCTACGGATAAATTGAAGCTCTTTATAGCTTTTCTATGTATTCGAATAACAATAAAATAATAATTTACGTAACAAAAAATATAAGCGTAAACCACTAAAAAATGTTTTTTCGTGACCTAATTATGAAGTAATATAAGAAACAATTTAAAAAATATATCCCTCTATGGTTAAGACTATTTTTGAGGTTTTGTATGATCTAACTTTTTTCATTCTTATAAAATTATGCACAAAATAAATAAAAACCACTTTTTCGCTTACTTGCCTCTTGCAAATACGACGCGCAACTTTAAATTTTGTAGGCATGAGAATCGAAATATTTATATTCGCCTTCTTATATCCACCTCGGTATTTTTAACAAGAAAAACCACCGCCCTTGAGGTGATTTTTCACGAAAACGGCGCTCTACAAATTATCTAATTATTATTATTGTTGTTAAAAGAATTTATAATAATTTTCCATGTCAATCTACAACTAGTATTATTTTTGTATTTTGGTAGCTCAAATTGACACCCTTCGTTGATATATTTTATAAGAATTTAACACTTTGCTGTAAATTTTTAGCTTTTTTACCTTAGTGAACGTAAGAGGAAACCGGGCGGCGTTTTGTCCGTACAAGATATTCCCCGATTTCCTCTATAATTTTTTACACTAGTGCAAATGTTTTTATTATAAAATAGATATCGACTGACAGTGCGTCGTGCGAACTGCACCTATCTATTTTGTTATGTTTCTTTTTCCCCATCTGGGGGTGCGCTAAACCTTGTCTATGCATCGACAGGAGTCGTTCGACGACGGCACGGTGCCCTCTAAAATCATTTGCGCCACCTCCAGCAACATGTGCAGGCTTGAGGTTTGGTTGGGCGACCTCTCGGCTCTCCTTCGCCTTGCCTCCGGCTACTCGACGCTGAATTCCCTAGGGTCGTCGGGCATTTTCCCCCAATCTCCCATTTACTTTTCTTTGAGGCATCACCGAGGAACCGGCTAAGGGGCGCGGAAGCTGAGTGTGGTTTACGGCTAGACCGAACGTCTTGTGCATTCTTGCTGGAACTGCCAATCGATTGGAGAGGACTCCTATCCGTTTGCCATGCCCTTATTATTTGTGTACTGTGTCTTCCTCCCACACAGGTGCTTGTAGGATATGCTGGATGCAATCACCCAGCGCTTGCCGCCTCGTGGACTGTCACCAACCTGTCCCATTGTCTTGTCTATATCTTATCACATTAACACATATTGTATCTTGTATTTCCCGCTAAGCACTTGCATACTGCTTACTAACAACGTATGCAGGGACACTGGAGGTCTAGATTCGTTCTAAATTAAATGTAGCTTCGTTCTTTAAAAAAAAATTAGAGTCCTTGCGAGAGCCCTGAAGGAGTAACCATCTGTTACTTATACCAGGGCGGGTATGTGGTGGATAACCTCCAATGACAGTGCGTCAAAAGGTTTTGCTTTTTTTGATAAGTAACTTCTTATACGAGTTAGGACCCTCTAAAAATCGTTAAAAGTGCCTGGTTTGAACGCCATTAACAGACGTTTTACAAATAAATGATTAAAGAAGCATTAAAAAAATTACGATGTATTAAATAAAACTTTGTAGAAACATTTACTGCTAATTATTGATAAGTACCAATTTTTTGATTTTGTGCATTCGTAGTTTTATAAGAAATTCGAAGAAAAAAAATCTTTTTACTTTAGATACGCTGTTTTAGTATGTGTGCCACGTAATGCTTCGAGTGCAGCTACTGTTTTCAATTTCCGCCGAAAAAAATATTTTTTTCATAATTCTATTGCCGGACCCAGTACCTATTTAGTATGGAAAATTTTCACACAAGAAGTGTCTTTACCTTAAACACTTGATAATAAATTTAATTGATGATGTGTGGAGAGGGGCGCTCACTGCTCACCAAGATGTTAATCGGTGCACATTAAGGGAGCTTCCGCCAAACGTATTAACATTTTTTGATAGGGCGTTTATCGTTTAATGCCACAACTTACAACTTTATAATTCGTGCTCAGTCAAGATGGCTAATTGTGGCAAACACCTGGGGGAGAGCTCGTGGGGGGCTGCAATTAGCAGCTATTAGATACGCGATCATTACACGATTAATCCACCACTAAAATAACAATTTGATATGGTGGTAAGAGTTATGGTTTGAAATTAATTTTATGATATTGTTAAGGGGGAAGACTCGTGCGAAACTGATACCACAATAAGGCTGATGTAAACAAGGGTATTTTAAAAACGAAATGTTATATATTTTCTTAATGTTCGCCCTGAGGAAAACAATTTCCTTCGAGGCCTACGTCATCTTTGGGGATGCTGTGTGGAGAGTTCTTTTTAGGGAAACAAAGGAGAAGAAGTTCAGGGAAGGAAAAAAGCATGAGGGGTGGGAAGGAATCTGGGGTCAACAGAGAGTCGAAGAGTCCTGCTGGAGAGGTAAAAAGGTCTTCCTTAGTTTCTCCTGATCCAGCCCGCCACGCAGCAGGCGAGTGAATAGTAGAAGATGCCGTCAAGACGTAGACAAACCTCACCCTTTGAACGGTGGTTAGTTATCCAATAAATGGTTCCCGGGGTGGCGATACCAATACCCGCCTCCTGAATTGAAAAGTCCATATTATGCACAAATCATCCTACTATCTGTGGTCTCTGCTGTGTGTTGTCATGCATGAAATCTAGTTCAATGAAGTCAAATTGGCTTTGAATTTAAGTATAATTATCAAAATGGAAACTGATTATGCGAAGGATTCATACAAGCGATAAAGTAGGTGTATATCGACCTACCTATAATGTAAAATTTTTTAAATAAAATTATTTTAATTGCCATTTTTCAAAAATTGGGACCGCTTGTCGAGAATTCAAACTATCCCGGAATTTATAAATAATTTTTTATATTGCATAAGTTAATAACTGTACACTGTACCTACCCAATCTGTAAACTTCATCCGCAATAACACAGGGACATCCCTAGCATGGCGGATGAATTAACACAATTTTTTTTGTTCATTGTTTAAACTTCTTTTAATAAATAAATAAATTTACAATAAATTATAACCAAATCATGATTTATGCAATATTATCAATTACAAACAAATGTACATATTGTGCGTCTAAGTTTTTAAGATTTTTACGTGAAATTAATAAGTGATATTAGAAATCATCACAACCAGAACAGTGCATAGTTCATGTCACGAAAAAGTAAATATTTATATGTCAGCGAATAGTTGATGAATAATTGCAAGTGACCAAAAGAAACTTCATAAATATTTAGAATCATTCAAATTTGCAGAATTTTAATCGGATCGTACGAAACTGTTTTTGAAAACAACGATAAAAATTCAGCACTCCTAATACAGAGTCAATAAAAGGTATAATGAATTGAAATGGATTCCTGTTCCAAAGATAGAATTGCCTGAACAGTAAGTAGCAAGTCCTGCAAACGAAGGCAGACAGAGCAGCTGTAAGGCTCTTGGCAGCGAGCGACCAGGAAGGACTGAGCCCTGAGCTGTGAATCGTGTACGATAGGGCACATTGTGTTGTGTGCTGTAGTGCTATGTGATATGTATTTGCTTTAGTTCTGTGTTATTGTGAAGTGTGGTGCTGAACCCGCGACGCACCTTGCCAAATGCAAATGCAGCGTCACTCTAAAAACAACTCGCCGTTATGTCTGGCCTTCATTATCGATTCTTTTAACGGCTCACCCTCGCGGCGGTGCAAGGGATCATTTTTTCCAGGATTCGTGGCAACGATTGATTATTCCTGTTCGACGTGTTGGTATAAATTTACTCGTTTATAGGCACATGTGTGTTTTTAAAGGCAGTTAATTTGGTGGGTGAAATGGAGTAAAAGTGTCCATGGAATAAAATTTATTTTGTATAAACCTTGTGCTCACTTTTCCCAATTTACCGTCACATAGAGTTGTTTTACAACCATAGATAAGATTTTTTTAAATGACACCCTTTTTAAAATTTCCAAAAAACTTGAAAAACGGAAACTATTTCCAAGCAGCTTGTTTGAAAATCTTAAAATTTATTTGAAAAAAACGTTATATTAACGACTTTTTTAGAAAACTGATTACATATACTTGGTTATAAACAATTTTTCAAGAAGGAATGATTAAGCCGCCGCTACCCGAATTTTTACCGATTTCTTACATATCTCCCTTAAACATTTGAAGTTTTTAAGCTCTTAAAAAATTATTTGTTATTTTTGAAGATAATACCTAGATGCGTTCCACGCCGAAACGCTAATTATATGAAATTCCCTCGATAGAAAAAAATCGCAAAGTATGCTCCAAAGATTATTAAAAACACGTCTGTTTTTATTATTTTACTAGTTATAGTTGTGAAAAAATTCACAATGTTTCTTTTACTTACGACGCCTTCCACGAGATTTTTGATCTGTTTTAAACCAGTCATGTTTTATTAAATATTTTCACAATTTTCGCTCCAATTTTATCATTTAAAATATTCGAGCGCTCTGTCCAACATTCGTAATTTCATATCTCTCCATCTTCTTTTTGAGCGGGGTAGCGCCGCCTTAATGAGAAGCTCTTAATCGCAAAACAGCCCTGAGATCCTCAGAACATCTACCGATTTCAGAATTACACTTTCTATCAACCTTTTACCCAATTAGATTTTATATAATTGCTTTCAATTGCTGTCATGGTAGTCAATTTTTACTAATTGAAAGCCATACTAAAATAACCAACACAATTTGATAATTTTATAGCGCCGTTTTTGTGAATAATAGTGGAAGCAGAGTACGAGTAACTATTTTATGATTTCAGGAAGAAGTCATTAAAAGCGTTCTCCATTGCCACGGGATGGTTTATATTTATTGAGGAACATGCCCTTAGGAGCGGTAGAACTATTAAATTCGTGATTGAGCTTTAAAACTTTTCACAAAGAGCCATTGGCAAGTCATTAGGAATCGAATACTGCTCGACAACCGGGTAATAACATATCTATAAAATCGCAGGCAGTAAAATCATTTGCAGAGTTACATCACTCAAAAGCCCATAGAACAGAACATGTCCGGATGAAGCGATTTCAGTGGAGTGATTCTGAACACGCGATTCTTAAATATTTAAGTTCCAGGAAATCTCTAAGCTACATGCAATCCAACCAAAATGCGAAATACGCTTAAAAAGTTCAACCCATTTTAAGATAGGCTAAATGGGTTTCCAATAGTTTGAAAATTTCAGATATATTTTATCAATTGATAAAGCAACAGATGATTAAAAAAAGAATAATAAAAAAAATGGTCGGTGAGATTTGAACTTCGAAATGCTACAAACATAAAACAGATTCGGTGTTTCCATTTTTTGTTTATTTCTGTACGTGTGTTGAGTATAAACTGTTTAGTGTATAGGTGAGTCATGTAGTTTCGACATTCTCATGACGTTACTATAGTTAGTTATATGAAGTTTTGCGACATCCCAATAGATGTCAGTTAAGTATTACATCAGAACAGTATCATCTATCGTCGTTTGTGCTTATTAAACAACACCATCAGCTTGGCGTCAGTCGGAGCTTCAGAAATACTTACAGCCTACTATGGCAAGAACGTCTTGACCAGCATAATATTCATCGCAATCTTTACGATAACGTAAATTAATCAACTTGTAATCACAACGAACCACAAACATTAGGAAGTTTCCCAACACATTATAAGTAGTATTAATCATTGGGATTAACAGACACGACATTGCTTTTTACAAAGTTATCTTTTAATTTTAAAGGATTCGCTATAAGTTTTTAAAATTTTTAAAAATCTGTAAAATGAAAACTACAAGTCCGAAAATGAATGTTTGTTTTAAAACAAGAAAATTATTTCTTGAAAATAATGTCACTCGTTTAAAATCGACCATCACGCTGCTGGCATTCCCGAATCTGGCAGCCAGATTTTGAAAAATTCTTTGACACAAAGCTTGCGCGTTGTCGGATGATCTCTTGACTAACATTAACATTTAGTTGTAGAATGGTGGCTGGTTTTTTTAAGCTTTAACACCTGAATTTAGAGAAAATGCTACTAAAAACAATCAACATGCTTCATTCAGTATTCTTAAAAGCCAGCGCGAGCTAAAGTATCCTGTATTGTGTAATTCTGTGGCCGATTAGGTTAGGAGTGTATCGAAAGGGAAGCTATAGAGATGTTAATTGCCCTGTATGGAGTGTGGGGTGTGGGAGAAGCGTGGGGCGGTTGAAGGAAGGGGAAGGGTTTAAACGAGGGAGCGTGAAAAGGCATGAGGGGTAATAATAATTTTTCATCCCCATTCGATACGCTGTACAGGTGACTGAGAAGCCAATTTTTAAAGGAGGGAGAGTGACTCTGAAGAAGCGACGAATCATACCCAAATTTATACACCTTTGTGGTGTGGTTTGGTCAAATGTAGTAGGCAGTAGATATGCAATGTATGAATTTTTAACCATTAATCAGTACCGGAATGAAGACCGAGAATATGCAATAAAATTGTGGGAAAACCTTATTTATTTATTTATTACTTCTTCACAAATTTATTCATTTTAGCATGTAATTATTAACCCCACTAGGGTTCGCCTGTATTTTGGACCAAAAATTTCCTGTCACTCGTTGATTTGTAATTCGTATCCAAATGGTTATAATTTTGTCAGCATAAATCATATTTCAGAGAAAATTGGCACTTCACAATGACCGACCACTGCTTTCATGGCAGACCTTTTAATCATGAACGTAACCTCACAATTTTATTTCTTAGTTTTGCGGCTTACATAATATTATTTGTAGAAAAATTGTGGGAGATATCAACATAAACACTTTTAAAAATTTTAAATGCCCAATGTGAAAAGAAAATGTTCAGAAAAAAACATCAAAAAAATTATTTATTATTTTGTTCCGTGATCCAAATCGTGGTTTGAATATCCAGTAGAAAACTATGTTTATTAAATTCAAATGGGAAAGAGATTTTGAATTAAAAAGAGAGAGAAGAGAAGACACTTCTGGTTTTCTTCTTTATTCTATTCTTGAACGCATTCTTTTAAATTTCCAACGAACATTTTCTTGACATTGTTCAATTTATGATTTAGTACGTCTACTTGACGTTAACTTTTGATGTTAAGACAGGAACTCATTTAAAAAATAATATAAAAAATTGAAGGGATAGTCTAAGTTCTTGACAAATCAGTTGCAATTTTGAAAACAACAAAAATAATTTTCTGATAAAAATATTGGTTCCATGCCAACTCAGAATCGACTCAACTCAACACCTCTTTGAAAAGTCATTAAATGCTATGAAAAAAAATATTTAAAATATCCCATAACCTAATCTAGTGTAATAGGTACTATTTTATTTATTTATTTTTTATATCACTTTTAATGACTTTTATAGGATTTTCTTAGTTGATTCATACTGAGTTGTCCGGTAACCAAAAATATTATTTCACAATAATAGTTACTTTAACTCTTGTCTGAATTCTTCACAGAAGGAATTACGATTTTGAAAATTATACTTAAATTCAAAGAAAATTTGAGTTCATTGAATCAGAGTTACGCAAGACAGACACAGTCGAACTTATTAATTAACTATTATCTTCTTCTTTTTCATCGTGTGCCCTATCAGGTCCCCCCGACGCGACGTTGGCGATCGCTCTACATTTCTAATACCGGACCACTCTCGTACATTTCGCAGCCAAGACCGACCAGGCCCTCGGCGACCCTCTATCTTGCTTTTTAATATTAATTTGAGTAAATGATATTTCTCCCCTCGAAGTATGTGACCCAGATATGAAATTACTAAATGACTTTAACTAATTTGAGCAGTTCTCTATCTGCTCTAGCCCATCTGAGAATTTGTGTTGGTGATCATGTCGGTCCATGGGACTTTGCGCATTCTCCTGTGAAGCCACATATCAAAGGCCTCCAACCTGTTCTTTTTATTTAATTTCAAATCTATTTACTAAGATTTCAGAACTATTCATTGAGTTACAGTCAGAGATAGTTATTGAGTTAGAGTCAGTAGTTAATATTTAGTCGATGGTCAGAATAACACAACTGGTAGATATATTAAAGGAACAATCACATTTCATTCGCTTCTTTTCAAAGTCCTCTGTGAATAAAACTGTTCATTAGTTTCTCCACCTGTCGTCCTTCTTGTAATTTAAGCGACGGGCGACAGTTTAGCAAGAGATTTCGATCACCGGGCGGTCCGAAAAAATCGCATCCATCTCTCTGGACGCGACCGCCGTCCATGGACGTCCTCTGTCGGATCGGCTGACGGATTCGTAGGCGCTTCGAAATTGTAATAATATACCTCACCTATGAATTACACAAAGACATCCCACTGCTTTGGTGAGGGGGATCGTTGACATTGAAACACAATATATTTTATAATGTTTTATAGGCATTTGAATTTAATGCTAACGATTTCGTTTTGTGGACTGACAGATTTTTTATGGTTATTTAACTAATATTACACTTTGACTTATATTCTTTTAAGCTTTATGAAGTCCACCTTGATTGACGCTTTCCTATTTTTGATAAGAACGGCATAATGTACAATTTTATTTATCGTACTTTATCCCCAAACTATGGAAATTGTTTAGATACGTATCGAAATAATCCTGTTATCAATTTTGTTGTATTCGTAAAAAGTTGGTTAGTAATAGGATCAGTTTTTTAGTCTGTGCCAAACCTATCCCTGAGAAAACATGTCTTAAGATATTCAAAGGAGAGAAGGGTTTAGGGTGTTCAACCCCCCCCCCCTTTCCCCATTTTCAGAAAAAATAATGCTCGTAGATTTTATTCTTGGAAAATACAGCAATATTATTTGAACCATTTCTTTTATCAATGTGATGTAAATGTAGAGGTCACAAAAACTTAGGTCGAAGCTATTGGAAAAAAAATCAGAGTGTTGAATTCACACGTTGTGTGAATTCACACGCGGTAGAAGTGAAACTAGAAAGTCGCTTTCTTTTCAATGGCCTGTTTATTTTAAAGTGGTTTGAAGATTGGATATTCATTTCTCAAAAATATTTTTTTTTTTGAATTTCGTAGGATTTGAACCTCCGTTCGCTAGATGTCTGTCTTCTCTCTGGTTGCTGAGATTTGTCAAGCGCCTTACCCGGTGCACTATGGGAGGCTCGAATTTACCGCATTATATTAGAACCGACGACCCGTCAAATAATACATTTTGGTGACGCACTTCCGTTTCATCCGAATTTCAAATCGTTAACGGGGCTAAAGAAGTTTCACTTCAATAATTTTAAATTACGTATTTCGTATGCATGGTTTGCACCTGCGTGTGTTTAATCAAAATTCCGCGTTAACTGAATGAATGTGATTCATTAAAAATTGGTTCAATTTATCAATCGGAATTCAATATAGAGGATAGATGTTGGGAGTTACCTAAGAAAACACATTTAACCACACTGTGATGTGGGTGGTAGAAATGAAAAGGTGACTGTCATCCGAAATAAAATCGGGAGCATATGACGTCTTTTTATAAGGCTCTTCCCTTTGTGTATGAATATTATGATTGCCGCGTTTAATCACAATAAATCTTTGACGTTTCGGGCCGACAGGTTGTGATGGGACTCGATACGGCGGAGATGTTTGTTTAGCGGCAGGTGAAAGATGTCGCGGTCACCCTATATCCCACCATGTCAGATGCGTGACGCGGGCGGTGTTATAGATAAATCAAAAATAAAAGAAACGCGTCAATTTGGTGGGAAAAAACTATGTTCTTTCTTAATGAAAAAATAACAGTTTTAAATCGGCAGTACGTTGGTATTTTCACGGATAAATATTTTTTTTATGTAATTTAAAAAAAAACCTTTTATTTAAAATTATTCTTATTATATTCTTAAGAAAATGATAAATTATGTTAGTAGTTATTTAGATTAAAAAAACATTTTTGTTGCTTAAAATTTCGTTTCATACGGTTTTATTGTGGCAAATATTTTGCTCGTTCTAAAAACCTAATCTTTTTTAGAAAATTACTTGTAAGTTGTATTTGTATGAGGTGTTATGGCATTCGCCAATACAAGGTTCAGACAATTTCGATAACAAATAGTTTTATTTTTATTTATTTATTGCTTAACAATTTAAATACATTTTTAAGCTATTTCTTCAAAATTCGCAAATTCACTTTGTGGCGTCATTAAAATTAAAATAAAACATTTTTTAGCATTTAATTATTAACCCCACTAGGGTTCGCCTGTATTTATTTATTGTTTGAAACATTTACAGAGTGTTAACAATTATTACAATAATAGAATTGCCGTTGGTATATTACATAGATATTAACACTCCAATTAGAAATGTTCACAGCATGAGTAATCAATGTTAAGTTGTTACTAGACGGAAATGCTTGTAGTGATAACAGAAACAATGATAATCAAAAGGAGATATAAAACATAGTAGTGTCAAATATAATACTCTGCAGAGAAAGAGAAAAAAGAAAGAAAGGGTACGACAATAAATCAGCTACATAACTGTTCTCCACGAAGTGTCATGGTAGGAGTTTGATAATTTGTTTTTTGAAATATGTGAGATTGTTTGCGTAGATATCTATATGGTCACATTCAATGGTATTATATAGACGACACATTCGAGACAGTGGATTGAAGTATGCAATATTGTTATTAAATAATTCAAGATGGAATATTTTATGACTCCTTAAATTACGTCTATTAGGAACTTTAATATGAATATTGCTCAGAAAATGAGTGGTTTGAAGCTTATCATGAATAATTTTGTATAAACATATTAAGTCAGCAAATTGTCTTTTTCCAGGGTTGTAAAATGAAGTTGTTGGAATCGTTCTTCGTAAGAAAGGAGAGAGACTTTTAATTCAAGTTTAAATGATAACAGTCTTAAGAATGTCTGTATCGGGATTAAATGGTGAAGTTAATCCCATCCACATTATTTAACTCCCTATTTGGGAGTTAAATAATGTGGATGTATTTGACAATCATTTGAACTTAGTAAACTTCAAAACCATGCGCAAACTATTCCTACTTAGTTTATAAATTATTGCTGTCAACTACTAACTAACCAACTAACCATCAAGATGGTTCCCCTCAGGGGTAGGCAGAGAGGACGGACCATCAAACTGCTCGGTCTTGGCAGCATACACTCCATTGACAACAATAATTTTATAAATTTTTATTTTTGTTAATAGTAACGTTGATTTGGTAGATATTGGCAGTTCACCTTTTTTCACGTTATTTTTATTTATATTTCTAATTATAGTTTCTCAAAAAGATGTACCTGCTACATAACATGTAAAACCCTCTTTGTGCAGTTATGAAAATATGTGTACTGATTATTTGATAAACCCATGAAATATCAAGTGAAATATCGGATAGGAAGTTATTCTGATTTGAACTTACGAGTATTTATTTACCTTACAGTATTTTTTTTCAAAATCAAATGTTCAAAATTTTATGAACTTGGCTTTCTATATACCTACTTGGTTTTCTTTGAGGTTTCTGATCACAGAAAATACAATGAGTTTCGAACATGATCCCTAAACCATTTTTCACAAGGTATGTTTTTAGGTTTTCACGGCCAAAAAGTATTTTTGTTATTGTTTTTGGGGTGTTATGCCGTGTTTCGCTACCTCCTTCTTTAGCCAACGTTTCGGACAGCGTTACAGTGTCCATCATCAGGGCAGATGAGTAAATGATATTGGTGAGAGTGTTTACTTATGTGTGTCGAAGCGATACCGTGCTGCCAGCTCCATTTCTCTACGAGCTGGTGTTAGAAAAAATTCAGCATGGTTTTTTTGCGTTTAGCTTTGGTGTAGCCGTCAATTACTGGATACCAAGAACTATTGAGCTTAGCTCTGTCGTCTCTGTTAATATTGATGGGGTTTTTATGGATTTCAATTGCCTCCGTAATTAGGCGTGCTCTGTAAGTTTTGGGTCTTCCCAGGACTTCAGGAACAAATCCAAAGTAATGGCCGGTTTCGATTAAGTGCTCGGCGATTGCCGATTTGTCAGGGTGGCCAAGTTTACAAGCACGAAAGTGTTCCGAAATCCTTTTGGAGATCGTCCGCTCTGTCTGGCCTACATAGACCTTGTCACATCCGGAACAGCTGAGTTTATATACTCCATCTGTTTCCATTTTTTACAATTTTACAACTCTTTTACGAAATCACTCCAGACATAATTTCCCATTTCCTGTAGAAAGTTCATTCATTGGAGTAATAAAAAAAGCACAGCATTTATTATTATTGCTGTCCGAAATATTTTGTCTGATGTTGTCGACAAGTCTTGACAATGCGCGACTCCTCAAAGGCCGTCATGTCACAGAGGCGACAAAAACCTCGCACGGAGGTGAAACGCATCCAAAGTGTACAAGTCGATTTGTCTAAAATGCAATGTTTTTACTCCACGGCCGAGTCACCGGCGGCTGCTGCGCGCCATCAATAATTCATCAGAGCTATTCAATTGCTGGAAGTTAATGTTATTAGTCCCCAGACAATGATGCTGACTGGGGACTGGGGACTGCGGACTGTTGCAGGTTGCTGCTGACTGTGGTTCTACGAGCCGCCGCATAGTTATGTATTCCTGGTCCTTGCGCATTCTGAGGCGTATAAATGAGAAGTCATACTTATTGGGTATAATAATTGTTATGAATTGTCGTCAGGTGTAGTCATTGAGCATTGATTTGAAGTTTATTGATACAAATTAAAATCTTGCATTGTTTGCCTTCCCATAAACAATTTTAGATTTTCCGACAATTGCAATCACAATACAAACATTTTGAAATTTCATTTTAGCTATATTTCTACTAATTATTTAAATTTAACGTTATCCTGAAGAAGGCGTCCAGTGGAATCCGAAATAAATAATTGACTGGGTACATGAGTAATGTGTTTTTTTTTTATATGAATACCGCACAAGAGTCCCATCTACTCCCGTTTGGAACCAGTGAGACTATGGCATCCCCAATTCGGGTATGTTGTGAGGCTGAAGGTAGTGGGGAGGGGAAGGAAATGGGGAAGAGGAAGGTGGGAAATACCTGGCTATTTAGATCTGATCAACAAACACGGCTAAAGCCATTTCAAGCAACGTTTCAATTCTGAATGGTGTTCTTACACCAGGGCAATTCTGAGAGTATCTTTCACTTTGGAACGTGCCGCAAATATACTATATATATTTTAAATTAATAAATTGTGAAATAACACAAATTAATCGAATAAAATTTATTTGCGACGCCGGGATCCGATCCCGCGACCTTCGGAATGCGAGTCAAGAGCCTTGCCGCTGGACCACGCTGGCCGTCAAAACGCTCAGCCGTTTACGTAAAACATTTTTTTTTTTAAATTATAAAAATACATATTTTGTATTTTTAATTGGCTAATGTAAAAATTACAAGTGGAGTTGCTTAGGCAACATTTTCAGATTTGGCTGACATGTTCTACATTTTGCATTTTCTTTTAGCTTTTATCCGGAACTTTAAAAGAAATTTTATGACTAAACAGCGCTTTCCATAAACGTAACAATAATTGGGTAGACACAACTATAACTTCGAAGAAAATGCCTAAAACTTCAAGGTAGGATTGAGGATTCTTAACGTGACCAACAAAATAATATAATAACCTCTGACCAATAAACATACAGTTCTGTGTAGTCAATAGTCGTGTTTTCGCTGAACAAGTTTGTAGATATATGGCAAAGAATCGTCCCAGTATCACTGCTTACCCATGTCGCATTACCACATGCACCTCGGACTGGAATTGATGGAATCTGGTTTTTCTGATGTCAGCGAAGTGATGGGGTTGTCATGGGCACAGCATCTCAACATCGTCACAACGTCAGAACAGGCAGCCCCGGGGCTACTGGGCCGTTTGAACGCTTAGCTTGAGGGCAAAAACTCAATGTTCGAACCGTCCTGCATCGAACTATTTTTTTGAAGTTATGAAACAAGGATGTCATGAGTAACATTTTGTCACACAATTTAAATGAAAACGTCTTCAGTAGCACAATTGTCCAAAAGAAAGGCATTGATAAGACATTTGAAATAGATTAAAATGACTTTTTAATGTATTCGCAGGTTGTCGTAACATTTAAGTATCAGTTTTCATAAAAAAAGCTTTTTTATTTTATTTTTATGAGAGTAAATAAATAGCTTCATTTGGGTCTTTTTACCAAAATTTAAGCGCCCTTGAGTTTAAGACGACCAAAAACAACTTAAATGTTTTTTTTATGTATTGAATGTGATAAACGTGTGTCTTTTAAGGTATGAAAGAGACGGTGACCGGACAACTCGGAATGAAACCAACTCGGAACCATCTCAGATAAGTCATTTAGAGATAAAAAAATTGATTAAATAGGTTATGTTAGGTTAGGGTTATCGGCTAATTTAAAACTATTTTTTTCATAGCTTTTAATGACTTCAAGGAGGTGTTGGGTTGAAAGAGACATGCGTGTTTGAGTGAGACAGCATGAGCAAGGCTTATAAGGGTGTGTTTGTTGTCCATTTGTGCTCTTTAGCAAAAAGGCTTCCTGGAAGAGCAGTATTGTACAGCTCTCGTAATAAACGTAAATAAGACCACCTACGTCTTCTTATTGTCTTCACACATCAGAGTAATCTTGGGTATATATATAAAAGACAGATCACCACATATGGACTCATCCGGTACACCACCATATTGGATCCAGATCACTACATTAAATAAATAAGGTTTATCAGAATCTACGTAATCAGGTAGGTTCACTGAACTTCTTTTAACAACAAGTTTATACGATCCATTCAAGGACGTAGAAAATGACGTTCACAATATTTTTTTTATGTTAATACCAACATTTTCAACACTACAAATAAACTTTGAATTTTATCATTAATGAACCAAAATCGTTCGTTTATTTCTTCCAGCTTGTCGTCGTATTTCATTCACAGTCATTAATAATAATTAATAACGCCATTGGGTGCAGCGTTCATGTGTGGGTAGGTACCCCCGACATCGTATCAGTGTCCCTGAACAGAAACAAAGATTGCACATGCGCGCGAACTGCGTGTTCTAAATTAATATCAGTGCGCGCTGAGAGGAATTGCGCGCTTTTTCCCCCCCGACCACGGGACGGCTGCACAATTGGACATTCTTGTGTTATCATTTCTTGCGCCTCTATGTGACTATACTGCGGAGCAGTTGTGAATCACTTCACGAAAGGTTGAGTCTGACTCGCAGTTTGACTGGTAACGTTTAGTGAAGGAAGAAGACCACTCGTTATTAAAATTTCATTTTGGATTTAACGATAAGCTTTAACACATCTGGTTTCAATATCCCAAAAGAAAACATTTTAAGCGCAAATTATTTTATAATAAAATACCTAAGTTTGGATAAAATTCACTTTCCTAATAAATTAATGTTGAAGGTTTTTTTTACAGTAGCTCCACACAGAAGGCCCTGAGGAAAATAATTCCCCTCAGGGCCGATGTCATCTTTGGGGGTACTGTGTGGAGGGTTTTTTTAGGAAAGGAAGGAGAGGAAGTTCTGGAAAGGAAAAAGGTAGGAATCTGGAGATCAGTACGTCCAGGAGTGACGGACGTGTGAATCCATCCCTCCCACTGCGGCGCAAGGCGATATTCCGAGAGAGTACAGCTCTAGAAGTCAAAGGGATTCCCTCAACTGTTCTCTCTCGATCCGGCCTGCCATGCAGCTGGTGGACAAATGCATCCGCCGCCGTGACCTATGACAGAGGTGATGGTTATCCAATAAATGGTTCCCGAGGCAGCGATATCCACATCCGCCTCCCTAATCATTGTAGTTTTATCAAATTAAATTCCTCAATGTTGGCAAAAATCTTCTTCTCCCTCACAAAAAAATAAGGAAAATATGAATTTATGAATGTACTACTATATTTCTGAAAGCTAATTTTTTTCTTTGAGTATGTAGATACAAAATACGTAAATACATGTGAGATTTTTGTCTGATTATATAGCGCGTTTTTGAGAAAAATCACCTCAAAGACGGTGTACAAATAAATATATAATAAAATTCATAATATTTTTATTTTTATTTATTTATTTATTGTATCTTTACATTGCAGGTAAAAATGTTTACAAAACAATTTGCAACCTCACTAGGACAAGCCTGTGTTGAGGTTAACAATTCTACAATTAACAAAATTATACAGATATTGAAAGAACAATATTGTTGCATTTCTTACAGGTTGAGATTAAAACTAAACTGCTGGCGCTAGGTAGTACATTCATGTAAACATGTAGACTTTTGTAGGGTGACCATTTTTTTGAGGACTGATTTAAAGTAAAAAATAAAAGTTTTTTTGTTTTTTGTTTTAACGATGAAGTTGTAAATAATAAATATATGTATATAATATAATATGCTTTAAATTTGACAGAAGAATGCTAATACTAATTTGGCTTATTATTACTATAAACATAATCATTTAGCTAATAATTTAGAAAGGACAAAGTTGAAAAAATCAATTGGCAATCCTCGGCTAACATAAATAATTTGACAATCTTTTTAAAAGTGCTCAAGGAATTAGATGACTTGATATTTTCTGGAAGGCTGTTAAAAATGAGCGGAGCCTCATGTTAAGTTGTTGTTATGTTGTTAAAAATGAAACAGCCAATCGCTAAAATTAATAAGTGATCACCTTCCTGGTACTTGCGGCATCTCTCGGCTGTTTTCCATCAAAGTTTTAGTAACCATCTTCAACTAAACTCTATTTTAGATGGCCGACGAATAACTATAAATTAACTTGTTAATTTAATTGTGTTTTATCCTAAGCAGAATTTTCAAACATTTATCTTTAGTATGTTTGATTGAATACTAGATTTTTTTATATTAGCTCCACACAGGAGGCTCTAAGGAAAAAATCCCTCAAGGCCTCTGTCATGTGTTTAGGAGTGACGGTCCTATTAATCCAAACCTCCCACTGCGGTATGAGGTAATGGGGCGAGAGAGTCCGGCTGAAGGTTAGGTATCCCTCAACCAGTCTCTCCCGATCCGACCCGCCACGCTGTATGTAGGCAAACGCATTCGCCGCCAAGACCTAGACAAACTTCATCTCATAAACTCTCATGATGTTGATATTCAAGATATCAAATCTCCTGGAGCTCATGACCAAGGGAAACCAGACCCCTTTTCTTAATAATATGTTGTATTCTAATAAATTTAAATTAAGAATATAGAGATTTTTTCGTTCCATCAGTTGTTCTCGTACTATAAATATCAAAAATAAACATAATTTTCATAAACCTTAAATTGTCATTAGAAAGACGTCAGATGTGAACTCATGTTGGAACTCGTGCCTCCGTGTGGACCCGATGGTAATGGTGACTAAGGTGAAACAGCTTCAAGTGCCCCAGAAGGCAATATATGAAATGATGTGATTCCGATGCCGATAATGGCGACTGTAATTGCAGATCATGTCTGTACATTGAAATTTATGCCCCGGAATACATATACGCATTTAATGCGTTCGCAATAAAAACACTTCAAAACAGAACATGTCTGCAATGCATTACACTTAAAATTATCCAAGTACATGGGAACTGTCATTCCCACATACCTGTAAACTGACAAGTTGTGTTTTGCGGGGACGTACGCAGAGAGGATAAAACACCATAAAATTGGTTGCAGTTGTATAAGGTACAGCCAAGCTCCTGTGAAATAGATCTATGAGCAGATTAAAGAAATTAAACGATGTTAAGGCCGAATGTTATTTGAGATTTTTACGACGTTATCACGATTTACCTGCCTTTATGATGGACACTAACGCTTTACGAATCGTTGGCTTAAGGGAATATTCTGGTCTAGAAAAAAAAAAAATTTTCTTCATGTTTCGATAGTTTCAATATTCAAGAATATTTTCTTAAAAGGATTTTTCAAAATTCTGATTATTTTAAAAGTTATAGCCATTTTAATTCGACCGGTTTAGATGGAATCTTAGAATCTAAATAGAGCAAAACTTTAAACGCTTGTTCTCGAAACTGCTTTTTTCGAGACGGTTGACTTATCTCAATAATTTACTGAGAACTTTGGTGCGGGCTTTTTCTGTGCTTTTAACGCGCTAACTACAACTATAATAAAATTATTTTTTTTTACTATTTTTAAAAAATTTTGAAAAGTCAAAAAAAAAACTGGTAAAAACATGTATTTTTATTTCAGAAAGCCGTCATTTTGCGATAATATTTTTTGACTTTTCAATACCACATTTGTTTGAATTAATTTTTTTTTAAATTACTTGGAGGGCTGCAATCGTGTCAACTAGGGAGCGCCATTTTTTTGAGACCCTCCCACTTCAACACCCTGTAACTTTTCGATTTTGATTTTTTTCATTTAATTCTTTTTTATGCATTCTTTAATGTTTATTATCCTCTGTTGAGCTTTTTGCCGCAATATGGCAATATTTAAAATACCTCGGATTGCTTTGCTGCCAATTTTGGCAAATTTTCCCTTATTTGTAAGTAATTAAGCAAAAGTTTAGGATTTTATAATATTTTTTTATAATTTCTACGAATATGTGATAACTAAAAAAATAATTGAATTCATTAGCTATATAGAAATATAACATTTTGTATGTCTCCATATTAAAATTTGGAGTTATGATATTTTTTAATTTGGGCGGAAAATATTTACAATGATCACCAAAAAATGTCGAGCAATCGGAGAAAAAAGTTTTAAATTGCGTTGCACTGTCGCTCCAGTGGTAATATATTTGGTTAAATAATGGCTTGTAAAAATATTACTTGTTTTTTTTATTGCACCTGAAAAATACGTAAAATTAATGCTACTAGACCAGAATACTCTCTTAAGAAGGAGGAAACCAAATGGCATAATACCCCAAAAATAAATCACGATGATGTTAAGATCGATTTTTTGTTTGATAATAATTTGTGGATATATTATTGTCAAATGCATTTTGCTGGAAATTAGCTTTTACAATTGTTATACTTAGGGATTTTGGTATTAGATATGAACCTAATGAAAATATATAAAAATTTTATGGTTTTTTCCTGTATCTGTGAATTTTTAATAAACGGATCTTGCAATGATGATTTCCCCACAGTTTTACATAACCTTCCGAAAGCGAAGTAGCTTTTGAACATCAAGGATCTATCAGAACAAGATTTTGATTGATTTAAAAAGAACTTATTACATGTACCTACCTACCTATTGTTCACAATTCAGGTAGAGAATTTAATGGCGTGTGGAAAATAAACTTTCATTGGCTGGATTTTTCGATGAATGTGATCACAAAATTTTATAAAAATACGTCATGTGAAACGTCAGTGTTCCATATAAAATCAAGACGGTTATCATAGAGGTCTTAAGAGATTCTAAAGAATTGCGAATTTACAAAATGCACCTACTAAGAAAAATGAATTATTTAAAGCCATCGAAAAATTTCGACGGTTTAAGAAAAAAATAACGATAGATACATTATTAGAAAATATAATCAATGTTTTCATTTAACCTTTATTGTCAAGTCTGCCTATCCGTGCGTTGAAATAATTGGAGAACAAACAACAACACCTTTAAAGCTTAATAAAAGGGATTTTCTATATTAGCTCCTCCAGGAGGCCCTGAGAAAAATTATTGCCCTCAGGGCATATGTCATCTTTGGGGATGTTGTGTGGAGGGTCTTTTGTGGAGGGTCTTTTGCGGAAAAGAAGAAGATGAAGTTCCGGGTAGGAAAACAGTATGTGGGGTGTGTAAGGTGGGCGGTGCAAGGCGATGATCCGAGGGAGTCCTGCTGGAGAGGCCAAAAGGTCTCCTTAAACCAATCCCTCCCGATCCGGCCGGCAGACGTATCCATCACCAATACCCGGACAAACCTCACCTATGAACCCGGGCACCCCGCTACATCATCAAACGTAGCGAACAACTTGGGATGACCTATGTCAAAGATATATGTTGTCCAATAAATGGTTCCCAACCCGCCTCCATATTGAATATATTTTTAAAAAGAAATTTTTCTGTATTTTTAAGTTCATGAGAATTACAATACGATTTTTTTGAATTTATTTAGGTTGTTACTTATTGTAAATACAAAATACACGTTTGAGAAAGAATCCACCGTAATATTTTTCAAAAAGTTTTTATAAATGTAGTCAAAAAATTATAAAATAGTTGGCCTCAAGCGTTGTTAAATATTACCGGGTAAGAATGCAAACAAGCAACCCTAACAAAATTTTGAGGCAGCTACCATTTTTTAAATTTCTTATAACGTTAAGAAAATTAAGATACCTTGTCGAAGAATGTTGAGTAAAGCTAAAAATGACGGAAGTTGAAATGGTGGAATTAGCTCACTGGTCAGCGCAATGCTGAGCAAGGCAGAAGCCCTAGGTTCGATTCTGAGTATAGTTGTTATTATTGTTCCCTGATATCATTCCCTGTTACCGAACCTTTTTCTGTTTATTCTGTATCACATTTTTCATTTTAGATTTGTTAATTTTTTCTTTAATAATTAAAAGTATCTACTCTGTTTATTTAGGCACGCCTATGGTAATAAAAGATACCTACGTAGTAGGTGAATACTGAAGAAGGTCCTAAATTATTGATATGGTATATACTATATTCAAAGCGAACCTAGATTTATGTCTACCATTACCAACATAACTTAATTTATCGGAAAATAAGTTACTTGTAGTAAAGAGTTGGCTCCCTCCAAAAAAATTTTTTTTTTAATTATGTCGCGCATGAGATTCGGAAACAATTTTTTTTTTATAAATAAAATTTAAAAGAAACTTTTTTTTGGAGGGAGCCAACTCGTTACTTGTAGTAAAGAGTTGGCTCCCTCCAAAAAAAGTTTCTTTTAAATTTTATTTATAAAAAAAAATTGTTTCCGAATCTCATGCGCGACATAATTAAAAAAAATATTCGTTCATTAAATCCAGTTTTGTATCTTAAAACTTTTGTAAGCAGATAAAAAAACGAATAATTTTACTTTAAAAAGTGAAGCTACAAATTCCCGTCAAATTTCAATAAATTGAATTGATTCCAACTCTTTTGTTTCTAAATGCATAAAATGTATAATAAAATATAAAATAAATTGCGAAATTGAAAAGTATATAATTATTTTTTAATAAAACAGTGATTTTGTTTTTAGTTTCTTTCAACTAATTATAAAATAGCCATTTGGGGCCTAAAAATAACAAAAACCGATTTAGAAAAAATCTTTTAAGAAAAATTAAATAATTTAAAATAATTTTCAACAATTTAATAATTTTTCAATGAGTTTTCGTGTTCTTTACTTGGAAGCAATGATTTGGGGCCAAAGAGTTAACATTTAATAATAACTCATTGATATTCACCTAGTGCGTGGCGGGCTGAATCGGGAGAGATTGGTTGAGGGAGACATTTTGACTTCTCCAGCCGACACATTTCCCCCAGATTCCTACCCATCCCTCATACCTTTTTCCTTCCCAGAACTTCCTTTTCTTTAAAAAAAACCCTCCACGCATCATCTCCAAGATGCCAAAAGCCCTTTTTTAATTTTTTTCTTTAGTTGTAAAAAAATATATACTATGTTATTTAAAAAAAATAAATTATGACTAGCGTAAATTTCCATTGAAATAAATGCTAAATTGATATGCTGCCTTGTTCTGCGTGATTTCCTCGGATCGGTTTTAAAATTTATGTTAAAAAGCGATATTATTATTAAAAATATCTTAATGTCGAAAAAATATTTAAAAAAAAATCTGATGGTGTCAAGCTCACGTTGCGCTAAAATGACATATTACTCTTTAATCTCTGAATACTGGACTAGACGCGTTTACACATTCTGACCGACCTAGAATTATTAAGCATTTAAAATAGGCAAATATACAAGAAAATGTAATTCCTCAACATTACCTTAATTTAAATCATGTGAATAAATTTATCCCTTGTGAAGAAGGTACCTACGAGTATTCTCAAAAATATATTTGTGATTAAATCGCTTAGGGTCATATTAACATATGATTTTGCAGTTGTTTGGAATAAATTTTAAAAAAAATAAGTGTTTTCTATTAAAGCCCTGCTGTGAACGTCAGAATAACACAGTGAGATGACATCCACTTTAAAATAGATTATACAGGTATCGCAAAAGTGATGTTAAATGTGAATTATTATTTGGTGCGTATCGGATTTAAGTCTTTTATGTAAATTTCGTTATTTTATTAAGAAACTTGTTTCGTGATTTTATTACGCGAAACTGGTCTTTGAAGAAGATAATAAATTTAATGTAAAGTAAATAGTTTGGAATACCAATAATACTCCTCACATAAAAATGTTGTATAATATAACTTTATGGTATCTCCAAAGTACTTTATACGATTTTTTTTTTGATAATCGAAATAAATTATTGTGCAGATGCAAAAAAGTTGAGAAACTATAAAAAGCAGTGGCGTATGATAAGTTCTTCGACAGAGTAAGTTTTTATTGCATTTGACTACGTCGGTTTAGATTTTGATGGTACGAGAGATACTTACCACGGTTTAATAAAAAAACTAGGCCATTAGGAGAAAAGATAGCATAAATAAATTTATTCGGATTATATATGTGTGTATCTTTGTAGATAAGAAAATAGCAGGAACATAAAATAGTAATAAACCACGACATTTTCTTACTATTAATAAAAATTATCAAAGTCTTACTTACTATTAATAAAAATTATCGGATATGATTTTAGATTTTCACGGCCAAAGGTATTTTTGTTATTTATTTTTGGGGTGTTGCGTGTTGCGTTACCTCTTTTTTTACCAATAATAATCAGTGCAGATGTGATGATGGACACTGTAACGCTGTCCGAAACGTCGGCTAAAGAAGGAGGTAGCGCAACAGGGCATAACACCCCAAAATAAATAACGAAAAGCAGGTAGGCAATCGGTTAAATAATTATTTATTTTATTTTTACGAATTCGAAACAATACTGATAGCTAGAAGATTCAATTGGAAACATGAGGCACATCACTTTGAACAATTTATTTTTGAATTATTTTTTTTTCATTTTTTTCTTTACAGTGTGTTAAGTGGCATATTTGATTTACTTTAACCATTGATACCTTTTATCGTTTGGAGAAAAAATTAGAAATGATTTTTTTTTCTACAAAACCAAACAAAATTAATTTTCCACATGTTATAACTGACCACTTAGCCGAGTAACCGCCCAACCCCTCACACCTACAATACCTACTGATTTTGTGTGTTTGAAGTTGAAGAAAAGAAAGCACCAATTATGATAATTATGTCACCGGAGACCAAAATTTCTTTAACATTTCTTACACCAAATAATGTCCGAAATCACTGGATAAAGTAAGTCAATTATATCCTTTAAAATCCTGTTTGTGCTTCGACAAGCTTCAGAGAAATGTTCCTATTGAAAAAGGCGCATTGGTATAAAGGTGTTCACCTAATTACTTGTCCACTTTCTTGATAGGTATATTACATGATGAAGTAGGTAATTTTTGGATTAGGTATTCTAATTTTCAATTGTAGGGCATTAATTCCGGAGGTAATTACAATGGCATTTGCACTCGCTGAAAATTTATTTAATGTTTATTTTTTTATATCAACGGTATAAATATACCATAAAAAATAATTGCGTGTCACAGTTAATACAAAAAATAAAAATAATGGAAATAGTTTTCAAAAATAACAATTATGTATGCGGCTTTTGATTATAAAATGACGTCAGAGAGTATAAAATGAAATAGAAGCTCTAGAAATATGTGAAAGCAAAAGATATACCTAAGGGTGTACAAAATATATAAACAGACTTAGGTGACATTAATATTGATGGAAGAGATATGATAGCATAGCCTTCTTGCACCTACCTTCCGTGTTGTGATATATTATAGTGTCATTAAGCATACGTAGAAATTTATTTAAGAAGATAGGTACATGATAAAGATTCGGATGTTATAAATCGCTATGTTTACAATTGTTATTATAATCCACCGATGTCGGTCCATCATCGTACGGGAAACAAGGCTTTAATACACTCGATGAAAAGGTGTGATGACTTACTTGTAGGCGATAATGACATGCCGGAGGGGTGAGATTGGGGCGCAGGAGGGCCCGAGGGCTCCATCTTCCAGGGGGCGCAGCACGACGCGGGGGAGAACTCGCTCACTGCCCCTGCCTGCGATGATATTAACATGTTACAGCGACCAGCCACAGACTGTGTCGACACTCCTGCACCTTCTCTACTCCTGGCTCCTCGCACCTGGCTGCCGGGGGTGTGGTGATGTGAAGAGTAAACGGAAACTGACGAAAATCTGGGAAATTCTAGATATTATGCGTTCCTGGTATCCGCACTGACATTTGAGTCATTTCGATGAATAAGTTTTTTGATGAAAAGTTTCTTCAAACTTGTCCACTTTGTTTATTGTCTTTGATTAAAAATATTGTTTCTTTTACAGAAATCGACGGCAATTCGAAGCACAAAACAGGACGTACAGGTGTTTGTCTAAAGCACTAATTGAGTACAGACTGTTCAGTCATCAGGTTTGTTGACACTGCCTGTTGGAGTATCTTCAAAAGGAAAATTGATTTTGATGAAACGAGGCCTCACAAAGAAAAGCGTCAATGAAATTCGCGATCATTCAAGTCCTCAATTTGTTCAGGTGTTTCTTAACGATGAGTTCCGTCCGGATATTTCATTCACAACACTGAAAGTTTGGTATTTGTTAAGAAGTGCCGGCGCGTAATCTCGCAGCTGTTAACACTCCAACACGCAAATACAGTTTGTTGTTATCACTTCCTTTCTATTTGGGAAATCACTGGATATTAAAAAATGTTCACAAAAGTTAAAAAGTTTATAAAACATATTCACAGTATTCGAGGCGTATCGACCGACGACATTCGCGCGCGATTAGCTCGCCCACAATGAGCGCGTTTTTTGAAACCCGAAACGCGATTCCGAATTTGAGAATTAATCGATCATTGTTTCTCGGCCACTTCCTGGTCAACCTTACTGGGCGAGCGATCTGCCTCTAACCAACCTGTCCGGCCTGGCTGCCTCGCATCGCGCTCGCATCGCACTCGGCCCAGACCGCAGCCTCCGCCGCCTGCCCGCGTGCCCGCGTGCGCCGCTCATCAATCAGCGGCTCTTGCGTCTCCCTCTGCACCACTCCGCGGCCGCTGTCAGACAGGGAAGGCGGCGCCAGAAGCTCACCTTTCGTTTGCACAGAAGCGGCTAAATTCTATACTGCCGTAACTCGATCGGCGCTCTCACTCCTGCCGGCTTAATTCGATCAGGTTTCACGTCGCCTGCCTTCTCTCTCCTTCCTCCCCGCCCGAGTGTGGGAGAGAGCTGGACGAGGTAGCGCTGGCGGTCGTACTCTGTGCCGATTCGCGAGCGCTCTCGTTCGCTCGCCGGCGAGCATCGCGCAAGGGAAAAGGACAGGTGGCTCTCGGTTTCGGTAGTGAGCACAGGTGATCTTTTGTTTCGCCGACAGAGTTCGTAAACATATCTTTATCCCTGTCTGCTGAGAATGGTTGGAATTAAAATAAAGGGCGTAATGGTAGACGCTCATTAGCGATGGTGAGGTGTGAATACCTCGGCAGGGGGTGGGTGGGAAGGGTGGAGGGGGCCGCGGTGGCTGTACAGACCCAGTGCAGATACAGTAGACAGCGCACACTCCACATCGCACAGAGATCTAGGAGGCTCTCGATGTTTGCGTTGATAAGACTACGCACAACACAGTAAATAGTTCAGAGTGTGCAAACCTCAAAGGGGAGGTAGCCGGCGGTGGAGGATATTTATAGCCTCTGATAGAGCGACGACATTGTCTTAACCACAATAGTCTCTACTTATATGTCTCAATGATTTGACAAAGTATTAATAAATTGTTAATAGGTCTACAAGGATACTTTAATAATATAACTCAAGCACAAAATTGAAATCAACAATAACCTACGTACAGCAATGAATTATTTTTATTTTTCAAAAGATTTATAGATTTTTCCATTTAAATCAAAAAATTATTCCACAAATATATCCAATGCTTTTCAAATTATGACCAGACCCTACAACGATAATTTCCCAAGCAAGTTTATAGATAGAGATGCGCTGCATAACCCGTGATTTATTACATTATTATAGGGAAAGATATCTACGGAAGTGTCGTCAATATCACGAACCACCTATTTGCAAATCATAAGTCCTTGCTTATGAGGAGACCACCTAACCAGTGGCGTGCAGAGATTTTTACATTTTCGCGTTTATCTTGATGAAAAGTTGGATATATATTTTTGATAAATTTGAGCTTCTTTTATTTCTATAGTTTGTCTGGTGTTATTACTTCAAAACTAAGCGATTTTTTTACTAGTTTTCTGGTAGTTAATTCTATATTGCATTTCGTGATGGGGCTATTTATAACCTACCATTAAATGCAATGTACAGACATTGGTTTGTATCCAAAAAACAACGGATTGCTAATTGTTGCATTTGGCAATCAATACAAGGATAACAAAAAATTCAGAATTTGTTGAACCATTGTAATTAATATATTCAATTGAAATTGTTCAATAACACATACGTATGCAAAGGAGTAATTCAAGAACGAAATATATTGCAATAATTCAATAACTTAAATTGAAATTATTTAAAAATCCGTGATGTGTTACGTGTTATTCTTACAGTGTTCGAAACTACTTCGGGGTTGTTTCATGTGTACCAGTGAGTGTTCAATTTCTTTCATTTTTAAAATTTTATTAAATAAAACACTTGACGAATTCTTAATGAAAAACATTTAATATTGTCTGATTTCCTGAATACAAATTTTATATCATTGAAGAAGAAGATAACACTTATAATCTAAATGAATATATGAAAGAAAACAAGACACAGAAAAACAGAAAAAAACAATGGTCGCAACTGGGACTCGAACCCAGACCTCTCGTCTAACCGGGACGTGCGCGTTTTCCAATTTCGCTATTGCCACCTTCTGTCAAACCGTCATATTTGTCAATCTCATATTTCAAATATTTAGAATCATTAATATTATCTCCAACTAGTTCTTTTTCCATATTATAGGCAACTACTCTTTTTTTTGGAAACAATTAAAACAAATTTTATATTTATTTTTTGTGCTGTGTTGACAAAAAATTAACACAAAAAGCCAAATTTAATTTTTGTGTCATATTTAACCCGTAAATTCACGATTTTACACTTGATATTTTTAGATTTCAAATTTTTTATTTATTTTTTAAATATTTTTATTGTATTTCAAAGTACAATCCCGTTAAACCGCAGTTAAGCAGTTTTTTTTTTTATCAGGATATTAATTCATTTACAGTGTTAACAACTATAATATTATCGATGTTATTGTTCAATTATAATGTAAACATTGGTAAGTACATAATATCATTATCAATCATAATATAACTATACAGTCGGTCACAGTATAAAATATAAAATATCTCAATTTAGTAACCATGTTTTCAGCATATAGGTATCTGCATCTATTTTAAGAATCGCAATTTGTTAAATATTTTGGACACGTTATATTCCAGGGTTCACTGTCAATACTTATTATATTTTGGAAAAAGCGTTCTTTTTTCTCTGTGAACTTAGTATTATTACACGTGCCACTTTTTCGTTATTTGTTTTGGCTGTGTTGCACTACCTCCTTCTTTAGCCAACGTTACAGTGTCCATCATCAGGGCAGATGTGATTATGGGCACTGTAACGCTGTCCGAAATGTTGGCCTAGCCAAAGGAAGGAGGTAGTGCAAGACGGCATAACACCCCAAAAACAATAACCAAAATACTTTCGGCCGTGAAAATCTAAAAACGTATGTTCCACTTTTTCTTTTATTTATTTTTGTGTTTTCAGATGACCGAATTTTTTTTTGATAATGTCAATCTTCGTTATATTAAAAAAGGAAGCGCTGTCTACCTTTAAAATTTTGTAATATTAAAAGATTTAAACACTAGCTGGCACACTGTAAATGAATTGTGTAATATGTGACATTCGGCAAATCACAGAAATATTTTTTTTTGTAATGTATTAAAAATTTATTATAGGCGTTTTTTCATCATGGATTTTCCTGGTTGCATTTTTTTTTTCTTTGGAATCTGAAAAAATTTACAAAAATGTCACTCTGCGCTACTGCCATCTACTAAGTAGTATGAGTATAACCTACCATAAGAAGTGGAGAAGGATAACAGGAGTGCAGTAGATGGAGGAGGTTGTTTTGTACCCTTTGCGAGTCCCTAAGAGTCTGGTAGCGTTTTAGCATTTATCATCCCGTGGCAGAAGCAGATAGTAAGACGTTGTTTGAGTTCCCTTTGCTCCATACTCCGCACACCCAACTGCTACTATGAATTATTATTACGCGCTGGTACTTATTTTAAAGGGCGAAGTGGTGATTTAAAGTGTTCATATTGACATCGACCAGCAACATAAGTCTAAAAGTATACTCAAATAGATTTTTATGTTGGCAAAATTATATATTATCTGTATAGGCTTTTCGCCAAAGTTTATAAATTGCATTTTGGTCATGACCCACGATTTTAATTGGCTTTATATACGTTTACCTACACATTACGTTGCCTCAGTTCTTAATTGTCCAAACGATCATTAGAAAATTTTGCAGGAGGAGAAGGTTTTCTTTAATTATTTCAATTAAACATTATGGTAGGTGTTTAAGATAAAGCTTTATTCTTAAAGGTAAACCTCTCATTAGTTTAAATAATTCTTAGTTAAGTGATTAACTATCATTTTTTACACTTTATACTGTTTTTTTTTTTGCTTTATTGCATTAAAATTAATATATTGTTATTTATCTATTATTTAATTAAAAGTTTTAGTTGGTTAAAAATGAATTATTTCTTTTTAAGTTTAAGAAAGCATGACATTTTTTTTGTTATGAAAACGATGAAAAAAGTTGTTTTTTTTATTGATTATTTTAACTTGATTATATTTTCAAAATAAATAAAAAACCTTAGTTTTTACCACTTTTATTGTTTAAAAATCCAAGATGTTTCGTGAGCTAAGCTAACTTCTTCAGGGTTTACTAACTAATTAATAGTTAGTAATAATTAGTTAGTAAACCCTGAAGAAGTCAGCTTAGCTCACAAAACATGTTGGTTTTTTAAACAATAAAAGTGGTAAAAACTATTTATTTTGAATTAAAATGGTGCCACAAAATAAGTATGTTGTGTTTGAAGTAGTAATTATATTTTATTTTATTTTTAAAATTTAATTTAAACTCGGGTTCGCTTGGAGAAAATAGATAGTTTTAATTTCCTGCAATACCCTCACTATTCTAATAAGTAGGTAGTTACTTACCGACTGACTAACATTTGTGTTATTTCACAATCAAATAATTAAAAATAATAAATTGTACATTTGCGGCACGTTGCAGAGTGGCAGATACTCTCAGTAACGCCCTGGCATAAGACCACCATTCGAATTAAAACGTTATTTGAAATTAATTTAGCCGTGTTTGGTGACCGGATCTGAATCGCCAGAAACTTCGCCACCTTCTTTTTCTCTATTTTCTTCCCCTCCCCACTACCTTCAGCCTCATAACATACCCATAACTGTGGGTGTCATAATCTCACTGACTTCAGGCGTTTGGGAGCAGGTGGGACTCTTGTGCGGTATTCTAGTATAAAAATTAAAATACCTCAATTTTATTTCGTATCTACCTACTTCCTATTAGGTATATTAATTTGTTGCAGTATTCTACCAACCATATTAAATGGTATTGGTAGGTACTAATATGAGTTTGCACAACGGATTGAACTAAGGATCTCTGGACACGAAGAGGAATTTTTATAAAGAAAGACCTTGAGCCACTGATTTGAGTGTTGGAAAGTGTAGTTAATTTTAAGCATTTCACAATAAGTTAATCTGTAAGCTAATATCAGGTGGCCCCTTTCACCACGACTAAAATAAAAGAGAAGTCAACTTAATCTGGCTGTCTGGCCTGGGTTGGTATTTTCAAGTGACAATTAGCATATTAAATTACACACACAAAAGGTTCATGTGGACATTTAGGCTGGGCAGTTAGGCTGGGTAGCTACTAGAGATGCCACGAATCGATTTTGCCGTATACCGAATATTCGGCTAGGCTCTCGGCTGAACCGCCGAATATTCGGCAGTACTTAGTACATTTCGCAGATGACAGATTCCGACCTGCATCATAAGGTGCGTGTGGTAACTACGTATTTGCGAGTATGTCGTGTCAAAACACGCATTATTTGTTGATTGTTACATCAAATTGTGTTCCTTATATGTATTGTTCGCGAAAAGCTTTACGTAATGGCACCATTTAATAAAAAATCATTTATTTGGGAATATTATGAAATTTATACTAATTTTTTGTATTTGTATAAATATTAAATTTATATGCATTTTTTTCATGATTTGGTATTCGGTGTTTGGCCGTATGGTTGGCAATATTCGGCCGACTACCGAATAGTAAAAAAAATAGCCGAATACCGAATGGTAGCCGAATATTCGTGACATCTCTAGTAGTTACCTACTTAGAATTTTTTCTAGGCACCCGGGATAGGCTAGGTGCCAACTTGATACTTACATACGAGAATCTCACTTGGGGTGACCGGGCAATTCAAAATGAAATCAACTCAACACCTCCTTCGAAAAGTCATTAAAAGTAATGAAAAAAATAAATTCAAAAGTGGTTAAATATGTTAGGTTATGGGCTATTTTTATTTATTTTTTTCAATGCTTTTAATTACTTTACAAATACGTGTTGAGTTGACTTCATTGTGTGTTGGCATGGAATCTTAATTTTGTCGTCATCAACTACCTTGGGAGATGCAACTACCTTGTCCAGATATACCAGGAAGAGGAACGAACAAAATATAAATTGTGTTAAAATACTAAATTTTCATCTTAAAAAAATATGTTTTTAAGCAAAAGGTATGTCAAATATCTCGGGTGGATATATGCCACCTTTTTTAATTGTGTTTCACATTATTAAATATGCATCTTTAATTAATTTAATTTTTAATGATTTTTTAGTCAACTTTGGTAATTATTGTGAGTTAATGAGGGTTATTTGAAAATATAATTTTGCTCTGCTTTCTTTATAAAATTAAACGTCGACAAAAAAGTTTTTTTTTATAAATTTTAATTTACAAATTCGTGTTCCAGCACGATCGACCGATAGAGGATTCACCGATAATAGTGTTAACTTATCAGCGTTCCCGAGAAACAGATCGCTAACGTACAAACAACAGTTCACGTCGAATAAATTAAGAACATTCACAGGGAACGATGAAAAGTTACCGATATTATGGATAAAAACTTTGTCAATAATGCTAGATACCCAAACGTCCTTGTTCGGCGCTACTATAGTTTTGATATAGGTATTTTTAAATTTTGAAACCGAAATTTCATTTACATTTGTTACTCCAAATAATGTCAGGAATCACTGGTTAAGCTAAGTCAAGTACGTCCCTTAACACCCTGGATAATGATAAGCTCTGGCGTTGTGAAATTGGCGCTCGCGAGCAGTTTGTAAAATGTGTGCATTTCGTATAAGTAATTTACTGGCGGGGAGGGAAAGTGTGAGGGGGAGGGAAATCCGGAAGGGGGAAAGGGCACGAAGGAGGAGGGAGGCGGATGTAGAACGCGGAATAGGAGCAGATCGCGGAAGGGGAGAAGGGGAATGCTGGAGAGGAAGGAGACGAGGGAAGGGAACGAGGCGAGAATATGGACGCATGGGAAAGGACATGCAGGGAGATTTTTCTTTCAGTGATGTTTTTGACGATTCTTTCAAAGACAATTTCTTTCTCTGATGGCATTGCAACACGTGTCTTGCACCCGCTATTACTTGATTAAATGTAAGCGTCAACAAATAAAAATTGTTTATTTTTTTTAATTTTAAATGTACCTATTAACGCAAGAAAGAAACACCTGTTTAAAGATATAATTTTACGGCTAATATTATCTGTGACAGTTTCCAATGATTAACTTTTATTTAATCTAATCATCCATTTTCACAAAAATTAGCAGCGTTTCATACCTTACTAAGTAGACTAATTAATGTTCCCCTATCTTTAAGAAATTTTAAAACAGAATTAAATACAATTAAACAAATTGCAATAAATAACGGTTATTCTACACAATTAATAGATAATATGTTAAACAAAAAATATAAGAAAAAGTTTTTTAGATCTTTTGTTTATCCACACGTAGTTGACAAGAATAATAATTGGAGAAAAATTGTATTTTTAAATAATAACACTTCAAATTTGATAATTAAAAACATGCCAGATAATATCCAACCAGCTTTTTACGCCAATAACAAATCAAAAAATTATATATTAAATAACAAGGACAAAGGTGTGTTTTTGAACAAATCTGGGGTTTATAAATTAATTTGTAATGATTGTAACTTTTTTTATATTGGGAAGACTTCTAGAAATTTTAACATTAGAGTTAAGGAACATCTAAGATAATTAAATAATAATAATTATTCAGAATTTGCAAACCACATTTTGGAAACAGGTCATTCTTTTGATATTAATAAAGGTTTAAAAATTTTACACACTAACACAACGGGTATACAATTAGATAATTTAGAAATTTTAGAAAATAGAAAAAGTGTTAATAGTAAATTAAATATTATAAATAACCAAACGTTTTTTAAAAATAGCCATCTTTTAAATTTATTTTCGTATTAATACTTATACTTATAATAATTTATTTTGTTATTTAGACTTCTTGTTTTCCTTTTAAAAGATTTTTTATTATGTTAATGTAATTTTTTACCCATTCTAAAATAATTTTTATATTTTATTTTATATAATTGTTTTTTATGATATATTTAGGTAATTAATCACCTCTCCTTTCTAATATTTTGTCTATGTTCTAATTAGTCTATACTTGTTTGTCTTTTGTTATTTATTATTGACTTATTATCCTGACGAAGAAAACATAGTTTTCGAAACATGTTGATATTGTTAATAAAAAAGTGGTGTTATACAAAGGTATTTGTTTTTCATAAAATTAATGATGACACCCCAAAGTAAATATGCCTATTTTGAAGAAATGATTAACTTTTTTTTATCTCAATTAACTTTAATTAATTAACTTTTTTTTCTCTCAATTAACTTTAATTAGGTACTTAACTTTTTTCTCTCAATTAACTTTAATTACCTATGGTTTTCTCTCAATTAACTTTAATTAATTAACTTTTTTTTCTCCCAATTAACTTTAATTAATTAACTTTTTTCCTCGTAATTAACTTTTTTCTTTCTCATTAAATTATTCACAAAATAAATAAGAACGACTTCTGCGCTTGAAACCGTGACTCTGTTTGCCAAGCGATTTTGCGTCTTATACCTACATTATTGGCGATATAAGGCACACAAAGAATACATTTATTTGGCCACCTCTTAAAATGTAATCAACATTTAGAATTAAATTGACTGAACACCTATAAGTATTTAGACGCTTAGAAATATGTTAGTGTGCAAGGTTCGTAGAAAACGTGTTCCTAGGTATCTATATGAATAAAAATGTTAGCGCCTTTGACGGTTTGACGATTAAATAAATTATACTAGATAGGTGCCCGCGTAGTTCCATAGAAATAAGTATCTATTTAAAATACCTCTCGTAACATTAAACTCCGTAGATTATTTCAATAAATTCCTGCTTTTATTAATTGTTCTTAGGAATCTTTCTATTGGTACATAAACATAGGAAGATTGGGTATCGATTGAATAACGCAATTTATTTTTAATATTAACTTAAAATTGTTTATGGATAACTTAGTAGGAACTTAAGCTATAATTTTTAATTAAACCAGTAAGGATAATTACCGAATCTAATGATAATATTGAACCGAGATTATTTATTAGTTTCAAACTAAAAAACCCTTAGCCCTATTAGGCCTTTATTAAAACTGGCATTTATAAAACATATTTGATCGTTTATAACAATTGAGAGAGTTATTAGGAAACTTTTTTTTTCAATAGTTTGGAAGTATCTACTGCCAATTTCATTTGAAAAAATCATTAGGTATCAGCAGGCGTGTTTCACATAACATGACAAATCATAAACTGCATATAAAAATTCTACTATTTTACTCAATTAAAAATTCTTAAAAATTCATTAAACAAATGAAAAAAAAATTAAAACTTACATTTTTTAATCGTTCGAGATTGAGCACAAGAATCACATTTCAAAGTATAAAAATGACTACCGCCCAAAACGGCAGCTAAATAAAAAAAGGCGTGCAAAATCAGTTATACTAGCAATGGAAAAATTAGAACCGCCAATTTTTATTCGCTTTAGATAAGAAGGAAAAATTCTTTAAATCAAAATAATGTAGATACTTACACATGGTTCAAAAGAGTTAAATGCATAAGTTTTAATTTTTATTATCTATTATTTGTGTTTGTTCAGATGACAGGAACAATATTTGAAAAGTCTCAACCATTTTTATGTTTTTTTTTGCATAAAAAAATCATGGTTTTCAGGAAAATATAATCATTAAATAAGTATTATAAATAAATATTATAAATAAATACAAAAGTTTATTTTAAATTCGCAAAATTTGCATTGTCGGTTATCAAAAATAGAAAAAAAATTCACACTCGAAAAGAACTTCAAATAAGTTTCGAAAATTGTGTAATGTGTGACTTTCGGCAATTTAAAGAAAAATTTTAAATATTTTTTTAAAATACATTTTTAGGTAGCTTTTTAACTATGAATACCGCACAAGAGTCCCAACTGCTCCCGTCTGGAGCCAGTGAGACTATGGCATCCCCAATTGGGGTGTGTTGTGAGGCTGAAGGTAGTGGGGAGGTGAAGGAGATGTGGAAGAGGAAGGTGGGAAGTACCCGGCTATACAGATCTGGTTACCAAACACGGCTAAAGCCATTTCAAGCAACGTTTCGATTCTGAATGGTGGTCTTACACCAGGGCTATACTGAGTGTATCTTCCACTCTGGAACGTGCCGCAAATATACTATATATTATTTTAAATGAATAAGTTGTGAAATAACACGAATTAATCAAATAAAATTTATTTTCCACGCCAGGATTCGATCCTGCGACTTTCTGATTGCGAGTCAAGAGTCTTACCGCTGGATTACGCTGGCCGTCAAACTAACAACAAAGTTCGTAAGTTTTTTTTACATGAGCTTCCTCAGGGCTTATGTCATCTTATGGGATGTTGTGTGGATGGGATGCTCTGATTTCGTGGTTCCGAAAAACATCACAAGCTACGATGATTTTTATAACTGAAAAATTATCATGAATTGTTTTTGTGTTTAATTCGTAGAACTCCATTTAATTTTTTTTAATGTATTTAATTAAAATTAAATTTGATATTTTTATTATCAAGTTCTGCGAGCCACAGTTTGAAAATGGTCTTGAAAACCGAAACAGCTCTTACTAAAAAACATCATAAAATACTTGCAGAACTAGATAATAAAACTGTCAAATTTAATTTTAATTAAATATATTTAAAAAAAAAAGAAAAATCATCATCAAGTAGGTACAAACTACGTACCTTACTTTATAAGTATGTAATTAATTCATTCAAAAACGACTAGTCTAAAATTATTCGATTAAATATTATTATTTAAAAATATCAACGGTAATTAATTAATGTTGCCTCCGTCTGTCAAATGCGGACACTTCTAGGAAGATACCACCAAGTAGGTTCTAGAATAATTTTCTATGGCTATTGCTTTCTTCACGAAAGTCATAGAAAAACCCAACCTGAACCTGCTTCAGATTCAATTCATGACAAAGACTGGTCAGACAATGAAGCTCATCCGCCGGACCACCCAAGTAGCTAAAACACCAATAGGCAACAATAATAATATTTCCATATGTAAAGTCCATTCATAAATATACAACCAACGGCCCATCTCAAACAACTGAGTCCTTTGCGCAACTTAATGTTGTTAAAACTTTATAAAAGATCCGAATTTTCAAGTAAGTAATATAATATGGATACCACTGAGTAAAAAAAGCTTTGCATTGTAAAAACAGAAATTCGTCTGAATAGATTGTATTCGATATTTTGATGAAGTGCCGCTAAATTGCAGACGTCTTTTGTAAAAGTTCAGTGGCGTCTCGCCTTGAGTCAGGTAGCTACTGAAAATTTTTGTCCGAGGGGCGTGCCTGATTGGACGCTAGATCGGGGGCGGAGTCAAGTGGGTGCGGCTTAGCCATGGGCGATTCTGATTGGCTTACGGCGCATTCAGGGGTGGGGGAGGTCGGTAGCGGCGCGGAAAATCGATTATTCAAATGTCACCCATTCTAAGACAATGGAAGTGGAAAAGTTCACTCGAGGTGGGCCTTATGTGGGAACCTTCAATATTTCCAAATTACTGCCGGAGCGTTTTGTATGGCTGATTTGAGGTTCCTACCTAGTTTTTATCTAAACAATGAGTAAGGCCATTACAAGTAATTTCATCAGAATTTAATAATTTTTATTTCAATAATTAAAATTAAATAAATATATGTGTGCACCTCTATTTAATCAAAATAACTTTTAGTTCCTCGAAAATAAGATATGCTTCGATTAATCATGGCAACTGTGAATAACTTTTTGAAAAACAGTACCTATTCATTTATTCATTAAGATTTTGCCTTTTAAGGTGATCCACTAGTCCTTGAAAAATTCGACATCGGGATCTCCGCCTCTTTTTGGAACGGATTTAAAAACACTTGAGAAGACGTTTTTGGAAAGGTTGGAGAAGGTATTTGAGAGTTGTTTTTCACAGGTTTATTTCGTGAACTCCTTTATTATTCATTGTTTATTATAATTACAATGATATTTAAAATCGACTTCACGGAATCAAGCGATGCAGGATCTAAGGACATCCATTCGTCACCGCAGGAGGGACGTAACTGGACGTAAAATGGATTCATTAGTAAGAGATTTTGGCACTTGAAAGTTTTTTAGAGGCCTGATGTTTTTTTTTTTTTTTTTGTCCAGACTTACAAAAAGACTTGTTAAAAAATACTCGCTTCCTAGTGTTCTATTCGCAGTATTTAATTAGAGCATCTATAATATTTCTAAGCGATCAAATTTTCAAAAGCACGTGATTTTTTTATGATTTAGCATTATTTCGCAAGGCTTCATCTTAACCGCTAACAAATAAACCATAAAAAAAAACAAAGTTACATATACTTTAAACGGTGGTAGGGATACTATCTTATTGATAGCTAATTAATTCGTTGGTCCTAGAATTACAGGCAATAAAAAATTATATTATTTCTTTCTTTTCCACAAAAATACCCTCCACACTCCATCCCTAAAGATGACATAGGTCTTGAGAGAAATTATTTTCCTCCTCCTTTGTGGAGTTAATTAAAAAAATAATAATTTGAATCATTGTTTTGCCTGAAAAATTGTAACTTCCTTGATATTATTTAAAAAAATATGGTCTCACTAATAGTGTTCAATAAAAAATTAACAATTTTAATATAAAACACATACTATTTTGCACCCCCTGACTTTTTGACTGAAGGCATTGATTAAAAACATTTACAAATTCCTTACATCTACATTTATGGAATATTTCAAACTAAAATACATTTTAGATATAATACGTCATCAGAGGTTAGAGCGAACGTACCTGCTATCTATTTTTAATGTTTATATCTATTACCTATTTTTAATGTTTTATGAAGGCTGTCATTCCACTGTAAATAACCAAATCAAACACCTACTTCATATCTTAGATAAGTTGCACTAATATGGTTTTGCAAAGATGTTGCTCGTGAAAACATTGATTGACTTTATCGAATCAAGCAATCAAGAATAAGTAATATCCGGAACCTTTCAGCATGCTGGTTGCAAGCAAACGAGGAAATGCTATTTGATTTGAATGTCTTGTCTTCATTGTTCGTTCATCGGTAAAAAGCACTTCCTCGATTTAATATCTTCACGAACCTCCACTGCTCATCTTTAATGCATCGCTATGCTTGCGGCGGCCAGGCGTGTCCGAATCCACTTCGGCTGTGTCCGTAGCATCCGGTGGCAGGGCCGCTCGACTCGCCATTGCTCGAGCTCCACGCGCTGGGCTCTACGGCTCTACGGCTCTACGGTTTCCTGCTGCCTACGCCGGGCTCCGCTGCGAGTTACGAGCGACCCGCGATTTGCTTAATTCCCTGCTCTTTCGATTACAAAGGGCAATCCCCCGTTCCTTAATAAATATTCATACGGAATAAATTCATGGCGGGCCTAGCTTAACCGTAGGCCATTTACTCGTAGGTACCTACCTTCTGTATCTACATAGGGCAAGGGAGGTAGGAGGTGGAACGTAAGAGCCTCTAAAAGAGACCGCTGTATTATGAGGGGGGTTCAGTTAAAATTTCCTTTGTTCGTGAGGCTATGGGCATGTACCCAGATTTACATAAATTAAAAGCATTGCCGCACACATAGATGGACCCTGAACACGCCACCATTAAAAAAGAAGAAGAAGAAGAATTTAGTAAATGTACCAACAAGCATAATTTAGGTTCCTTGATTTTGTGTTAGGTATTAGGAATATTGTGACATGGGACTGTTGTAAACTTCTGGAGTACCTACATGTAGGTACCTGTCCTAGTAACACTTTAAAACAAATTACTATCTCGGTAGTTAAGCTAGGTTTTGCCAGCTCATTTATGCTCGAATGTCTCTGTCATACCTTAAGATGAAGCCATAGTAAATAATGCAAAATCACACAAAATCATGTGTTTTTGTTTTGAAAATTTGATCGCTTAGAAATATTATAGATGCTTCAATTAAATAATGCGTGTAGAACATATCTTGGCCCTTAAAAATATCGGCCATTTTTTTTATAAGTCTTTTAATAAGCCTAGAAAAAAGTAACAGGTCTTTAAAAAAACACTTTCAAGTGCAAACTCTCCTACTGAACATCTTTTCGGATATGGTTTTATTGTTTATTGTAGCAAATTTAGTTTCTTTTATGATAATCGCAAAAAAAATGATATTTACGCCCGATATTCACAAAATTAAATAAAATGTGCATATTTGCGTTGTTATTTCACAATACGGCTGGCAGCTGACGAATGTGGATTTTCAAAGTGACCTTTATGTCGTTCACCGAAGGACTACTGGCTTTCCACACCCCACTTCCATTCAGAAACGCCCTGGCCGGAGCAGGGAACAGACGTGTGACTCCACGTCGCTCGGTTCCGTGAAATTAATTTTAAATTTCCTTGTTGTTACAATAAACAATGTGTAAAAAAGGATTTAATGTTTTTTTTTAGGTCTTTACGAAATCAACCTGTAAAAAAAATTCTCAAACACCTTTTTCAACCGTTCCAAAAGCTTTTTCTCAAATATTTTTAAACTCCTTCCACAATGGGCGTGAATTCCGACTTCGATTTTTCCCTGGACTATTGGATCCCCTTAAGACACACTTTCCCTACATAGTTCCTTACATATGTGAAATAAGGATCTATATCCTTTCATATTTAAATCCCAAGATCAACAAAAACATAATGAAGCCATGCGAAATGATGTAAAATCACACAAAATCATGTGTTTATGGTTTGAAAATATGATCACTTATATACATTATAGATGCTTCAATTAAATACTGTGAGTAGAACACATCTTGGCCTTAGAAAATATTGAGTCATTTTTTAATTAAGTCTTTATATAAAACTGGAAAAAAAATAAAGTCTCAGGCTTATTAAAAATACTTTCAAGTGCCAAAATCTTCTACTAATGAATCCATTTTTTGATAAGGTTTCATTATATAATGTGGCAAATTAAGTTCTTTACAAAATAATGTGATTTTTTTTTTAATATTTATGCCTGAATTTTACAAAATAAAATATGCCATGAATTTTGGCGATTTTTTTTCCAGTGCATAAATAGTGGTGTTACTTACTAACTGCGAATATCATGCTTATACCATCTGCAGAAGGGCCGATAGTGCGTCGATAAGTAGTACATAGTCTCCTCACAGATTCGGGGTTGTAAGGACTCTCTAGACTCCGCGTCGTTTTGTTCCGTACAGTCGATTTTAAATTTCCTTGTTATTATAATAAACAATGCGTAAAAAAGAATTAAATACTTTTTACAGGCGTTTACGAAATTAACATATGAAAAACAACTCTCACATACCTTCTCCAACCTTTCCAAGTACTTTTTCTGAAGTACTTTTAAAAGTACTTTAGAAAAGTACTTTACATCCCAAAAAAAGGCGTGGATTCCGCTGTCGAATTTCTCCAGGACTAGTGGATCCCCTTAATATTTCATTACACCAAATATAACATTTTGTTTCACCTCATTATATTTTAATTATTTTCTTCGAGTCGTGTTACCATCGAGTTCAGTCTTTTATCGAGTTGCTTTTGCTGGTCTATCTGTGAGAGGTTTGTTGTCTCAGCTGTTCTTCCCAGGGAGTTGAAGTTGAAGCCAGTGGTTCGAACTCGGAATGAGACATATCGATTAACTCGTCATCTGAGATAAAGTCGGAGATGCTCAATTCGTAACAATCTCGTTTAAATAAGAAGATAGTTACCTTACTACCTCATTTTCATTAGACAGCTACTCAATTTTACGGTTTTGTTTGTACTCGTACAGAGAAGCCCTTTTTAATTCGTCTGGTTTGATTTTGTAGACAAAATTAACACTGTCTCTGACTCGGCAACCTTCCGATAGTATTTAATTTTTTTGGAGCTACGCTTTCCAATATTCAAATAATATCATTTATATGAGCATTCGAGAGACAGTATCAATACCTAAATCTACGACAACATTTCGTTTTAAAGATAAGTCATTTAGAATGATAAAAAAAAATAAACAAATAATTGCTTAAATAGTTTATTTTATTTATTTACTTATTTTTAAAAAAGAAAGACAAACATTCCCGGGTTACGAATAACCCAACAATGTTTGAAAATCTCCTACTACCACCACAGAAAGCCGAAAATGTTGCTTGTGTTGTGATGGAGGACTTAGCAAGCCGAGGAATCGAACACGCGACGCCTGGGTGGGGCCCAAACGCGATGCTCACTCAACCACTGACTGGTACATAATATATTTATGTTAGGTTAGGGTTATTGGCTAATTTAAAATAATGTTTTTCATAGTTTTTAATGACTTTTCAAGGCGGTGTTGAGTTGACTTTATTCTCGGTTGGCATGGAACCTTTAAAATTATTTAATGTTAGCCATGACATATTTTTTAGGGTTCTTAAATTACACGAGAATGTTAATTTAAATTACATCAAAATTCTTATCAAATATATTACATGTGTGAATCTGAATATAAGTCACCCCATTTTAAGGTACTACTACCCAAATCCGATTTAATTTATTTGTGCATACCAACCTTAATCCTATGACTGCCAATTCCACGCCTCACTGCCATACATTGGAATTTTTATCAGACCTACTTTCAAAACACAACTTTACCGTTTTTCCATCATTTATGATTTATTATTAGCCTTTGTTATCGTCGTCCGTGAATTTCAAAATAAGGTGTTATTTCGGAATTAAGCCACCGCGAAGTCATACTCTTGAGTAATGGGAATAAGAGATTAGATAAAATGGGCGTGTATAATATAATGCCGTCTTATGTTTTGTATAAAAACGTGTATGTTGGTTCGCACGTGCGTGTGTGGCTCTCCTTAGTTACTGAGGTCTCGTAGAACACAACAATGAGTTTTTGAATAATGATTTGAATATTAAACAGTTAAGAAACTTATAATGGTGGCCGTCCACAGAGTGATTCAAATTTCCATTGAATTATAACCTTCTCAAGAGAGATTGATCTGACACGTTACTTATTACTAAAATTCTACTAAGGCATAAGGAATAGTTATAGTTATTCTTATTATAACTAATAGTTATAGGTACCTATTTAAGATGAAGCCATGCGAAATAATGCAAAATCATACAAAATCATGTATTTTGTTTTGAAAATTTGATCGCTTAAAAGCATTATAGATGCTTCGATTAAATACTGCGCGCAGAACACATCTTGGCCTTACAAAATATAGATAATTTCTTATAATAAGTCTTTTAATAAGCGTAGAAAAAAATAAAGTATTAGGTCTATAAAAAAACACCTTTAAGTGCAAATTCTCATATTGTATAATGTGGCGAATTCAGTTTTTTATGATAATCACAAAAAAAAATGATATTTATGCCTGAACTTTACAAAAAAAACATAAATTTATGAACTTTGGCGATGTCCTTTTACAGGAAATTAAAAGAAGCGTTATCCAACTGCAAGTTTCAGTCTTATGCGAAAGAAAACGCGTCGCATTATCCCACTCAGTAGCCGCCCGGAATTCGGGCCGGATAGACGTGCTTTGCTTGTCGCGTCGCTTTGTTTTATAAAAATGTACCAGCGAAATACCGTTACTGGCTATTGATTGATCAACGCTAAAGTCGTTTGCTCCACCCAATTCCGAATGGGTGGAGGACTAGGCGATCGTCAAGGCTCGATAGTAAGAGTTCAAAAAGAAACAGAAGATGGTTTGAAAGGAAGATATGTAAATAAGAATGTTAGAGGGAGCGTGCTAATGTTAAAAAACGATTATAGTTAAGCGAATATTGTGAAAACATTTAATAAATCACAACATGTTTAAAATAGAGCAATCACGACAATTGTCTAAAGTAGCATTAATGATATCTACTCTATTGTGAATTATTTCATACCTAAAAAATGTTATATAACAGACCAAAATGTATTTTAAACCATTTTCGGAACACACTTTGCGATTTTTTTAACCGAAGGAATTTCATATAATTATTGTTTCGGGTCGGCCTATGTAGGTACTTTAAATAATACAAAATCATGCAAAATCACGTGTTTTGGTTTGAAAATTTGATCCCTTAAAATATTATAGATAAGTCTTTTAATTAGTCTAGAAAAAATAAAGTATCCGGCCTATAGTTACTAAATTTCCTACTTACAATCCTATTTCAGATATGGTTTTATTGAATAATGTAGCTAATTAAGATTCTTAGGAAATAATCGGAAAATATTTTAACATTTGTTTCTGAACTTCACAAAATAAAATAAAACTAAATTTTTGGCGATGTTTTTTTCCGGTTAATTAAAAGATGCGTTACCCAACTGCGAATATAATCCTTATGCCATCTGCAGAAGGGCCGATGGCGCGTCGTATATTCGCACTTAGTCGCCTCCCAGACTTTGAGGGGAGTAGACGTGCCTTGCTCTTCACGTCGCTTCGTTCTGTAAAAATTTACTCGTGGAATAACAAAACACTCTAGTTGGCTATTCATTATGTTTTTTATTGGTCGTCGCCCTAAAGTAGCTTACTCCGCCCAATTCCAATGGGTCCAAGACTAGGGGATCATCTTAAAAATAACATATCGCACATCACGTAGAAAAGAGAGGAGAGCGAAAACGAGTGAATGATGAAATTCTGTTTTCGCGTGGCATAGCTAAATAACTTTTTTTTTTTTCAGAGATAAAATGTAAAAAAAAAAACAATGGCAAATTACACTTCTCTATTGGATGTGCGATATATTTTTTTAAGAACTCAAAAACTTAAAAGCTGGTTCACATTACGCTATCAAATATAAAAGATCATAGCACGCCAAATAACGCTCTCCGTACAATCCCTTCAGACCGTGCACACCTAAGCGCTTTTAAGCGCAGATCAATCATAGACAATACACATCTCAGACGTAACCGCTCCAGACGCGATATCCCAGAAGATAACTCTCCTCTTCTCCGACTAAAACAGGAGAGGGGGTCATTGTAATTACGGAGCTGCCTAGACCCGTGGATGACAGATGTCAAGTTGACAGATTTCAGTACAAAAAATATGCTTTCCGTTGCCGCTCCCTAATTCGACTGACCCCCTCTCCAACCACAGGAAGAAATATTTGGTAGCCTCGTGTGAAAGGACAAAAGATAAGCGCTCGCGAATCAACAGATATCTGCTCGCAGATTTATAGCGTACTGTGAACCAGCTTTAAAGTGTTTAAGATGATGCCTTGCGACATAATGCAAAATCATACAAAATCGTGTATTTTTGTTTTGAAAATTTAATCGCTTAAAAGTATTTTAGATGCTTCAATTAAATACTGCGTGTAGAACATATCTTTGCCCTTAAAAATATCGGTCATTTTTTTTATAAGTCTTTTAATAAGCCTAGAAAAAAATAAAGTATAAGGTCTATAAAAAAACACTTTCAAGTGCAAACTCTCCTACTTGTAAACCCCTCTTCGTATTTAATTTTATTGCATAATGTGGCAAATTTAGTTTCTTTTATGATAATCGCGAAAAAAGTCGATATTTATGCATGAACTTCCCGAAATAAAATAAAATGTGCATTTTCGCGTTGTTATTTTTGACATCAATCAAGACCGCCGGCATTCGACGAAAATGTTATTTCAAAGTGAACCTTATGCCATGGACGTAAGAACCACACAATCGTCACCGCCTTTTTGTCGCATTCTCCACCCAACAGTTGTGGTGGACGGACGTCCTTGACGTCCGTGACTCTCTGCGCCGTAAAATGTTATTCGAGTTTACGTACTATCGATTTTAAAATTTCCTAGTTATATACGTAGATGTTTGAATATACCGGTTAACCACTTTATAATTTACTTTATTTATATAATAATACTCGTATTTGAAAAAAAAAATATAATTCTGTTGCCAAATGTCGTTTGAAGTAGGCAATAACTTAGCCAATGATTTGACATTTACAATTTTAAATCTGGCGCGCTTTTGAGTATTAAACAGTGACAACAGTACCGCACAGTGAGCAAATTTCAATATATCGTTAACAATTTAATATTTATAAATTCGTTTCATTTTCCGTATAAAGCGACTTCCTTGAAGTACTCGATTCACATTTTGAAAAAGTTATATTATTTTTATTTAAAAAAACACGATTTTTTAAATTCCGCCGTAACATTAACGAACTTAATTATTTTTACGTTGTTAACACTGGCATAAATCTAACTATGCACATGAAATCTCCGTAGAAGAGAAACGTATTAGCTTTAATTAATTAACTTTTATTGCCAAGTTCTTACTTTTGGGGAATGATTAAATATATTTTTTTTGTTTATTAATACCTAAATTACAGTCCGAAGCTTTCCCTTTCAGTTGTTAACCGCCAAGCTGTTGGTGAATATTTTTGTTGAAAATTGTTATTTCCAATATTTTTATTTTTAAATAAATGCAAATTGTCCAAAAGAATTTTAAACAATCTAATTTATTAGCAGTTCAAATATAATTGTAGGCCTCCTGGTCAAATGTATTTGACGGCCTCCGTGTTTGAGGGGAAAGTCGATCCGATGGTCGCGGGTTCAAATAATTAAATATAATTTATTATGGTATATTTGTGGCATGTTCCGGAATGGAAGATACTCTCAGTATCGCCCTGGTGTAAGACCAAAATTCGAAATTTAAACGTTGCTTAGTGACCAGATCTGAATAGTCGGGTACTTCCCCACCTTCCTCTTCCCCATCTCTTTCGCTTCCTCTCTACCTTCAGCCTCACAACATACCCCAATTGGGGATGCCATAGTCTCACTGACTCCAAATAGCAGTAGTTGAGATTCTTGTGTGGTATTCACATAAAAAAAAAATAAAAAAGGCACTAGAAAATAAGATAAATTTTCTTGATAGAAACAACGCCATAATTTTGTTAACTGTTAATTAAAGTTTAGTCGGTATTATATAAAACAGATTCCCAAGAATGAAGATTTTTTTTTTATCCACTTAAAATTTGGAGTTCACCACTCTCAGTCAATTACTTAAGGTGATCCCATAGTCCTTGAAAAATTCGAAATTGTCTGTTTTGCGAGGGATTATAAAATACTTGAGAAAACTTGACAACCAATAATAGACAAGGGGCGTCAGGCTCATAAATCCCGAGTTCCGCCCTCAAATACACTGTGGTAAAATTTGTGAAAAATATGAACATTATAATTATATTGAATACTTATTTATGATTATCAAAATACACGGTAAAATTACCATATCATGGGCCTAATTTGTAGAACAAGTAACTTTCATTTATCAAATTTTACAGGAGGCAGAAAAGACTGTTTTTTAAACCCATGAAAAAAAAAAAATCTTTTTGCTTACTGCTACTGAAAATTAACGTTTTTTTGTACTCCTTTGTAAACCTCTGTAATCAATTGTAAAATTGTGTATTCAAGAATAGACATAAATAAATAAATACTAAAATAAAAATAAAAGACTCCACCTTCCAATAATATTAAAAACGCAATAATTAACACACAAGAAACATTTCACTTAGCGGAGTAGATCGCCAGCGGTCGCAGGTATTTACTGTCTGTTACTGACGACCTATAAAGTTCGCAATAGGTGACAAAAAACGCACACAAACAAAAGGTCATTTTCAACTGTCAAACAAACAAATAATAACCTCAAAAAGGTATATCCCAAGGGCTCGAACAAGATAATATCGTGCGAACGCATAACTGACCCTTTGACTAATGGTTGCGTTTTAGAAGAGAAATATTATTACTTAATATTATCTTGTTCAAACCCTACTTTCGCTAGAACAAAAGTTTCGGAATATTTCCGAAGAATCCCGAAGATCTTCGGGTGGCCGTGCGGCGCGCGATTAGTCGTTTTTTAGATACGTTTAGTACAGAGATGGGCAAACTTTTTAACGAAAGGGCCAGATAAATCAAAAAATTATCTAAGCGGGCCGGAAAACAATTTAATAAAATAATTTTTTAAAAGTGATATACTTTATTTTTTAATTTTTACATCAAACATAATATTAAGTATATTATATGCTACAAAGGCAAAAAGTAACAAAAAATAATTATTCTTTAGAAGAGTATGAAGGCGTATGTGACAGATGAAACTGTGACTGAGCTTCTAAAAGTTTTTCATAATCTGGTAGAAACTGGGATGAGCTGATTCGCAGTAGTGAAGCTAAATGGTGGTCAGTCAATCGGTTTCTAACGCTGTTTTTGCGAAGCTTCATAGTAAAAAACACCTGTTCACAGATGTAGGAAGATGCAAACATCGCAATTATCTTCTGAGCGTGAAATTTCAGGTTTGGGAAACTTGATTTTGACAGGGCCTTGTAGAACTCAATTTTGGATACGTTGAGAAACAGTTGCTTCAATTCAGTGTTACATTGCAACTCAATCAGTTCGAGCTGCAATTCTGGTTTGACTGATTCACAATCTATATTAAATGGCGTGCTAAAAATGTCCAGGTCCTGTTCTATAACTTTGAAGTCTTGGAATCTTCGTTCAAATTCATCCTGAAGACATTTCACGCTTTTCTCATAGTTCTTAAGTTGGTCCTCCCTAACTGCAATAGTTTTTAGTCTTGTAAAATGAGTAAAGTCTTTCTTGACTAGTTGTTTGGAAAATAGATTCAATTGCATTTTGAAATACCTGATATGATCCCAAATATCACTGATTAATTGATTTCTTTCTTGGAGTTTAAGTTTAAATTTATTGATGTATCTGAGAAGATCTGTAAAAAATGCAAAGTCTGAAAGCCATACAATATCTTCCATATGTTCACATTCGTCCATTCCTTTTTCTTCCATGAAAGAGTCGTCTTTTAAATCCCAAACTCGTCCGAAAACTCGTCAATTGGTAAATTGTGGTAGGGTTATTCAAAACAATGTCGCGGGCTGGATTGACTAGCCTGAAGGGCCGGACTTGGCCCGCGGGCCGTACTTTGCCCATGACTGGTTTAGTATGACATATTTCGACGTTTTGGGATTTTTTACTACGAGCTTCATTCAAGCTACGGGGCGCTTTGTTCTGGCGCGCGGATTGGTATGTACCTACCTCGGTTCCTCGTTCCTAGCCGCCGTATTAGGGGGCGGGCGGGCGGGAACACTGCGTTTATTTGGCCGCAAAACATTGTTAGATAGGTAATTAATTGTGATTATATTTAAAGATTGTGCTCAATTTTATAATTAAACACATTACATAGAAATACAACGAGGCGAAATAAGGTAAATTGTTGTTCAATTTTGTTGGCGGTTCAGCGCACCATTGAACGTTTGCGCCAGCCGCGCCTGCACAAGAGTCTCAACTTCTGCTATTTGGAGTCGGTGAGACTATGGCATCCCCAATTGGGTTATGTTGTGAGGCTGAAGGTAGCGAGGAAGAGAAAGAGATTGGGAAGAGGAAGGTGGGGAAGTACCTCACTATTCAGATCTGGTCACTAAGCAACGTATCAATTTCGAATGTTGGTCTTACACCAGGGCGATACTGAGAGTATCTTCCATTCCGGAACATGCCATAAATATACCATAATATATTATATTTAATTATTTGAACCCGCAACCATCGGATCGCTAGACGAGAGCCTTTCCCCTCAAACACGGAGGTCGTCAAATACATTTGACCAGGAGGCCTACAATTATATTTGAACTGCTAATAAATTGGATTGTTTAAAATTCTTCTGAACAATTTGCATTTATTTAAAAATAAAAATATTGGAAATAACAATTTTCAACAAAAATATTCACCAACAGCTTGGCGGTTAACAACTGAACGGGAAAGCTTCGGACTGTAATTTAGGTATTAATAAACAAAAAAATATATTTAATCATTCCCCGAAAGTAAGAACTTGGCAATAAAAGTTAATTAATCAAAGTTAATACGTTTCTCTTCTACGGAGATTTGATGTGCATAGTTAGATTTATGCCAGTGTTATCAAGGTAAAAATAATTAAGTTCATCAATGTTACGGCGGAATTTTAAAAATCGCGTTTTTTTAAATAAAAATAATATAACTTATTCAAAATGTGAATCGAGTACTTCAAGGAAGTCGTTTTATACGGAAAATGAAACGAATTTATTAATATTAAATTGTTAACCGTGTATTGAAATTTGCTCACTGTGCGGTACTGTTGTCACTGTTTAATACTCAAAAGCGCGCCAGATTTAAAATTGTAAATGTCAAATCATAGGCAAAGTTATTGCCTACTTCAAACGACATTTGGAAACAGAATTATATATATTTTTTTCAAATACGAGTATTATTATATAAATAAAGTAAATTATAAAGTGGTTAACCGGTTCATTCAAACATCTACATATATAATTAGGAAATTTAAAAATCGATAGTACGTAAACTCGAATAACATTTTACGGCGCAGAGAGTCACTAAGTCGAAGACAGGTCTGTCCACCACAACTGTTGGGTGGAGAATGCGACAAAAAGGCGGTGACGATTGTGTGGTCCTTATGTCCATGGCATAAGGTTCACTTTGAAATAACATTTTTGTCGAATGCCGGCGGTCTTGATTGACGTCAAAAATAACAACGCGAAAATGCACATTTTATTTTATTTCGTGAAGTTCATGCATAAATATCAACTTTTTTCGCGATTATCATAAAAGAAACTAAATTTGCCACATTATGCAATAAAACTAAATCCGAAAAAGGGTTTATAAGTAGGAGAGTTTGCACTTGAAAGTGTTTTTTTATAGACCTAATACTTTATTTTTTTCTAGGCTTATTAAAAGACTTATAAAAAAAATGACCGATATTTTTAAGGGCCAAGATACGTTCTACACGCAGTATTTAATTGAAGCATATATAATACTTCCAAGCGATTAAATTTTCAAAACAAAAATACACGATTTTGTATGATTTTGCAATACGTCGCATGGCTTCATCTTAACTGTAAACTAAATGTTTGCATTAATGTACCCTCCTCCACACAGAGCAAATGATTCCTTCGTATATTCCGTCATCTTCAAAATTCGCGTTAATACATCCCTTCTTACAGATCCTCTTTAAGCCGCCCCACAACGCTGCCCAACTGGTTGCTTGAAAATAAAAACTTTTCAATAGAATTCTAAAGAAATGTGAACTGCAAGAGTGTATAGAAGAGTTAAATAAATCGGATGATAAAATAACTGTAAATTGCATATTAATAACTACCTATAAAGTTATATTATAAAAAATAATTTAAAAATTCAAAATTATTAAACATTTTTTATTAATAAACTATACAAATCTTAAGTACGTTCAAATGTTTTATAAACCTAGTCTATTCCGTGCGAAGGAGAGCGGTTCATCTTGGTTCATGAGTTTAAAAAACAGTCTTTACTGCCTCCTGTAAAATTTGATAAATGAAAGTTACTTGTTCTACAAATTAGGCCCATAATATGTTAATTTTACCATGTATTTTGATAATCATAAATAAATATTTAATATAATTATTATGTTCATATTTTTCACAATTTTTACCACAGTGTATTTGAGGGCGGAACTCGGGATTTATGAGCCTGACGCCTCTCGTCTATTATTGGTTGTCAAGTTTTCTCAAGTATTTTATAATCCCTCGCAAAACAGACGATTTCGAATTTTTCAAGGACTATGGGATCACCTTAAGGGAATTATGTTATAAATCCACAAAATTTCGGATTGTGAGTCTTAAGTACCTACATAATATTTTATACTAATATTTGTAAGGTTTTTGGATTTATTTGAAACTAGCGCAGACTATAAAAATAATTTGCTCAGTGAGACCTAACTTAGTACTCTTAACTTTGACTCTCTCGACCCATCGCCTTGAAACGCAGTGGGCGGGATGGATTCATACTTCCGTCTCTCCTGGATACAATGACCCCCGAATTCTTACCCGCCCCTCTTAACTTATTCGTTCCCAGCACTTCCTCTTCTTCCTTCAATTTAGCATCCCCAAAGAAGGGCCTCCTGTATGAAGCTAATGTAAAAATAAATAATAAAACTAGTACCTACGAGTCAGTAAGCAATATGTGTTAGTGTGTGTGTTCGTGTGAGAGAGAGAGGTGGGGGCGGTGAGGTCGTATGTGTGTAGAATTAATACTGTTATTGTTCACATTGTTCAGCTCCCACGGACTTGCTTCCAAAACTTCACTTTTTTACATCCCCAGACATTACGGAAATAGACTACGTTCAATCAAATAGTTGTTATTTATTTATTTATTGATCAACGCCCTTTTTCAGGGCTTTTACATATGAATGGTAATAAATACCATATGTTTTGTACATAACTGAACTGCCTCAGTAACAATATTTTAATTAAATGAAGACATTATGAGCGAAACTCAATCGAAAATCTGGAAACAGAAAAATCAGAAAAAGATATTGGCACCTCTGGGACTCGAACCCAGGACCTCCCTACTTTCCAGGTTGGGGGCTCTTATCCACTGAGCTAAGGTGTCGATATCCAATTCGGTCACTTTTAACTGTACCATACTTCGACTAAGGACCACCCATATTATCTTCATTTTTCTTAACGCATATTTTTATTGGCTGCCATCTTTATGAATGATTGCAAGATTCAACTCGAACTAAATGCAATCTAGCTGGTGTCTGGATAAATTATTATCCATTTTATTTAATGTGCGACATCTATTGACTCTTCTGCAAGAGAGGTGCCAATATCTTTTTCTGATTTTTCTGTTTCCAGATTTTCGATTGAGTTTCGCTCATAATGTCTTCATTTAATTAAATATTACAGTTTGAGGTTTTACTCATAAAGTTAAAATAATAAATAATAACAATATTTTATATTTGTTTAAAGATAAACTGAAGATGTCCACTGACTTGGTGTAATTGTTTCCTTTCATTAGTATTTTGGGTAAAGAGGATAACTGGATAGGATTACTGTTATATTTAGTTTTGAAAATTTTGTAGAATTAAGGTGGAAAATTTATAAATGGAAGTGTGTCTTTTGATTTAAATATTTTACTAGCCCTTTTTACTTCTTAAAGCCATGTATTTACTGATAAAATGTTTCGGATACACACATAAATTTTTATTTAAACAATGTTTCGTAGACCTTGCCGTCCACATCACTAGTGGTTTATAATACGTCGCCTGAAGAAATAATGTTGTTGTGTGTAGCCTTATTGTATCCCACACTATCGCCATGTTTATAAACAAGTGATACAGACGTCCACAGAGCAACGATTTTGTTCACGAAACTGATTCGTTTCTTTGTTTTAAAACATGGTCTGAAAAACTTTCAGCATTACTAAAAAACCTCGTGAAAATTTTATTCGATTGATAAACGGCCACGGACAAACATTAATAAAAAAAATTACAAAAAAAATTTCCATGGATATGATATGTACATGGCGTACACACAGGAAGTTGTTTATCTAATATATACGACTGTTTTATTAAGTGGTTTCAGGGGGACTGATTCAGAGAGACCCTTTAAATTATCCAGCAGGACTCACTCGACCCATCGCCTTGCACCGTAGCGAGAAGGATGAATTCAAACGTCCATCACTCTTGGACCCACTGACCCACAGATTCCTATCCACTTCTCATACTTTTTTTCTTTCCCAGATCTTCCTCTCTTTCCTTTTCTTAAAAAAAACATCCACACAGCTGTTCCTAAAGATGACACGAGTGACAAAAAGAGCCCTGAGTGAAAAAAAATCCACACTGCAGTTCTCAAAGACGACATAGGCCATGAGGAAAAAATTACCCCAGGGCCTCGTGCGTGGAACTAACGTTATAAAAAAAAACTTGTCTAAGAGATTGAAAAACTCATGTAACTGTGGCGAACGTACCTGTAAACAATTTTCTCCGCTTTTCTATTTCTCTCAGGACTTCAGTTACACATTATCACTAACCGCATCCGAATATCCAATAGTCATACATTACCAGTTTACAACTCATTTAGTATATTCAAACTTTAAAATATTTACAGACTCCAACAAACGCATTAAACAGAGTCTACGAAAGTTAGCATTTCGGAATGGGAGCTCTTGTAAGTACTTCTAAAATCCATTTTCCATTCAAAGGTGTAATTACGAGCGGTGCTCCGGTAACTCAAGCCGCTGACCGGTTAGTATTACCTACCTAACTTCCTACCTACTTCCAGTACTTACTCCAAGCTAGGCTGAGAACCTGCTATCATTTTTTGATGGCCTCGCTTATGACTGTTCCGGCCTATGACTGTAATGGTAAACTCACCAATACCTACGTTTAGAACGATAAAAATTTGAATCATTTTGTCTTTCCACGTTTTTAATATTGTTATGCACTAGCACAGACCCGTAACAAATCACGCAACATCATAATTTTAGGATTTGAGAAGCTGAAAGCCTTCAAAGCCTTTCAAAAACAAATTTTATGTAAAGTCGATTTTCCACTTAAAGTAATTTTATTTTTTTGTTGACAAATTAGAGAGACGTTAGAATTTTACCCTGCGAATGCACACCGTTAGTAAAGTTGTGAAAAATAAGCATATCTGTAAAAAAAGATTAACAAAAGAAATGCACATTTCAAACATAAAATTATTATTAAAATAAAATATTTTTTGTATCTGATTTTTTGCTTGGTTCCCACTGTCAAATCGCTGCCAATTATTTGGAAAATTCAAAGTAGAAACTTATTATCATGATTAATTTTTGGGTTTTTATGCCGTGTTGCTCCTTCTTTAACCTAAATGGAAAAAGAAAGAGATAGAGCCTAATAAATTCAAAATAAATCACTATAATACTTTTGATCCTGAAAATCTCAAATTGTTAGCGCCAGTTATTATTGGCTGCGCTCGGTGGACGATTTTGTGTTTATTTTGGGAATGAACATTTTATTCCATGGCAATTATTTGTTGGCCCTTTCTCCTCTCCCCCGCTCCCCGGTCAGTTCGCAATAACCCAAACCAGTGTAAACACGCCGCAGTGCATTCTCGCAAATAACGGGATAAGCTCTTCGTTAATTATAACAATCGCATCAATAAAACTCGTCGTGAATTGAGTTAAAATCAATACGCAGTGAAAGCAATCAAGTGAAACGCTGTGAGAAAACACACCTTCAATTGAGGAGAACACCTTCCCAAAAATTTATCCTGTGAGTAATTTCCAAACAATAAAATAATTGCCATTATAAGTGAATAGGAATATTCGAGATTATCAACTTCTAGCTGAAACACAAATCATTTCAATTAAACGTGTAAATAATTTTATGCATTACGCTGTAATTTTTCACATCAGTTCTCAGATGCACCGATGCACCGGTGCATCGACAACCGAATAAATATTAAATCCGGTATATTCAGTGGTGAAAATTGAGTTAAATAACGCAATGACAGCGATTTGATAGCACTGCTAATTCGGTCGAGTATGTTTTACCTCTTCTTATAGTCCAATCCTCATCTTTGATTTAAGAGACGTATCGATGATAACTGAGGAAGGCTTTGGTCCGGTTTCCTCGCGGTTGTTTTACGGTAGAAACGCCTGACAACTAACGCCTCTGATTACGAGCACTTGCATCTTTGTAAGATGGTAATAATAAGGTTTTACCGGCCAAGAAAATCGCATTAGTTCAGGTTTTACATTGACGTCAGACATTTGAAACTTTCAGTGTGTTCGATTTGGTTCGTTTAGATAAAATATGACAATACATACCAACAATTGTCAGACTGACCCTAAACTAAACAAATTTCAACAAATTTCATTTTTCAGAACATAAAATTAAACGAAAAACGCCAGTCAACGGATATCTCAAAACCAGTGAGGAATTTTATAAAAACAATAGAGATAACCGAAGATCGGACATATTTATTAGTAATGTCGTGGGCTAAAAAATTGATTAGTTTATTTTATTATAAAATACTATATCTATTTTTTTTAGTAACACTTGTAGAAAGATCTGTCCACACTTTTTTTTTTCAAGTCATTATAAAACCCATACAATAGGCCTATTAACAGAAGCAACACACCCAATTTTTACTATTATTTGTTTATATTGTAAAATAATTATAGTAATATTAAACAATAATAATGTAATATGTAGACATCAGAACATGTATAATAACTAAACATAAACATAAAGAAAAAAGAAAAGAAAAAAACATAGTTTTCGAAACATGTTGATATTGTTAATTAAATAGTGGTGTACACAAGGTTATTTTTTTTCATTAAATTAAAAAAATAAACATAAAGAATTAAGTAATTTGTTTTAACCCTTTTATTAAGGATTCAAGAAAATAAATACAAAAGTAGAGTTACTTTATCCAAGAAGAGATGAACAAACCGAAGTATGTGGTCGGCTTGGGAATGTGCTCGAATAACACTCAATGTTTCCGTACTTCTTCTGAAGTCGGTCAAACATTGTCATTTTATTCAATTTTTTTCTTATATTTTGTTGTAATAATTAAAATTCTTATTAATAATTTATATTGTTCCACCTTCTCTCAATACAGGTCAATGTTGATAATGGCGAGATAGGCGCGGTATCTCACTCATGTAGGTAAGTACTAATATTTTTTACAAAGTTGATTTAAAAAAAAATGTTTAAAAATATGTTTAAAATAAATGTATCTAATTTTATTTGAAGGATACCCATCTATGAAATATCAATCATTATCAAATATCTAATACATAAAATTCTCGTGTCAAGGTGTTAATTATCATACTCCCCCGAAAAGGCTGGACCGATTTTGATGAAATTTTGTGTGCTTATTGGGTTGGTCTGAGAATCGACCAACGTCTTAACAACAGTCTTAACAAAACGTTCGTCGTTAAAATAACATGGTTAGTGCACTTATTTACTTAGATTAAACATGAATTTACGGACTATCGTACATTGTAACTTTGGACTTTGCATACTCAAAAACCGTTTATGAACGCAAACATTTTCAGTGTTTTGGCCACAAAACTCGATAACTTTAACCATTATACCCGAGCAACGCCGGCTCACCAACTTGTAAAAAATAAAACTACCTCCAATAATTATACGTAGTATAACTTTACTGGGCACCTAACTGTGTGAGTATATAAAGTGGAAAGCATAACGCGAAAGAAATTTACCTGGATCTATGAATATTCATGTGGCCGCAAGTTCACGGAATACGTTTGATCATTGCTTGAAGTTTGGTAATGGCTATTCTGGGGAAGGGCCATTAGTCCATTACTCCATTGTTACTCTATTTTTTATACCCTTAAAAGTTAAGGGCGGTTCACCCCGAATTTTATTTTTTGGACAAGTTTTTTTTTTTTTTATGATGAGGCATTAAAAAATACATACAGCCCTAAATTTTCACTTTTTTACCATCAACTCCTATTGTTTAATAGCGATATTAGTAATTCAATCAAAATTTAAAAAAAGTAATTCAGGCAAAACAACGTTTGCGGGGTCAGCTAGTATTCTTATAAAATTGAATATTCAATCTAGTCTTGTAGAAAAAGTCAAAAGGTATATCGACATATAAATAAGAATCGGATATGTTTAACCTAGACCCTATCTGGGTTACAAATAAATTCGTTAGAACTTTCAAAAAAATATCAGATAAAAATCCGGGAAAAATTAGCTGAAAATAATATTGTTAATTCTGAATTTGTACAATAAGATCGACAAAAATGACATTGAGGTCTCAATAATCGAGTGAATTGAGGCGTTGTTCCGAAAAGACAAAGATTTTAGTTTCGATTCCCACTTGTGACTGTTATTTTTTTTTCTGTATCGTGTTTTTTTTCTTTCATGTTTGTTTAGATTTATTAGTGTTATCTTCTTCTGCAATGATTAATATTTAAAATGAGAACTTTCTTTAGCAGATAAACGATTTCATTAACGTATCTGGGATCTGGTAGTTAAAACGTCTTAAAACAGTCACAATTTAAATTCTGGAGCTGCTCTGCACCTATTTCGTCCTATAAAAATTCGGTCCAAAAATAACTTTTCAACAGAATATAATTATATGGAAAAAATTGTTTTTCAGGCAAATGCTTGAATTAATTTTCGGATTACAATGTGCAAGTCGGTTGTCCATTCAAATACAATAATAACTTAGATAATGTATTGAATTCATTTTATTTTTCTAGTCTTAACAAAACGTTCGTCGTTAAAATAACATGGTTAGTGCACTTATTTACTTAGATTAAACATGAATTTACGGACTATCATACATTGTAACTTTGGACTTTGCATACTCAAAAACCGTTTATGAACGCAAACATTTTCAGTGTTTTGGCCACAAAACTCGATAACTTTAACCATTATACCCGAGCAACGCCGGCTCACCAACTTGTAAAAAATAAAACTACCTCCAATAATTATACGTAGTATAACTTTACTGGGCACCTAACTGTGTGAGTATATAAAGTGGAAAGCATAACGCGAAAGAAATTTACCTGGATCTATGAATATTCATGTGGCCGCAAGTTCACGGAATACGTTTGATCATTGCTTGAAGTTTGGTAATGGCTATTCTGGGGAAGGGCCATTAGTCCATTACTCCATTGTTCCGCGATGGCGAATAACGGAGCGGCTATCAAGATTGGGTGTGCCTATATTATTTATCTACCGAAATGGATTTAATTGCTTTCATTAAAAAATACACGAAATTGTTTTTGTTTTTTTTCTCTCTCTGGTTCAAATGAGATTTACTGATAAAATAAAACTTAGGTGTGCTTGAGATTATCTCTACTTTATGAAAGAAACCAACCAATTCCTAAATAAGTGGGCGTACTTTAACATTTTATTTGAAATATTTTTTTTACATTGGCTTCGCACAGGAGGCCAAGAGGAAAATAATTCCCATCAAGTCTTTTGGAGGGTCTTTTTAGGAAAGGAAGAGATGAAGTTCTGGGAAAAAAGGTATCAGGGGCGGGTAGGAATCTGGATAGGACCCCTGCAGGAGGTTATTGTATGCAGTAGTGACGGACGTGAATGAATCCACCCCTTCCACTGCGGTGCAAGTCGATGTTCCGAGAGAATCCGGCTAGAGAGGTAAAAAGGTCTCCCTCAACCAGTCTCCAAATCTGGCCCGACACACATTGTGTCGGAAAACGTAATCGCCGCCAATTCTAAGTCAACAATGTGGTGACCTATGTCAGAGGTGTTGGTATTTCAATAAATGGTTCCCGCTTCCGAGATATTTATGTGACGCCATAAAGAGGAAATATTTGATATTCCTTTTAAATATCACAGATAGCAAGCAATCACTTGGTGGAAAGACTTGCATTTATAATTTTAAACAAAATACGAGTAGGTACTTGGTGAGAAAAGCACTGCTTTGGGTACAGATTTAAAGAATTATTAATAAAATAATAAGTATATCATATTTTGTTTAAAGAATATATTTCTTTATGTTAAACAAACCTGAGCAAGGTTCATAGTGAATCGGAAACATATTTATATTTAATTTCTTTATAAACCTCCTCAGAAAGAAAAAAAAATTCTGTGTTTGGTTTCCAAACATAGAATTTTTTCAAAATGTATAATATACTTAGTTTTTACCACCGATAGATAAAAAAAAATGGTCATAGACATAGATAACATAATTATAAATAATAAACATAGTCAATGGAAAGGTAAGAATGGGTAGAGGTTATTAAATACCAAAAATTGTTTTTAAATGACCCAATATTAGACCTGTTTCCTTTGTAAATTGTTCCCTATTGCCCCTCTTACCTCTATCCATTCTTACCTTTCCATTGACTATGTCTATTATTTATAATTATGTTGTGTATGTCCATGACCATTTTTTATCTATTATTTATAATTAGTTAGTAAATCCTGAAGAAGTAAGCTTAGCTCACGAAACATGTTTGTTTTGTAAACAATAAAAGTGGTAAAAACTAAGTGTATCATTAATTTTGATTTAAAATGGTGCCACAAAATAAGTTTGCTGTGTTTGAAGAAGTAATAGTATTTTTTATCAAAATTATTAAGTACAATTTATTCATTCCCAGAAAAAGTTCACAGCTTAACCAGATGATTTTCTGTTAACTTTAATGTAGTTATTTTCCACACAGCGTGTTGTGTTTAACAAAGAAAATGTACCCTTAAATGAGCAAATAACTGATTTTTAAAAATATTCTTCAAAATTGAAGAATGTTTTGATTGTGGGTTTGAAGAAAATCTCAGTGGATATTTTATTTTTGAAATATTCTTCAACGTTGTGAAATGTCTTGAATGTGAGTTTAAAGAAAATCTCAGTGGATATTTTATTTTTGAAATATTCTTCAACGTTGTGAAATGTCTTGAATGTGAGTTTTAAGAAAATCTCAGTGGATATTTTATTTTTGAAATATTCTTCAACGTTGTGAAATGTCTTGAATGTGAGTTTAAAGAAAATCTCAGTGGATATTTTATTTTTGAAATATTCTTCAACGTTGTGAAATGTCTTGAATGTGAGTTTAAAGAAAATCTCAGTGGATATTTTATTTTTGAAATATTCTTCAACGTTGTGAAATGTCTTGAATGTGAGTTTAAAGAAAATCTCAGTGGATATTTTATTTTTGAAATATTCTTCAACGTTGTGAAATGTCTTGAATGTGAGTTTAAAGAAAATCTCAGTGCCTATGTTATGAATTATTTTGCTGAAGTAAATTAAAACATTGATTTAAATAAAATCGCAAAGGCGGAAGGAAAATAAAGGTGCATCGTACCAAGCAAGAATTGAAATTAATATAAAAGGGTCTACTATTCGTATTTCGACCGATTTCTTACATACACATCTCCCTTAAACATTTGAAGTTTTTAAGCTCTTAAAAAATATATGTTATTTTTGAAGATAATATCTAGATATGTTCCACGCCGAAACGCAAATTATATGAAATTCCCTCGATAGAAAAAAATCGCAAAGTATGCTTCGAAAATTATTTTAAACAAGTCTATTCCTTTTATTTTACAAGTTATATTTGTGAAAAAATTCACAATGTTTCTTTAAATGATACTTAAGATACATTCCACGAGATTTTTGCTCTATTTTAAACGAGTCATGTTTTATTAAGCTTTTTCGCAATTTTCGCTGCTATTACACGACTTAAAATATTAGCGCGCTCTGTCCAACATTCGTAATTACATATCTCTCCATCTTCTTTTTCAGCGCCGTGCGTTTCAAGAGTGCGGCCTTAAGGCGGAATGTGTTGGGGTATTTTTATAATTATATCTCAAGATGTTTTAAAAACCAAAACTGAAATTCAATTCGAGAACACACATAAGTCAGTACCAGTATAGTATGAAATACACCTAACTCTTATGTTGGTGTTTTTACTGCTTTTCCATGACGAATAGTTATTTAAATCAGTTGATTCCAATTTTTGTTGCTGGGCACTGGGCAGGCCATTCTACGTTGGAAACAGGATTAATATAATGAAACTAGCGGATACTTACACAGGGAAGGAAACGTAATACGGTGGGGTTGGGTTGTAGATTGGGTTGGAGTGTAGGGGGAGAGGGGATTGAAGGAGGGGGTGCTTTTACCTTCCGCTGGTGCCAGGCAACATGAACCAAAGCAATTTCCCCGCCATATCACTTGGATATGCTAATTCGGAAACTCGAGGAGTTCACGGGAAACCTATACAAATTTTAATATTATTTGATATTTTTTAGGAGAAAAAATCGCTTTGCAGTATGTGGGTAGGTAATCAATTTTTTATTTTTAGTAACAACACATAACGAAAAGACAGGGGACCCATGACGCCACCCGTTTGGGCAGTGCTGAGAAGCGTGATAAGGTAAAGGATGTTATTCTTCTTCTTCCGTGGTGGGGATCAGAGGGGTACATCTATATCTGCGAGCCAGTCTAGGGCCTCAGGCCCTAGACTGGCTCGCACTACTGGACCTCGCTACTGGACTGCACTACTGCTCGCTACTGTGAACCTGAATGAGCGGAGCGTGAATAAATGGAGCGGGCATTCGTTGATCACGCGTTCAGTGCTCTGCACCGCACCACGTTCACACATCGTGGGCTCTTTAATGCCCCGTCTATGCTGCCATTGACGGCGGACCTGAGTTTTAGAATCGATGAGAACCCAGGCTGTCCCTCAGTAGGGCCTGATAGGGGCTGTATCAACGTGGGTCTTCAAGAGGCCTTGATCGTATGAAAGAGAAAAACAGAAGCCGGCAGCTCGTTACACGTACGAGCCGACTTACACAAAACCAGTCGAACAAACGACCCATTCTCGTGAAATCAAAAGTGAACGAGTGTTCCGCTCGTATCCGTCAAGTTTCACATAGGTACATTGGTGCAGCATTTATCATTGATGCTAGCTCCTTAGAGCAGGTTCCAAAAATACCTGCAAAATAGACTCACCATGCCCACATTGCATCTGGTTGGAGGGAAGAGGAGTCGAAGTGCATTCGAAATGGCAATTGGTTATTCAATCAATCAAACGGGCCCAATTAAGTAGGTTTTTTTAAAGTATTTCGAGACTTCTGCCCAGAGGTGGCTCTCTAATACAAACGTTGGGCGTACTTGAGATTGTACAGGGTTAGCAGATGGTCACTATTAAAGAATCTGCTAGCACTATACAAGACGCCCAGTTTCTAGGGAACCAGGTTTTCTCGGGCTTTTATGGAACCCCGATATTAGAGCCGGTCTGATGTACTTACTCCAAGCATGTTAAAGATCTTTATTGAGAGGGTGCTCCCATCAAACTCTAAAACTCTAGTATAATCAACCTCCAAACAAATCGCCTTTCTCAAGTTGTGATGATCATCCACTGAGGCCTTAACTCTGTCATGACCACGCGCATACAACATTAACCCCGATTTATATTATTATGCAAATTCGGTTATTGCGACCGCAGGCAGCCGCCACTACCCCTCGTGCCCTTATCTGCGTACTAACCATCGGCCAGCTACTGTTCGGCTAGCGACCACCAGCTAGCAGCTAGCTACCAACTAATAGTGGCCAGTTACCTGCCAGCAGTTAGAGACCAGCGAATAGCAACAACTGGCAACTATGCTAATGTCTCAAGCGTAAATAAATATTTAAAAAAATGCTTTTGAAAATTAATTTAAGATTTACAGATATTTCATCAAATGGATTAAATAAATTGTGTCATCAAATAATTCTCATAACTAACATTTCAACCAATTTAAACAAATTTAACTAGACATTAAATAGGTGGTATAGAGGGCATCAAAATGTAGATTTATTGAAACTTTTTTTTTTTTTCTACATTTACTTCACAAAGAAGGAAAATAATTTTCCTCAGGCCCTGTATCATATTTAAAGATACTGTATGGAAGGTCCTTTAGAGGAGAGGAAGGAGTGAACATGGGTCTTGTAGAGACACAGAGGTTGACAAATCAGTTGTACATTTGTATTTGTAAAAAAACTTACTTAATCAAGATTATATTGCAGATGTCTACAAACACACTATTATTGTTAAATTCTATTAGAAATCTTTTCAAACAAATTTAACCTAGCGTCGGGCTTCCCTATTTTTCAAATGATATTTTTAGGAAACTACTTTTTTCTCTTTCTGCAATGGCGCGTTAACATCTATTCTATTGTATGAACATTTACGGTCACTTTATGGAACGAAAGTTAAGGTTCTGTTTGGATTTCTATTCCAAGAAAAGAAAATTTTTCACTAAAATAGATCAAAGAACAGATAGAATGAACATTAGTGGTACAAGACATGTCTCCAGAAAGCATTTTCCATAGAAAACATGGAATTTGGAATGATTGCGGTTTAAAAGTTCAATCCGATAATTTATCGTTGTTCTGGAAAAAACTCTATTAATTTTAAGGATTTTGGGACAATATTCAAATTGCGTACAAATACACGGAAAATTAAGTTTATTATCTATTATGACAGGGGACAGAGAATAAAGAATAGGTAGGTACTATTAGTGGGTCTAGTTCAGTGAAATCGATAACTTTATAATATCGGATCGATAAGCATAACTTTCGATATTCATATTTTATATCGATATCCGAGCACGGTTGCACTGTTGACAGCCGAACCGATATTAATAGGAAATAAATAAGTGAATCCATCTATGGATTTACAACCTTTACGAAAAAGTAAAAATATTAATAAATTGGAAATTTCGATTTGAAAAACTAACTTTATTGTACATTGGCACATCCATTATACTTTTTGATACAATAGGGAGATAATTAGTTAATGAGGTTTTTAGTCATATTTGAACCACTTTCGTTTTTCCAAGATCTAACGGAAAAAATGATCGCGTCGTAGATGACTTAATGAAATTTATGGATCGCATATAATATTTCGTTCACTTCTAAGAGCTTCGTAAGTTCACCTCCATTCATTAATGAGTAAGTTAGTTTGCGTAACGAACGACATTATTAAAAAAGTTGTGTTTATTGACAGCTTATCTGTCATAAGAGTTACACTAAAATTTTCGCTTTTGAAACCGACTGACAGTCGGAATCATTTGTAGTGCTCGAAAATAACGCCAGCTGACCATTGATGACGAATTTAGTCAATTTCGTATTGACATAGGATTTTATCGATCGACCATGCTAGAATTCCATCTACGTGTGTAGGTACTTGAATTTCCTTATTGTTTTACGTATATGCGTAAGAACCTTCATATAATATATCAATCAAAATTCTTAAATTAGGTTAATTGCTACAAACAACACCTAATAAACTTTTATAATGACGTAAATAATAAATCACTTGTGGAAAATAACACATTGAACGTTCCAATATAAAATTTTCCGTACATAAAATTCCACGCCATAACTTATGAAAAAAATTCAAAAAACATTTTTTTATTGCGTCAAGCTATAAATAATAATAAATCCAAATTATACAGAAAAATATTTTGCTTGCCTATTAAATAGCTGCAATATTTTAAAGCGGTAAATTAGTTTTCCCACAAACCCTGGCGGTAATAAACCGAAGCTTTCGTAGGAATCAAATAAGCTCGCCCTGTGATAACGGCCACGGCACTTTGGTTGTTAAACGATGCTTTAAATGTAAATTTGTAGAAATAATTTCTGTAATGTGTTGGCTATTATACCGCATTAATTCCACGTACCTCCACAGTATATCATGTTACTAATAAAGTTTTAGAATGGCCCAAACTAACGCACGATTATAATGGCAAATTTTTCGACTAAAATATTGAACGTGAAAACTGATCGCCTGCACGATACGGTTTTGAAATAAATCAAGATTTTTTCGTGAAACAAAGAATTTTTTCGTAAAACCTTTGGTGTTTTGTAATTATACGACGGAAGTAGGTACCTACTTGAATATGTATATCGTATGTTATATTTTGCACGAATTAAATTCTCGAGAGAAAAATAATATATTTCGTTGAAGAAGAAGATAACACTTATAATCTATATGAAAATATGAAAGAGAAATAAAAATAAAATAAAATTCCAATAAAAAGGAGTAGTTGCCCATAATATGGAAAAAAGAACTAGTTGAAGATAATATTGTTGATTCTAAAATATTTTAAATATGAGATTGACAAATATGACGGTTTGACAGAAGGTGGCAATAGCGAAATTGGATAACGCGCACGTCCTGGTTAGACGAGAGGTCTGGGTTCGAGTCCCAGTTGCGACCATTGTCTTTTTCTATTTTTCTGTTTCTTGTTCTCTTTCATATTTTCATTTAGATCATAAGTGTTATCTTCTTCTTCAATGATATATTACGTTGATGGGAATAACCTTCAAAAGTTATAAAAAGAGAGTTTTTCTTATAATTTTTTTTTACATATTTCGAATCAAATTTCTTTATTTCCAAATATATTATTTTTTTAATGTGAATACCGCTCATGAATCCCAACTGCGCTCGACTAACTGGAGCCATTGGGGCCATGGCATCCCATGTTGGGGTATGTTGTGAGGTAGTGAAGAGTGGAAGGAGATAGGGAAGAGGAAGGTGGGGAATACTGAGATCTGGTCACAAAACATGGCTAAAGCCAATTCTGGATGGTGGTTCTACACCAGGAAAAAAATCTGAAGAGTTAAGTACTTACCTAAATTACACATCTTTTTTAAGTTTTTTCCAAAAATTATCTATTTTTCAGTCATTGTGTGTTACAGAAAGACACACTTTTAGAATAAATAAAAAAGTAAGGCAGGTATTTTTTTATAAAAATAAGTAAACAAAAAGCTTTTAAAGTAATGATTTCCATATAGGTAGGTACCGACACAGTATAAATATTATTGCTTTTCTTTGTTCGAAGTCAAAGCAAACATTTACACAACGAAGAAATGAAAATGTTGTATCCGTCACCTACTTTCCAGCGGAGAAAATTTCCACTTGGTAAACTTCAAATAATGTCTTCTCAATCTGATGAACTCCCACGAATATGAATTTCCAAGACAATCTAAACGGTATTTCCTTTGAAAAATCTCATATGTATCATATTATTCGTATGGGATCCATTAGTTCCGGTCAACGCGCGCGGTCGAACCGAAACTTTCAGGCTGCACAGCGTACAGTGAACACGGTACACTGTACGGGCACACTATAATTATCCAAACTGTATTATTTGATGAAATCGAATTAATTATACGATTCTAAACAGGCCAATGTACACACATAATTTGAAAGGGTTCGTCTCTGATTCAGTCGCCCGGTAAATTATTGAGGTCTTAAGTAGCTAGGTTCAACTTCGTTCAAAACGCAAATCAGACATTGTAATGGGAGGATGAGATGGCGTATAAATCGCTGTTTCCTACGTGATCACGGACAATGTAGTCCAGGCAACGAAGACCAAAAAAGACCGAATAGCGGAAATAATTCGTGTAGAAGCCAATTTTGGCACAGTAGTAGGAGAAGGTGTTCTTAACAACATACTAAAAGTACCGGGGAGTGGGGGTGGAGCTATGGGTAGGGGGGTCTCTAAAGGTCCCTTTTTTCAGTTTTTTATTAAGATGAAGTCTTAGTAAATAATGCAAAATCACACAAAATCATGTGTTTTTGTTTTGAAAATTTGAACGCTTAGAAATATTATAGATGCTTCAATTAAATAATGCGTGTAGAACATATCTTGGCCCTTAAAAATATCGGTCATTTTTTTTCAAGTCTTTTAATAAGCCTAGAAAAAAATAAAGTAACAGGTCTTTAAAAAAACACTTTCAAGTGCAAACTCTGCTACTTATGATCATCTTTTCGAATATAATTTCATTGCTTATTGTAGCAAATTTAGTTTCTTTTATGATAATCGCAAAAAAAAATTGATATTTACGCCCGATATTCACAAAATAAAATAAAATATGCACATTTGCGTTGTTATTTCACAATACGGCTGGCAGCCGACAAATGTGGATTTTCAAAGTGACCTTTATGTCGTTCACCGAAGGACTACTGGCTTGCCACACACCACTTCCATTCAGAAACGCCCTGGCCGGAGCAGGGAACAGACGTGTGACTCCACGTCGCTCGGTTCCGTGAAATTAATTTTAAATTTCCTTGTTGTTACAATAAACAATGTGTAAAAAAGGAGTTAATATTTTTTTTAGGTCTTTACGAAATCAACCTGTAAAAAAAAAATTCTCAAATACCTTTTTCAACCGTTCCAAAAGCTTTTTCTCAAATATTTTTAAACTCCTCCCACAATGGGCGTGAATTCCGACTTCCCCAACTATAACTCAAAAACTTATACCTGTAGCGAAAAAATTTCTGAATACAAAATTGTTTACATAAAATTTTCTACAAAAAAGATTACATAAACTTTTTTGCTAGGATCAATGTTTAAGGAAATATGGAGGGCGGAGAATATGAAATTTTAAAAAAATTGGTTTTATCGTTAAAAATGAAATTTTTACTATTCAAAATGAAATGGAAAAGAAGAGAGAGAGAGATCTTGACTATGCTGACCAACATGGATGAACTTACTCTAGACAAAGTTGAAGAGAACGCTTCCTTGGTGTCAGCTTTGACGAAATTCAGAATCATCTGGAATCCATCAAGGATAAAGGGCCTATCGCTGCTTTGTAGGTTCAGTACTTCCACATGGTTACCCTAATAGTATGTGGACACCTTCTCCTACAACTGTGCCAAAATTGGCTTCTACACGAATTAATTCCTCTATTTTTCCTTCGTTGCCTGGACTAATGACTAAAGTTGAATTTTTGACTTTTTTACCAAGTACGTATTATAAAATACACTTCTCTGCAACACAAAACTTGAAAAAAATCGACGTGAAAATGGATGAATTATCAATAAATCAATCGGACGTCCGTCAATCGTTCCCGGCAACATAACCTCATAAATGTCAGATGTATTCTGTGAGATTTGGGGTATGTGGGTATAAGAAATATGGGAGAAATAATTTCTTAATTCAGTAAGATCAATGTTGTTTCAATTATTGCGTTATTACTAGTAGTTCTTTGCACAGTAGTCCTCGCTTCCTTAGAGTGTGTTTCTAAGGATTTCTAATCTAGTTTTGGAACTGAAATACTCACCTACTTTATTAATAAATGCGACGATTTGACATCGATCACTTTTCATAAAAAATACAATTTTGGTACCTATTCAATTTCATTGGAAACAATCCATCAATGTAATATTAATCATGGCAGAAGAAGATAAAACCAACAAATCTAAACGAAGCATGAATGATAACAAGAAAATAAAATAAAATGTAACCGACGCAATCGGGAATCGAACGATATAAGGATATTCTGGGTTCGATTCCCAGTTCCAACCGTTACCTATTTTGTTTTCTGTGTCTTGTTTGTTTCATGTTTCGTATTGGTATTATCTACTTCTTCAATGAACAATATTAAGGTAATTACTGAACCTTTAACCCATTTTGTGCCTATGCTAAATTCATAATATCTTTTTGCTTTGAAAGTTTTATTTTATATGTACATTATTTGATTCTTAATTTTTATTTTTAATTTTTGCTACCGGTTTCGACACATCCGTGTAATTTGCTATTGCAAAACTGTTTTTAAGTTTGCTAGTAAATGACACGGATGTGTCGAAACCGGTAGCAAAAATAAAATAAAAATTAATTGAGAAATATATCTACATATAAAATAAAACTTTCAAAATAAAATGTGAAGAAATTGTTACATAGTTAATGCCCAAGAAATAAAAAAAAATCATAATAGCTTACCTATTTTTTGCAAAATTATGTTTTGCATAACGTTCCTTCTTAAAATGTAATCACGTGTTTATATATTTTTGAATAAAAGCAATATATACCTAATTTATTATTACTATTTTCCTAAGAGTAGCTATCTATACGTGAAGAAGTATTTTTTATTGATCATGTTTGTCAGCTACCGCGGGGCACGACAGGTTAAAACGGACACCATCTTTAACCGGAACTACGTAACACAATACTACAGAAAGATTAAATATAGTTCAGCATTGTGTAAACATTACTTCACTACGTTCAATCACTAATGGCTAATAATCAATAATATATTTTCTTGAGCAAAATATGACATTGCGGTTTATTAAAATACTTGTTCATTAAATACTTATGGTTTATTAAAATATGTGCATTAAGAAAAAAATATGCCTCAATAGATTTCAGGTTGAAGTTTATTTTAGGTGGCTAATAACAAAAATAAGAAAGTTCTTAGAATAAGGTATTTTCCTTGTTTTTTTTATTTCTCGAAAAAAAAACAAATCGCGATAATGGACCTATATTTATTTTATTTTTAAATTAACGAATAAATTTTCTACAACGATTTAAAGTGTGTCATTTTCGATTTACCGCCAAAAACAACTCGTTCGTTTAAATTCACGAATTCGACGGAGTTGACGTCACACCGGGCAACATTGGTGACGGCCGTCTTACCAGGCAGTGGCGGTTTCCGTGTCATAATGACGTTGAAGCCAATTATTAATGAAATTATTAAAATTACAATTTTTTAGTAGATCGATAGAATCATAAAAATTAGTTTTAAATCTTGCACACATTTATTACATTTAATACCCTATTTTTACTTCAATCGGCTCTCATTTAAAAATGCATTTTTATCGATATTAAACGATGATATTTCAATATTGACACTATATTGGACTCGAATCATGATCGCAGTACCTACCTAATAACATCATCGATTAATGATTAGAACTATCATCAGAACACTGTGATCATTAAAGTAGGTAAGACATTATCTTGGTCACACCCTTCTTGCTTATCTTATAGCGTCCCAGTCTCGTTAGCGCCTGCTTACCTGGGACTGGGCCGATAGGGTGACAAATTTCCCGAAGGAACACGGCTACCCGGTACGTGACATGGAGCAATATTAAAGGCCTATCTAAAAAGCGAAATGGTTCTCTGAACTAGATATTTTTACATTTTTATACATAAGAACATGATGTATTATGACAAAACAATAATAATAAACATAATTTGAAAATTTGTAGAGCGCCGTTTTTGTAAAACAAACATCTCAAAGGCATTCTGTACGTTCGATGGCCTCTGTGCTCGACTATCAATCCGGAGGTCACGAGTTCAAATCCTGGCATACGCAAGTAAACTTTATTTGAATAATTTGTGTTATTTCACAATTTATTAATTTTAATTAATATATAGCATATTTGCAGCACGTTCCAGAGGGGAAGATACTTTCAGTATCATCTGATGCAAGACCATCATTCAGAATTAAAACGTTGCTTGAAATGGCTTTAGCCGTGATTGGTGACCAAATCTAAATAGCCAGGTACTTATCCAGCTTCTTCTATTCCTGCCCATTACCATCAGCGTCATTACATATCCCAATTGGGAATGCCGTAGTCTCTCTGGCTACAGATGGCTGGAAGCAACGGGGACTCTTGTGCAGTATTCACATAAAAAATACATTGTTTAAAAAGTTGAAAATAGATCGAATAAAAAGAACAGACCGGTTACGGTTCATTTTTAATCTTCGCCAGGGTTGCATAAAAACTAAATTAAAAACATAAATATAGCACTCAATACAAAAACTCTGAGGAGTATCGCCTCACGTATGCGGCGGCACTCGGACGATCCAGATAAGAGTATCGCCGCATACGTGCGGCCGTACGACTTTATTCAGTTTTTTCTAGGCCATGTTTGCAATTTCGATTGAATTATGATTTATCGATAAAACAAATATATTTATACGAAACTGGGCACTGATGCGCTAGAGCTAATCGTAAATTACTTCGGAAGAATTCGTTTTTGAGGCGCGCCTCAAACTGAACAACAAGCGACCGTGCAACGGCTACCTTTCATTTTGAATTCACGCAAATTATCCATTCCCCTCCGCCCACATGAAATCAGCGTCTTTTGGAGGCGGGCCCTACCTCTGCCTCCCTAGCCTATTTATTGTACTGCATTGTGTAGTAGCTCGGCGCGGCTAGCTTAGATGCACGTGTGACCGGCTGCATTGCAATAGTGTGAAGAGTTACATAATATAAAGCCAACCACTCCTAGATAAGTACGAAAATATTCATGGGTAATATTTAAACTGATGTAACTTTATATAACAAATTGCTCTTAAGAAAGGATAACAATTTATATACGAGCTAACCCAAATAAAATAAATTAATATAATCCTGTCAAATCTAATTTACACGATTTTCTTTTAATATCTATTTTACTTCATCTTTTCTTCATATTTTATTTTATTTGTAGGATCATACTCCAATTACCTTTCTTTTTCATTGTATTGAAAATATTATGTATTTAACGCTAATATTTATGTAATTATGTTTGTAATCATTTGTATACATCTACGTCTGTATCAACACAGGTATATCCTGGTGAGACAGGCATCGAAAATCACATGTACTTAATTTTTAAAAAGATAATAAATAAATAAAATAAAAATTAAAGTTTTCCTACATTTCGGATTTACGGATGCGTGTATCTTGTGTCTTTTTTCCCTTTTCTTCACTATTTTTTGCCTCTGTTTCATAAGCACGAACCGCCAGTGTCCTGCGCATAGATACATTTTACTGCTTGTAAACTTGAAATATATTCTTAGAAATAAATATCAATATTTATTAAAATGTATTCCAAGTGTGCCCAACGTACATTTAAACGTCATTACCTCCTGATTTCTTTACCTTTAAATCCTTATCAGTGTTTCTCATAAGAAGTGCATATTTTCAACCTCTGCTGCACGCGGTTACCGTATCGGCGTCGAACCTCTGCCTAATTGGCGTTACACTTTATTTGTCAGTTAAACCACCATGCAAAAGTCGAACTAAAACAGTCATACCTTAAGGGATATATCCCCTTGCATTAGGTTACTTCGATATTCTTTTTTTGTGTCGGTAACATATGCCCAGAGAGTTCGGGAATGACATTAATGTCCCGGTTATCTCGGCCTCATCTGAATTATGTTCAGCAGCTTCCAGTTACGATTGATACGGAATGGAATCAAATTAAATCGGACGAATTGTTATGTTTACATTAGTGGGAAGGTCCTTCTTCTATCATTTTTGAATCAGTTTAAAATAATATATTTCTATTAGACAGGTACACGCCATCAAAGCACAATGTCAAAGGCGTATTGTTAATCTAATCAGCTAGGAAATTTTTTATTGGGTATTTATATTAATTCCGAAAACAAAGCACTGATGGAAAAGATTTTCCTTAGGAACTGTGTCATTTATGCGGATGCCTTTGTGAAATGAATGGAAATTAAAATTAAGGTCAACAAAATTAATGAAATTATAAAAAAAATGAAGAAGAAAAATAAAAATAATAAATATTTGTTATATGCGTGCATGGGTAAAATAGTTTCATATGACATACATCGAGTTTTAAAGGGCGTACTTGGCTTAGACATAGTAATTCATTCCCCAGGTTGGCCTTTATAGTCCAGTCAGTGGGGGATAAAAAAGGCCTCCACCTTGCAAAAGGTCAAGTAGTAGCGATTTTGATATATGTTGTTAAGATTGGGACTCTAAAGAAAAAAAAAATTTTTCGACCTTGGGGGGGTCGAGCTCGAGCCGCCATCTTGGATTGAAGGTGCCAAAATTTGGTTTATTCAAAATAACTGTGCAATGGTTGATTTTACAACCAAATTGTTAAAGACAAACTTAAAGAAGGTAAAATTTTAAATATTTTTTGGTTTACAATTTTTTTTAGTCTAATAGTAACGAGTTACAGTGGCGGAAATGTGAATATTTTTCTGAAAAATGGTGAAATTCCCAATTTTTGTTATTTTTTCGGGCTATTCATTGCATAATTATAATAATTTTGTAAACTCATTTCCTTACCACCATAACGTAGAAAAAATGGCGCATTTTTTAAATTGTAATATATCCCCAGTATGTCTGTTCCACAGATATTCCTGCGATGGTAGATTTCGAAATGGCGCTTGAGCCGCGCAGAGTTCGACTAGTAATCGTAATTAAATTTTGTTACATATTCGCTATTGCGTAATAATATTTTTTTGCTGATCCCGGTTGGTTGATATTGACATCTTAATAATAGTCTTCGTCATCAATGTCGTGATCTAACTCATTGCCTGTGGTACTAAGATTCTGGGCTTCCATTAACAAAATATCTTCATGTTCGTCCTCGATATCGATGTGAATCTTTGGCGAATTTCGGCACGTTTGATCTTTACAGCACCCACACACAAAGCGCACAAAGAAGTATATGTCTGCAGATGCCCTTTTCGAAGAAACAATGCCAGTTCAAGTTTCATAATTACGATTTTAGCCAATGAAAATAACAAAGTTCGTCTGATTTCGATGCTTACAAAGAAATTTATCCAGGCTGATTTTAAAGTTAAGCAGGCAGAAGAAGTTGCTGATGAGTTGATTGTCAATACTGCGATTTCCTTGTGTTCATCATTTGACGCTGTTTTTGTTATTGGCGAAGACGTCGATCACCTAGTTCTGCTGGCAGCATTAGCACCATCCGAAAGCAATATGTATCTTCGCAAACCCGGGAGAGGAGAGGCAAAACTTTTGAAAGACTGTATTCCGCGAAAAGCGTAAAATACAAAGAAGCGGCTGAGAATATTTTGTTTCTCCATGCCTTTAGCAGTTGCGATACGACATCGTCCTTCTTCAACCAAGGAAAAACAAAATTTTGTTCGCTTGTGCAGAAAGACACAAGACTCAATGCCATGCTAGGAATCTTCAAACAACATGTTGCAAAAACAAAAGACATAGCAGATGCAGGAGCACGCTTTTTTGTTGCTTTATACAACTGGGGTGAGATGGATGAGGAAACCTTGGAAGAGATCGGCTACTTACGTTTTGCAAAGTCGATAACAAAAAGAAAATTCAATCTTGCCTCTTTGCCCCGCTGCACGGTACCATGCATTTAGGACGTACCATTAAGTCCAAAAATCGTATGGAATCCAAAAAAATCCAGAAAACTGGGGCAGGAAACGTGGCACCGATGGGTTTGTTCCAGTAAGAATGACAAAGAAACCAGCCCCCTAAACTTTATTAAAATTTATTTCATGTAATTGTAAAAAAGGATTCGGCGTTGCATGCGGCTACAGGAAAGCTGGATTAAAGCGTTTTATTGTATGTGGGTGCTGTTTACAGCAATTCTGTTTACAGAAATTATGTCAATGGAAGCCCAGAACCACAGGCAGTGTTAGATCATGACGTTGACGACGAAGACTATTACTAAGCTGTCAATATCAACCGGGATCAACCAAAACATATTATTACGCAAAGGCGAATATGTCGCATAATTACGAATACTAGTCGAACTCTGCGCGGCTCAAGCGCCATTTCGAAATCTTACATCGCTGGAATATCTGTGGAACAGACATAATGGGGATTTCACTTTTTTTTTTTTACATTAACTCCACAGAGGAGGCCCTGAGGAAAATAATTTCCCTCAGGGCCTATGTCATCTGGGATGCTGTGTAGAGGGTCTTTTTGAGGAGAGGAAGGAATGAACATTGGTCTTGAAGAGACCCATGTTGTAGGAGGGAGGAAACACAGATGCCGGCAAATAGTTCCATAGTCGAGCTGTTGCACTCAAGAACGAGTCGAAAAAACGACCCGTTCTCATGTGACAAATGTCAAGCGTGTACATATGTTGGGCGCGCGTTTGGCGTGTCTCCCGACTATGCACCGGTGCCGAAGGGATCAATGACGCTAGTTCCTCAAAGCATCTTCCATTGAAATACCGGTAATACAATTTAAAAAATGCGCCATTTTCTCTACCATATGGTGGTGTGGAAATGAGTTTACAAAATTATTATAATTATGAAATGAATAGCCCGAAAAAAATAACAAAAATTGGGAATTTCACCATTTTTCAGAAAAATATTCACATTTCCGCCACTGTAACTCGTTACTATTAGACTAAAAAAAATTGTAAACCAAAAAATATTTAAAATTTTACCTTCTTTAAGTTTGTCTTTAACAATTTGGTTGTAAAATCAACCATTGCACAGTTATTTTGAATAAACCAAATTTTGGCACCTTCAATCCAAGATGGCGGCTCGAGCTCGAACCCCCCAAGGTCGAAAACTTTTTTTTCTTTACAGTCCCAATCTAAACAACATATATCAAAATCGCTACTACTTGACCTTTTGCAAGGTAAAACTCCCCAATGACTGGACTATTAGGGAAGATTGAAAATACAATTATTAAATTCTTTAATTAAATCTTTTTTTTAGCTTTTTCGGGATAAAAAGGAAATTAAAATTAATTACGTCTTCAATACTTACAAATACACCTTGTGAAATAACTATTTTTTCAAAATTATCTGCATGCGAAAAAAAAGTTAATATTAAACATTGTTTTCGAATGATGTTGATAATTTTGTTTAAATTTTAAAATTATTATATAATAGTTTTCCCAACGTTTTAAGGGGGGGGGGGGGGTAAGGTTTGAAAGGCGAAAGAAAGGCATACTTTCTTGATTTTTTTGTGGAGATATGAGTAATGTTGATTTATATATTTCATATACACGTTATAATATAATATCCGAAGTATTTAAAAAAAAAATTCAATCAAAAATATCAATAAATAAGTCCATGAGAGCGAATCTTCGGAGGCGCCTCGAAAAAAAGTTTTTGTGTGGTCCATAACTCCATAACTCGTTACCGGATCATCTGACACAAAAAAGTCGAAATTCATTTAAAAAGGTAGGTAGGTAGTCAAAGGGAATTATTTAAAAAAATATTTATTTTGGCAGCATTTTGAAGTGAAAAAAACTTCGGTGAATTTGTTATTACAAAAGGAAAAAAATGGTTTAAAAAACTCCCTCTGACTGCCTACCTGTTGATTTATGTGTAAAAATAGTGTACAAAATTTTAAAACGACTGGTCATGATCGATTTTGAGTTATGATGTTCAAGAACTTCAAAAATTTGTTTGCAAGAATATTCCGAATAGTCGAATCGAGCATGAAGGCCGATCGCTTGAAACGCTGTATCTTTGTTAATTTTGTGGTCACCAGCAACATTGTTGAGTTTTTTTTTCAACTTAAAACTTAAAAAGAAATACAGTAGGTATTGGTTAGGTAGGGTCGGATGACGGGTAGGGCGATTGTTCAACTGTGAGTTACCAATGATGATAGGTGGAAGAATTTTCTTTTTCCTTGGTTTTGAAGAAAATAGTCTAAAACAGTCATCGGAGACCAAAATTTCAATTATTATCTTTTTTTTCTTCAAATAATGTCAGGAATCTCTGGTTACATTATATATCAAGTACGTCCCTTAACACCCTGTTTACATTACTATGATGTATGATGCCACAATGGATCAACTATTTTATCATTATTTTGAAATTTTCTTTTTTATCCCGACAAAAGCTAAAAAATATCTCCATAAAAAATAAAATAATTTTATTTTCAATCTTGCCTAAGGCAACCTGGGGAATGAATTAATATGTTTGCAATGGTCAATTATTCAATTTTATCTTTTAACTCGTACACGTCAATCAATGACTTGAATCTTGTGATGGGTGTATTCAAAAGTTAGTGCAATCTAACAAAAAAAAATAACCGCAAAACTTTTAATGAACAAACTTATTATTAACCCGAGTTCTTTTATATCATAACAATTTGTATTTGAAAGCAGGAAAAAGGGCTGTCGCTTGTAGCAATAAATAATTTACTCTTAGATCCTTAAAAATAACCGTTTCGTGTTTGTTAATTGTGCCGTTATAAAATATAACCCTTCGAAATCCTTTCTCTCCTGAAATAAACCTGTATGTTTTTTTTTTACATTTTGCGTGTTTGATTGTGTGTAGACGTATTTGATTTCTTTGTAGCCATAATTACATGAAATATTTAATATTAATAGAATATGATTCAAAACTTATTATGCCCATAGACCCTTTCTCGAAATAGCTATACTCAACTGCGTAATAGCAAAATTAAAAATTTCAGTTCGATGTTTTGAATGGTAATAGAATGGTGGGGAACTAATTTATTGAGATTACATTTAACTTTTGTTTTAAATTACAAAACACATCATTTTTTATCAGGTTTTGTACTCGTATTATTTATGTTCATAGATTATTTATTTTCGGCTTGATGTTTGGGAGTAACAATCGGAAGTCTGAGAGCACCAAAAAAATTGCAATCGATTTCTGTTTTCGTGATGAAGTTCGTACTGAATCCATGTTCTACTAAATAAGAAGATAGGAATGCAATCAATAGCTTCTGTACAGTGGCCAATAATGCAGAATTTAAAATTGGTATTTGTTTTTATAGCCAGAATTTGTGGTACTTACCTGATTCAACCATAAAATTTGACTCTTTCCAAATTTGTTTCTGCCGAAAAAAGTTGTGCAACAATTGCATATATATACTTTTAGTGATCACATTGTAAATTCAAATTAGTTTTTCTTTAAATTTTGCAAATAAGTCAGTCGTACAGGGTGCGGAAGAATCGATTAAGCAGCTTTGAAGAGTTATGAAAAAGCAATGTGGGTGTAAATAGAAAAGGTGTTTTTATTTTAGAATTTAGCAAGAGGTTCTTAAAATAATATTATCAAGATGGCGGCCGTTAGCCATTAAATATTATCGATGAGTGATACTATGTACATTAATAGGTACTTATATTTTACCCACGGAATAAAAGTGGCACACAATTAATTTTTTATCGTTTTAATTGTACCTACAAGTTCTCTAAAGTTATACACGTGGATTTAGCACTTATTTATTATATTGAGTTTATACTTTATTTATATATTTAGTAATCTTTTTTTTATTTATATACTGATGTTAAAAAATAAATTTGTATTTAATCTATAAAAGCCCAATAGGGCGTCAATAAATAAATAATAATGAAAACGTGTTACAAATATTGTACTTTATTGTCTGTTAAACTTTCACTGAACCCCTGACGTTGTCCACACACCCCAAATTAACAGTACTATCTTATCACTACAATTGTACGATATTGATGTGATTCACTTCAACAAAATTAAATGTCTGTAAATACTAAGCACCTAATTTTTTGTTTCGTTTTTTTTAGTTACTTCTGAGTTGATCTCTATCATTGCCCCTTTCAAAGTAAACTTAATAGCTGCCAAAATAAATCAAAACGTTTTGAAATGTTTTGAAGGTGGTTGCGGTTTGGAAGAGTTCCATTGTAAGAAATATTCTGGCGTTTGTTGGCTCGGGGCTGGTTCCACAAAGGGCTGTCGGCTAGTGCCACCATACAAAAGCCATTACAAACGTGTTGCTGCAATTTATACAGAAATCTCAGGAAAGCTCGCGTGTTAGGCCGGGCCGGCTAGACGATTGTCACCGCTTTGTTTGAACATTGCATTCTGAACGCGACAGCAATCATGGATGCGAACCACAAAGACCATTTTTTAGAAAAGGCGTCATTCAAGGATTCTGAACGATTGTTGAACAGGTGAAATTGGTGTCAGAAACGTTTAACTCGCGTTAAAAGAGTCAAAAGCCATAATTTATTAATTTGGTTATAATGAAAAAATAATGCAGTAGGAACCTTTAATTTATTTTTTTTGTGATTAGTGATAATATATTACAAAATTATAACATAACATTTATAATACATTACTTCCGATGAAATTAAAAAAAACCCATTTCGGAAAGGACAACATTATACAACTAAAAGAAAATTATTTTTACATAAGAATACGAATTTAAATGGGAGTTTAATCAACAGTACATAGATTTTAAAACGGACTAGACACACTTGATACAGTTAGTTGGATAATATATAATATACAAGAGTAGCAAAGAAATACAGCTGAAGTCGTCACCGGTTAATAAAGCTGCTGAGAAAATATCCTTTTAGAGCCTTTGCTAATGTTTTTTTGTTTGTTGCTGGAAGTTTTAGGTCAGTGGGTAATGCGTTGTATTGCGTATGTGCGACGTATTTGTAAGGAGTTAATTCCAAATTTAGTCGTGCGAGTAGATGATGATAGGTGTATTTGAATTTAAGTTTTAAAGCTTTTTTTTTGTAACAGAAGAGGTGTTAAATCGTTAATACTTGGAATGGGTTTCGCTTTATTTCATATCATTTCTTTCACATTTTTATTTCCAGCACTAAATTGGTAAAATAAAGACCACAGGAAAAACGGTAATTTGTACGTGAACCAAATAATGATATTAATAAAAAAATGAAGTGGTGAAGATCCCATAATTGTGTTTTTGGACCTTAACATCCAAACTACTTTATGATTGAATCTAAAAAAAGTAACACGAATCATTCCCGCTCTTGAGTTTCACGTAAAACTACGTCTTCAAAAGAGCAACATAATTTTATTTCCTGATATCAAAAATAATGCACGAATCATGAATTATAGCCAGAAAAGAGAATTTTGATTTTTCTGATGTATCAAATCGACTAATGACAATCCAACGTCAGAACTCCTTATCTCGTTCCATGACTGATTTGCGATTTATCTTGATTGATTGAAGTATTTCGATACTCTCAGTTTTTGTTCAAAGTCTCGATATTATAATTAACTTTTTAGGATTCACATCTTGCTTACGGTAAATAATATTTACATCTCGCGATAAGTATCAAACACTCAATTACTTAAAAATACAAAATCTGTCAGTGATACAGATTTAAAATGTAAACGAAATTATTGAACTATGACTAATCCTTGAAGATATGCTTTGCTATTCCATTTGAATTACGTATCTAAAGCCAATCATTCATTACTGAATATATCTTATCTTAAGCTATTTTTTTTAAATATCCTTTTTAGCGTTTTATGCATTTTAAATTATCCGCGCCGAAAAATCCACAATAATTTCGATCAATTCTATGAGCTTATTTATTTATTTATTGTTTGAAATATTTACAGATTGTTAACGATTATTACAATAATAGAATTGCTGAATTATATTATATATACATAGAAATTAACACTCCAATTAGAAATGTTCACAGCATGAGTAATCAATGTTTTGTTGTTACGAGACGGAAATGCTTGTAGCGATAACAGAAATAATGATAATCAAAATGAAATATAAAACATAGTAGTGTCAAATATAATTTGCTGCAGAGAAAGAGAAAAATAAAGAAAGGGTATGAAATTAAAGCAGCTACATAACTGTTCTCCACGAAGCGAAGAACTAGAATATGCCAAACTTATGAGCAAAGAATATGCCAAGCTGCACCATTTGGCAGGCGGTGTTTGGGTACCGCCGCCCCGGGAACCATTTATCGGACAACCATCACCTCTCTGTCATAACCTTCACCCAAAGTGGTTCGCTGTGTTTGGTGACTATGTTTGCTATGTCAGTTCATTAGGTGAGATTTGTTCAGATCTTGGCGGCGCACGCGCTGCCCTTCAACTGCGTGGTGGACCAGATAGGGAGAGACCAGTTCGGTGAAATCCTTTGAACTCTCCAGCTGGTCCCTCTCTACACAAAGTATTGCACCGCAGCGGGAAGGATGGATTCATACATCCAATACTCCTGGTCACACTGACCCCTAAATTTCTACCCAAACCTTCATCTTCTTTCCTTAAAAAGAGCATCCAACCAGCATACTCAAAGAAGACAGTCCCCGACCCGTTTTCCTCAGGACCTCCGTTCTGGGATTAATATTTTAAAAAAGGTTTGCTTAATAGTAATGCAATACAAATGTGTTAAGATATAATTATATTGATTTCCTTTCATTCAGCAAAAAGCAATTACATTACAATCAATCGAATTGTTCACCTACTAAAAAGTCCAGCGTTTTTGATGTCAACGTTTGATAAGAATTTTAAAACCCTGGCGATAAATACCCAACCGCATCCGTCAGCTTTTTCTACGCGTTTCCGATATCCGGTCGGCGGAATTTGGACGTTGAAATTCTTAGGTGACCAGGTTAGGCAGGTGAAATCGATGCCTTTGGAATTCAAATAATAATCATTGTCCATTGCCTACACATATCATTTCAACTCCGGTTTTTTACACCAAGTGTTCTGCAATGTGATTTTGTCTGTCAATATAAAAAGAAAATGTAGGTATCAGATGGTCTTAATAATATACTTATAAGATATTCAACTGCATGTTTTGTGTTGAAATTGAATCCTAATAGTCAATAATTGTATCTACGTTTCTGCGAACAAACTCGCCTTACTTCATCAGTGGCTTTAATTATTTTTCTCTCAATCATCGTCATAATATTAGGTTACAAAAAATATTTAAATTTATTTAAAATTTTAGGGACTTTCACAAGAATATACTATTATTGCTTCTCCTCTTATGCATTTCATGAATAATCAATCAATCAAAGTTGTTATACATATTGAATGTTAATCTTGAATACCTTTAAACAATATTTTAAGGCAGTCGGTTGATAATCATACAATTAAGGCGGAATTTACGAAAACCGAAATAATATTTCGAGGCGGGGAGGAATGAAGTAAAATCAAACGGGGAACACGCTACACGCTTGGAGAACATACTACGAAACAAAGCAGCGAACAAATCCATTAGACTAGATGGTACCCTTGAGTAAGGTTTGAACATGAATCGCTTAATAATGGGCATCTTTCAAATTATGTTTATTAAGTTGTATGTGCATGTTTTATGTTAATTTTGTGGTAAAGTTCATGATTTTATGATTGCTATCAGATTTCGATGAAATATTTGATAAATTATTCGACACAATCAACTGCACTGCAAGACGGTAGGCAGTAGCTTATGACTCGTAACCGACATATTCTTCATTGACAGATGTCAAAACAATACGGTATTCAATTACGCATCATTTTTATAATATATGATCATTATTATGTCTGAATATATTGGCATGATAAATAAAATATCGGTCATTTTCAATATTTATTATTATTTACAAAAAGTTAAAAAAAAAAAAAAAAAGACAGACATTCCCGGGCTACGAAACTGCGTGCATACAAGGATATTAGAGCAAATTCTTCTCAAAATAACTTTTCAAGTTTCATTTGTAAATGTCATATTTGGGATGTTTTGGATCACGGAAGAAAGTGGGTTAGAAGATTTATGGAAAACTGTGTACGGAGGTCCCACAGTGATACACGTGCTAAAAGGACTCGCTTATGCAAGAGCTGTAAGAGCCTATGTTCTTACAGGTGCTGCAATCGTCAAAATAATTTGAAATGACTCTCATGAAACACTTTTTCCTCGTGAAATAAAAGAAACATTGTGAACAGCGTTAAAGTGTTGAAGCGTTTTTTTATATCGTTAATCAATTAAAAAGTACTCAGTGTTTCAATTTAAAACTATAAATACCTACCTAAGCTCAAATCGGTCATCTGCAAGCACAGTGTGCTAGGCCCGACCGCCAAGCACGCCTTGCCGCCCTGCTATTGAGTCGGATTTTGACCAGTATTAAGGATAAAAGTAAGCAGTTATATATCGTTTTAAAGCTTATTAAATTTGGCAAATAGATTATTTGAAACATTTTTGCTTGGTCCCTCATATAAAAAAAAATCATCTTTAAATCAAAATTTTACGAAAAGAATTTTTTTTTTGCGACAATGTCATTATTATTTGCCAAACCGTAGTAGATAACAAAAAAAATTCAAAAACTTATTTTTAGACAGCTTTCTAAGAAGTGTAACAGTGTAATTTTTTTCAGATGTATATTAAAGTTTAAGAGATATAATGGATTTTGTAGAACTCTAAAATTGCAAAGTTTGGCAGGGGACAGGGGGGGGGGAAGCAAGCGGGGGAGGGGAGTTTTTGGAAAATACTCCTTGTAAGAAGTACTATCCACCTGCAAAAATTCAGCTTTCAGCTCCACCCCTCGAATTGGACCGAATCTGCCAAAAAACTAGGAAGTTACAAAAATATCCAAGCAATTCCACCTAAAAATCGAACCGAAACTTTAAAAATCTACTACCAAAACATCCGCGGACTACAATCAAATCTCGATGGCCTACGAGCAGCTCTACCTTCTCATCATCATGACATTATTATACTTGAGACGTTAAATTAACGACTTAACATTTTTATTCAAAATATTTAACTCTAATTTTGACTGTTTTGAACTCCTGCAACTCTTTAACTTACGAACACCCACAGTAACAACACGAAAAAATACAATATTCTACAGCAGCACTCATAAGCGTAACTACATTGCCCACTCTCCGGTACAACGACTTCACAAATAGCTGTATTCTTCTGTTTTTGTTTCTGTGTTTGTATGACTTTTATCTATTTTATCTTGTAATTTTATTTTTATTATTTTCTATGTTTCAAAGTATCTGTCAAATTAAAATTACACCACAAATCATGTAAAAGTAATCTGGGCGTTAAATAAATAAATAAAATAAATGTCCTTTCAAATGCAAAACACGGCTTAAAACCCCAAAAACAAATATCGAAAATATATTCCATAGTTTACATTAAAAACCTGCGGCAGCAATGTGAACTAACATGTTTCAATATGAAATAGCATAATTTGTTTGTTATTCAAACAAGATAGTTTTAATAATTGCTGCAAGGTTCGCTAGATTCATACTGGGAGATTTATGGTGAGGATCGTTTCGTGTTTTTATGAAACTTTTTCCCTACTTTTCTCAATAATTATCTCGTTCAATAAATAAAATACTAATAATATCTATCCATACCTAATAAACAAGAAGTTTCACTTCTGTCGCGCGTGGACTCCACGTACGCGCTTTTTTTTATTTTTTTCAGTTTCAACAATTTTTTCGTTAATCTTATATTTAATTTTTAGGAGTGTGTCGATTTCTTTTTGTTGGTTTGCAACCTATTTTACAATTTTGTTACTTCTATTATAACTTTGTAACTCATTTTATTTTAACATAATTTATAAGATATACCATTATTACAATTAAAAAACTGTATAATTAGAAATTTAATTAAAAGCTCAGTAATGCGTAAATAAATACATAAACAAAACTAGGAATATGATTCTGGTGAAGGCGCACCCTAAGACATTATACGCCGCTGGTTTCTATAGCCAATGTTGTAGACGTGGCCGGTCGGCCGCTATTAGTAAAAAAGTCAACCTGGTTCTGAAACAATACACAATAACATAACGACGTTCCTTTAGTTTGACCTCTTTTCTGATGTGCCAACACATTTACGTATTTATTTTTGAAAACATTTGACGTCCTCTCACTCTGAAATCATCTCGTATACTGACGAGAAAAAACTCATGTCGCGGTTTTTATAATACCGTGATGCGAGTGACAAAATCGTTATATTGAAAAACAGTTTTAATTTATTTATGCATTGTTTTAATGCTTTTTAAAATAATTTTATTCAACAGACATTTAGAAAACATTGATGTGATGATAATGTATATTTTTATAATTCTCCTGTATTTGGAATTAAATGATGTAATTGAACTTTAAGCTATTTTTAGAGGTTGTGTAAATATTTTTTTACGCATTTGTTTTAAAGATTTTAACATATTTTATTTTTCCTCCATTTAGAAGAATAATTTTTTTGTTCAAAACATAATATTATTTTCTAATAAACAGTATAGAAATCTTCTAAAAACTGCATCAAAAACCGCGTTTTTGCTGCGTTTGCGGTAATATACGGAGTGTTTTTTATAATGCGTTTTCAGAAATAATTTATTTTTGTTCGCAAAACTTTTGTTAATTTTATGTAAAGGTTCATTTGAACTAGAAAACACCATTGAAAATTTGATTTGAATGTCTATATATATAACTTAGAACTTCTTTCCCTAGTTAATTTTAATATACCAGTAAGACGTACACGCCATACAGAACTATTTCACACACTCAATTACAAGACAAATGCAGCAGCTAATTCGCCAATCAATCGTGCTCTTCATACGTTTAATACTATCTGTCTAAATTCTAACATCGACATTTTCTTCGATTCACTGCCCAAATCTAAAAAGAGCATCATGTCAATGATATAAATTGTTCAATGCGCATACATACATACATACATACTCACACATACATACATACTCACACATACATACATACTCACACATACACACACACACCTACCCACTACGCACATCACCCGGTAATTTACTTAATATACATAGACACTACAAAGAAACTTGTCATCGGTACCCATCATGAAATGTACTTAATAATTGTAAATTGTTTCACCATTGTAACTAATGTACTGTTTGTTTCTGTTTATCAATAAAATAAAAATAAAAAAATAAAATAAAAAATATAAAGATATAGCGGCCGCAAGCGGAGGGTCCGAACAAATCGGTCGGAATCCTGGAGTTCTTGGAACTCATATGAAACACGAAATTTAAAAAAAAAACGTAGTACGAACGTAGTAATTTTCAAAAAAAAAGTTTAAGTTTAATTTTTTTAAAGCTTAAAAAAGTTTTTTTGATTGCGAAAATGGTGGACGTAAAATGAAAATTTTCGAAAAAAGTCGGCCTTAATTTAGCAATAACTTTGTCCTATAATAATATTTTTTCATAAGTCTTGATTCATCCGCGTAAACATTTAATTTTCTTTAATTTAACTTTGAATTAAGTGAATCGGATGAAAATTCGATGAGCTACGATTCAAGCCGACTTGAAAAACGTGGTTTTGAGAAAAACGCGTTTAAAGTTTTCGCTTGAAACTGGGCCGCTTTGTTTTCCATTCTACCTGCTTGGCGCGCCTATATTTATATATTTTCCTAACTATATTTCGAATTCGAATTTGATCCTACAACTTTGGGGATTGTATTAGTTTTGTGCATTTAGTCAATTAGGCTAAAGTCGGTTAATACTATTGCAAAGGTGTCTAGTTCAATACCCTTTCACAGTATAAAATCAATTTCAATATTGTTTTATTTATGTTAGGAGTGAGGGATAATGGTACATATTTTTAATTTAAATGAGAAGCCATGGAATAGATATCTGTCACTTTGATAATGAAAACTATTTTCGTCACATTTCACATTGAAAATATTTCCAAGTTGACTGACTGTTGACTGACATATCGACAGGTGATGTTGAAGAATAAATTTGAATATTGAAATGAGGAGAAAACCTTCGGAAACCGCTTGTCCTTTTGACTTATTCATTAGACTCAATTTAGCTAATCTTGAATAGAGAATATCTATTAGCATATTTAGTTAGTAAGATACAACTTTTATAGGGGTTGGGTTAATTTCCGATTGTTTATAGATGACTTTGTCTTTAGATAGATACATTTTTACCTTATCTATCATTGTTCAGGTGTTTCCATAAGTGTGTTATTTGTTAGGCAAGTTTAATTGCCTGTGATGAAAGGGTTAATGTTTTTAAACGTTTTTGGTTGATTTAGATTAAAATCAACATGTTTTTGGTAAAATTGAGAAGATTGGTTTATATTTTAGGTTATCAAAAGTCAATATAATGACGTTAAAACTAATACGGTTTAAAATTAAAAGAAAATAAGCAACTTTAAAACACTTTTTTTTCAAATAACCCCGTTATTTGTGTACTCCAGAAGCGTATGGATGGATGGTGAACACTTTATGAAGAACCATCACCGGCAGAATAGGTACTAGTTGTTATAATCATCGATTAAAATAATCAAAAGACTCTGTAAGAACTGATTCAAACCACTTACACATACTTAAAAAAGAGATAATACACTGACTCAACTCTTCTCACCATTGAATCAAGTTTATTATGTAAGCACTTGCATACTGCTTACTAACAACGTATGCAGGGACATTGGGGGTCTAGATTCGTTATAAACTAAATGTGGCTTCGTTCTTTAAAAAAAATTAGAATCCTTGCGAGAGCCTTGAAGGAGTAACCCTCTGTTACTGGTACCAGGCTGGGTAAGTGGTGGATAACCTCCAATGACTCAATTCTTAGGCTATTCAAACTGAATAATATATAACTTCTTAACTCATGAGTGTTTTGAATGCACCAATCTATGCATTATTAAAAGAAACTTCTATTTTACTAAACAACATGATAATTTATAAATCACATAATTTCATAGCTATCATATTCCTCTTCGTGTATTTAGAAAAGTGCAGTGCACATGCATTTACAATACAAATAATGCACAATCATCGTACGATGGCGCTGGCGATGGTAATGCATGTATTGTTGGTCAGTCATGTCGCCTCGTGGGTGCTCCCCAGTACGTCCTATCCTTTGCGATACCTGTTATTTAGATAATTGAATACGACCAACGTCCATGCTAATTACGGTCGGACATGAGAAGTTTACTTTGCGATGCGCAAAATAACGTAGCGTAGGTACCTAATGGTGGAGTCGAGTTCTGGCTTGTAGCAAGCATATTACACCCTCAGTAATCTATGAAAGGTATTGATTTAAATAAAGAACGCAAACTGTGCATTTTTAGTTAGACATATTCCAGGTGTCCGGACTTTGAAAAATGAATGTTTTCCATCGAGGGTGAAATTTACAGATCCGGACAATAAAAAATCTGATTCGCTAAACTTTAAAAGAAAAAATATGACTAGTATTTAGTGAGTAATAGGAATAAATATATTTTGGTATTATTTTCCACCCAGTTTAGGGATATAATAACGCTGAATTTACATTACGCAGCTAGTTGCATGCATGTTCCAGATAATTAAGGACGGTCGGCGTAGTCCAGCGGTAAGGCTCTTGACTCGCATTCCGAAGGTCGCGGAATCGAATCCCGGCGTGGCAAATAAATTTTAATTGATTAATTTGTGTTATTTAACAATTTATTCATTTAAAATAATATAAAGTATATTTGCAGCACGTTCCAGAGTCCACCGTTCAGAATTGAAACGTTGCTGAAACAGCTTTAGCCGTGTTTGGCGACCAGATATGAATAGCCAGGGACTTCCCACCCTCCTCTTCCCATCTCCTTCCGCTCCCCACTACCTTCAGCCTCACAACATACCCCAATTAGGAATGCCATAGTCTCACTGGCTCCAAACCGGAGCAGTTTTGACTCTTGTGCGGTATTCAAATTTAAAAAAATACATTCGTCGTATAACCTTCAGTATCAGAGGCCACGGTAAAATCAAAATTAAAGCTTTTTTTGCAATGCAAAATGTTGTTGTACACAACCCTCATGCAGTTGCAAGGAACACACACGTCCGCTCAGCTGAAATGGTTTCGCAACACTAGTAGCATCACGTTTTTCTCCTACGAAATTAGTTGCATACCACAATTTCACGATAGCGCGATTCTAATTTTGTGACGTACAACTAATGCATGCAATATAAAAAAAAGTTAAAATAGTATTACAACTAATTTCATGAAACAACTTGCGCGCAACTAGTAATGTAAATTCGGCTTTAAAAATTGTTAAAAATTAAAGATAAATTAAATTTAAGCAACCCTTCAAATGTATAATTCAAACCGATAATTAGCAAAGCCACATATTTTTTTATTACGTAATAACTAATGCATCATGTAATTTTTTTAATGTAAATTTTTAATAAAGACTAGAATAAATTTAACACACCTAACACTAAATTGCATGTTCATTTGAGATTACACATGTCATTTAGTTGATCATTGGGCGTGAAATAGTTATTCAAGATGACATATAATTAAACTATTATTTTTTATGATGTTTAGACATGGCATAACTATACAAACGATAAACAATATTTAAGTACATAATAGTACCGAGGCGCGACGTTTTAATGTTAACATTAAATTTTCTATTACCATCAAGGTGCCCACAAGACTACAAGACCGGAATTAAAAAAAATTATATTCTATTTTATTTTACGAATATATTTTATTGCGTTGGTATAGTGAAGGGTATTGTAACATGTCATTCTTATACACTTTTGTGTAAATTATAATTTAAAGTTTAATAAAAAGACACCAAATGTTTTATTGCGTTGGTATAGTACAGCGTATTGTATAATGTCATTCTTATACACTTTTGTGTATTATAATGTAAAGTTTAATAAAAAGACCAAATGTTTTATTGTGTTGGTACAATAAAGGGTATTGTAAAATGTCATTTTTATACACTTTTGTGTATTTTAATGTAAAGTTTAATAAAAGGTCACCAAATGTTTTATTGCGTTGGTACAATAAAGGGTATTGTAAAATGTCATTCTTATACACTTTTGTGTATTATAATGTAAAGTTTAATAAAAAGACACCAAATGTTTCATTGCGTTGAAACAGTATAGGGTATTGTAACATGTCATTCTTATACACTTTTGTGTACATTATAATTTAAATTTTAATAAAAAGTCACCAAAAACGTCACGGGCGTTGGCTGGTGTGACGTATTCCCGAAAAAAAAACACACACAAAAAAATTACTTTTGGCGCAAATGAAAATATGTCAAATAAAAACTAAATGAATAAGCCGTCACTATAGTTCATTGTTTCTTATTTCTTTCGACAGTAAAAATTGGTGAAAATATCATAAATATATCTGCTTGCCCTCGAAACTAACTTTTATTGTTTGTGCACGACGTAGAACGCAAAAAAAAATTCACTGACACTCCCATACAATTCAAGTATGTGAGTGGAATCTTTTTATTTATTTATGAAATTGGGAAAACCATCACGTGAGTATTTATGCAGTTACAGGGAGGTGATTGGTAGAAGGTAGTTTGCTAAATGCAGTTAGTTGCGTAGCCTTCCTATTTCCTACAATATAAACGGCAGGCACATCCCACGGCGTAATTTCTACCTGTTCGCCAGCAGCAGTTTTGCCTTATTAATATATAGTAATTGTGCACGATTGCACACTATTGCGGAGTGGCATTTGTGTGCCGAGACCATAAATATATACGCTATTTTGTCATTTTCAGTTGAAAAAAATCTATATCTGTTTTTACTTACGCCTCGTGCGTTTATTTTCAAAATAATATCACGGTGCAAAGCATCAATCAATCAAAGCAGCGAGATAATCAAACCGTCGTCACGGGTCACCAGTCACCAGTCACCATGTAAGGAATCTAATTATTATTTCTTAAAGTATATCGAAAGATATATTTGTAGACATTCGATATGCTAGAATCTGGATTCTAGATTCCAACACGTGGGAATAGATAAATTCATACGGAACTAATGCTACATATTTTTGTGGAGTGAAACTATGTACATAACTTAAAAATTCATCGATTTTTAATAATTACCTATTACTTCAAAAAAACATCAAATTTGCTGAAATAATATTAGGCTCGGGGTCGGAATCTAGGAAACCTTTTCTCTGGCTCTTTATTGAAACAGCAAATTTATTGAAACTTTGCATTTGTCTCAATAATGTGATGGGTTGCAAATTCTAAAAAAACCTCACAGATATATTTCACTCTTTTAATAAATAAACACAATAATATAACTTTGTTTATTATAATTGTATATTAACACAAAGTGTTTGCTACATGTGAAAAAAATCTTTTAATAAATCTTGAATAGAAATGGGATAGGTGAACGTCTTAATAATCTAGAAGCTCTTGAAATTTACATAATTCGCTTCCCTGTACCTATTTCTACCCCTTTTTCTTATCTACTTTCCCTCGCCCCTCACCAAAGTTGATGATCTTTCTCCCTCTTCTATGTTACCTTTAAATACACTGATTCTCTGTGATTAATTGAGTATGTTTTTATATAACCCTGATGAAGGTTCACCTTAAATACAGGCATTTATGGACTATAAAGTGGTATTCAAACTAAGTTTTTTTTTTCTAATTATTACAAAGTTTAAAAGTGCTCTCCTAGGCTAGTTCTGCAAAAAATGGTTAAGCTGAAATTAAGCTATCATTACCCACGTGAGCATTCAAATGTAGCCAATGATGAAAAAAACATTGATACAATATGGCGCCATGTCATTTTAACGCAATGAACAAGTAAATAATAAATTTAATTATAATGGTAAAATAAAGATTGAAACATCAAACAATTGTAAATATTTCGACACGTGCTTCGATTCCTGGCGAAATCGTTCTTCCACCTCCCTGTGCCTCTGCCTGCAGTGAACTCAAGTCATAGATTATCTTGTAAATCTTCCGTCATTCTGCTGACATCTTCTCGACCGTTATGTTTTAGGGCGATCGACATCCTGTAACAGAACCGGTGTTCGATGTTTCAACCCATTACAAGGGGACAATTTTAGAATAGACCAAATAAAATTTTAAAACAGATAATTCAAAATACTGGAAAGAGCATTGCAAATTCATTTTCAGTCTTGGTCCTCAATAGTCACATTGCTCCCTGCAATATAATAATACGGCACATATTCCGCACACAATATCGCTTTTACAGAGATAATATCACCAGCCAGCCTGATAATTAAACCACATAGCTTCAAAGACAAACATGACTACACAAATAACTGGCTACGGCAGCACCACCAACCTCGCGCGGTAAACGTTCCGCAGCATATCATTATTGATGATACCAGTAAAACCACCATAGAGCGATAATAATTTAATATAAGTAGGTATTAAATTATTTATACCATAATGCATTTGTGTTTAGAACTAAACCACGCCAAAAGCGTTTGTGGGTGCAAATTAATTAGAGACACGCTAAACATGTGCCCAACAGTCGAGCATGGTTCACATATGCCGCATGTGAATGAGCATGTTTTAGGATTCATTTGTTTCCTTCATTCAGCAGAACTTTTCTGCGTCTTTGTTTTTCGGCGGTATGACCTGATTGGATACTCCATCGGGGTTATGGCATTATTGTTAGAAAAATATTTGTACGAATATGTATACAGGATGTCCACTCAAGACGACTGCAGATATAAGTATATAGACTTTTTGGATTAAATTTATTCGAAGCCTTACACCTCAATCTGTCTCTTATCAAAGGATGAAACACATTAGGGAAGATAAATGTTCTAATTTATTTATTTATTTATTTACGGACAAATAGTCCATTAATAACATAACAATAACACGAATTAAAAAAAAAAGATGACAATGAAAGGAAAGTACATAAAAATGAAGAGTATTGACAAATTATGATAAAAAGAAAATATAGAAGACTATAAGTCAAAGCTTGAAGATAAAGACTTTAAAAATTACACATTTCGTATCGGTTGCCGAAAGTCATTTAGGCTAACAACAAAAAATTCAATGCTTTGACTTGCGTTAAACAAGTCTCGACATTCTGGATAAAGGAGAATGATATCCATAATTAGTAGAATGTTGATTGAGGAACAGCAATTCATTATTTCGGAGTCTACGGGAAGGGATGTTAAACTGGATGAGTTGTAACAGCAGCAAACGAATCAAATCCTCGTAAAAAAATAAATAGCAAATTTTACCGCATATCATAACATCTTGCTTTTGCTTTCCCAAGCATGATCATCATATTATTATCATTGAAATGCATACAAGATTAAAAAATGGCATTTTCTATAACAAAGGTAACCAATTATGTCCTCAGCGTGCAAAGTGTATCTACATTTCTCTAATAAACAATAAACAGTTAAAATCTCAAGTAACCTACCAGATAAGTATGGTCATGTATATTTTTTACATTTAAACGCAGCATCACGTTCATTGGACATATAGTTTTGTAGGTGATCGATGAACCGGTGGATGCAGTCTGTTAGCCATAAGTTGTTATAATGGTTGGTCTGGTCTGTAGTAGTAGTGAAACAGAGCATTCAGCGCCCTTCAGAAGATTTTCACAAAAAAAACGGCGATGTGCAAATCATCCAAATATTATTATTATTTTGTTATATACTCGTAGCCGTATAACCTCTTTGCATTCTTATTTAACAAATAAGGACGTACAGCAGATATAATCCTTTGTGTCAAGGATCAAGAGTGGGGTTACTCGTGTTTTGTATATGTACCCTTTATGTAATTTCTTGTAGGTAGATACAACAATTGCATTTGGGTGGGCAAGCTGATTATATGAAAACATGTGCACGATCTGATTTAGGTAGTGCATGGTGAGTTCATGAATCTAAACAGAATGTTCATATTCCCTAGTTCCTCGTGACAACACGCAATGGTCTGCCATCACGCCACACGGGCTACTCAGTTTGAGCATGTTTTTACTCTAATGGAAGTGAATTATCTCCTAACGCTTATTACTAAAACGATTTAGATGTACCGGACCCCTATTATTATTACTGGTACAAGAGGAAATGAAAAAAATGTCCAATCAATCTGATACCGCTAAAACACAAAAGACATTCTAGTATTGCAGGTAATGAATAGTGTTGCCTACAATCTATACAATTAGGATAATATTAATTAAGTAACTAACTAGCTACCACGCGATTTCTGGTGGTAATCAGAAAGGATAGAATACCTCACACGTCTGATCAGACTTAGCTATTGTACTATTCTCATATTTATTTATTTATTTAACGCCCAAGGGGCTTTTACATGATTGGTAATACAATTTTAATATGACATATAATTTTGAAACTTAAGAAATAAAATAATATTAGATAAAGAAATGCACACAAGTCATAAAAATACATGAAGCAGAAACTGAAAAATACAGTAATTTGAGATGTTGACAAAAGTACAATATGTGTTTAGGAATGGTGTTGAAATAAATATTTTACATTATCCAAAAAACTCGCCAAGTTGATATTATATATCAACATCGCCCAAGTACTGATTTCCCATAGTGTGAAATCATTGTATCGGAGAGTGGGCAAGTAGTTACGTTAGTTACGTAGTTACGCTAATGAATGCTGCGGTAGAATACTGTATTTTGTCACATTGTTACTGTGGGTATTCGTAAGTTTATGAGTTGCACGAGTTCACAACGGTCAAATTTAGAATTTAGTATTTTGAATAAAAAGGTAAAATCGTTTATTTTACGTCTGTCTTCTAATGTATGTATTTTTAGAATATTTAATTAGAAATTATATTTTAAGTCTCCTAGTTGGATATTTAATTGTAATTGGATATTGGATATTTAAGTTTATAAAACGCAGAATTTTTTGTATTCGCTCAAAGTTATTAATGTGAATTTTGTAGGATGGAGACCAAACTACTGAGTTATATTCAGTTAGTCTTCTTACTAGAGATACGTATAATAGTTTAATGGCTTGTAAGGGATTAAAGTTTTTATTCCAAGACTCAGGGTTTGTCACCGGGTTTTTATTAATCTGTCACCGGGTTTTTATTATTTAACATCCTAATCTCGATTGTTGGTGCATACATGCGTGATGTGAAGTATTCCTACGTATTCATGCGTAATATGTTAATATGAATTCATTTTATGTTCATTTTAAAAATTGGAACTGATTATTAAAACATAACTGACAAGCGATTAATTAGGTAGGTACCAAAATATTTAATTTTAATAGTTAAAAATAATAATCCTGTATTCGAAAAGTGTATTTTTTTGTTTGCATTTTGAACCGATCTAAATCCGAATGTTGATTTTTAAAGTTTACTAACGGTGTCTGTTTGGGCGATAAATTTCTGATTGTCTCTAATTATTTTTTGATTGGCGATGATGCTGAGGCAAATATTTTGTACACAGTTCCAGCTTTACAAATCCTACAATTTCACGGGCCTGCACTAGTACTCCTATATCATCCAATGGCTTACCCAATTTTGTTTTCTTGGCCTTCCTTATTGATAAGGTCTCCACAACCTTCGCGTTACTTCTTCAAAGACCAGGTGGGTCCTTCTTTCGAATAATCTCGCTAAAAATTCTATTTAATATATATATTTAATAATTAATAGTTTTACGTATTCTTAAAAGTTTATTTAGCTAATGGATTTAATTGTTTTAGGCCGCCTGTAACTGATAGAAAACATTTTATTTTTATTATTGTTTAAATTATATCATTGTTACAGTAATAAACATGGTACTTTTTCAAAAACAAAATACTGATTTATATATTTTCAAGGATTTTTACTCCGATTAAGAGAGCTAGCTCTTGAGCTTGGTGTAGGAGTTATTTCATCATTATATAATAAAGTGTACAAAAAATATAATCTTTCGTACTAGAATGTTGTAACGTTAAAAATTGTAATATGGCATAAAATGAAGTTATAGCATTTTGATTGGTGATGTTATGGTTGTTAATTTTTTAAGAACAATTTGACCTTTTTCTTGAATGATACCAAATCCGTTATTTTTTACTTCTTCGGGAAAACTATTAAAATATTTTATGCCTTTGTAAATTTAATTATTGTGCATTTATTGTATTGAAAATAGAGGAATTTGGATATTATGTTTATGCCAAAGATGAGTTAAGTTTAAATTGTTTGATAACATTTTTTTAATATTTGTAATATTGAATTTTTTTTATAGAGGTCCTCAAATTTTGGTACTTCGAAAATTTTGAACAATGTTGCTGAAGGGAATGTTGGTTGTTTTTTATTTAATTACTTCAATAATTAGTTTTTTTTACCACCTTCACAGGGCTTACAATTTTTTTATATGTACTTCCTCAACCAATGATTCCATACTGAATTAATGATTGGACTAGTGCATAATTGATTTTTTTTTAGATTGTTTAAATTGAGAATATTTCTTAACCTTATAAATATAAAGATACATTTCCTTTGCGTTTGACAAGTGCACATATGGGTCTGTTCTATTTCATATGTTTGTCTACAATTACATCCAAGTACTTTATTTCAGTTTTATGGTTTACTAAGGTACATGAGTTATTACAGACATCTTTTGTTATGTATAATTATATCAATATTAGGGCAAGATTTGAACTTATTTATTAATTATTACTCTTGTTTATTTTATGATATTTGGCCCGCTTAGTAATTAGAAGTTTGATAAGAGACTGTGCTCAAAGATATACGCCAGAAAGCTAATGAAGGATCTCAAGATATCGTTCCTTTCTTAACAACGAGTTTCTAACTGAAACATCAATATGGGTTCTGGAGAGTACTACTTTAAAATTTAATATCGCATAACATTGCCGAGTCATATGGAACCTTGTTTTTCAAAGGGAACGATTTCTTACACTAATTATTATTAGCAAGAAATCTTCTGTATCTACCAAAAAAATCTTGGGTTAACTCAGGAAATACCTATGAAGAATCCTAACCACTCCTTTCAAAGAACGTCATAATAATTGCAAAAATGTTGTTAATAAAAATTTTTTAAATCCTAATGGTACTACTGCTGATTTCTTGGCAAAACAAGGATAATCCAATCCTATTGTTACCTTCTTAACCAGTATTTCCCTCTCCGACATTCTTTTCCACCCTCAAAGTTAGACACCGCAAGGCTTGGGAAGAGTATTGGCACATTGCCGGGTAATCCAAAGAAGCCTGCTAAGCCTCGGTACAAAGAACTATCTCATCAAAACCATGGTTTCAACAAATTCCCAAATTTTCCAAAAAAGAAATTTCCTCACTTAGAGAGAATCAGACATTGCTTCGTTCCCTCTCATTTTTTAAATTCACTTGCTTGATTCCCTACAGATTCACAGATTGTACTTTTTGGAAACTTAAATAACGTTCTTTTTAGTGGTCCCTCTCTAAACAAAAAATATCCTTTCTTCTCTCTTGCCTTATCTAAAATTGCTTGCCACCCATTGAACATCTCATCTCATGTACCTATGTCAGAACTCGTCTCCAATCTTCCATATAATTATGAAATTTGTCAATTTAAATCAAATTCTTTATTACTAAATTCGCCTTCCCTCTCTCCATAATATGTGTAATTTAATAAAATTTGTATAATTCAATAACTTATAATTTAATTTCTCACTATACTATAAATAATAACAATGTAAACTTTACCCGCCAAAACAGGGACATCCCTAGCATGGCGGATGAAATAACATAAAAATCTATTCAGTGTACAATGTACAAAGTTCTTATAATAAATAAATAAAATAAATAACGAAATTTTGGGCCTACACCCTCAAAGGGTGAAAGAAAAAAACAAATATGAAAAAGAAAACTGTTTTAATATCGTGTTAGTATGTTTGCATTACAATAATATTAATCAAAAAAGCTGGTCACAAATGGTAAAATCGTTTAAATAAGCGGTGGTTTTTCCACTTCCGGCGTATGCTAGTGATTACATCAAGTGCACCTTATTATTCAGTTGTGTACAGCCATTGTGTCATTCCAATGAAGTCTGTCTTTAGAACAGTCAAAACTGCCTAACAAACGAGTCCCAAATCTTCGGCCCGGGAAATTTTAGGTTCTTGCATACAAAATTGTTTTAATGACACGTCATTTGGCTGATTAAGACTGCATGACATTGTTAGGAGATTTGAAACATGTTATTATTATTTTATATCAACAGAAAGACAAAGATTTGAAAAAAAAACTTAAAAGTTAAACACGAATTACTTTTTTTTGTATTAATTTTGTTGTTTTCTTACCTTAACTCCACACAAGAGACCCTGAGAATAACAAATTAACTCGGGGACATATCACCTTTTTAAATCTGTGTGGAGGGTCTTTTTGAGGAAGTTCTAGAAAAAAATAAAAGATATAAGGGCGGGTAGGTGTTCAGAAGTGACGTATGTCAAGATCTGGACAAACCTCATCCCGTGAACCTGGGCACCCTTGGTCAAAGGTGTCGGTTATCCAATGATTGGTTTCCGGGGCAGCGGTAGCTATACCTAATTCTCAAAATGTAAATGTTCCCAGAGACCCCAAAATCTACTCATTCGGCTGTAAAATATTAGATACGTATTCTGTACCTACGAACTTTCGCTTTTTTTACCCGGAGGTACACAAAGGTTAGGTTAAAAATACACATGTGTTTGAAGAACAATAACCACCAGAGCCTTTAGACAGTCACTTGAAAAATCTTTTAACATCCCAGTTTGTCAAACCTCTTATGGGCGAATTAGTTTTACATACAATGCTACTAAGCTATTCAGTTTTCTGTCTACTGAAATTAGAAACCCTTGATTACACCTAATAAACTATCCATCAGTATTTCATTACATATTTTTATTTATACCTACTGAGCATATATATATGTATACTATGTACTGCACGTATGCACATTTGACTAAGTTTCACTTGCCCTTTTTTCTTATCATTTATCACTATGCCTTTTTGTCAAAGTGCAATTTAATTGCTTCAAATTATTCTCATTTCGTTTTAATCTTCTACATTAATTATACTTGAATGGTATAATTTAAAAAATAAATTCTGTTTTTATTTTTATCTGTCATTTTCATAACACTATGTAAATAAAAAATTTAGCCAACAACCACTTTCAAATTGCCATCTCAACACAGGCGTTTCACACCTAGTGAGATGGGCAATACGTCATTACTGTAATTAAATATAATATTAAAATAATTAAATAAAAATAAAATTATAGCTCTCAAATTTTAAGGGATATAAATATACGCGTCCCTGTTAAAACCTCTCAGCTCCACAATCTTTACCCCAGTGACAACCGTAACACTATCTTTAATTATTTTTTCAAAAATTTCTATTAACTTATTATCCTGACGAAGAAAACATAGTTTTTGAAACATGTTGATATTGTTAATTAAATAGTGGTTACACAAGGTTATTTGTTTTCATTAAAGTAACACTATCATTCATATATCTCACCCTTGATCGTTTTCACCTAATTGCCAATATTGACCTCTGTATTATGCCGTAATGGGCTATCTCCTTCCTTAGCCAACGTTTCGGTCAGCCTAACAATCTTAATATCTGCCCTGATCGTGGGCGCTGTAACATTGTCCGAACGTTGGCTATGATATCTACACCGATAATGGATACTGAAAAGCTGTTCGAAAAGTTGTCAAGAAAAGAAGTAAGTGCAACAAGGTATAATACCCCAAAAATAAATTACAATACTATTTTAAGTTGTCAGTTTGTCCAAAAAGTCCAATTGAAACAAACAGAAATTTGTGAAATTATTACAATATTTCTTATTGTTATAATCTAACCACTTTATCTCATTCTGTTGCAGTTATTAACACAATTATAACCCCAATACTTCAGATATATTGTCAGGTGTATGGAAATTTTGCTGTGAAAGCAGTAACGAATAGAAAAAAATTTAAGGGAAGTTGCGATAACCTGAACTCTTCAGATCTATAATTCTTTCAGCCCTTCCAGACTATAACTAAAGTCATTCCAAGGACCGTTTCGATTTTTAATGGTGATGTAATCTCCCTGCAATTACGATAAAGTCTTATTCATGAAACCAAAATATTAGGTAAATGCAAAATGCTTGCTATCCAGGAGTAAGGCAAGGAGGGTGTACAGTGTACATCCTCCATCCTATTCAATGGACACATACATGGACGATGTATTAAATAGCCTGGATACCAGAGCAAGTAGTCGCATTAATAATTTACGCCTAAATCACATAGCTAAGCGGACGACATGATTCTCCTAGCTCAATCTTCCTAGGGTTGAGAATATTCTAAATCTGTGAAAAATATGCAAATAACCGCAAAACGATGTGATAATCCAAAGAAGATGGAACTAATCACATTCCATCACGGAAAAAATCGAGAATTTACTACCCGTACAACTTAATAAGGTAAATGAAAGTGACTACATCTAAGAACATAATATACTTGGACACATCATTACTAAAGACCGGGACGATGGTGATATTGTACGGCAAAGGAGAAGTATCAGTGTACTGTATAATATAATTGCCTTATGATTTTACTGAATGAATCTGGATTCTGTAGGTACCTTCAACGTGTGGTTAAGTCAATTGATTAATTAAATTGAAAACTGTATCGCACACCTGAAGACACAAATTTATATTAATATATTCTTCCGAATGAACGGAGCGGTGTCCACAATTCTGTTGCTACCCGTCACAGTTTATGATTTCCGTTTCAGTAGTGGTGGGTAATTAGTTTGCCACGGCTCGGGCCGGGCGGCTCACAATGGGCTGTTCTGCCAGAACTGGAATAATGTGGATTGTGAACGCTGAACAGAAAATTCATAGAAGTGTGATCTTTTTCGATTTGAAAGAAAACAGCTCCAGACAGGCCAATGATAGAATGTAATCAATTTCGTTGTTATTCGTGTTCACAATCAGTAGAATCACCCAACCGTACATATAAAATCTGGGTGATGAATGAGACTACATTACAGAGTCCATGCTGCCAGAATACGATTATTGAGAGGAGTGGGTTACGAATGGGATGGAATGAAATTTTCCACGATCTGGCATGGTCTTTTCAATGGAAACGTACTAAAGTGCCAGAAAATAAACTTCCATTTAGACTAATTGCAACGATCCCAGAGGGAAGACATCCATTGAGCCATCCGAGGCAAATTTGGGATAAGCAACTCGAGAGGCTGTTCAAGGAGAAAGACTGCTAACGTAGCGCAGGCCAGGTACGTGGGAGAAATTTTATCGAAGTGATGCCCGACCCGATTAATACTGTAGAAACCAAGCAAATCGTTGTAACTTTACTATTAAGCTGAAGATACATTTACTAAAATTATGCTATGGGTGTAATACGTATTGTAAAGTGTAATAAAAAAACGTTATTCCACTCTACAGCTGAGGATATTAGCCTCTTTTCAATTTCAAGACTGAATTTCAGGGTTCATGAGGTGAAATTTGTCTGGGTCTCGAAGGTGAATGACCAAGACACACTGAACCCCAGATTCTTACCCACCCCTTAAATCTCTTTCCTTCCCAGAACTCCCTTCCCCTTCCTTTCCTTAAAAAAACCCTCCACACAGCATCCCCAAAGATGACATAGGCTCTGTGGGATTTTTTTTTCCTCAGGGCCTCCTGTGTGGAGCTCATGTAAAAATATAATTTATTCCAAGTTCCATCGCCCTCTGTTAAACTCACCGCTCGTCAGCGGTCTTGAGAAATTCTTCGATCCAGATGGCCGTCCACCCAGATAATTGGTGGACATTTACTTCCGAATTACGGTGCAGCGTCTCATCAAGGGGCATGCACTAATACTATTATGTATGTTGACCTTCTCAGAACAATGGAAAAAATATGATATGACTAATATATCCTGAAGTAGGGAAAATTCGAGCTTACTTTGGATATACATGACACGCCCGAAAAACACTTCTCTCGGTTTTTCTTTCCTGAGATTATGGAGCATTAGATATTCGAGAGCGTTATGAATGAACCAGCCTACAATGGATGGAAACATGAAAAGGACCGCCCGGCGTATGTGGTCAGCTGGTATTGTTTTCCATAATTTTCCTTTCATACGTATGACGTCTTTTCTTCTGAATTCTCCTCGCATGCAAGACAAATCAACGTATTTACGTAACGCGGATACGTTGCAACAGAGACGATAAAATGACAGGCGTTAATCGCGCGGAATAAGCATAATTGTATAATTGTTTACTTTTCATAAAAATGGAATCCGTTTGCGGGATGATTATAATAATTGCGGCAATCAGCTTTGACGATTATGCTGAAAATGAAAGTTTTTTTTCCTCACACTGGCAAACGAAAGTAAATATCTACCTATTTATACATTATAAACTAATAAAACTCCAACTCCAAATAACTTTAGCATATGAGACCTTTCTGGCTTGACTTCATTTAACTTAAAGTGATCCACTAGTCCTGTTAAAATTCGAAATTGGAATCCCCGCCTCTTTTTGGGAGCGGCTTAAAAATACTTGAAAAAACCTGAGAAGAAGCTTTTAGAAAGGTTGGAAAGGGTATTTTAGAGCTGTTTTTTACAGTAAAAAATATTAATACTTTTTTTACGAATTGTTTATTAACAAGGAAATTAAAATTGAGTTCACGGAACCAAGCGACGCAGAGTTCAGGGACGTCTATTCGCCACTGCAGACGGGGCGGAATTAATGCAAGATGCACAAATTCGTTATTCGGACGGCATAAGGTTTAATTTTCAATTCCAAATCCGTTGAACGCCGCCCATTTCAATTCATATCGAAAAAACCAGATCAAAATTGCTTTGTTTAGTTTTACTTTGTGAAATTCAGGCACAAACATTAAATTGTTTTCCGAATATTTTCTAAAAACTTAATTTGTCACATTATTTAACAAAACTTTTTCCGAAAATGGATTCGTTAGTAGAAGATTTTGGCACTTGAAAGTACTTTTTTTATACTTTATTTTTTTCTGATTTGAAAAAATACTCGAATATTTTCAGGGCCAAGATGTGTTCTTTTTTTTTTTTTAAATTTTTTTATTTAACTTAAAAATGGTACATATTATAGTAGTACTGATCTTCCATTAAAAGCCTGTGGATGGAAGAAGAGTTTACATTTTATTTATACATTTAAACAGTCACGTGTTTCACATATATAATTAGTACAGTTAATATAAACACATCGCAATCAAGACCCTTTAACTAAAACTACAAGACATTCATGTATTCCGTAAGAGTAAAAACAAGTATAATTTTTAGTTAGTATTTTAACTTATTATTATTATAATAACATTATTTTTTTTTTTTTTTTTAAAGTTAAAAATACCCTTTCCAACCTTTCTAAAAGCTTCTTAATATTTTCGTAATTACTTTTTTGTTTTTTCAATTTGATGTTTTTGTAAATTGTACCGTCTTTCCATGCAATGTCTTTACGTATAAAAATAGTAATATTCTCTCAAATGTAGTTTCCTCAGAAGAGCTACATAGTTAATACTCAAGAATTGATTTTTTTAAATGTGTCCTAAAGGATACGCCGGCGAGGTAAATAAATCTTTATTATGAATTTGTGAAGGGGCGCGGGTTGAGTTAATCTTCCAAGAGTTAACCCCTATTCTCCTATTCTGTCGGAAGGTCAAAATATTTCCGCAGTGCACTAAAATCTAAATAAATGGAAAATTTATGAAAGCATTCGAAAACGAGGGATGACGTCGAAGGGGGAACGCGGGGGGAAGGGGACGTGGGAGGGGAACGGGGACGCACGGGAAAGGAAATGCAGAGAGAAATAATTTATCTCGTTGCATTGCAACGCATGCCGGGTACCAGACAGTAATTAATAAAATATTCACAAAATGTCAAAGTTTTAATTTTAGATTGCGGACGGCAAATTTGGTTTCAGAAAGGTGGATGTACATTTTAATTCTTTTGTGGTTAACTTTTAGATTTGAATACACAGCGTGATGTTTTGTCTTTTCAAAACCGTTTAGATCATATTTTTCACTGTGATAGTAAAAGAGACACAACGATTTCTATGAGACCTGTGTTTTTTACCAATTTTTCTATGAGTTGTTCCGACAAGCGAACAATAGGATAATTTCCTTTGATTTGATTTCCTTTCTCTTATTAGTTTATCATATTTCTTGATCCAATTGCAAGGTTATTCAACTATTAGATCTTCAATATGTTCGTTTCCTTCATTTTTATTTCTTCTTGTCTCACGCGGCAGTGAAGATAGTGGTCGTGTGCCCCCGGAGGGAATGGAATCCCTCCCAATAATAAAGGGGGGCTCTTATAAAAAAGTCTTGAATAGGGCTTTTGTCCACAAAACTGGTCGCTTCCCAACACCGCTAATTATCTCTGTCCTCAATGGAACCAAGGGACACCTTTGTTGAGGCTAATTATAGACAGAGGACCGCTACCAACGAAAGAAATTTAACGTCATTGTCCTTCTGCCCTTTTTAGTACACATCTCAAAATTAAAAAAAATTGTATTTAGCCAATAAAATATACGTTAAGAAAATGAAGATAATACGGGTGGTTCTTAATCGAAGTGTGATACAGTTAAAAGTGACCGAATTTGAAATCGACACCTTGGCGCAGTGGTCCGTGCGCTCCCCCGGAAAGAGAGAGGTCCTGGGTTCGAGTGCCAGCGGTGCCAATATCTTTTTCTGGTTTTTCTGTTTCCAGATTTTCGATTGAGTTTCGCTCATAGTGTCTTCATTTAATTATTTATTTTTTCAAACAATTTAGCAGGTTTGGCGAGCATTTTTCTTTAGAGGAATTCGTAATAGATTTCGTAACATTTAACACTTTTTTGCACATGTTTAATTCTCTCCTCGTTGAATTTCGTTCAAGCGTCGGATTCATTCTAGCAGTGTAATTTTGGAAACCATATTATTTTGGCGAGAACAGTAAATCAAATTTGGGTTAAAATAATTCACAAACTTAAATTAATTAAAACGTTTATTTAAAAATTCGGACAGAGATATCGGGAACCAGATAGGTGGTGCTCTAAATACTTAACTATATTATTTTGCCTACTACTGACAACCTTATTACCTACCTTAATACCTCTTTGCCTACTTACAGACATTTTTTTCGGAAATAACATTAATATCTACATAGTTCCCTGAAATAAAATTAATATCTACATTAACCCCTGCCATAGTTCACCCCGAGTGGTTCGCTACGTTTGGTTACTTAGCAGGGGTGCACGAGTTCACAGGATGAGGTTTGTCTAGGCCTTGGCGGCGGATGCGTTTGCTCACCTACTACGTGACAGGCCAGAGACCTTTTGTTTTCTCTAGCCGGACTCTCTTAACCCTTCGTCTTGCACCGCAGTGGAAGGAATGGATCCTTATTTCTGTCACTCCTTGATACATCGACCTCTAGATTCCTACCCACCTCTCATACCTCCTCCCTCATTCCTAAAAAGACCCTCCACACAGCATCCCCAAAGATGACACAGGCCCCGAGGGAAATAGTTTTCCTCAGGGCCTCCTGTGAAAAGAGAAATGTCTAAATAATTGACATGGGTATTAAAATATTTCATTCTCTTGCAATTGTTTTTCCTAGACTGACTTACGCACAAACCTTTATTTTTATTTATAATGTAAATGTAAAAAATGTTACTGAGCAGTTTTGTAGTATAATATATCATATCATTACAGATGTATATACATACACATACGTAGGTAATATTATGCATGTGCATTGTTACGTACAGGACTGTAGACTGTAGGTGCTCATTAATTCGTTGGCGGTTTTTGCTCTGCGCTCTCCATAGAAACCGCAGATGGCCGCTCTAAGGGGTGTATAAAACACTAAAAACAGTCATCACATGTATTAGTCCGAAAGAGGAACACGATATGTCGTTTACGATAACACACCCCAGTTATCGCCCTACGGAACAGCCGCGGCAAGGGAAGCTCCTACCCACTTCCCAATAATTAGCGGTCCAAGGGAACAAACCCCCGATAATATATAACAATTTATCCAACATTACGGGTGTCCGGACACCAGTGGAAACAGACGTCTTACAAGGGAAGAACATCTGATATCACATCGCAAGATTGAGGGAAGATACAGGTCGCGTAGGGGGGCAAATTGACTAGTAAATTTATTTATATAAATACCCCCTGAAGGGCCAAGTTTTTTATTATCATTTCCGCCGTCGCATTTACATGTCGTTTAGCGCAAATCTCGTTATTTTGTTGTCAGTACAACGCTTTAAATTAAAATTCGGTTTGAAAAACTGACGTTGATTTATAACTTTTAACTTCTAAAAGGAAGTTTACAAATAATAATGGGACCTTACGCATAACAACTTAAAACAAAAAATCAGATTGTGCAATTCATACGCGGTAGAAGTGAAACTTTCAGAAAACTAAAGTAGACAAGAGTGTGGAGACTAAGAAACAATTTTTTTATCACTGTGAATGATGATTTATTCCATATTTTGTGGTCGAATTCCAGTGCACTTTTTCCTATAAATTTGGTCATCTTATAAGATCAAGTGTTTTCGCTAGATGTCGCTTTTATGTGTTTTCTTTTGCCTGCTCATTTTGGAGTGGTTTGAAGATTGGATGTTGATTTTAAAAATTTTTTTCGAAGGATTCAATCCTTGGTCCGCTAAATGTCCGGCCGCTGAGGTTCGTCAGGCGCTTTCGCCTCAGAAGACTTGGGTAGGACTGAGAACCGAGTAATTAAATAAACATTATATTGCTATCTTATTCTCTCGCAGGCTAAATCTTATAGAGATAAATGTTTTTGCCTCTTTTTTGTGTCGCTCGTTTCCGTTTCATCAAGTTTCAAATTACAACGTATTTAAAGAAGTTTTCACTTCGAAAATCTGATAACGTTCCCCAAAATAATATGTGTTTCTTTAACTTTATTTAAGTGTTGTTGTTAATATAAAAAATTGCAATATTCGCCTAATCAAAAGGTGATAGTTTCGTAAGGATGTATCTAATAATCTGTGTGTTAAATTATTTCCTTCCAGTGCTAGAAATAATGTCATAAAATTATAATTTTAAGGCATGTTACAAAACAGTATTTTAACTATTTTTTATTGGTGTTTTCCTAAAGGTGTAGCAGAGCTTTGGTAATGCATTCTTATAAAAGAATATCCGTTTCAACACACCGTGAACGTGTAATTAAATATTATTTACAGCACTAAGCCTATTACATTAACAACCTTATTTATCTCGATATAAAGAATCTATTCGGAGTGCCGTCATATTTTACAAACGTCTTTTCATTTTATTCATTCCCATAAACGGAGACCATCAGCACAATACATACCTACATAATTTCAACGGGAATAAATTTACATGCATTAACTTAACAAACTCCCTTGTAAGACAGTAAAAGAAGTAAAAAATGTAATCGAAACTGATTTCACATACAATAAAATGCTCTAATTATCCACTGCCGGTTGTTAAGCGATAGAAAACTATAATGTGCTTACCAGGAAGACCTCACAAAATGTTTTATCTCGTTCGGCGCAATGTATTCTAAGTGAGACAGGATGCAGTCTAAGCGTCTGACACAGGTATTTTGTTTGCCTGTTTGTAGGGTACGTCCACCAGGTCATAATAAGTTAACAGCCGTTTTATTAAGGACAATTAAAACATCGTTAAGTGTCCTTCCCTCCCTTCCCCAGGTGTTGGAGGCTCGGGGTCCCCCACGTGTGACGAGGGACGGTCCTGCGTATCTCCATCCTGAATCAGCGGTGTTCCTGAATAATGAATAATAATTGATAAACTTAAAGATTCATAAATACTCACATGTTGGCGAATCATTAATCATCGCGGCTTATCAATTTCATCTGTATTCAGTTTGTTCGAACGCATCTGTTCGGCTGATTGAAAGGAATTTTTGGAAGTAAATTACCTGACATCATGTTTCTTCTTTATGGCGTGGCATTGCGATGAGTATAATTAAGGATATTCACTCCTTAAAATTAAACGTGTGACAAATCTGACGTGTTAAAATATTAATTATTAATTTAATGAAAACAAATAACTTTGTGTACACCACTATTTAATTAACCATATCAACATGTTTCGAAAACTATGTTTTCTTCGTCAGGATAATAAGTTAATAAAAAATAACAAAAGACAAACAAGTATATACTAATTAGAACATAGACAAAATATTAGAAAGGAGAGGTGATTAATTACTTAAAATATCATATCATAACATATCATATCATAAAATTTTAACATTAGAGTTAAGGAACTTTTAAGATGTTTAAATAATAATGTTATTCAGAATTTGCAAACCACATTTTGGAAACAGGTCATTCTTTTGATATTAATAAAGGTTTAAAAATTTTACACACTAACACAACGGGTATACAATTAGATAATTTAGAAATTTTAGAAATTATAAAAAGTGTTAATAGTATTAGTATTATAAATAACCAAACGTTTTTTAAAAATAGCCATCTTTTAAACTTATTTTCGTATTAATACTTATATTTATAATAATTTATTTTGTTATTTAGACTTCTTGTTTTGTTTTTTAAAAGATTTTTTATTATTTTAATGTAATTTTTTACCCATTCTAAAATAATTTCTATATTTTATTTTATATGATTGTTTTTTTATGAAATTTTAAGTAATTAATCACCTCTCCTTTCTAATGTTTTGTCTATGTTCTAATTAGTCTATACTTGTTTGTCTTTTGTTATTTTTTTTTAACTTATTATCCTGACGAAGAAAACATAGTTTTCGAAACATGTTGATATTGTTAATTAAATAGTGGTGTACACAAAGTTACTTGTTTTCATTAAATTAATAATGACGCCACAAAGTGAATTTGCGAATTTTGAAGAAATATTAATTATTATTTTCTCGTATATTTTCCTACTTTTATTTGTATGATGTCGTTCAAGAATCAATACGCGATGCATTTATGATGTCTTTCACGAATCTTTTTTATGAATTCGCAAATCGGAAATATTGTTGTGGATTATTTCCCAAATACATTACTTTGATTTCTTAACGATTACAATACTTTATTAAAAATTGTAAACCTCCTAAGCGCTATGTTTTCAGCACTGATATTTAACCCAACTCTTGTTAAATTTAATATATTTTGGTAGAAATCAATCACTTTTTGGCTTAATATGTTACTGAAATATAACAACGACTTGTTCGCAAAATTTGTTTAATTTATTAATACCAACCGGTGTCGCTTAACACAAGCATCATCAAGGAATAAACTTAACTTTAATTTAACAAAATATCTTAACCACCTCTTTAATTGATGCTTTGACGCTTTCGACATATGACCTGCATCGGGAACCATTTAGTGATTAACCAACACCCCTGCCATAGGTCACTCAAAGTGGTTCGCTACGTTTGGTGACTTAACCGTTGCGGGTGCCCGGGTTCATTAGATGTCTAGGTCTTCGGGGCGGATGCGTTTGCCCACGAGCCGGATAGGGAGAGACTGGCTGAGGGAGTCCTTTTAACTCTTTCGACCCATCGCTTTGCACCGCAGTGGGATGAATGGATTCAAACATCTGTCGCTCCTGGACACACTGACTAGATTCCTATCCACCCCTCATACCATTTCCTTCCCATTCCTTCCTCTCCTTCCTTTCCCTAAGATGACATTCCTTCCTCTCCTTCCTTTCCCCAAAGATGACATAGGCCCTGAGTGAAATTGTTTTCCTCAGGGCCTCCTACGTGCAGCTACTGTAAAAAAATAAAAAATATTAGCTTTAACCGATTATATGCACATTATCTGTCTCTTTCCCCCTTGTTATTATGTTATATATTAATTGCATATTATGTCACTATTCCTTTATTCCACTCACTCTATGTGCATATAAGTACACATAAAATATATTTTTTATTCGTCTAATTTGTAACTCGATGATGCTTGTGTTAAGTTAAACATATCGGTCTGAATAAATTAAAAAAATTTCGTGGTTGTAAATAAAATTATTATTTGATTTGATTTTTTTTTTTTTTGATATCTTCTGACTAACTAAGCCTTCCAGGGAAACAATAAAATACCTGGTTTTCGTAACAAAATATAATGAAACAGTGAAGGTTAATAATACAACATTTACAGATGAATAATACAATATTAAATTATATGTTATATCTCCTATGCGATGCTTCTTAATTATAAAAATATTCTACATAAAAATAAAATTCAGATATCTCTCAAAAACTGGAAAACTTATAATAAAAATGTCCATATTTATTACCGTTCGGTATTGTGTATTTTGCGTATTTTTGAGGATTTGTGCACGGCGACGGCAACGGTAGATGACAGATCCTATAATGTAATCTACGTTTATTTTTCAAGTTATTGTTTGTATTCAAACCGATATGCTTAACTAATCGCTTAATCGAACTTTCTAGGTCAAATCGAGCCGTTTACTATGATCGATCTTTTCGTGTAACTGGCCCGCTCATTTGGAATAAACTTCCCTCAGCCCTTACTAATATCCAGAACTTGGCTGAATTTAAACGGGCTTTAAAAACAAATTTATTTAAAAAATCGTACCTTTCATGAATCATAACTCCTTTTCAATATAATCTAATAAGCCATGTTCTTCAGGTTTCCGGTAATTGTTTGGTTTCGGTTGCCTCTTTACTGTATTTTTATGTTTAATGTGCACTCCGATTTTTTCTTATTTCTAAACGAAACTGCCTCCTATTCTATGTTATATTTAACTCTTAATGATTCTTGTTTAAGGGCAACGTTATGGTTTAGCATTATCTATTGTCCCGTGCCAAAACAACGCCGTTGTTTGTATAAACTGTATAATCTTTGTTTCATAGTTTTTGATAAATTTTGTAAGGACTCGTAAGGAACACTATAATAGGATTACTCTTAAGTTTATTATAGCTAAACGCACTTGAAGTGAAATTACACAAAACTGCGCTATATAAATACTAAGTTATTATTATTATTATTATAGTTCCAAAATATTATTTTTTCTCTAATAGCAACCATTGTCTGTGTACCGATATGATAGTATAGAGCATAAAGAGCATTGTCTACGTACCGATATAGAGTATAAAGTAAAGATTTCTTCGTATGGGTCCCGGTATAGTTTCATAAATAGTTTAAAAAAGCATTATGTAAATCGCCCATAACTCGCGACCACTGGACTCAAAACATTCTTATGTACGAGGACCTCCCTCTCCGCAATAGTGGTCGTCAATTTTTCTCATCTTCCGTTAATTTTTAAAATTTTGTTTTTCTTTCAGTCATTTTGAATAAAAGTTCCCCTTTGAATAAAAGTTCCCATGTAGAAAAATCAAGCACCCCCTGTCCATTCTATTCCATAAGCCACCCTTCCTAGATGCATGCTCAGTCATTGGTAGCTCCCCTGCCCAGGAAGTAATGGCAGAAATGCTACACACCCGCGTGCACCCTCCCCATTGGTCAGGACCGGCTTCACGGCAGCCAATAGGGGACCGAGAACTACGATAAAAACGACTAATTAATAATTGATTAAGTCAATGGTTTTTACATGGTAATTTTATATCCCGTAATTACGTTTACGAATACGGAAAACTAGTGGTTAAGGCTCTGCTTGTTACGGTAATTCCAAAAAAATTAGGCAAGAACGAATAATATCCTCCCCAATAATTATTTAAACTCCCTAATTTCCTTTTTTATGGAATATATTTGTGGAAAACTGGGTTCCTAGGTACATAGTCTAAATTTTAATTAATGCATTATAGTTTCATACCAAATATAGATACAATTATAATCTACGTGGAACGGACGCGGCAACGCTTAATGATTAGTTCTTGATATCCGGGATAAAACGGTGATGCGAAAACTAAATGCAGTAAACCACAATAACAGGATCAATGCTTGTAACACGATATCATTTCTACATATATGAAAATAAACGTTACTACAATATACTTATCTGCCTTTACGAAGGAGATTGTAATAACAAGCTTAACAACTAATCACGAAAATACTTTTTACCAAGAACAGAATTTATTATTATGAACATAACCCAGAACCTTTCGTCTAACCGGGTGCTTTTACCATCAATACGTACCAATCCAGCCATTGCCACCTTCCATCACACCGTTAGAATTGTCAATCAATTTTACCATACCGTAGGAAACTACCCCTTTCATTGGAAACAATTGTTCTAAGAACTGGTTTGTAAACTAGAAAAATTGAATATTGTCGAAAAATGTATGTTCATTTAGACTTTTGACCTCATATATGAGGTATTTATTGATATGGAACGTTCCATACAAATAAAATCGAATATATTTATCCGAGACGCTTTTTAGGTTAGAAACCTGTTTTTAGAACGATTGTTTCTAATAAAATGGTAGTTGCCTAAGGATATGGAAAAAATAGTCGAAGATAATATTATTAATTCTAAAAAAAATTAATTGTGAGATTGACAATTAGACGGTTTGATGGAAGGTGGCAATGGCTGAATTGGTAAAAGACGAGAGGTTCTGGGTTCGAGTCCCAGTTGCGACCATCATCCTTCTGTATTTTTCTGTGTTTTGTTCTCTTTCATATTTTCGTTTAGATTATTAGTGTATCTTCTTTTCTAATGATTTTATTTCATTTTTTTATTAAATATATGCATATTATATTAGAGGCATTGCTGAAAACCTGCTGCATTCCGGGAAAAATCCTGATTGTATAGCTGAGCAGTGACCCATTTGTCAATAGAATCAATTTTATAAAAAAGATGTATAAATTTGTGAAAATTTTATTGATAAAAATGTTAATCATTTATTATTAAGGTATCATTACAGGATAACGAAATATTAATAACATGTTTCTGTGAAATATTTGTAAAGTGATTCTTCATATGTTTGTGTCTGTATGTTGCTTCTGTAAAATGTTTTGTAAAATTTTTCTTCATTTATTGTGTCTGCATACTGTGTTGGGTTGGGTTTAACTTTTCAAATGTACCAATTGGCGATCCCTTAATGAGTTTTGATAACTCATGGGAATGCAACTTCGTTGTATGTTTTATTTAATAAAAAATAAAAAAATAAATAAAATAAAATAAAATAAAATATTTATATTGAGGGATCAGTAGGATTTATCGGTTCCGTCAAAAGTTCTATCGAGCCGACCCCTCTGACATGAAAATATCTGGAGTCGGTGAATTATTTTCCTATTTGATTTCTGGAAGGTTGAAATGTTGTTCTTGTATTTATTATACTTATACAGTGCATTGCATAGCGTGGATTGACTAGATGATCATTTGTGGAAGGGTTAAGTTTTTCCTGTGTGGAAGATTTAACCTGGACATAAAGTCAAAAGAATAATATATGCTTTTTGTGGAAACTAATATCCACAAGATGGGCACCAGAAAACATTAAGAAATTTCAGAAAACCAACAATCGGGTCCTTTTATCTCTGACCATTGTCCGTCGGCAGAAGATATTATAATATGTCCATTCCTAAGTTAATATCTACATAGTGAGTATTGAGTAGCATTCCTTCGTATCGCATCATCACTTATAAATTAGCCTCATTGATGGGCGGCTCGCGGCCGACGTGGACTAATTCCCCGGACCAATATAATAATAGTCATTCACCAGCGCATCACCCACAATCGGCCACTATTGTGGACTCCGTGGATTTATCACTACAGCGAAAGATATCACAGTAGAATCACTGTTAATGGAAGGTATTTTCTTAGAATATTTCGATTTTTAATACTGACGATTCGTGGTGGTATTCCGTTATAATCTATATATATATATATAAACATCAAAATATGCTGGCTTGGGTTTATATGAGGATGTCTATGCGTTGCTAAACCATTCATCCGATTGCGATGAAACTTTAGTGATTTGATGTGCGGATTTTTATATACAATAATGAGTTCTAGCATCATGAAATTATGCGTTGCTAACCATTCATCCGTTTGCGATAAAACTTTGGGGATTTGATGTGCGCATGCCCGCGATGGTTTCTATATATAATAGTGAGCTCTGGCCTCATGGAATTATATGTTGCTAAACCGTTCATCCGATTGCGATGAAACTTTGGGGAGTTGTTGTGAGCAAGCCCGCGAAGGTTTCTGTATATACTGGTGTGCTCTGGCATTACGAAACTTGTATAAAAAATTGCGATTGGTAGCACGCGAGCGGTTTGAAAACTGACCGGGACTGAATGTACGGATTACGGGAGTGGGAGGGGAACTCGGGAGGGAGGTTCGCGGGATGGGGGGAAACGGGAGAGGGGAGTGGGGAGAGGGAAGGCGGAGAAGGCGGAGTGGGAATGCGTGAGGGGAGGGGGACTCGGGAGAGAAAGGGGAGGCGGAAGGGGAACGGGACGAATAGGAAAGGACACGCAGGGAGAAAATTTTTCTTTATTAAGTGGCAAAACAACGTGGGAACTCCCTAGTTATTAATAAAATACATATAAAACTTATTTCCATTTAATTTATTTGTGACCTGAACCGATTTCACCCTGTTAAAGTCATCTTCAGATTGGTACAAACAATTCTTATTCTACAATTAATATACATAACATGCAGGGGGAGAGGAAGGGGTGTAGTCTACAAGAATTTTATTCAATTTATATGTCTTTCATTATATTAGTATTTTCTTCGTATTCATCGACATTCTACTGACAAAACCGAGGCATTGAATTGTATATTATCAAATTAAATAAAATTTGTATAAAAATGTCCTAAAATAAAAACTAAAACAAAACTCTTTTTAGTTGCAAGATTAAGAAAGTGGTTGTATTGTTTGTCCAATAATAACTACATGTAAAATATTCACAGATTGTTGCCATTAAACGGGGACATTGCTGTATTCATCTCTGGTGAGGTCCTTTAGCCAAAGGTTCATGCTCTCGAAGAAGCGAGCATCCAGTAATCAATCTCATCGTCTAACAATGGAGCTCCAAATAAGTTCTGAAGCATGAGCATTGCGTGATGTATGGACTCTGATGGATACTATCAATCAATCCAGCCAGAACTTCTTCTTCTTCATATTCTTCTTGCAGAGCTATTACATCTGAAACGCATTATCGAACTTTATAAATTTATTAATAGAACTACTTTCGAAGAAGCTCCGAAATCTACGAGTTGAACACTTTCCAACAGCTAAGAAAAATATAATAATTTTTAGTGCATATTTTGCAATGTTTTGTCAAAAATCCTTTACAAAATACTGTTCCGGCTATGTAGTGCTATATTTATCACCAAATGAGAGTACCTCATAGTTAAATTACATTTTCTATTATGGTCTGACCTACATATAATATTATATAAACAGAATTAGTAAGAGAGAACACCGCGCTTTCGCTTTGCATTTTAAAGTTTATATTAAACGCACCCGTATAATTAAAAATAATTATTTAAGTATGACAGAAAACTGCTAAACAGTTCACCGGGTCAATGTTTGTCAATCGGTGCTTTTTTTGTTCAAAATTTAAATATCTGAAGTTTTTTTTTATTATTTCTACTCAGGAGGCCCCGAGGAAAATAATTTCCCTTAGAGCATATGTCATTTTTGGGAACCATCAGGCTGCTAATGAAACGAATCCAAAAATATATTGTGTCTATGGAATGAAAAAACAGTGAGACAGCACACAGTTAATATAATCTAACGTAAAATTAGAGAGAAAGATACAGATAATGTGTAGCCAATATACGTACATGTTAATTATTATATAAGCTCCACATAGGACGCCCTGAGGAAAACTATTTCCCTCGGGGCCAATGTCATCTTTGGGGACGCTGCGTGGAGGGTCCATTTAGGAAAGATAGAAAAGGAAGTTGGGAGGGTAAAAGATATGGGGAGGGTTGGAATCTGGGGGTCAATGTGTCAGGGGTGACGGTCATATGAATCCATCCCTCCCACAGCGGTGCAAAGCCATGTTCTGAGAGAATCCAATGGAGAGATCAAAGGGACTCCCTCAACCAATCTCTCCCGATTCGATCTGGCATACAGCTGGTAGATGGACGCATCCATCGCGAATAGCCGGACTAATCTTATTCCGTGAATTCGGGCACCTCTGCTAAGTCACCAAACGTAGCGAACCACTTGGGGTGACTTATGGTAGAGGTGTTAATTATCTAATAAATGGGGCAGCGGTACCCACACCCGCCTTCCAATGTATTATGTCCGTCTGTAAAATTAATATCTGAAATTCTTTGATCTGTCTTCAAAAACAGTATTATTTAATTTTGAGATATTTTAAAAAACGGAAATATGTTCTATCTTTCTAACTACCTACTTGCTACCTTAACTAATATTGATAACTTAATGACTCAGAGCTAAAAAACTTGCAATAAAACGCATTTCATCGCAACTATTCTATAATAAAATCTTTGATAAACAGGTTTTATGTTTGATTGATAACTTACTACTACAGATAGCTGTTAAACCTAATTACTCAACTTATAAAACACAACGAACTGGTATCGTATGGCTTTCGACCAACTATCTATTAAATAATCAAATTGTATCATACTATTTAAGTCAAGGTAACCACTAAATACACCTACTTATATAAAACAAATTAATTAAAATCATTTAGACAGGCATATGTTTAAAAAGGACATTTACTTTAAAAATAATATATTAAAACAAAGATTCGACAACCAGCTCTTCCAATGCCGAAGAAGCTCCAAAATATACGGGAAAAGGAATGGGGTTTCCACCCCCGTTGGACTTAGGCATTTAAAACAACAGATGATGATAATAATATACAACAATTATTGCTGTCTGTTAGAATACAAAAAAAATTATATTAAGAGAGCTTCAACCAGATTCACTAATCCAGAAAACCAAAAAATACAATAAGATACAAAAATACTACAAAGAAAAAGCTATGTTATTAAATATCTCCACTTGTATCCATCGGACTTGTTCAAGAATATTTGGCCACCTCTGTTCATGTTGCACGGGTTATTGCGTTAATTTGAACCCATAGTGCACACCTCACTTAATTGTGGATATAAATCTAAATTTATTATCTCTTGTTTGAAAATTCCAGTCAAATCTCCTCGACCGATGGTAGATCGCACACGCCCAAATCTGGAGGTACCTACTTTACAGATACAGTGTGTCCTGAAAGACAATATGGTAATAAACATCATTCTGTTATCATAATTACTATTAATAATAATAAATGAAAAATGTTATCTTGAAAGTGCTACTCATCACACGATTTAAAGCTTGCAGGACTGCACGCCACCCAAACCGATTTTTAATTTTTTATTAGTTTCAGTGGCAACTAACATCAATAACAATGGCAATTTTCAATGGCCCAAGAAAGGGAATTTAGTTCGGCTGAGGGTTTTGCCCACAAACGATTTGGTTAACAGAGACCCTGCATGCAGTCATGTAAGTAGTGCTTTAAATCAGATGGTGAGTAGCGCTTTTTACAGTCCAATCTTAGAAATGTTCCCACCCTGGTAGGACTACTAACGGGACACCACCACCTCAGGGACACGTGCAGCTGTTGACAGTGGAAAATACCAATATACGCAAGAAATGTGAAGATGAAGATTCTCCAATTCGACTATGATACCATAGATTGGTATCATTCATCGTCTGCTGAGAAGGCAATGTCCCGTTAGTAGTCCTACCATTCTCCTCAATTTGTTTTGTTCGTATTGAGTATTTGCGTGGTTCTTCTGGATTTGGTAGGTTTATGATTTTCAATCTATACATGGATAATTGTATGCAAGAATTGAAAGAGTTGGGATTGGGTGCGAAATTGAGTAATCTGAAAGTATGTTGTCTGTTGTACGCTGATGATGCGGTGCTGATTTCTAACACTATGGAAGATTTATAGTCTCTAGTGTCTAGGATGAACGAAGTATGTATGAAGAATGAGTTAATGATGAATGTAAGTAAGTCTAAAGTCATGGTGTTTGAAAGAGAAAGTACGAGAACAGTGTGTGATATAGTTGTGAACGATGAATACTTGGAGCAGGTGGATGAGTTTGTGTATCTGGGTAGTATGTTTACGAGAGGTGGGAAGGCTGATAGAGATATCGAAAGAAGGGTAAATGCCGGTAACTGCATTAATGGAGGACTGAATGCCGTTGGCGCTAATAAAAAACTGTCAAAAGGAGCGAAACTAGCAGTCCACAATGGAGTCCTGGTACCTACCCTGATGTATGGCAGTGAGGCATGGAACTGGCAGAGGAAGGATGAAAGTAAACTGAATGCTGTAGAAATGAGATCCCTGAGGCGTATGTGTGGTAAAACCATGTATGATCGTGTGAGAAATGTGGAGATCCGCAAAGAATGTAAGGCTGATGTAAGCATAATGAGTAAGATTAAGAAAGGGACCCTCAGATGGTTTGGGCATGTAGAGCGAATGAACGAAGAAAGTAGTGTAAGAAGAATATATGACGCAAATGTGAATGGTAGAAGAAGTCGGGGACGCCCAAGGAAGACATGGCACGATCAAGTGAATCAGATACTTGAGTCGAGCCATGTCAAAAGCCAGAATAATAGAAGAGTATGTATGAGACGATGTATGAATGTGAGTGAAGCAAAGAGTGTGTGCCAGGACCGAGTTGTTTGGCGGTCCGTTCTCTCTGCCTACCCCTGCGGGGAAACGGCGTGATGGTTAGTTAGTTAGTTTATGATTTTCTCCTTCCGGTACCTTCTTCCATTCTTCACTGATACCTAGTCACGCCTCCCCCTCCCCACTTCGACACCTAATGTGTACCCATAATAATATTGTAATATAAAGTTAGTTAATATTTTGCACTTAAGAACGAACTATTGTTCCGAAACCGATCGCTATAAATTTAAAAAATATTTTATTTTAAAGCACAGTAAAATGATTAAAATGGATAACCATAAAGTTACAGTAACATTAAATAGAACTTAAGAAACTTTTACGTCTCCTAGTACCCATGCATGAAAAAAAAACCGACAAACGTGATAATAGAGCCTCAATCAATACGTAACATTTCGTGACTTTTGACCGATAGCCTCTGGTAGTGTATTCTTTATCCAAAACCTGGTAGGTACTACTTAATTTATTACTATAAATATTTAAGCTTCGGAATGGCGGACCTAACCATTCACCTTATGAATGATTTGTTGATGAATATATAATAGTTTTTGTTGTTGAGTAAGATAGAGAACAATATTCAAAGACACGTCAATACTTCAAACGATTTTTTTTCTTTCACCGAGAACTTTGTGATCACATCTGGTGATCTGATGATCTTTCATTTATTAATATATTTATACTGGGTTTTTACAGATGTTCTCACTCAAATGAGAACAATCCAGTTAAAAAAAACTCAGTTAATACAGAAATGGGCTAAAAATTACATAAATCAATCAGTCAAATTGTACATTTGTAAATTTTGAAAGCATTTAAATAAAAATTAAATAACAAAACAATTAGAAATAGAAAATTATAAAAATACAAAATTCACTCAAATAACAAATACCTAATGTAAATAGAGGCAAGAGACGGAAGAGACATAATTAGAGATACAAGTGATACATCATATCATTAGCACAAAATTATCGACAAAAATATCTACTTCAGCACACTCTAGCTTAACGAGTAGCCGACACATTTGGGGCAGAGGGCTAAAATAGGCAATATTATTTTTAAATGCATTCAGGTAAAACATGTTATGGCGTCTTAAAAAATGGGTATTGAGAACATTTATTTCAATATAGCTAAGTAAACATCAGTCAATTGCCTTCTTATTGTGTATTAATTTTGACGTATCAAGTCGCACGTCGTATAATCTAAGAGGTTTATGTAATCCACATTTGAAAGATAAGATCTGGTCGGATTATGTTGAGATTGATTTATCAAAATAGTAGTATGAAATACTAGTATTTGAAGAATTTCTTTCTCTTTTCGTTCAGGGTTGGTTAGTTTAGTTAAATAAATGAATAAAATTAATGGTTAACCTCTCTGGTCTCCAGCACATTCTATCAAATTATTTCCGCTTTGCAAATAAAATTCAAATAAATGAAATATTGCTGAACGTATCCGAAATCCAAAAACTTTTTTGAAAGGTGATGAAAGATATTAAAAATAATATATAAGAAATAAACACATAATTTTATTTAATGTAAAAAAAATTAATGCAAACGTAAAAAGTTTTTAAAATGGCTCACCTTACGTTTTTTCTATCTTAAATTACTGATAACGAATAAATTTAAAAAAAATCAGAGTGTGCAATTCACACGCGGTAGAAGTGAAACTAGAAAGTCGCCAGATCTGATGTCGCTTTCGTTTATTTTAAAGTGGTTTGAAGATTGAATATTGATTTTACAAAAATAAAAATTTTATTTTTTAATTTCGTAGGATTCGAACCTCCGTTCGCTTGATGTCTTTCTGTCCGCCGAGATTTATCAGGCGCTTTATGCCGATGCGCTATCCGAGGCTCGTTCGGAGCCGTGAATTCAGCGCATTATATTAGAACCGAGGACCCGTCAAATAATAAATTTTAGTGACGCACTTCCGTTTCATCCGAATTTCAAATCACAACGGGGCTAAAGAAGTTTCACTTCAAAAAATAAAATATTTTATTAGAAAAATGTATTTTAAAAGTTATCGTCACCTCACTTTTTCATCGCTTCATGTAAAAAACAATAAATACAAAATTCACAAAGCTTCATAATTTTTCAAATAAAATCTAAATTGAAACTTTGGTTTTATAGAGGTGCACATTTTAATTTGTCTGTGGTTAACTTTTAGATCTGAATATGAAATGCGACGTTTCCTCTTTCTAACACCGTTTAGATCAGTGATTCCCAAAGTGGTTCAGATGGACCCATAGGGGTCCACGGAAGACTCCACGGGGGTCCACGAAGGCATGAGAGAAAAATGGGGGTCCCCAAGTTGTAAGTGGGGGTCCACGAAAAAAATCTGGTTTCGATAGTAAAGAACAAAACTGTTGGCTTGGCTTTACCTATCAATAAAGGCAGATAATACACTACTCAAAAAAAAATTAAGGGAGCAAAAAAAATTCCAAATTTTTCGATAATTTTTGACAGGCTGTATTTTGATAAAAAATGGTCATATTGAGACTTTAAAAAAAGTATTTTGAAGCTTTAAGATTCTAATTTTCAGATTTCTTGGTAAAATTTTTTAGATGATAAGGTTCTCATGCAATCCTAACAGATAGCGCGAAAAAATAATTTTGAAAATAAAAAAAATAATTTTTTTTTCAGTTAGGCCGGCATACGGATCAGATAGCTTCCTAAGAAGTTTAGCGACTGTTACTTGTAAAAACTTACACCTTCGATATTCAGTACAGGCTTGACTTTACTTGTCAATGTAGGGAGGTACTATCTGCCTAAATCTACTCGTATTTCGGTGAAAAATTGTCACCCATCCCGTGCCCATATCCCATCCCGCCCCCTGTCTCATATCACATTACTACCCCCCCCCCCCCTCCGTTGTGACAGACCACAACTCCAGCGTTTTATTCAATATTCAGTACAACGGGTGTTGAGTTTTGGGAGTACGGTAGGAATGTTGCAGCAGGAGGTCCACCGAAACCAGTAAGATTGTGAAAGTGGTCCACGAGAAAAAAAGTTTGGGAACCTCAGGTTTAGATCATGTTTTTCATCATGACAATGAGGTAGAAACGACGATTTCTATGAAACCTATATGACTGTTCCCAAAAGCGAACAGATAAGCCAGAGGGGTTAAAATGTTTCTTTTTAAAATAAAATTAGATTGAAAAGAGAATTTCGCAATGAACGATACGGAAATATTCGTTTATTCAATTCTTGTTTAATTTTTATTTGAAACTGATACGATCCATTAATTGAATTTAGGTGAAATTTGTTACGATCTAGGTGGTCAACAAATAACTACATTGAATGTGATTTTCGTGACGAATTCAACAGCTATGCAAATTGGTAGTTTGTATTGATTATTATTTCATTTATTGTTATTTAATCGATTTATACTATAATAACAAAAATAAGTTCCGGTATCCACTTCTGTTGTATGGAATGAAAATGCTGGGTATTTATTACACGTAATGCAAAGTTACTTACGAGCCGAACGTTTATCGTGCAGAAATAAAAATAAAAGTTAGCTAAAATTATTCATGGAGTAAGATGGCGCGGCGCTGCGCCCACAGAGATATATTTTTCATTGCAGTAGGTAAAAATAATATATTTTTAAATTCTCTTGTAAAACGGCGCCGGGGGGTTATCTAGGCCGCCCGGGTAGTTACGTCACTGGAACTAATTACCTAAGATACCTCACGGCAAAATAAATGTTCTAGCACAGCAAAGCACGATAGGAGAGTTGGTGCTATTGAATGAAATTTCTAAGACAGTAGTTATTAACAAGAACTGACCAAGTCCAATGAGGTGGTTAATACAAAAAAAAAAATATCCGATTTATTTTTGGGATATTACGCCGTGTTGTGCTACCTCCTTCTTTAGCCAACATTTCGGACAGCGTATCAGTGTCTACCATCAGGACAGGTGTGTAATCTTTGGCTGTGAAACTCTCAAATCATACCAAAAAATGTATTTGTAAGAATCTTGTGGTTACATGCCAACTGAGAATAAAATCAACTCAACACCTCTTCGAAAAGTCCTAAAAAGCTACAAAAAAATAAATTTAAAATAGTCCTTAACCCTAACCTAACCTATATAAAATTAATTTTTTTTCATCACTTTTATTGTTTTCTGAGGTGGTTCTGAGTTGGTTTTTTTCTGAATTGTCCGGTCACCCAACCAAGTAAACCATATACTGGTTTTGGGCCATATCAAGGGTCTGAGGAACAGAAGGGATATGTATGAATGTGAATGAAGCAAGCAGTGTGTGCCAAGACTGGGTTGTTCGGCGGCCCATCCTCTGCTTCCTTACGTCTTTGGGGAAATTGTATGGTGCTTAGAATAATTTTAGTAATAGACCTTCGTTAGAGAATCTCCACAAAAGTTTGTGTTTTCCTAAATTATGAATGATCAACGGGCAAAAAGACGCTTAACTCTTTTGACTACCACACAAAGTGTGCCATTCTTGCCATCAGTTCTTTTCAATATTCAGCGTTGAAGAGATATAACACACATAACATCAACAATATATTATTTTTTATTCAATAAAAAAATAAAAGGAACACATCTCAAAAAATATACGTTCAAACTTCACCGTTCTATCTTTAAGAACAAAAAAAGTTATAAGTAACAAAAAAATTACTTTTTGTCACCAAAATGTTTGTGATCTGTTTTCACTGCTTTTGACTTTGTGGCTTGGCACCCTTGATGCTTCGACGGTTGTATAGAGCAATTCGAGCAGTTTTAAACATCTTCACAACAAAAGTTTATAAATCTCTAAATTATAAAAGATTTTTTTTTTTTATTATTTATTTATAATGTTGGTACACAACAGATAAAGATATGATAAAAAAATAAGAAAAAAAATACCAACCGTCCAAAATCGGTGTAAAACAATATATAGGTTCTTAATATTTTATTTTCACATATTGAAGTAATATTATTGTAAAACCACAATAACAACAAAAATTGTTTAAGTTTGGGTCAAGTGAAAACAACAAGAAATTCGAGAAATCCAATGTTGGTTAATGCAATTTATTCTAAGAAAATACTTTTTCTTTTCTCTCTTTTTTCTCTCTTGTTTCTTTTGCTTACGAGTATTACGTTGATTCGTTTTGCTTTAGTGCCAGAATTGATAAATTGGTTTGCATATCCCATTCACGTAGTTTGGATTATATTTATTATAATTTCTATTTTTATTGTGTAACTTAGTTTTAATGCGCTATTGTATATAATTAAGGCTTATTTTATGCAAAAGCCGTTAGGGCGTTTAAAAAAAATGAACCTCGCAAAGTTCTGGAGGCTATTGTTAAAAGCGTCTGGTATGCTTGTCAGTACAGTTTGTAATTTTGAATTTTTAAACATTCAACATTCATATTATACGCATATTCTTAAAAAGTTCTCTAATATAATTGTACCATTCGCACAAGAGATTGAGAGAAGCTTAATTTGGTTCTTTGGAAAGGAACATGGAAAGTTTCAGGGTTTCTTAGTAGACGGCGATTGATATTGATTTTGATTGTAGCCAAGAGGGAAAATTCTACATAGTTATTTATAATTTTATATCGTTTAATACGTTTCTCGTAGTTGGTAAGCAGGGTGGACAATCCGGTTCTTTAGATTAATGTGTATTTATTTGAGAGTTTACCAACTCCCAAGTTAGCCCATTTTCAGCGGATATTGTGTGATTGGATACCCTACGCTCTAGCGTGTCTGTGGGATCGATAGGTCAGAGGTGAGACAAGACTAATCACCCTACATTTATTATTGACTGGATTTCATGCCGACCAACAGTCCTCGATTAACCATTCACTGATGTTTTGTTAATACCACTCAAAGAAGCACTGCTTTTTTTATAACTACAAAATCAAATCAAATGAATAGATATTGTTTTTTTTTACTAAATAGTATATTATTACTTTACTTTAATAAAGTCTGATTCTGCCCACCATTCGCTTATTTTGTAATGCTTTTCTATTCCTTCATTATTAAATACAATACATTATTTATACTAAGTATCTGGGCGAAAATGTCAATTTTGTTTATTTATCACTTTTCCGTAAAATAAATCATTTACATAAGTGAGAGATTTAGTACCGTATTTACAAAATGATTAAGAGGGTATTTCACCATCTCCGAGTAAGCTGCCGATTACTGCTAATCATCGAGCAGCGTATTTTTTTCTGTTTCACCACCACTGGCGTCACCTTTAAAAGTACACACTTGTTTTTACAGCCATTTTAATCCGATGATTAAAATAACTTGTTAATCAGCAGTTTACTCAGATGTGGTGAATTGACCCCTAACTCAAAAGAAAATTACGTTAAAATATGTCTTGTTCTCTTTCATTTTTTCGTTTGGATTATTAGTGATATCTTCTTCTTTATGATCGACTGGAGCGTTTTTGGTCTTATTTTGGCCAATTTGCAAACACCGTCGAGCGTTCGCTGGCCAAAATGTTGACAATTTGAATAGGTATTTGAAACATTTATTGGAATTATTTCAAAAGTTCCCGCGGATATATTTCGATTAATGAAAAAGATAACTTAGTATTTTAACGCTTTGTTTCACATCTATTCTGAATTATTTGTTAATGACATTTTAGCGCAGGAAATTTCCAAATCGGACTCTCAGAAATCCAAGCGCTGAACGTGCGTTTCAACTATTCACGCGAAGCTTCGAGTGGTTATTCACATTGAAAAGCAGGAATAATGTTCTAGGAGTCATTAAATAAAATTTCCAAAGTAGGTACCTACCTAATAATTGATTTTGAATAACGATTCTCCACGCGTCCTGTTAATCCGTCAATCGCATCCCGCCCGCTGGAAAATATCGGTGATCACTTCGAATCAGCTCTTTCCTTGAGATCGGCTAATCCAGATGTCACCGCACAGTAGCCCGAACTTATCATGTTACATGGAACACAGACATGTTGCTAAAGTAGGTATTTAAAGGCGCCAAACTTCTATGAACAAATCAATTATCTGCTCACATTCTGGCCGACGAGTTTAAGAAGAAACCTAACCCCGGCTCAAATATGATGAAATTCATTATGTCGAACTAATGTGTCTACTTCTAATTCAATGATTTTACGAAAAACAAAATAATGCAATTTTTCATAAAAAGTATTAGTAGGTATTATTATTTTAGTTAACCTTTTTAAATATTTGCGGTACGCCCCTGATGAAAATATCCACTGTGCTTTAAAAAATGTTAAATATTTTTGTTTAGAAAGTTGTTAATATTGTTCAATTCCCGAAAGTCGTCAACGTAAAAGGATTAAAGCAAATATTCAATTATTAGTGGAAAGAACGCCAATCTATTGACGGATTTCAACAGTTAAAATTTGGCAAGTAATAAAATTAAAGTTTTTTTTTTTTATTATGCTAAGAATCAAACAGATATTTATTAAATGATAAACTATAATATATAAACAAAATATACAGAGTTACCCATTTTTTGGTAGATGTAGATACTACAATATAAACAAAAACAAAAAAAATAAAGAAAAAACAATACGAACAGTGAAAACAGTAAAAATGAGTACTTATCTATAATTTTTGCAATAAGATAGATTCAGTTTGATTATATTTATGTTTTCAAGGTAGGTGCAGCTAAAAATGTCGAATTCTCGTAGGGTGTCGAATGTTTTAATAAATTATGGGCATCACTTACATTCATTTTTACGTGTGGCATCACCGTCACCTCTCCGAAAAATATCTCGGCACCGCTCCGAGAATGACCGTGCAAATTATTCCGTTCCTAGCACTCGATCCAACCGCCCGTTCGCGTTTTGTACCTCTCTACCCGTTTCATACGTGAACACTAATTGTGTAAATTATTGAAATCTAAATTAAATGTTAAATCACTCAAATAAGAGTACAGTGTTATCAATCATCATCCAGTATAATCATTGAACACAGGGCGCGGCCTGAAAGTACCGCGACCCCCAGGAGCCTGACTATTCCTCATGGTTGAGTATTAATATACACTCGTCTGATGAGAAGACGGAGCACAGGTCAAACATCCTCCACCAGCTCCTCAGCCTCTGGAACCAATTCTTTCAACCTTGGTAATCCCGACGCTCAAAAACTACTTTCAACAAAAAATTTTGCCTACTTACTTTTTTACTTTAAATGCAAGATAACAACCATTTATTATTTATTTTTAGTCTGTCTGATAAGATGCGGAATCAAATTTAAAGTAAAACTTTACAAAACCCACCATTCACTGTTGAATTTTGACATGATTTTTAATTTAACGTTACCGTTAAAATTCATAAGTATATAAACAACAAACAAATGACAAATTGCGTTAGTTAGTCCCTGTAAAAAAATCAAAAAACATCTACACCCGCGGAGGTAGACTTCTAGCTAGATGACTTTAAAATATTCATACACCCCATTCAAAACACCATTTGAATATTAATACGGAGAATAGCTAACGCGGTATAAATTAATCATCTCGGAGTTTATCAAAAGTGTATCACAATACGGGACATAAGATCCCGCATGTTTATAAAGCTCAACACAAAACAAATTCCTGGTATTTGGTACAGGAGACACAATGCCGCCGGTGTGTAGCCCACTGAAGGGAGTTCTATCCACTTTGTGAAGGTTTTATTATTTGTGAGGAGTGAAGAGACACAATCAATGCATTTGATGTCAGGAGACCATGCATGCTCAAGTGGTGCTATTGTTGTAAGTACTTTAACTAACACCTACTGACGAGGTGAAAGGAAAAGCTCATTTAAAAATGCTCTGATCTTGATTCTGTTAAATCAAATAGGTGTTTTCATTTTGGAAGGCGATTAAGATTACACCGTCCCGTGAACCATTTATTGGATAACCAACATCTCTGTCAAAGGTCACTCCAAGTGGTTCGCTAACATAAAATGCTTTTTTTTCCCAGTAAAACTCAGCCAACAACAAACTTGAAAAATGGTACTTAGAAACCGCTTTAGAGCTTAAAATACATAAATAATACTCGTGTAATATTATTGTGAATAAGAAATCCCCAAGAAAATGCAAATTTATGTTTGGCAAAATATGTTTTCCATTCCTAATAGATTGAAGATCACAGTTAAATTTGAACCGAAGATAATAATAATAGATTTTATTTCTTGCAAATAGATATGTTACAGAGTTATAAAAATTATAATTAATGCTTTTTACAATCTTGTTGAAAAATGTAACATAGGTATCTTAAATTATTCATAAGCAAGAACCCCTCTCTCAGGCGAAGGTGAAGGCCTCCTCTAAAGAAATCGTTCGTGAGTAGATAATGTTCTGACGTTATAGGTTACTATGTAAAGCTCATCTTTTGTTTTGTTCGTAGGGTTAAGTATTTCTTGTGTTCGTGTCACTTCTTGTATTTTGAGGATGTTTGGAATTTCTCCTTAACATTATTTGTTAAAGTTAACATTATTTGTTTAAGTCAACATTGTTAAAGTAGATGATGTAGGTAGATGATTCTTGCATGATTTCTGAAAAGTGTTTTAATTCTCCAATCAATAAAATAATCGCTTAATAAAACCTGTTTTAAAATAACCACACAAGCAGAAACGCAATTCAAGTAAGCGTAGGATACGCCGCTGAACAAAAAAGCTCAGCGCTTTAAGCCGCAGCCCGGCTTCTTCATAAAAGAATGTTTTTGAGGAGCCGTCAGCGCGTTGAGCTGTCACCAACAATTATGCTAATCACCTCTGTTCTCCATGACAAAACATCCTCGGCCTTTGTCAACGGAGAACCCGTCCTGCCAGCGCTGGCGGATTACAATGGCTGAAACATCGTCGGGGCATGCTCCTTCATTCTAATTCAAGGTGGACTTGAACACATGAACAGGCAGCGACTCTTGCTTTCTGAATAATAGAAAACGCCAAGTCGACAAATCATAAAATCACTGTTATTCATAACTATTATTAGATTGCTCAGCTATCTAACTACTCGCCTATATACATAAGACGTATGTACATAAGACCATTTGTGCATACCACTATACCATTTTTGATTACGAATCTCAATAGTCAGTATCTACACAATCCAAATTTTAGAAATGATATCCTGACATGTACTGGAAAGGAGAAAATCAGTCTTATCTTTCAATTTTGGAACAGAAAGGCTGTCTTTTGTTTGCCAACAAAGTAAGCAGATAATATACAAAAGATTTACCAAATAGAAAACCGAGTGGGGAAAATGTTTGGCACTAATAATTTTATGAGTAGGCAAAGCAATGGAAGATCATTCGCACATATATATACATTATGACTTCGACTGGTCAATAAGTCTCAAAAGCATCCGGATAATAGGTGTCCATAGCTCCTTGCAACCCAGAACTACGAGGGGTGAAGAATTCTTGTTTAGGGTAAGCAATCGGCACGAGGTCACGATACTTAGCACCGAGAGAACGGCTCAAGAAGAAAAAATGAATATGTTCGACGCCTTATCGGTGGACAAATTATAATATGAATAACAAAAAATATTTTTCGTTTAATATTTAGGTCAAATAACAGCGATTCGTCTCGACCGTGTATGCTCTCAGCGTCTGTATGAAGTGTTTCCATCTGTAAAGCGAGATAAATGAGTCGTGTATCTGCTAAGACAATGCGACAGTCAAGGAATCACACGGTAGCGAGCATTTGTTAGCCAAACAAAGGAAAGCAATGGCTGTCCATTTGCATAAAACATGCAAAATGGTGGTCATTCACCAACACAATAGTGGCTTGGACCGCGAAGACGAAGTTCTAAAATTATCTCAATTACGGTAGCAAAACAAACATGAAGAACCTGGAGCACTTATTTGGAGGAATTATCCAAGAACCATCGTCTTAATTGTGTTTTAAAGCAAGCAGGCGCCGAGATATTTGTTGTAATTACTATTACGAGTCGAACTAACTCAAAGCCCTGGCGAAAAACTATGTATCATTCAGAATTTGAAGCAACGTTCCTTTGCCTCAAATGTCTTTAGATTTATCTGAACCACAATTTAGCAAGGTTCTTTCAATCTAGCCAAATCTCTTGCATCTTAGCTTACAATGTGATTTAGGTAAGTCAAATGTAAAGGTGGCCACCGTGGCTCAGTGGTCTGAATGTTTGATTCAGATTGAAGATGTCAACGATTCGATTCCCAATGAGGGAGGGGGAAAATGTAAATTGTAGTTTTTTGTAATATTCTTTTATGTTTTTGGCAGTCAGGGTGAGGTTGAGTCTTATATATCTGTTACGTTTAACACGCCTTAGATAATTGCTAAATACCTGTCAAAAGAATCATCGAGACAATCAATGTTCAGTCCAGATAAGTAAAGATAACGTAGATAAAAAGTTTTTGTTAAAACTTAACATTATGATGTAGTGGACTATTATACAGGGTGACTGGACAACTCGGAATAAAACCAACTCATAACCGCCCCAGAAAAGTCATTAAGAGTGATGAAAAAAATATATAAAAAATTGATTAAACAGGTAACATTAGGCAAGGGTAAGGGGCCATCCATAAATTACCTCACACGTATTTCATGACTTTTTGACCCCCCCCCCCCCTGTCACATTTGTGAGACCCCCTCCACCCTAGAATTTCATGATTTTTTGACCCCCCCATACCCCTTGTCAGACTTCTCTACTCCCCCCCCCCCCCCCTTAAGGTGTGACGTAATTTATGGATGGCCACTTATAGGCTATTTTAAAATTATTTTTTTCATTGTTTTAATGGCCTTTCAAAGAGATGTTGAGTTGACTTTATTCTCAGTTGGCGTGAAACCATTATATAGTACCTAAGAACCTCGCACTTAATATTTTTCTGTTTTAACTTGAAGAAGAAAATCAATTAACGGGCCCTTAATGAAACCTTGCGGAATGCTTTTTAACAATATGCTAGATGGGTACTGGGTAGCCTGGGTACCTTTTATATTATTTCAATAATATTTTTCCAAAAAAAAATTCCACAAATGCCCATTCCAGCTCATACAGATTCATCAGCCACCGTTCACAATCGTAGCTTTGAAATTTATTCAAATTGACATACTCGGTTAACCGAAATGCCGCCGGTCGGCAATCGGTGGCTTCCTGTATGACGTATATAGGTAATATTATACCAACTACCAACTAGTTGGAACTTGTCAGTGAATAATGGAAGAGACAAACAACATCACGTAGCTATCGGAACAATGACGGCTTCTAAATAGTTATCGATTCTAACTAAATGTTCTCGCTCCGGACCCGTTACGGCAATAAACTGATTTCACAAGCACCACATATCACTTCTCAGTTTTATGATAGCTGCTGGCAATTATTTCTATTGCCGTTTAGTTGAGTGAAAATAATATTTCATTTGATTTCTTTCTGGTTTCAATCAGATTATTTTAGGTACTCGTCATTTATATTAATCAACTCTAGCTGTTACGGAAATTAATTATTTTGATTACAATTTTAGTAAAGCCAGTTTTTACTTACAAATTCTTATTTGCCGCCTAAAGAACTATTTGGTTAAAATAATGGTTATTATGAGATAACACTGTTACTAAAATCCGATTCTGTATTCTAAAAATATTTTATTCGTTTGTTTGGTTGATTCCGGGATGGTTTTTAAAGAATCGAATCCTTACAAATTTTAAACTAAATACTTTATTATATATTAAGGAATAACGAACATAATAACAAACCTCCCATACATACAAGCCTAGCTTTTTATGATGTACATCTCATATATATAACAATGTTGTGAAATTATTATTAAATTATTAGGCAGGTTACGAGAAACCTAAATTTATAACTATTTTCTACTCTTCAAGTATACTCTTCTGTTCATATTATGTATATTATTATTTTCTGTTGTTAACCTTTTATAATGTACTCGTAACCTATAAACCTGTAAAAAAAACACTGATTATGTACTTCTTTAGTTATAAATCGTACAAATTTCGTTCAATAAATATTATTATTATTACGTAAATTTTAACTATTTTCTGTAAATGTGTATAATTGAATTTTCTGTAAAAGAATATACACGATTATATTTTTTTTTATTAAAATAGTATCATTTACGTAGAGTTTGGAATAATAAGTTATTTGTGGTTTTCATTAAATGGTTTTTAATGTTATTTTACATTAGCTCCACACAGGAGCTCCTGACGAAAATAATTTCCCTCAGAGCCTGTGTCATGTTGGGGGACGCTGCGTGGAGGGTTTTTTTTTTAAGGAAAGGAAGTTCTGGTAAGGAAATAGGTATGAGGGACGGGTAGGAATTTGGAGGTCAGTGCGTACAGGAGTGACAGACGTATGAATCCAACCCTCCAACTGCGGTGCAAGGCGATAGCTTGAGGGATTCTGGCGGGAGAGGTCAAAAGACCTCTCTTAACCAGTCTCTCTCGATCCGGCCCGCCGCGCAGCAGACGGGCAGACCCACCAGCCGCTAAGACCTGGACAAAACTCATCCCATGAACCGGGGCATCCCTGCTAAGTAGTAGGGCACACCAAACGTAGCGAACCACTTAGGGCGACCTATGGCAGAGATATATCCAATAAATGATTCCCAGGGCGGCGGTACCGATACCCGCATCTCAAAATGTAAATACATTATAAATTATTGGAAAGTCTAGTGCATGATTTGAATGGTGAGAATTTCTGAAAAAAATAGAAACTTTTAATCATAAAAACAAGATAGATGCATTTTTGTGAAAGGGACCATTTGTGATATTTTAATTATTTCAGCACAAACATTCCCACCGATTTCATTCATTTGCAGCATTTCTGTTTTTTATGCCTAATTGTGAGAAATATTTTTTTATCGTTTTGAAAACTCCGAATAATGTAAGTTAGATATACGACTGTGGATAATTGGAAACTGTTATACATTTCGCATATCGTGTAATCATCTTGCCAAGCATTTTGCTTCTCGGACAGGTCAACGGAAGCATCTCTCAAATAGAAGATTACAGGTTCACATCCGAAGCTTTTAAGCTTGATTTATACACAATACACGGAGGCGCCCCAAACTGTGCCGGAATATTGAAGAATTGCAAAAAAATACGTCTGGGTAAAATTCGAGTAAAAGGTATTAAATACCTAATACAATAAAACACGTATAAAACTTATTTCCACTTAATTTACTTTTTGACCGTAAACGGTTTCAGATGGTTGAAACCATTTTCAGGCTGGTACAAACTATTTTTAATCTAGAGTTTATATACATAACACGTGGGGGAAAGGGAGGAAGTGGTCTACGAGGATTTTATTGAATTTATATGTTTTTTTTCATATTTGTTGCCATGCCGTCTTTGACTATTGGAATTTTAGTTATTTTCTATTAGCAGTAGACAAACCAAGTGGTTCGCTACGTTTGGTGATTTAACAGGGGTGCCCGGGTTCATGGGGTGAGGTTTGTCTAGGTCTTGGAGGCGGATGACCAGGACACACTGAACCCCAGATTCCTACCCACCCCTTAAACCCCTTTCCTTCCCAGAACACTCCTTCCCCTCCTTTCCTAAAAAAACCCTCCACACAGCATCCTCAAAGATGACATAGGCCCTGAGGAAAATTATTTTCCTCAGGGCCTCCTGTGTGGAGCTCATGTAAAAAAAAAAGACATAATTTTCTCGGGTTAATAGACTATTTGTAAATAGTCAAAGACGAAATGGCAACAAATGTGGAAAAAGCACTAAATTGAATAAAATCCTTATCGAGTACCCCATTCCCTCTCCCCCACGTGTTATTTATATAAGCTCTACAGAATAATTTGTACCAATCTGAAAATGGCTTTGATAAGCTGAAACCGGTTACGGTCAAAAAATAAATAATTGGAAATAAGTCTTATATTTGTTGTATTATAATATTAAAATGGAATTCCAGAATCAAAAATAAAAATAATACCTAATATATTAGGTATACCTACAAATTAAACTTGTCACCCGGCATGCACATCTTGTCACCGACCGTTTTGATTGCAAAATATGTTATAAGTTTCAAAAAGTTTTCTCTTAGGTACCCATTACAGCTTTCAAGTATACTTTCAATTTGGGAAGCGGGCATGGGTACCACCGCACCGGGAACCATTTACTGGATAACCAACACCCCGCCATAGCTCGCCCCAAGTGGTGCGCTATGTTTGGTGACTTTGCAGGGGTGCTCGGGTTCGTGGGGTGAGGTTTGTCTAGGTGAGCGTTTGCTCACCTACTGCGTAGCGGACCAGGTTGGGAGAGACTGATTGAAGGATATCATTTGACCTCTCTAGCCGGACTCTATCGACCCTTCGCCTTGAACCGCGGTGGAAGGGGTTGATTCTTATGTCCGTCGTTCCTGGACACATTGACCCCCAGATTCCTTCCCACCTCTCATTCCTTTTTCCTTCCCGGAACTTATTCCGATTCCTATCCTAAAAAGACCCTCTATGCAGAATCCCCAAAGATGTCATCGGCTTTTCTCGTGGCCTCCCATGTGGAGCTAAAATAAAAAAATAACCTTGTATCCGCCCAGCATCCCCAAAGATGACATCTGCCCTGAGGGAAATTATTTTTCACTTGGCCCCTGGGTGGAGCATATAAAATTTAAAAAATAACCTTGTAATCATAAACTCGATCTATTTTTCTTCAGATTTGGGTCTTTTTTTTTTGTAAGGATCAGGCATAGTGATAATTGCGCCTCTTTTGATTGACCAATTAAGGTGTGATATGCACACCTTCTATTAAAAGTATCAATTTCTTATTAGTATCGCACAGTATGCAAAGGATGTCGAATGGAAGGCACTTGAGGTCTGTATGTTATTATGTTACAACTTTTGATCGTTTGATTAAGGGTTTGAAAGCAACTTTAATAAATATCAGAAAATCATAGCACACAGAGGTGTTGAAATTTGAGAAACGATGAAAATCATGCAATTACTTTTAATTGTTGCGAACATCAGGATATTTAATTGGGGTATACTTTACAAATGGTTCTGAAATTTCAGCTTCCGATCATTTATTATTATTCGCAGAATAAAAACAGGATACCTTAACAAATTACAAATCTTACGTTTGTGCAGATGCCAATTTATGATCTTTGAAGTTTAGTGTATTTATTGATATAAAAAGGCGTTTTAGAGGTCGCTTGCAAAATATACCAATTATGTAGGTTTGTCTTAGCAATCCTCGGCTCCGACGTGCTTTTAATGGACAATTAATTATCGCTGGTAAACCATTCCAAAAGTTTTATTGTGATTTCGCACAAAATAAACGAATCTCTGACTTGTTGTCTTTTAAAACTTTTGCCTGCATTTTTTTGTCATTTTATCGAGGTTTCTGACTCGCATAATGTTTTTATTTTTGTCTCATATATTTACAAATGCTTCCATGACTTTATGTCCGGGTTAAATCTTCCCCGCAGCAAAAACTAAACCACAAATGATCATCTAGTCAATCCACGCTATGCAAGTGTACTTAAGTATAATAAATACAAAACAATACAAGAACGACATATCAACCTACCAGAGATCAACTGGGAAAATAATTCACCGACTACAGATATTTTCATATCAGAGAGTTCGGCTCGGTAGAACTCCTAACTGAACCGATAAATCCTACTGACCCCTCAATATAAATATTTTAAAAATGTATTTAAAATGACTGAATTTTGCATTTTTATATATAAATTCTTTGACAAATCTAATAAGCCTAAATTTTGAATGAGAGAGCTAGGTATAATGCCAGTAGCCGAAATAACAATTGGTAATATTTTTATGGTCTGAGAATGCCAAATTCTTTTGATCTCATTTCCCAAATCTGTATATATATTATCAATGAAATGTCTAATATTATTCTTTAAAAGATAGGCACTTTTTGTTTCGTAAGAATTTACTTTAAAATATTTTCCAATTGATTTACATGATCGAACAAATTTCAAGCCTTCAAAGACTTTAAAATACTCACAATAAACCAGAATTTTTATATGAATTTGATTATGTCACCATTTCTAGGAAGACATGCGAATGACTCATTAAACATCTGCAACCCCTCACGTATAAATAAATCACTTGGAAAGCTTAATCGAAATCCTGCTAATTAATCTAGAATTGATATATTGGATTGGCATCATTGAAGTGTGGGAAAATAGATTTGAGTGAGCTATCATTCTATCATAGGGTACCCATGGTGTTGGGCTAGGTGAAACCAGTGAAACAGATTGCACTAGATGGGTTCTATATCATGACATTGGACGCATCTGTATTTGTACACCCTGCATATTTTTATGGTTTTTCTTTCAACCAAAATTTTAAAACGAGCATTCTTGTATTCACAGGGGAAAATATAGACGTAATACCTACCTAATCAGAGAATTTAAAAAAATTTGCAGCTACTATGAATAAAGGGAACGGCAAGAAACTGATTTTGAAAACAGAAGTAGCTTAGGAAAAAAAAAACATTCCTAAGATTCACTTGCATTATAAGGTAGAATAAAGGGAGTGGTTCAAATGTTTAGGGACGATGAATGTATCGAGCGATACAAGCATTTACTATTTGGGAGGCGGATATGGGTACCACCATGCCAGGAACCATTTACTGGATTACCACCACCTCTGCCGCAAAACCAAAACGGGTTCGCTACGTTTGGTGACTTAGCAGGGCTGCCCGAGTTCTTGGGGTGAGGTTTGTCCGGTTGTCGGCGGCGGACGCGTCTGCAAACCAACTGCACGGCAGGCCAGATCAGGAAAGATTGGTTGAGGGAGACCCTTCGACCTATCTAGCCCGACACTCTCGAACCATTGCCCTGCACCGCAGTGGGAGAGATAAATTAATGCTTCTGTAACTCCTGGACGCACTGACTCCCAGATTTATCCCTCACACCATTCCCAGAACTTCCCATCCTTCATTTCTTACAAAAGACCCTCCGCACAGCATTCCTAAAGATGGCATAGGCCCTGAGGGAAATCATCTTCCTCGGGGCCTCCTGTGTGAACCCGAAGTAAAAAACAAAAAAAAAGTTAATATGAAAAAGACGAACTTTGTTTAGGAAGGTATATGTATAAAATTTCAAGCTAATAATAAAAATCATCTTGTTTACAAGTAAACAGAACATCTTTATTGTTTTTGGTGTGATAATTTTCACAAAATTGGTACCTACATTGGAAATAACGCCAAAATACCATGAAAATATAATAACTACTGTTTATTACTACATTGGTAATAACGCCAAAATAACATGAAAATATATTAATTACTGTTGATTACTACATTGGTAATAACGCCAAAATAAAATTATATATAAATGGTAGTTAGGTTCCTCGGTAATAAAAATAGTTCAAATCGAAAAACTCTGCATCAATGTTTCACCATAAATATGGGTTGGGTTAGGTTAGGTTGGGTGACCATTGGAAGGTAAGTCCTGCAGGGGGTCTAGCATAGAGAAGTCGATAACTTTACAATAACGGATCGATAGGCGTAACTTTTAACGATTTTACATCGATATCCCGAGCACTGGTTTCACTTTTTTACGCCCATGGACTATTTACATTTGGTATATAATGCTAACATTTGTTTAATCAAGGGTTAGAAAACTATTAATATAATGGCAATGTTGATATGAAATACTAACCTAAACATGTATTGGCATTCCGCATTTACTTTTTGTCACTTTAAACCACTTTCGCTTCTCTTAGATCGAACGGAATAAATTGATTGCGTCTTAGGTGAATTAATTAAGTCGACGGATCGCGTTTATAATTTTTTTCATTTCTGAGAGCTTTGTTAGAGCATCTCCATTCATTTATAAGCCAGTTATTATGCACAACGAACAACATTATTCAAAAAGTTGTGAATTGTGACAGTTAACCTAAGCTTTATTGATACCATAGAGGCCACGCTATAATTTGTCAATCATCGGTTAGAATATGGCTTATCGATAACTGTTGTCTATGCTCGCAACTAACGCCAACCGACCATAGATGACGAATTTAGTTAAAATCTTATTGACATAGGGTTGCTAGACCTCCACGTCAGGTGATAAAAAAATCTATGCCGTCGGTGACAGAGTTAACCATCGGGAACATAATAGTGCTTGTATCTTTCACACAAGTACCCAGTGGACCCATCTTACGCTATTATGTCGATGGTTGAAAATTTATCTGTTTTATAAATCTGAATGATAGATTCGGGCCGAATGAATTATTTAAATAACGCGGCTACCTATGAGTCCCTGTGAGTGCCACCTTACCCGCTGTACCCACTGTGACCGTACCCCGCTCAACTACCTGCCACCTCCTGCCCGGCCTGTGTCTAATATCTATGTGGTTTCCACCCCATGCAGTATTACACACACAGCCTTCCCGGAGTGATTGATTGTTCCACTGAGGCCTGGCTGGGAGGTGACCTGCGCCGGTTGTGAGCAGATTGTAGTATAAAGCGCTGTACGAGGAAATGTATTAATATTTTTTAATTTTATTTTTTGAGGACTGTTATTTAAAAGTGGTGAGAATCGTAAATGTGGACATATGAGAAACAGAATCAAATAATGAATATTTTAATCTAGGTATCAAACTGCTATAATAAAAACAAACTGCTACATTTACAAACTGCTATAATAAAAAAAAATAGTAGCACCCAATATTTACAAAGAAGTAATCTAAAACTATCGTTTGGGTGTGAGGGCCTACTTCTAATAAAGAGTCTTCTTTGGTACATTATTATAATGGATAATGAGGGAGAAAGCAAATACAAAAAGCAACTGGTGCATAATCACACCACAAGATTCACTGAAAATAAGGGCCTCATAACTCCAAGAATAACAAATAAATATGTCGAACGCTTACATACTTAATACCGGAGATTTTCAATAAATTTTTTAAACCTCTGAATAATGTGAGACCCTGCTCCAATAACATTAAGCGTTGGCTAATAAGTGACGAATCTACGTATCTCTGAACATCTCAAAATACCTGCCTAAACTATTTGTATTTAGGTAGGTACATTGAGATACATTATTTTATATATAATATTTTGTTTACATGTATTAAAAAATTTAAAAAAATATATATAATTTTGGTAGAACCTACAGACAAGCCGTTATGTGACAGCTTTGTGGGACTACTTAAAACTTGTATTAAAAATTCTTTTCTTGTATTAATAAATAATAAAAAATAAAAAAATAAATTTAAAACAATCTAGGAAACTCAAGATTCTATGTATGTATGACCGAGACGATTGGACACGCAGATAAATTATTAATCTGTCACTTTATGTGGTTGATTGAAACATATTCCCAGCGCCACTCTAGTGAAAACCCATCACCATCCAAAATCGTATGAAATCTGTATGAAATGGATTTAATTATGTTAGTTTAATATCCACAAATGATGAACCAGAAACTTAATAACCTTCCTTTTTCCCATCTCCTTCCTCTACCCAACATCCTTCGACATCGATTTTCTAAATTTTTTTTTTGTACAACAGAATATTATTCCAATTAAAGTACAATTTAGTCGCCATAACAGCATTTAGGTAGATTCTTCAAAAATAGTTTTATGCATTTAGAGAACAGTAACCTTCATCCAAATGGTTTGCAAGTTCATTTAACAGCACCACTACCCTTGTCATGTTATGCCTTGCCAGGACGTCAGTACTGCTGTTCGGTACTCTGAACAGGTCATGGTATCGACTCCGCCTTTTCTCCAAATGATGTCATTAGTGTCATTACCTAAATAAAGTTATCTCCAGTCACAAACTACCGATGTCCCCAAAGTGTTGGTGAATTTGAGACACTCGTGCGGTATTTTTTTTCAATTAGCCTTATAGTTACACTACTTATAATAGCAAAATTAAATTAAAACTATTGCGTATTATGTCATAAACGTAGAGCTTTAAATAGGAATTTATTTTTGGAGTGTTAAACCATCACGATGAACACGGCAAGACTGTGCGAGACTGCCTTAGAATTATTATTGAAATTGCATGCTTCCACTAAAAAAAATCAACCAACATCACTCTAGTGACACTGAGAAACATTCATCATAGCTCTATTCGTGCTGCCAACATGTTATTATACAGATAAAATTCGACAGTCAAAGACGTAGTAACAAATGATGTAATAAAACCCAAAAAATGAACAAAATCCTTGTAGACCACCCCTCACCCCTCTCCACCATATGTTATTTAAATAAAATAGAACAATTACAAATCCGTTTCCTAAAATTGATATCAGGCAAAAAAAAGGTCCAGTTATGTGAAGGTGATTATAAAAAAATGTTCTCCTTGTGTAATGTCCTCTCTATACACAGTAAGGTAAATTACCAATTAACGCTAGATGAATTCTGGAATACAGCATTCAAAAAACCTGTAAACCACAACTACCCTACTAGGCATAGAGAAGCACAAATGTTTATTGTCAATAAATCTCAAAATGTATACGGAGATAGAACAAAAAGTCATAAAATTCCGGAAATATTTAACGCATTACCTGAAAATATCAAAAATGAGACATCTTATTCAAAAATCAAAACAAAAGTTAAATCTTTCTACCTCCGAAGAACATGAAATAAAATAAAATAGTTCCTATCTATTTATTTTCTCACCGTATGTTTGTACTATGTAAAATATTTTTACTACAACGCAATTCATAAACATTAAAACATTATAATAATTAGTTTGTCGTAATAATTAGTATTTTAATATTAAGTATTATATTTAGTATATACTATGTAAAACTGAAAAGTATACTGTATTAAATAATTAGAAAAAAATGAGAGATTTCTTACAATCAAACTGATTGATCAGTTTCGTAAGATTTGTAAAATAAAATATTGTAAAATTAAAACTGAATAAACATATTTAAAAAAAAAAATTATATAAACCGTAGATTACGAATTACCGTAGATTACGAATAATTTGTACCAGTCTGAAGATGGATTTAACAAGCTGAAACTGGTCAAATAAATTAAAGTGGAAATATGCTTAAATTTTTTTTCTTATATTAGAATAAAGTATTTTTTTTTAGTTTGTGTCATTTGTTACACTTGCTGAACGAACAGACTCTACAACAATTCACTATTTTAAGAAAGGTGCTAGAACTACTTTTTCACGACTTGATGTCTTATTCCTATGTCAGATAATATATCTGATAATTCGTTTACACGCCTAAAATACAAACATTAGGTTCACGTGGTCTCCAGCGGCGAGACAGGCCATTTGAATAATGTATTTCATGTAAATGGCTACCACAAACCCGCACTCATCCATCTATACCTCAATCATAAACATGTGTACGTATTCATAATAACTACAGTAGTCAAAGTTTATTGATTTCATATTATGCATAATGACAAAGATAAATAATTCTAATAATATTTATTAGGCGTATGTGAGTTACCTACGAACATAGTTGGTTTCACACGCAATATGAACCCCATTATTCACTCGTACAATGACACAGGAAGCTAAATAATGTGAAGATCTTACAAATTATAAATAACGGACATATTAAAGACAGCATTTTTCATTAGTGACTGGGAAAATCTACATTTAATATTAAATTTATCACACAAATCTTTAAACATGTTCATATACTAGGATGAATTTGAAGACTTCCGTGGTCGAGGGGTACGGCTCTCGACTAACAATCGGAAGGTCACGGGTGCGTTTAAATTTTAATGTTAAATTTTTGTTTTTTTCACGATAAATGAACCCCTCAGGCAAAATTTTTCGCTTTTCGGAACAACTCCCATAGATCTCATAAGAATCGTTTTGCCTCCCTTTCCATCATAGTGAGAAATATAACCTAAACGGTGTTGGAAAGGGAAAATACCTCGCAATTATATTAAAATCTAAAAATTAACAACAAAATAATTAAAATGTACGCTTTCATGAAATCAACGTTACCGCGGGCAATTTGAAAAAAAGTGAATTTTCAAAAACTTATTTTGACGTGAATCGTCAAAAAAATGAGGTGATAATAACTTTTATAATACATAACTTTTATAATACATTTGTCTAGTAAAATATGTGTGTTTTTTTTATTTTTTTCCGTTACCAGTAATTTTAGTTAGAAAAAATGTAAGGTGTGCCATTTGTAAAATTCTTTATCTTTGCATTCAAAATTTGATATATTTTTTTTAATATGTGAATACCGGACAAGAGTCCCGATTACTCCCGTCTGGAGCCAATGAAACTATGACATCCAAAATTGGGGTATTTTGTGAGCCATTTCAAGTAACATTTCAATTTTGAATGGTGGTCTTACACCAGGGCGGTACTGAGAATATCTTCCACTATGGAACATGCCACAAATATGCTATATATTATTTTAAATGAATTAATTGTGAAATAACGCAAATGAATCATATAAAATTTATTTGTCACGCCGGGATTCGATCCCGCGACCTTCGAAATCGAGTCAAGAGCCTTTCCACTCGACTACGCCAGCCGTCACTTTTGACATTAAAATTTAAAAGCGTTTTTTTCACCTTTCGAAAACAGTTTTTAGTTTTCAGTTAGGTACGTTTACGAATTTTGCGTTTATTTGGATTTTAATTGAAAGTGGAAATATTCTGACCAACTAACAGATATGGTCAAGGCCTGTGGGGTTAATTAAAAATAACATATAGTATATTTGCAGCACCTTCCAGAATGGAAGATACTCTCAGTATCGCCTTGTGTAAGACCACCATTCAGAATTGAAACATTACTTTAGCCATGTTTGGTAACCAGATCTGAAAAACCGGGTACTTCCCCACATTCTCCCCTATCTCCATCCACATTCGTCCACTGATTACCTTCAGCCTTACAACATTCCTTAATTGGGGATGTCATAGTCTCACTGATTGAGCAGTTGGGACTCTTACGGTATTAACATAAAAAGTAAACAAAAAATGAATGAAAATAGCTATTTAAGTTTTCCATATTAAAAAAAAATATATATATATTTATTTTAAATAATGTTCACGTTTTGTTTGATCTTGTCAGAAAGTTAGGGCGATCCAATAGTACAGGAAAAAATCGAATTCGGAATCCACGCCTCTTTTTGAGCAGGATTTAAAAATACTTGACAAGACTTCGGAAAAAGCTTTTGGAAAGGTTGGAAAAGGTATTTGAGAGTTGTTTTTTACAGGTTCATTTCGTAAAGGCACGTAAAAAAATAACTCCATTCTTACGCATTGTTTATTGTAATAACAATGAAATTTTAAATTGATTTCACGGAACCAAGCAACGCAGTTTTTTTTTTTTTTTTTTTTGTTATTGTTTTTGGGGTGTTATGCCGTGTTTCGCTACCTCCTTCTTTAGCCAACGTTTCGGACAGCGTTACAGTGTCCATCATCAGGGCAGATGAGATCTCATCTGCCCTGATGATGGACACTGTAACGCTGTCCGAAACGTTGGCTAAAGAAGGAGGTAGCGAAACACGGCATAACACCCCAAAAACAATAACAAAAATACTTTTTGGCCGTGAAAACCTAAAAACATACCCAAGCAACGCAGTGTCTACGAACGTCTATTTCCCACCGCGGACGGGGCGGAATTGATACAAAATGGGTGTTACAAGTGCATAGGTCTTACGTCGATGGCATAAGATTCACTTTAAATATCCAAATTCGTCGAGTGCCGGCCGTCTTGACTTAATGTCAAAAATAATACCGTGAAAATGCATATTTTATTTTATTTTGTGAAGTTCAAGCATAAATATCTTTTTTTTTGCAATTATATAAAAAAAAAACTGAATTAATCCCATTATACAATAAAACCAAATCCAAAATAGGGTTTATAAGTAGGAAAATTTTCACTTAAAGGTGTTTTTTTAAAGACCTAATAAGTACGTTATTTTTTTTTAGGCTAAAAAAACTTTAAAAAAAAATGATCGATATTTTCTAAAACCCAAGATGTGTTCTACTCGCAGTATAGTAATTGAAGCATCTATAATACTTCTAAGCGATCAAATTTTCAAAACAGAAACACGATTTTGTATGATTTTGCATTATTTCGGATGGCTTCATCTTAAACTTTTGAGATGATTTTGAATGGTAGTTTTATTGCATTTAAGTATCGTATAATCCTTACAGTTTGCGCGAATCCGTATGATATGAATTTATCACAGCACAATTCACTCGGCTCCCACTGAGAGGGCTCCAGCTGGGAATGTTATGCATCAGAGCTAAACTTGGACATTTGGACATTAATGGTCTGGATTTCAAGGGGTGAAAAGTTTGGCAAAGTATTATATTACGTACAGCATGGAATTCATAAAATAAAAAAAAATATCAATTCTTTCTTCATTGATTCTTTCGGAAAAAAGGTAGCTAGTTGGGCTAGAACGGGAAAATCTGAGCTCAAACGCTCTGATAAAATCGTTGAAGAAGTGCCTTATTTACATTTATTCAATTATAATAGTTATGGTCGATGGCATTATAAAAAACAAGCTGGAGTATGCTAGTGGTGTGTGCACCAAACTAATAAACAAATTAATTGTAAAAATCTTTCCTGAAAGGAAAATAATGCTCAATAATATTAGTAATCGAATAGTATTATTAGGCTTGCGTCTGCGTAGTTGAATTTCAGAACCCAGCTTCGAGTGCATGTCTGACGCCACGCCACACGCGCCGCGCCACTAATAGCATCTGTGTACGTGGAATTTCAAACAAATCTACCGTTGTTATTTGGTTTTGAATTCAAGAATTCGTCACAAGATGTCACCACTTCCGTCGGCAGGACGCATAGGGATGCCCCCCTAGGTATAAGTTCTATGAATTTGTGAATCTGGAGTATCTCTTCGGATATGGAAATATTGATGGTAATACTCATTTGTATCAAGCGGCTGTATATTACATATGACATCATTGCCCGTCGCGGTTACCCTGTCCCGGTGACTAGCCATCACTGGTTGACAGTGGATACGAGGAACGGGCTAGTTTTGGAACCACTTCATAATGGATCTATAAAATGGTCACCAACATTAACTGGGCGAGGCCAAACCAAAAGCCACCCGCAGGGCCTAGCAGTAAAAACCTGGGGAGCGAGTTATAACTGCCAGTATGCTGATGATTATAATAGCTCGTTGGCCAGTCTTCGTCGTTGTGTTCTTACATATATAAATTGGCGATATCCGTTTTGTTTCAATCGGTATAGTTGGCACTTCTAGGGAATATCTGTTCATTGTTAACTACTCGTTGCCTTAGTGCGTATTTGTCCAAGAGATCATTAAAAAAATTTGCAGGAGAAGGGTTTTCTTACATTATTTCAATGAAACATTATGATAGGTGCTTAAGATAAAGCTTTTTTTCGTAAAGGTCTCATTAGTTTAAATAATTCTTAGTTAAGTGATTAACTATTATTTTTTATACTTCATTTTTTATTTTAAAGTGGAGATTGAACAAAAACTAAAATGGTCTGTTGGACAAATAAGAACTGAGACGATTTGTTTCAATCGGTATAGTTGGCACTTCTAGGGAATATCTGTTCATTGTTAACTACTCGTTGCCTTAGTGCGTATTTGTCCAAGAGATCATTAAAAAAATTTGCAGGAGAAGAAGGTTTTCTTACATTATTTCAATGAAACATTATGATAGGTGCTTAAGATAAAGCTTTTTTTCGTAAAGGTCTCATTAGTTTAAATAATTCTTAGTTAAGTGATTAACTATCATTTTTTATACTTCATTTTTTATTTTAAAGTGGAGATTGAACAAATACTAAAATGGTCTGTTGGACAAATAAGAACTGAGACGACGAACAGTCAATTGAGCGAAATAAGAGGCACAATAATTAGTGTAACATCACCTGGTTAAAATGTTGCACCGTACAGAGAAAAACAATTTTATGAGAACCATAATATTATTGTCATTCCGTTGCATTGCGTCCCTTGCATTTATTTTATCTTCCCAACTGACTACAAGCTCACTCTTAGTGATACTTGGTTTCTGGCTTCTGTGATCCTTCTTACATATTACCTACTTCGCTCAGGTAACATGTTTCATTGAAGCATATAATTAACACTTCTCACAACCAAAAATACTTGAATAATCACAAACCTTCACAAAAAAACCTTTTCAATTATTCCTAGCCAGATCAATGGACTGATAATTAAAGGTGCTTTTGGGCGAGTTGCCTCAGGCTGGATGTTTTCAAGAAGTGATCGACTCACTTTATCTCCGTTGAATATTTTTTTCACTCGGATAAGCAAAATGATTTACAGAATATGACAATTATACCGAAACACTAAATGCGTGACCGGCCCGTCAAACAGAGAGCCACTTCTCGGAAGCAGCTCATCCGAATGAATTGAATATCATTAAATTATTTCTGAAGCTCCCTGCTCTTAATGTGAAGGACGTAACAGGTAATTCGGCTGTGTTCGTTTAGTATGATTTTCGCTACTGTTGAATTTAACTTTACAAGACGTCGTTTTTATTTGACAACTGAAATATTACAACTAAAATTGAACAATAATTGAGATTTTTAATAAAGCTTTTTTCAATATCTTTAACTTTTTGTTACGACTTCACTGGAATTCTCATCATAGAAAATTTGGTAACATACAAAGTAGAGATTTATTAAGAAACTAGCACTTAAAAATTCGCCCCGCAGGTTTTTGCTGCTAGGCCCTGCGGGCGGCTTTTGGTTCGGCTTCGCCCAGTTAGTGTTTGTGTTTGACCATTTTATTCCAATAGGAACTGGTTTCAAAAAAAGCCTGTTCCTCGGATCCACTGTCATCGAGTGATAGTCATCGGTACAAAGTAACCGAGAGAGGTAACGTCGTATGTAATATGTAGCCGCTTGGTACAACTATTTGTTACTGTCAATCTTTCCATATCCGAAGAGCTACTACTTTTTAACAAATTCGTGGAAGTTTTACCTAGGGGGGACACGTTCCCGTACGACTTGCGGGGCGACATCTTGTGACAAATTCTTGAATTGAAAACCGAATTACAACGGTAGCTTTGTTGGAATTCCACACACACAGATGTTATTTGTAGCGCGACGCTTACGGCGTGACGTCAACATGCGCTCGAAACTGGGTTCTGAAATTCAACCACGCAGACGTTACCGTATTAATATTGTTCGATATTTCCGCTTGACATATAAGTTCTAATTTTAGAACGAATTACACTGAAAATGTTTAGACGCAAGAAGAAAACTTGGTTTTCTCTCTTTCTAAAACTGTTTATATCATTTACGTAACCATAATATAAAAGAACGAGTTTTATGAGGACGCGAGGACGTGTCATAAGTGACAAATAGAGCACGATGAAACTCAATGGCTTTAGATGTTTCCTGACAAATACGGCGCCACGTAACCCTTTATTTTCAACCTGTGTGGGTCTATGTAGACTGTTATTTTTTATGATTGTTTTTATTCAAAACGTTTTTTTTTCTGAATTCATAAGTTCTGTCGTACTACTCTTATTTACTCTCGCTGAGTAACACCCAAGCCAATACTAATGTGGTAAAAGACTATAAGGAAAGTTACCGAACAAATGATGAAGGTGTTTCGGAATAAAGGCAGAGTAGACTGATCACCTATCACGTTTCCTACAAAAAAATTGATTCGGGCAATAAATTTTATGGCAGCCCGTCTTGTATGTGAAAAAAGCGGATAAATTATCACCTTATTGTACCCCTGTATTTATTATATTCCAATTTTACTGGACGAGTGCGTTAAAAACCATAAATTACATCATCAAAATACCATAAATTTAATGCTCGTCAGAAAATAGACCGGTTTGCGGACCTATTTATAGTCCGTGTGAACGAAGAGAACCAAATCTAATCATTTTATAATATAAGTATTATGAACTTACGAAACTGATTGAATGCAATTGTTGGTACCTAGCATTCCTTATAAATTGTCCAAAATTGTAATTCCTACATACAAATACTTTTTTTTACCTACCTACATTATACCGATCAAGTACAACTTATTATGTGTCATCGTGTTCGGTTGAAAATTATTAATCGTCATGTCCACACATATTGTGAGTGTTGATTAAGGAACCTCGTTTACGTGATTACGTTCAACCTTGCCGAAACACGTAAGAACCATCATGAGATCGCGAGTTTGGTAATTAATGTGGTGAACCAGCGAAATTTAGACAAGTGAAGAAAGAAAACAGGGTAAGTCGGCATTCCTTCATTTTTTCCGCTTTGCGGATACCTCTTTTAAGGCTCCAACTTGACAGACCCATGAAAAATTACGGGGTAGCATAATTATTATAGGATTAATATTTGCACGCCACATAGCTATAAAGGGCCTTGAAAAATCACAAAATCTGACATTATTTGCAGTGGCGGATACAGAAAAAACTCAAAAAAAGGGGGGGGGGGGGGGCGCTGATGTTTATAAAAGATAAAACATTTCAATAGCTTCGTTTTAAAATAAATGGCAGGCCATGGAAATATTTTAAATAATTACAATAAATGTTTTACGAGTGGTAGCAAAATGTGGTTGGATTTTGGACCTCTATCAATCGCAGAAAAAATAAAAGTGGTCCATTTTTCGACCATAACGCTCCAGTGGAATTACCTACCTACATACACATCTTATAATTTCAGAGTATCTATTTGGTTTTGATTTGATTTGAAAAGATAGAATTAGGAACTTGTTTTTTTTATGCGAGGTTGTTCACAGAACTGCCAACTGTTCACTTATCGTGTTCAATAGTCTATCGATAAATTGAACTATTGAGAACTAGGTCTTGAATATCACCATTAAAATGAGATTCATTATAAGTTTTAAAATGTTATTTGGGTTATTCCTAATAAACTGAAAAGAAAATGTTTGTAATATTATAGAAAACGGAGTATACGGTGCCTATCTCCCCACCACGGGGATTATGGAGAACATTTCGATCACTTTGTGAATCCTTTGTCGGATCATCATAAAAATCCCCCAATAATATTAACAAGCTAAAACTATTATGACCATCGTTCCGTAATAAAATCATTATAGTATAAAATCGTTTGCCTTCAGGAATTTCATACTAGTTAGCGAAGCAACGTTAAGCATTTATGATTTCTCGTGATCATGAGTCTCGACATTATATAATCATTGATCTACCCATTGACATACGTAGGTAATACAAGTCAATAACATTTCACATAATCAGGTACGCAATCGTCTCTAATCAGGATGCAGGAGACACACTTATCCATATTGACAGTACAATATTTTTATTTATTTAAGTGAAAACTTCTTTAGCACCGTTGTGATTTGAAACTCGATGAAACAAAAATAGCGACACCAAAATGAGACAAACACAAACACCTAAACGATTTAGCTTGCGAGAGAATAAGATAGTATAATCGGTCTCCTCATTGTGCGGTTCTTCGTAGTCTCCCCACGCTTGTCTAATTTTGTTTTCTAAAAGTTTCACTTCTACCGCGAGTGAATTGCACGCTCTGATTTTTTTTTTAATTCAACATGAATGAACACACTCCTAAACCTCCTTTCCTCTGAAATAGATATTTTTCAGTTAAACGTCAGTGACTTTAGTTTAAGTTAAGTTTAAAAAAATAAAATTTATATTTGAATGCTGCACAAAAATCCCAACTGCTCCCAAGCGCCTAGAGACAGCGAGGCTCGAATATGAAAAAGTTTTTTTTATTTTTTATTAATGTTAGAGTACAAAATAATTGTGTTATTCCTTAAGAGACTGGGCAAAAATTCTGCTTCTACCAAATAGAGTAAAGTTCTAAAAATTTTCTTTTTTTATTCAATTATACCCTTTCTTTATAATAAATAATGCTTCAATAAATAACTAATATAATATAGAGATCGAATCTCGGTCTTAGATACAATGGGCGAGTAAAAATTAACAAAATGCCTTATTCCATTACACTACCCCAAAGCCGTGGTAGTTTAGCAAACTGTATTCGCGGAAGGTTTAGGCGGAAATACACATGAAAAACTATACTCGTATGAGAGCAGTCTCACCAAATGTAACCCTTTATTAGCTAAATCCTCACATATCTCATGAATGTTTGCCTAACTTGAATATCTAGCGAGTAATTGGCGGCGTCTGACGATCATCGGTTAAATCGTTAAATCCCGAATCGGTCTATCTAGGGCAGATAATTCAAACCCAAATTACAATAATCCGCGTTTTAAGCAAAACTTAATCATCCTCGCCCGCGGGAGGCGCAATCCCTCACACCTGCCCTGTTCCATCTGATAGGACTAACTAACCTATACTTATCATTACCTTTATGAATACCGTATTTACATAAGCGATCTGGAAAAAAGGGTTCGAGTGATTGCATGGAAAGATGAGAGATTGCAGAAATCAGCACGTTTGATAAGACCTATAAAATTAATAATCATAATATTTTTGAGAATGGATATCGACTGAAACAGGTGGTACTGATTTATGTGACGGCCTCCGTGGTCCCGAGGCAAGACTCTCGACTCACAATCCGAAGGTCGCGGGTTCGAACCCGGCGTGCGCAAATAAATTTTATTTGATTAATTTGTGTTATTTCACAATTTATTCATTTAAAATCATATATAGTATATTTGCTGCACGTTCCAGAGTGGAAGATACTATCAGTATCGCCCTGGTGTGTAAGACCACCATTCAGAGTTGAAACGTTGCTTAAAATGGTTTTAGCCGTGTTTAGTGACCAGATCTGAATAGCCAGGTACTTCCCAACCTTCCTCTTCCCTATCTCCTTCCCCTCCCCACTACCTTCAACCTCACAACATACTCCGATTGGGGATGCCATAGTCTCACTGGCTCCAGACGGGAGCAGTTGGGACTCTTGTGCGGTATTAACTGTAAAAAAAAAAAAAAAATGTGAAATGGAAATTAAACTAAATAAGAATTAAACATCTGTTAATTACAATTACATATTTATGTATTAACCAACCAGCTTTGGTGAGTGATAAAGAAATAGCAGGAAAACTCTGTTTTTTAAGGTTGGCAGTAGGGATTCTAGGGATTCTAGACATCCTAGGAGTGATTTTCTCAGAAAGACAGCGCTTTAAAAATGATCAAAACATTATTATTACAATCTAAAATAAGAATTTTGAAAAGTTACGACTTGTTTTCCTGAACTTAAAAATCTAAAACATATTTTTTTTCATTTTTGAAAATATTGTTAATTCTGAAATTTGAAATGTGAGATGTGTGATAAGAGGTGGCAATGGCGTAATTGGATAAAGCGTTCGTCCCGGTAAGACGAGAAGTTCTGGGTCCTAGTTGCGACCGTTATTTTTTTATTTTTCTGTGTCTTGTTGTCTTTCATATTTTCGTTTAGATTATTAGTGTTAAGTGTTATCTTCTTTTTCAATGATATATTACGTTGATGGTATATGTTCACGTTGATGGTTACATTCAATGATTAATTAATTCGACTACCACAACACGGGCATGTGCCTAGCACGGTGGTCGAAAAATTCTAAAATTTATGTAACCAACAATTCAATGAATAAAGAAAACTTAAAAAAAAAAAAAATTACGAGAATAACCTTCAAAAGTCATAAAAAATTTCGTTTAATGGTTCGAATTGTGAAGCCTTGATGATGACTGTGAATTATTTTGAAAGGCACACTAAAATTTAAAAAAAAATATTCAACATTTTACTTACTAACTTTGTTAGGCGACTATTTCGGATTCTTTTCCACATTTTTGATGGTCTCTCAACTTATTCCTAATACGTAATATTCATTCAGATCAGCTTTACACCATAAAAGCAGCACCATACTTTCATAAAATAACTATTCTAAAATACCTTATTACCAACTTATTTTCAAAAACGAGTGCACAAGCTTTATTGAATTTTAACGAGACAAACGCGCAAATTGGTTGCATTACCTGCCACGAGACACAGGTATGATATTCTCTGTTCCTACCGCTCATCTTCCATAAGCCATATATCACCCTTGTTTGGGATACTTGGCGGTGCTTTGAGGCTTTATAGGCGGAATTTAAAAAATCCATTTAGGGAAATGAGCTTCAATGGTAGTTGGGTTTTGTATACGCTAATTTGTAAAACAATCATACGCTGGGAATCGGGGATATTGCTTGGGGCGCGCGATAAACTGTTGATCACTTAGGAGTTTGGGAGAAATCCGTACGGATCAGGTAAGGAAAGCACATTTTGGGAATGAACAGGTGTTTTTTGTTTCCATCGACAGTTGTTTCGGTTAATTCGGTGTAATGTATTATGATAATCATGAATGGCGTAGTCAAAATGATTATGGCATTTAAAATCACCTTTTAACAACGTGAAGAATTATCGTGGTACGAGTGAATTAAGATCTCGGAAGTATGTTTGCATCTCGTTCCAGAGTGGAACATACGTTTATGTCGCACTAACGAGAAACCACCATTTAGCATCTTATCGCTCTGTTGAGAGATCGTGATTAAGCATTACATCGCCCTGATGAGAGACCATCATTTAGCTCTGATGAGAGAGTGACATTTAGAATTATATCGCCGTTATGACAGACCATCAGTTAGCATCATATCGCCCTGATGAGAAACTGCTATTTAGCATTATATTGCCCCGATGAAAGACCATCATTTAGCAATACATCGCCGTGATGAGAGACCACCATTTAGCAATACATCGCCCTGATGAGAAACCGCCATTTAGCATTATATCGCTGCGATGACAGACCATCAGTAAGCATCATATCGCCATGATGAGAAACCGCCATTTAGCATTATATCGCCGTGATGACAGACCATCAGTTAGCATCATATTGCCCTGATGAGAAACCGCCATTTAGCATTATGTCGCCCCGATGAAAGACCACTTTTAGCAATACATCGCCATGATAAGAGACCACCATTTATCAATACATCGCTCTGATGAGAAACCGCCATTTAGCATTATATCGCCCGATGAAAGATCATCATTTAGCAACACATCACCGTGATGAGAAACCACCATTTTGCATCATATCGACGTGATGAGAGCAGAGATGAACTAAGCATTACCTATTACATCGCCGTGATGAGAGAACGCCATTTAGCATTATGTCGCACTGATGAGTGAGCAACATTTAGCATCATATTGCCCTGACGAGAGGTCACCATTCAGCATCAAATCACCTTGATGAGAGACCTCCATTTAGCACCACATCGCCCTAATGAAAGCCCATCATTCACTATCGAAAAATTGCTCTCAATTAATTAGAATTGCGCCTCACAACATATCCTAATTGGAGATGTCAATGTCCAACTAATTTTGGGCAGTTGGGACTTTGCAGTATTCACAAGATTAAGAAATACTAACTGACAAGGTCTAAATAGCTGTTACTTCCCCCTTTCTCTCTTTCCTTACTACTTCTCCAATCGCATATCTTTTAACCTCGCAATAGGGATGTAGTTTCACGATACATTTATTTTTATGAAAAACGGTATGTTTATAATGTTGGCAGGTCTATCTACATAAAACACACAGGTTGAATTTAATAATTTCGAAGCTGTTATAATTTTAGTCCATGCTTCTAATCAATATGACGAAGAGAGTATACAACCACATGAACCTCTTTTACATCCGTTATTTCCCATTCATCTGCCAAAGATCTTCCAAACCAGTAGAGCTTTACTTCTCTTCCAGCACCCACGGTCTTCAGTCTCTTCACAGCCACTAACCTGCTACGCCCCGTCCCCTCGGGCTGTGGCCTAACGATGGGGGCCCCGCCGCAGCGGTCCGGCGCACCTTGCCCCCCCTGGCCCCCTAAATAATAACAAGTGTGGCCGATTGGGAAAATGACCATTTAATAATAGTGTATTAACGGCACCTGTAACATCGGCTTAACACTCTGGTCGCGAAGGATCTCTTGTGGTTTGAGGTATCCTTGATTCAAGTTGATAGTGTTTTCAGATTAAATCTATTATTGTGATGAATGCGTGTTGCTTTATTTAATACGTGGAATTAATATAGATTCAAAAATGGTAGACAATTAGTCAATTAAAATATTTATTGATATTTTTTAGTGCAGGTACTTAGAATCCTGACGATAATCCTTATTTCTTTAAACTCTCACTTCAACTCTCAACCCTCGACTGCATGCAGAAACGGGCGGTCCGTTCGATAGATTCTCCTAAATTAACAAACCGATTGCAATCTTTAGAGCACAGGCGTCGGGTGGGAATGCTATCCTTGTTCTACCAGTTTTTCAATGGAAAATGCTCCAAGGAACTAGCGTCATTGATCCCTTCGGCACCGGTGAATAGTAGGGAAACACACCAAACCAAATATATGTATACGCTTGACATTTGTCACATAAGAACGGGTCGCTTCTTCGACTCATTCTTATGTTGAACAGCTCGGCTGTTGAACGATTTGCCGGCCTCTGTGTTTCCTCCTTCCTACAACATGGGTCTCTTCAAGACCAATGTTCATTCCTTCCTTTCCTCAAAAAGACCCTCCACACAGCATCCCAGATGACATAGGCTCTGATGGAAATTATTTTCCTCAGGGCCTCCTGTGTGGAGTTAACGTAAAAAAAACTATCTGCCTATAATAAATTTTAAGATACCTTGGGCATGTTGCTCGTCAAACTGACGACTCCAACTTGAAGAAATGCAAAACTGGCAAAATGGAAGGCAGTAGAAGCAGATAAAAATCACCCAATAGCTGGAGTAACCAAGTACAGTGGCGTCTAGTACGACGATGTACGAAGTTCTCTACATAGCGCAGGAGTGGAGGAGCTTTGTCTTCCATGAAAATTGGAGTTCATCACGAGTCACGATCCTCAGCATAAAGGAACTGACTTAAGAAGAAGAATCCTGATGAACTGATCCTGAAACCTTTGGCTTTCGAACTCGTTGATATGTTTTATTAAAAATAGCAGTGTGAACAAAGTTGGTTATTTTCATTCAATCAAATATTTTATTGACGCGGGTGTAACTATCAAGTAATTTTATACGCTGTAAGCTATGATGTCATGGCAAATAAAAGTTTTTGATTTAAAATTTATATATCATTGAAGAAGAAGATAACACTTATAATCTAAATGAAAATATGAAAGAAAACAAGACACAGAAAAATAGAAAAAGACAATGGTCGCAACTGGGACTCGAACCCAGACCTCTCGTCTAACCGGGACGTGCGCGTTTTCCAATTTTCGCTATTGCCACCTTCTGTCAAACCGTCATATTTGTCTTGACCATTGTCTTTTTCTATTTTTCTGTGTCTTGTTTTCTTTCATATTTTCATTTAGATTATAATTGTTATCTTCTTCTTCAATGATATATTACGTTGATGGGAATAACCTTCAAAAGTTATAAAAAGAGAGTTTTTCTCATAAAAAATTAAAATTTATATAATTGCTTTCTTTCTTTCTTCTCTTTCTTTGTAGTGTAAACTTATATTATTATTCAACTCGGGGGGCGGGAATGGGTACCGCCTTTATTGGATGACCAACACCTCTACCATAGGTCACCCCAAGTGGTTCGCTACGTTTGGTGATTTAGCAGGGGTGCCCGGGTTCATGGGGTGAGGTTTGTCTAGGTCTTGGAGTCGGATGACCAGGACACACTGAACCCCAGATTCCTACCCACCCCTTAAACCCTTTTCCTTCCCAGAACTCTCCTTCTCTCCCTTTCATTAAAAAACCCTCCACACAGCATCCCCAAAGATGACATAGGCCCTTAGGGAAATCATTTTCCTCAGGGCCTCCTGTGTGGAGCTCTTGTAAAAAAAAATATATATATATTTCTGCCATTTCACCAGTAGGATCTTCACTTAGCAATAAATAAAACTTAATTTACATTTTTATTTGGAGTGCTAATATCTATGCACATTTCATTGGCAATTTCACTGTAAATGTTTCAAACAATACATTAAGCATGCATAGACAATGAATGATTTTGTTTCTTGAATTTTTATTTAATTCATGTATCTAGTCCAAAATAATGTTTCTTAAGGGGACCCGGTGGTCTAGAATTTAATTTTTTTTTCAATATTTCAAAAGTATAATACTTTAAAAATATAATTTAAAATTTTTGTAATGGTATTAACGATATTTAAAGTTCTAGAGCACATTTAGCAGGTCAGCGCAGAAGCAGGTAAAAGGGCCGGGTGAAACTTCAAACTCATTTATTTCAAAACGACTTGCCAAAAAAAATTTTTTTTTAAATATTTCAAAAGTATAATTCTTTAGAAATATTCTGTAAAATTTTTGTAATGGTATTGAGGATATTTAAAGGTCTACAGAACATTTAGCAGATCAGCGCAGAAGCAGGTAAAAGGGCTGGAAACTTAAAACTCATGTGTTTCAAAACTACTTTTTTCTGCATGGTGTGAGGCAAAAAAAAAACTACTCGGCCGATTCTTCTCAATTTTTTTTTAATGTTATTTCTTACACCAGTAGCTATTGGAGGAACTAAAAAAATTTTACGTTGAATACTTCTTATTTCTTACATACAAAATAATGATGAAAACATTCTGTTTTCTGAATTTAAATATCAACTACGCGCCATTTTGTCAATTTTATTTTTTTTTTTTTGTTCTAGTTCCTGCGATAACTACACTCATACTGATCAGATTTTTTTGTTTTTGTTTTTGTTTACGGATAAGTGAAAGAGCCAAAGCTGAACCCATCACCAAGGTCCGTGTCTATGAGGAGGGCAACTTCAGCGCAGTTCCTAAACTAAAAAGTTTGAGTAGCATTGTTCACTGTTTTCATTTAAAAAAAAAAAATCTTTGAACTCATCGAATTTATGGGGGGCTAAACCATCGGGTCCCCTTAACATAGTCAAGTAATTAAATAAATCATTAAATAAGATACTACAAATATATCTGAACGAAAATATGAAAAAGAACATGAAACCAAAAAATAAAAAGCCAACAATTGTATACTGTCGTAAACCAACAATTTGGAGGAGTTAAAAAAACTTTATTAGTATTGCAGGTCTTGAGTAGCTAGGATATTTGTTAAGAGGTGCGGAGAAAGGGTTAACAACCTCGTTTGCGATACCAATAAGCACTACACCTGTGATTTGGCCCGCTGATTTAAGTTTGACAAAGAAGAGAGATCGCACATCCTTATTTAATAACAACCTAATTATTTTATGACCATATTAGCCGTCGTAAGTGTCGATGTCGATCTCTAATCATATGATATTAAAAGGCAAAGTACTCACTTAGGATACTAAGTATTTCTTCCAAATGAGCTTGCCTTTAAATCGACAAAAGGGGCTATTATGACAATTTTTGTTCTCTTTTGGCACGGGGCACAAATTGAAAATTTCGAAAAAAAAACACTTCAAAGAAACCAGAGTCCTTTTATTTTTTTTCGAAGTTTTGTAGGACCCTTTTCGTCTGTACATTTTCTATATGTCGACATATTTAAGTTCTAGCAAATTATATCGTTTCATATTAAAATATTTTAATATGAATAGGGCACTAACATGATTGAAACCAAGTTAAATATTAACGTTGTAATAATGGAAGGTTTTTGGCCGAGAAGGTTTTAAGTTTTTTTTAAATGCTCACCTCGCGTGCTTCACTTCATTAATCATGCTTGCGATAAATAGCATTGAATCCAGCCTTGTAGCGAAAAGAAAAAAAACTCTGAATTAAAGAATGTTATTTATTACAATCAAATTTTTCAATTTTGCAAATCGTGTAGGTACATACATTGTAGCTAGATTTGTTTAGAGTAAGCGTGTCATGGGAAAGCTTTCCTTTCTAAAGTAATCGATTTTAAGTAAAGTTCAAAGAGTAAAAGATGCTAAAAAATCCGAAAATAAATTCATCACTTAAGATAAAGCCATGCGAAATAGTGCAAAATCATGTATTTTTGTTTTGAAAATTTGATCGCTTAGAAGTATTATAGATGCTTCAATTAAATACTGCGTGTAAAACGCCTAGAAAAAATAAAGTTTTAAGTCTATAAAACAAAACTTTCAAATGCAAACTCTCCTACTTATGAACCCTTTTTCGGATATAGATTTATTGTTTAATGTGGCACATTTGTTTCACAAAATAAAATTAAATATGCATTTTCTCGTTGTTATTTTGGACGTCAATCAATACGGCCCGCACTTTACGAATTTGGATTTTTAAAGTGAACCTTATGCCATCGGCTCGAGAATCATGCACTTGGCACACCCATTTCGTATCAGTTACGCCCCGTCTGCGAAGGGGAATAGATGTCCTAGTCTCCGTAATAGACTCCGAATGTTTTCGTGAAATCAATTTTAAAGTTCCTTGTTTTTACAATAAACAACGCATAAAAAGGGAGTTCATGTTTTTTAAAGGCCTTTACGAAATCAACCTGTAAACAATTTCTCAAATACCGTTTCCAACCTTTTCAAAAGCTTTATTAAAGTATTTTTAAATTCCTCCCAAAAAGAGGAGTGGATTACGATTTCAATATTTTCCCGGACTATTGGATCACCTTAAGAAATAATACAATATTTTTATTCGTTTGGTCGAGGTGATGCCGACTCTGCGAAAATCTCACCTGGTTAAAACCTAAAACTGTAGATGTTATTGTTATTTTCGGTGAAAGAGTTTTTTTGTATGTATTTATGATTTCGGAACACCTTTGAAATGTGAGGGCGGCGGCAAATTCGTACAAATTGAAGCCTTCCACCCCCCAGGGCTGTTTTACAATATCGCCATACACTTTGACTTACGTGATTAATTTTGATGAATTGACAGGTACCTACTTAAGTTGAATATATCAATCCGTTTTGTGGCAATTGCCTACCTAGGTTCCTAGTTCTATGGATTTTTTTTTTTTTTAATTTCTCTAGAGACTTAGTTATTACGTTAATTTTTTTATAGCTATTTAATTTATGTATTTTAATTTATTTATAAAAAATGATATTTATTTATTTACTAAAATTTATTTATAATACATAAAAAAGGAAACATATTATTTTATCTTCTATCTTGACGCCCGGCGTGGTCTAGCGGTAAGGCTCTTGACTCGCAATCCGAAGGTCGCGGGATCGAATCCCGGCATGACAAATAAATTTTATTTGAATAATTTGTGTTATTTCACAATAAATTCGCCTAAAATAATATACAGTATATTTGCGGCACGTTCCAGAGTGGAAGATTTTCTCAGTATCGCCCGGTGTAAGACCACCATTCAGAATTGATACGTTGCTTGAAATGGATTTAGCCGTGTTTGGTGATCAGACTTTGTTTCCTCTTTTCTTCCTTCCCCTCCCCACTACCTTCAGTCTCCAATTTGAGATGCCATAGTCTCACTGGCTCCAGATGGGGGACGGTTGGGACTCTTGTGCGGTATTCACATTAAAAAATATATATATCGTACGACTCCCCTCGGAATTTCGCTGAGGCTTGTGGTTGGATTTAAAAATGAGTATTATATTGCAAATATAAGTTTCTATATTATTTTACTTGTTTTTCTTGCGTAATATACTATAATATGTAAAATATGAGCTTTGATTAGCTAATTATAATGTTTATTAATCGAATCCTGTAAGAAAGGTAACCCCAATTTAAACGTTTATGTTTAACCGGGGCATCTGTTTTAAAAGTCTTCCAATCTTTTGTATAATAAAAGAAAACAATTGACATGTCCCAGATAATCCTACTAAACGCACCATTTATGGTTTTACTTTTATTTTATGTGTTTTTTAAACTGGAAAAATAAATGTCATACCATGTTTGTTCCTTTTGGTTCTTAATGCAGTATCTAGTAATTACAGATAACAAAAACGTATTGAATTATTGAGTGTTGACGGTGACCACAAAATACGCGAATTGACATTAAAATAAGACCTTTCATTCAAATATAACAAAACGGAATAATGTCCAGCATTATTGGCTCCCGATACAATAGTCCAACAACAGTATGAATAATAAATAATAGTAGTTGAATAAATAACCGATATCACGACAGTTGGCCCCTCAAAGGGACGAGGTACTTGCAGGTAAATCTCCGGAGCTGAGACCATAATTATCCCAATAGTATTGCGTGCTGAGAAATCTGGTTTTGCCTTGTCTTGCAGAGACCTTATTGAAATATAAATTCATTGATGTAATTAGATGGAAGGAATATATTATTGATCTGCGCAGGTGCGAACCCAGATAATCAAATAAGGCAATATTTTCATAAATGGAAAGTCCTTAAGAGGAATATAAACGCTAGAAATATTTCGATTCTCGTGCCTTCAAAATTTAAAATCGAGCGTCTTATTTGCACGAGGCAAGTAAGCAAAAAAGTGGTTTTTATTTATTTTGTGCACAATTTTATAAGTATGAAAAAAGTTAAAACATGCAAAACCTCAAAAATAGTCTTAGCCATAAAGGGGTATACTACTTCATAGTTGAGTCATGCAAAAACATTTTTTTAGTAGTTTACGCTTATATTTTTTGTTGTAATTTGTAATTAATAATTTTATTGTAACTCCAATACAAAGAAAAGCTAGTAAAAGCTTCAATTTACACGTTGCATATTTTTTGATGTTCATAATGTAAACCAATACGTCGTAAAGATTAATCTAAATAGCATCTAAATAAGATTTCACGTATTTCATGTATCAATCAATATTTCATTTCCTTCTTCATTTCTTTTCTTTTTCTCTATTAATTCTCTTTCTATAAATCTGTTATTTTTATTAATTCTTTCTATTTAGCTATTTAAATTTCTCATTTTCTTCTCATTTCCTTCAAACGTCTATACTAATATTATAAATGCAAAACTGCGTGTGTTTGTTTGTTACGCTTTCACGAATAAACCAATAAACCGATTAAAAATTATTTTACCAACATAAAGCTACATTAAATGCAAGTAATATAGGCTATAAATAATTGTCAGCTCTGGTGCTACGAAATTATAAATATTAATATAATATATTTATTATACGTTTTCTGTCGCTAACAAAAGCGAGTTATTGCTAACGTCAGAAAACAAATCATTGCCTTGGTAACGATGTTGATATATTTGCTGGAAATCACAGTTGATATCTACCTATCTATGTAAATAAAAATGAATCTCCGAAATCTTTGTACGCACATAACTTCCGAACGACTGCACTAAATTGAATACAGGGGGGGGATAATAATTTATAAGTGCAAGCGCTACAGTAATTTTCCCCTAATATCATGCAAGCGAAGCCGCGGGTAAAAGCTAGTTAAAAATAAATAAAATTCCAGACATCTCGGTAAAGGCTCAGTTTAGTGAGATGGTTAATAACAATAACAAACATTTATTTAAGTACCTTGGTTAACAAATAATAAAAAAAATCTAATTTTCATATTTCTTTTAAATTATTATTGCTATTCTTTGTAAAAGTTACAAGTTTTAAAAGAGTCACAATACACAATGATTCGTTAAATTTGTATGTATGTAGGTATACAATGCCGGAAGATTTAATAAATGCATCAGATAATTGTTTTTTTTTACTTTAGTTCCACAAAAGGCCAGAAGGAAAAAAAAATACCTCAGGGCCTGTGTCATCTTCGAAGATGCTGTGTGTCTTAAGACAAAACTTTCGAGTATTTATCGTAAGTTATTTTTTATGTTGATTTATCTTTGCCAAAATTTCGTAAAGTGTCCATCATCAGCACACACGAGTAAGATTTCCCCCTGATGATGGACGTTACATCCTGAGGATGGAACGGTGTCCGAAATGTTGGCTAAAGAAGGAGTTAGCGCCTCACGATATAATACCCCTAAAATTGTGTGTATTTTTGTTTTAAATCAACCTCGCTATATATTCAGCACATACAAATTATATAGAACCCACAAATTATTATTTTTTGTTATATACGGATTGCAAGTGCAGTTCAAAATTTTATTATTTCAATCTCTCTTAATGTATACCAGCTTTACTTCTATGTACCATATGTAAAACCTATTTATGTTATATTTGTCATTTAAACACACCTGTATGCACTTAATCATGAAAAATGTAACTATGTATGTAAAAGCCCATAAAGGCATTAATGATTAATAAAATAAAATAAATCAAACTTTTGGCTGTGAAATCTCAGAGCAACATTTAAAAATGAATACCGAATAAAATAACTGCCCAGAGTATGCAGATATTAAATGGGTAAAAGAGTAGGTTAAAAAGGAAAGAGATGGAAGTAGGTGGAAATTGAAATTAATATGGTTAAAAGTCTGGTTACCTATATTACAACATCTCTAACCATTTTGAACCATTCATTTTGTTAGAGCGAATTTCAGAGATTCGTTTACTTTGTTATATACATAACTTACTAACCATCAAGCCATTTTTTCCATAGTGGTAAGCAGGAAGGATGGACCGCTAAACAAATCGGTCTCGGCACATACTCCTTGCTTCAATCACATTCATATATCCTCAAAAACTAACGTTAACCTAAGTAGCAGCCTCTAAGCCTTCATGGACCAGTCCTCTAAACATTTTCGACTGGTGCAAAACAGAGCTTTTGTGAATAAAAAGCTATGTTCCCTAGCTTCATCCCTGCCTTGGAAAGAGATCGGTTTGTTCTGCTATCGTCGGGACTTTAAACTCCGTAATCATTGTTTGTATTGTCGACGATAAAGGCTTCAATTCATAAAACAAACATATTACAGGACATCTGTCGTTGTCCACAAGTATTTTAATAACAATATCGTGAAAGAATATTATAATGGGAACAACAATAATACCAAAAGAAAAAAAAAAACATGTATATGTAAAATAATATAATTACGAAAATTTTTTTGTGTCTTTTAGGCACATAATGCTGCGTTTTGTATAGAGCGGAAAAGCTTTCCATTTGTACAAAAAGCAAAGTACAGGTACTTATACCATTCTTTCAAAACATTTTAAACACAAAAGTCAACCTTCATCACATTTTATATGAAAAAAATATTGAAAGTGTTTTTATAATATATAACATCATCGCGTGATTGCTTTTGTAAAGGATTTTTGATTTCTAAGAAGGGTATCATTTCTTATACAATAAAACATCCTTGGAAAAAGACAATCCTTTTTATTGCCTTCTAGTATACTCGTACAATCCTTTCTATTACAAAACCGCTTTCAATCGTTTCATTTTAATTGGAGCGGAGCAGTGGATATCATCTACCCAGAGAAGTAAACATAATCAACCGATTGTTTTTTTATTTAATTTGAAATCCTGAAACCAGGGGGGCTGTTACACTCCAACACGGGGATTATTTTGAGACTGATGGAGGATCTAAAAAACCAATAAGTAATGTAAAATTATAACAAAATAATTAAATTATACCATAAATAATTGTTTTTACGAACCCGGTAACGAACTGCTATCTGTGGGACTTAAACTTATCATTTAAAGAAAAATAAAAGGGCTTATATACTTTCTGATTCAATATAAGATTTGCGGAAATGCATTTAAAGATGAACAGTAAAATCGTAGCCGATTGATTAAAATCTAGATTACGACAATCTTAATCTCAATAATTTCACGATTATTTGGATTGTCTTCTTGCTTCTTTACCTACTATAGCAAAAGTAGGTAAGCAATAAAAAAATAATTTTAAAAAATTACTAAAAAATTTATCCGAAAAAACAACTTTTTTACAATCTTACGTAGTTATGTATTTTTAAACTTAAAACAAAGGTTTGAATGCCATTTGAAACTTCTTTCCCAGCGATCGGAATCAAACGCTCTATCAACATTTCCAAATTCCGATTTTTAAAATCTACATTTATTTCGTACATTGTGCTGTAATTTTTAGAATATAAAGAAATCGTAAATATCCTCGTGTTGGTGCGTGATTACCACTAAAAGTTGATAGAATCGTGAAATAAAATAAAATCGTCAATGAGTTTATATTATATTATAATTTGGGAGGCGGGAATGGGTACCGCCGCCCCGGGAACAATTTATTGGATAACCAACACCTCTGCCATAGGTTATCCCAAGCGGTTCGCTACGTTTGGTGACTTAGAAGGGGTGCCCGGGTTCATGGGGTGAGGTTTGTCCGGGTCTTGGCGGCGGATGCGTCTGCCCAATGAATGGCAGGCCGGATCGGGAGAGAGTGGTTGAGGGAGTCCCTTAAACTTAAAAACCTTAACTTAACTTAACCTTGCACCGCAGTGGGATGGATGGTGAATCCATCGCTGTCCATCGCTGCTGGACACACTGACCCCCAGATTCCTACCCACCCATTTCCAGAACTTCCTTTCTTAAAAAGACCCTACACACAGCATCCCCAAAGATGTCATAGGCCCTCAGGGGAATTATTTTCCTCAGGCCCCTTTATGCAGCTAATGTAAAAAAATAAAATGCCGAGTTTCAGATCAGCTGGATGTTGAGAAGTGGGTTAATTTCTACTGCCAAGAATGACTCTTCATTCAACCAAGAAAACAAAATAAAATTCAAATATAGGTTTAAAAAAAAACTAGCGAGTTTACAGTAGTTAATTCTGTCGTAAGAACTCAAGTAGCACGGTAGTACGAAGGAACTCAAGTTAAGTGTATTATTATGATGAAAAATTCTAAAACATGAAAGGTAATAATTTTTATTTCTGTCGTAACTTCTCGCTATCACGTGCGTTAAAATCGATTAATCTTACTGTAATAGTAAAGGCTGGCAACATTGCGTGACCGGGAGCAAAAATAACTTTGGAAATGAGTCCTTTCCACTTCTACTGTGTGCGTGCCTTTTAGTGGTACACTTAAATACCCTTACTGTGGCGTGCGTACCTACCCAGAGGTATGACAAAAAGCGGGTTACGTGGGTGGACCCAAAACACTACCCTTAGAGCACCTATTCGAACAGCCCAAGATTAATACTTCTCTTAATATCACATGACATAGAAAAAAACCTTTTGTGCCCAGCCTCTACCTCCACGATTCGTATGTTCTCCTGGTATTTTGACATGTTACGTAAGAACAAGATTCCGAATTATCCTTTAGGGTTTGCGATGTGGTGAATTTGTACAATATGGAAGTGTTTAGATTACTTCTGACTCCCCAAACATCGTTTGATCCTCTGAGAGTTCGAGGAATTTGGCAGACCTCCTGGCATCATTATGTCAACTCTAATGAAGTGGAATCAAGAATTGCGCGAAGATGAAAACAGGTAGATGTTCGCGTGGGAACAATAAACAGTAAAAATGATTTTTTTAACTGAAATTTTTGCTTTGAGTTTTGCTAAAAGAGTGTCACATTGAGCAAAGTTGATTGACAAATCACGAAATAAACTCTTTATTTCGTGATTTTTAAACTGATTATCTGTCTCTGAACCTCCGCACTTTGGTGTCAAATACGAGAATGATGTGCATGTGTTCCAGACCAAATTAATGAATGCACAATGGTACCATGTTAAAATTTAATTTTTTATAACAATTTCACCTATTTTATCGCAGCAAAATTAACGCAGCGATAAATAGTACCTACACAGAAAAAATAAATAAAAAATACATGAGTTGCAATATCTTGAAAAGTTATACAGATGAGTTCAACAAGTGTATAATGTGATGTAAAAAAAAGTAAAAAATAGTACAAATTATGGTACAAAAAGTACAAGACAATATTAATACAAAAGAGAGAGAGGACAAACAAGTAAGTACTTAGGTAATCTTTGTATACATAAGTATTAAATTTTGTTTTTATTGTGAACATGAAGATACCATCGATTTTAATTTAATCAATAATATATTTTTAGATAACAAAATGGCCGATAATCCCCAAGAAGTTGTTAATCTGTTTGCCGAATTCTTCAGCAAAGTCTATGAATCAACAAACAACTCCCCATTGATCAATGCCACAACATCCAATTATAACCAGATCGACTTCAATCAGTGCAAATTTGAAGAAAGCGACATTAGAACCAAATTAAAATCTCTCGTCCTAAACAAATCGGCTGGCCCTGATAACATTCCTCCAATCTTTTTATCGAAATGCTTATCAGTTTTAACTCATCCTCTTACTAAAATCTTTAACTTGTCTATAAAAACTGGCACCTTTCCGGAAAAGTGGAAAACAAGCTTTGTGTCTCCTATTTTTAAGAAAGGTGATAAATCTGATGTATCTAACTATAGACCCATATGTATTCAGTCGACAATCCCTAAAATATTCGAATCTGTACTGCTCTCTAAACTTTCGCCTGAGATTAATAAAGTTATATCACATCTACAACACGGTTTCATGGCAAACAGGTCTACTCTTACGAATCTCATGATCTATCAGGAAAAATTGTTTAATAGTATGCACAATCATCTTCAAACTGACGTAGTATACACCGACTTTAGTAAGGCTTTCGACAAAGTCTCACACAAAATTCTCATACATAAATTAAGATCCCTAGGAATAACGGGGAATATTTTGAAATGGTTTGAAAGTTATCTACACAAAAGAAAAATATCAGTCAAACTAAATTCACACTTTTCAAATCAGTTCGAAATATTCACCGGAGTTCCACAGGGGTCACATCTGGGCCCAGTGTTATTTTCCTTATTTATAAATGACATAACTACCATCTTTGAAGGAGTTATGATACTCTTATTTGCGGATGACCTTAAAATATATAAAACAATTACGAATCTTAACGACTGCTGTATATTACAATCAAATCTAGTGAGGTTACAAGAGTGGTGCGCCCTTAATGAACTGTTCCTCAATATTGAAAAATGCCAAACAATTACTTTTGCGCGAATCAAAAATCCCATTAATTTTCAATATAGCATCAACAACATTTTCCTGAAAAGAGTAGATCAAATAAAGGACCTCGGTATTATATTTGATAGTAAATTAACTTTTGTTCCTCACATTAATGTAATAACTAACAAGGCCATGAAAAGTCTGGGGTTCATCCTGAGGACGGTTAAAGAATTTAAATCACTAAATTCGTTTAAATTGCTGTACACTGGGCTGGTGAGATCAAATTTAGAATACAATTCAACCATCTGGGCTCCATTATATAAGACACACCAACTAAGAATTGAAAGAGTACAGCATAAGTTCTTAAGATTTATTAATTATAAACTCGGTATACCTGTCGAAGATCTAAATTATGTATATTTAATGGAATTACTTAATATAAGCGATTTAGCGTCAAGGCGCATAGCGAGCGATTTAGTTTGTCTTTTTAATATTTCGAATGGCAGACTGGACGCCCTTGATTTAATCAGTAAAATTCATTTGAGAATACCCACGCGCGATACTCGCTCTAATGCGGTTTACCTTGTAACTAATTCTGCTAGTAATTATTTTGTTAACTCTCCTCTGCAAAGACTTCATATACTCGGAAATAAATATTCCTCTATAGACGTTTATCGTCATCAATCGATGTCAAAATTTAAACTCAGTGTATTAGAACAATTAAAATAAATCTATTAATATCATGCACTATATAGCACCTTAATCGAAATATTATGGTAGCTATGTTTCGATAAACACGTAATAAATACTTTAAAATAGTTTGCTAATTACAAACATAAATATTGACAATCCTATCGTATTTCCCTCTATAATTAAAATAACAATCTCACATTAATTTACTTACCATATATTCTATGTTACCTGCTTTGTGTCAACTATTATATTTGGTGTTATCTGTATTTTGCATATCTTATATCTTATGTTATCTTTATTTTGTTTCTTATGTTTTTATTATGTTTATATTATATTATGTTATTTCTTATATTTTTCCAAAAACATGTACTGCACTATATGTAAAAGCCCTATGGGCGTTTAAATAAAATAAAATAAAATAAAATAAAATAAATAAAATTATTATTGCTATGGCACCAAGATTTAAATAGAAGTATAAGTCAAATGTGAGTTAGTTATTATATTTATAACAATAAACACGAGAGGATTGTTGTTAATTGTGTTATTATTTAGCTACTTTTATTATTCACATGTAGTAGATGTTTTGCGATAATTAATAATTTGATAAAGGTGCAATTGATTGATATTTATGGCTTTATTTTAAATGTTCTAATATACTGAGTTTGAATTTAGTCACAGATTGATGATAAATGTCGATTGAGGTATATTTATTACCGAGTAAATGGAGTCTTTGGATAGGAGAGTTTATAAAATAATTATTAGCGGAATTGGTAACAGAATACAATGCATTCGACCAAGTTTCGCGGGTAGGTACTCGGAAAATTATAAAATTTGTCAAATCGAGGGCGTCCAGTCTGCCATTCGATATGTTGAAAAGACAAACTAAATCCATTAGGTATGGATTAATTAAGTTCTTCAATCGGTATACCCGGTTAAGTAATTCCATTAGGTATAAATAATTAAGTTCTTCAATCGGTATACCCAGTTTGTAGTTAATAAATTTTAAAAACTTATGCTGAACTCTTTCAATTTTTTGTTGGTTGGTTTTATATAATGGAGCCCAGATAGTAGAATTATATTCTAAGTTGTTTCTCACCAACCCAGTGTATAACAATTTAAAGGAATTAATTGATTGAAATTCTTTAACTGTTCTCAGAATAAACCTCAGACATTTCATGGCCTTATTGGTTATTTCATTTGTATGAGGAACAAAAGTTAATTTATTGTCAAAAATAATACCGAGGTCTTTAATTTGTTCTACTCTTTTAAGAAAAATGTTGTTGATGCTATAATTATATTTAATGGGATTTTTTATTCGGGCAAAAGTAATTGTTTGACATTTTTCAATATTGAGAAACAGTTCACTTAGGGTGCACCACTCTTTTAGCCTCACGAGATTAGATTGTAATATACAACAGTCATTCGGATTAGTTATTGTTTTGTGAATTTTAAGGTCATCTGCAAATAAAAGAATCATAACTCCATCGAATATGGTGGTTATGTCGTTGATAAAAATAATGAAAACAACACTGGACCCAGATGTGACCCCTGTGGAACACCGGTGTATACTTCAAACTGGTGTGAAAAGTGCGAATTGAGTTTAACTGATATTTTACGTAAATAACTTTCAAACCATCTCAAAATATGCCCCGTTATTCCAAAGGATTTTAGTTTATGTATAAGAATTTTGTGTGAGACTTTGTCGAAAGCTTTACTAAAGTCTATTATTCTACCATCACAAGCAAAAGGCAGTTGGAAATTTCGATGGTCACATTCTGATGTACTTTTTTCGATGATCACATCATCTAAAACATGGGTCGGCAACCTGCGGCTCGCGAGGCGTCTTGGTGCGGCCCGCAAGACTCTCGCCACAACGCATGTGACGGACGACATCATACACAACAGAGTGAAAGGGAGCGTGAAAGGGAGCGAAGGATAGCGATACAGCTTCAAACTGAGTTTGAAAACCGGTTTACTGATTTCAAAAAATCTCATGCAAAATGGATATTTTCGAAATCCCTATTCGCAGTGGGTACCGTTATAGATTTGCCTTCTGAAAACTACAAGGAGTTAAGCTCAGCAAAAAATTACTATGTTTAGTAGTACTATTTGTTAGCAAACTTTTTCAATCCTGAATTATCGATAAAACAAACACTGTTCTAGGTTATCGTTTTCACTTTTACATAATTTACGCGGCTCTACTTCCAAAATGCAAGCTAATATAAAACAACTTGCAATACGAATGCAACTACAAAAATAAAATTGATTTTATTAACTTCAATAAATGTGTTAAAAATATACAATAAGCGTGTTATGTTTAAAAATAAAATATTTGTACATAAAATTGTAGACATTTGTTTTTTTTACATTACCTCCACATAGAAGGCCCTGAGGAAAATAATTCCCCTCAAGGTCTATGTCATCTTTGGAGATGGGATGTGGAGGGTCTTTTTAGGAAGGGAAGGAGATGAAGTTCTGGGAAGGAAAAGGGTATTAGGGGGGGGGGGGGTAGTATTCTGAGGGTCAGTGTGTCCAGGAGTGACTGACGTATGAATCCATCCCTCCCACAGCGGCGCAAGGCGATGTTCCGAGAGAGTAAACGGTTGGAAAAGTCAAAGGGACCCCTTCAACCATTCTCTTCCGATCCGGCCTGCCGTGTAGCTGGTGGGAAGACGCATCCACGGCCAAGACGCGGACAAGCCTGGGTTCTTCGAGTGATCCAAGAACCCGTGCAGCCCTGCTAAGTCACCAAACGTAGCGAACCACTCGGGGTGACCTATGGCAGAGGTGTTGGTTATCTAATAATTGGTTCCCGGGGCGGCGGTACCCATACCCGCCTCCCAAATTGGAATAGGTAAACTGTAATGACATATGACCCAAGTGCGGCCCGCACTAATCCCCATGTAAAATATTTAGCCCTTTTACAACAAAAGGTTGCCGACCCATGATCTAAAACATTAGTTTCAACACTATTACTAAACACATTTTGTAAACCTATAAAATAGCTGTATTTTTCTGTTTTTATTTCTGTGTTTGTATGACTTGTTGTATGACTTTTATCTAATGTATATCTTATTTTTATTATTATTATTATTATTATTCTTAAGTTTCAAAGTATCTGTCAAATTAAATTTATACTACAAATCATGTTAAAGCTCTCTGGACGTTAAATAAATAAATGAAAGGTTGATAAACATATTTCACGTATATCAGAGAGTGACAATTGAAATTTCTAGCTGTCGTTTCGGCAAAATTAATATATTACTTTTAATAGTGCTAATGATTAGACTAGACGATAAGAAATCAATTAAACATGTAGGTATGTGGTGAAAGAAATGTAAGTTGTGGAGAAATTTTCATAGAAAGTAGATACAATAAAGTTATTAAAGCGAAGAAAATAATATAAATCCATAAGTATATAAAATGCGGAAAAAAAACAGAGTGTGTAATTCACACGCGGTAGAAGTGAAACATTCAGAAAACTAAAGTAGACAAGACTGGAGAGGCTACGGAGCACCGCACAAATAAAAATTAAAAAATCGAATGCAGTTCACACGCGGTCGAAGCCCACACAATCTCAACCAATAGGCGCCCTGAAAAGTGACCTCAGAATCAAAGCGGACAATACGATAAGGTTTCATTCTATTTCATTCTCTCGCAGGCTAAATCCTATAGATGTGTGAGTTTGTCTCTTTTTAGCGTCATTTCCGTTTCATTGAGTTTCAAATCACAACGGCGCTAAAGAAGTTTCACTTCAAAATCATTAGTCAAATTTGTAGCAATAAGTGATTGGAAGAGATAGGTAGGTAACCTACTAATTTATCCAACTTTTTGATAATTACAATTTTATTGTTACCAGTGATGTCTGCCAAAAATCTAACCAAAACTAAGCGTTTATCATCAAAATACATATTTTTAAAAGTACTTATTCATCAGAGTCTTTGCTCTCGAGGTAAGCATTCGATATTTTGAACGGAGTCGGAGATACAAATGTCTGTAGGCCAAAGTATTTATGTAAAGCTAAGGTCACACGCACGTAAGCACAATTATATTAATATACATTCATTTTGCAGCCGTTTAGGTAGTAAGGTACCCAGGTGAGTACCTACTGAGCATGATGCACAAACCGCCGCTTTGTGACTCCGCATACAATGGAATTATGAGAACGCAGTTCAACGGAGGAACATGCTAATTAGTGATATGGGTAGGGTTATTCAGACCAATTATCTCATTGGTGAATACGCTGCTTACCTACCTATAATCTAATTGTAGAACCAAATACCTGAAACGGATACCTTATTAGGAACATGCCTCGTTCGGAAAAATATTCACAGTCTTTTTGATGGTTCTATCTACAAATGGTTTATCATTTTTAAGGCAGTATTCTAGTCTAGAAAAAAAAAAAATTTTCTTCAAATTTTCAAAGTTTAAATATTCAAAAATATCTCCTTAAAAGGATTTTTCGAAATTCGCATTATGGTAAAAGTTATAACCATTTTAATGTCGTGGTTTAGACGGAATCTAACCAGAATTTGAATAGAACAAAATTTTAAACGCATTTTTCTCAAAATCACTTTTTTCGAGACGGTTGACACGATATCTCAAGTTCTACGGAACCAATATGCTTTAAATTTGGTGTGCGCCTTCTCTAAACATTACTCTGTGACGGGAATTAAAACTATAATAAAATTTTAAATTTTACTATTTTAAAAACTTTGGAAATTCAAAAAAACTGGTAAGAAAATGTCTTTTTTTGTTTCAGACAGCCGCCATTTTGCGAAAATTATTTTTTTTAATTTTTTCGGGCGATAGCCGCATTTGTTTGGATTAAGCATTAATTTTTTTTTTTTTTGATTTCTAGGAGGGTTGCAATCGTGTCAAACAGGGCCCACTTAAACACCCTGTAACTTTATGAATTTAGAATTTTTTCGTTTGTTTTTTTATGTATTCTTTAATGTTTATTCAAAATTTGGTAAAATAATGGCTTGTAAAAATATTACGGTTTTTTTATTGCATATGAAAAAATATCTACAATTCATGCTTCTAGACTAGAATACACCCGTAATGTAGGTACTACAAGAAGTTTATAAACCGCATTTTAGTGTCTCAATTTGCTTAAATGAAGACATTATGAGCGAAACTCAATCGAAACTTGGAAACCGAAAAATCAGAAAAAGATATTTACACCTCTGGGACTCGAACCCAGGACCTCCCTACTTTTCGGGTTGGGGGCTCTTATCCACTGAGCTAAGGTGTCGATATCAAATTCGGTCACTTTTAACTGTACCATACTTCGACTAAGAACCACCCATATTATCTTCATTTTTCTTAACGCATATTTTTATTGGCTGCCATCTTTATGAATGATTGCAAGATTCAACTCGAACTAAATGCAATCTAGATGGTGTCTGGATAAATTTTTATCCATTTTATTTTAATGTGCGACATCTATTGACTCTTCTGCAAGTCTAAGATGAATATTATTATTATTATTTTTTTATTTTAACTTTTTATGAGTAAAACCTCAAACTGTAATATTTAATTAAATGAAGACATTATGAGCGAAACTCAATCGAAAATCTTGAAACAGAAAAATCAGAAAAATATATTTACACCTCTGGGACTCGACCCAGGACCTCCCTACTTTCCGGGTTGGGGGCTCTTATCCACTGAGCTAAGGTGTCGATATCCAATTCGGTCACTTTTAACTGTACCATACTTCGACTAAGAACCACCCATATTATCTTCATTTTTATTAACGCATATTTTTATTGGCTGCCATCTTTATGAATGATTGCAAGATTCAACTCGAACTAAATGCAATCTAGATGGTGTCTGAAAATTTTGGGCTTTGAGCTTTGTGCTTTGTGCTTTGAGCTTTAATTTTGAGCTATGTGGTTAAGCTTTGAGCTTTAAGATTTGAACTTAAAACTTTGATATTGGGCTTTGAGTTTTAATTTTGAGCTTTGTGCTTTTAGCTTTAAGCTTTAATTTTGAGCTTTAAGTTTTGAGCATAAAGTTTTAAAATTTGACATTTAAGCAATTAATTAAGTTTAGAGCTTTGATATTGAGCTCATGCTTTGAACCTTGAACGCGGGAGGGGAAGGATACTCGGGAGGTGAACGGGGACAAACGGGAAAGGACATTAAGGAGAATTTTTTTTTTCTAATTTTTTTATAATAATTATTTTTTTGTTATTTAGACTTATAACCATTTTTTTTTTTATTAGTTATTTGTTTTCATTTAAATAAATCAATAAACTTCTTCTTGTCAAATTCATTTTTTTATTTTTATGTGAGTACCATCTCACACGAGTCTCAGCTTCTCCCGCTGGAGCGAGTGAGAATATGGCATCCCCAATCGGGTATGTTGTGAGGCTGATGGTAGCGGGGAGGGTAAGGAAATGGGGGGGAGGGTGGAGATTTACCTGGCTATTCAGATCTGGTTACCGAACACAGCTTATGCCATTTCAAGCAACGTTTCAATTCTTAATGGTGGTCAATACTGAGAGTATCTTCCACGCTGGAACTTGGCGCATGCAAACTATGTATATAGTATTTTTAAATAAATTATTTGTGAAATAACACAAAAAACGACTTATCGCGATTTTTTCCTGAACAGACTTTTCAATTTATTTATGTTAAAATTTTTACACATATTATGTTAACTTTTAACTGTATTTTAAAATTTTTGTATTTGTAAAAATAATAATTTTGAAAGCTGCTACAGCATTCTAACTGTATATAACCCCTAAGTCTTTATTTGGAGCTCTTCTTCCAGACATATTTTCATAAAAGCTTAGCAATAATCTAAGAAACTCAATATGTCTACAGATTAATAGTTCGCCCCTTCAAACAAATGGCGTCCAAAAAGGAAAGTTTTACATATTGTATGTCACTGACTTCCACGTACAATTGACATGGTTAAAAACGTGGATATTTTTATATCTTTCAGTGCTAATATTCAAAGAATTGAAAGATCAGAAAATTAAACTCTCTGTTCCTGTACCACCCAATTTTACAAGTACATATATTTTAAAGAAGATATTTTAAATAATGCCGCACCTTTCAGAAATACGAATCTCAAGAAAAAAACATATTAGATACCGATTCCGATATGTAAAAACAATTTGGGTCAACAGAACTACAAATATCTAGCAACAAATTCTTTTATTAATTACCAGAAAATTTTAAATCCCTAATGAATGTAAAGAATTAAAAAAAAACGAAAAAATTTCATCTATACTAATATTATATACTTATGCTAATATTATAAGGAAAGATTTGATTGTTTTGTTTGTTTTGTTGTTAGGCTGTATATAATGGTAAACTCTGGCGTTATGAAATTTGTGTATTTCATATGTTTTTGCAGGAGGGGGGAAAGGTAGGGGGAAGGTGGGGTTCGTGGAGAGGAAAGTGACGAGGGTGGGGGAAGGCGGGGAAGGTGGTAGGGGACGAGGATGCACGGGAAAGGATAAGAAGGGAGAGTCAATTTATTTCATTGAATGGCATAGCAACGCATGCCGTGAACCAGCTGGTTATTAATATTCACGGTACCTCGTTCGTACCCGAAGGATTTTAACCAACGGTTCCTGTGGATATTTGGAATAAAAAATGTCATTTTGCTGTCCGATGATATTTTTTTCAACTGTAAAAAATAACACCTTTATTTGTAGCCCTAACTTTCCGTTTATCCATTATATTTTTCGTTGTCACATTACTTCCATAGGCTATATTATCTGAGAGCATATTTTTCGTTGTCACATTACTTCCGTAGGCTATATTATCTGAGAGCATATTTTGACCCAATGAGTCCTTCCAAAACCGATCGGCGTATATAAAAAACAAACACAGTGGTTCTAACAAAGAATTATTGTCTCATTTATATACATACGTATACGTATAGTTAAAATGAAACTTAAAAATTCAAACATCGGTGTCGAAAATCATCACATATGTATTATAGATTCCTATGTAAATAATTATGAAAATAAAAAGATTACTTATATTACACCCAACATTCATTTCTCTGTTACCAATAATATCTATATTTTTACATATTTAATTTAAGTACTAGTAAAAAATGAAAACGGGACCTAGTTTTCCATAAAACCCAGTTTTTCACATAACATTTTGTTGTTTTTGAAGAGGACCACTGCCAAGACTTAACCAAATCCTCTGTGAATTCCTCTGATAACAGACGAAGTTTGTAAAAATCAGTTTGATAAAGAATCTCCCGAATTATTTCTTCATCTTTCATATTATTAGGATTCACCACATGACGATAATGAAGCCATTACCTACAAAGTGTGCGACGGTTTCACGCTCCCACCATTAATCACCTTCTTATCTGTTTGAAGTATGAATAACAAATGGAAACAGGCTACGGACGTTGCTTTTGATTGATTTCACACTAATAGTTTCAGCGGCGTCTCTTCATTTATTTGGGGTTAATTTCCTCCAATTAGCGGAAAGGTGGCGCGCGGCGTTAGTCGGGTTGCGCACTGCGCTGCCCCGGGGCCTTAGTCGATTTGGTCCTGCCCAACTGTCCAGGATTGATGGATGTTACCAGGGAGAAAGTCAACCTGCCAAAATCATTTAAAATTCCTTAGTATCATGCAAATGTCAGTTTTACGATCTGAGACGCCTTTTAGGTAGTCTTTTTTTTTAGTTATTTTTTTTTTAATAAGTTCTTATTCTTGATCAAAACGTTGTGATCCAGCAAAACAATCATCAGATTTTTTAACCCTCTTTTTATTGTTTGCACCTCTATGAGCTTACAGATTTTGCTTTTACCAAATAAATTTTAAATTCTAAGTAAGCGTACAACATGGATATCACTTCTACGGCTTACAACTTTGCACTTAAGTGGAACGTTTGCGCGGCCCTTTTCGGCCCGTTTCATATTTATAGTGTTTCAAGATTTTAGAGGCAACTTGGGCAATTATTTGTGAGTAAATAAAAAACACTCAAAATAATTATTTTAAAAATACGATGAAAAATAATGTAAAAACTAAAACATAGTTAAAAATGCATATTTTGGGTAGTAATTTTAATACGTAAGCGAAAAATTTTTGTTCCACCGTAAATAGGTAATTTGTTTTTTAAATTTACACATATAAAATTTTCTTTTGTTAATTTTTGTTTTATATTTCATTATGTTTATATGATAAAGATAGTGATAATATTTTTTTTATTGTTTTCATTTACTCACAAATAATTGCCCAAATTGCCTCTAAAATCATGAAACATTAAAATCTTTAATGACCTATATCTTATAATTTAAAGCAAAAATAAAGAAAGTAGCTCACATCCGTACTAGATATTTAATATACCTTTTGATTACAAAATTAATTGTTCAGTTTTGTTCGGTATTTTGATCTCAAGTCCAAATTTGTATGAAACGGGCCGAAACGTTCCTCAAACAGTCGGTGGCGTCATTGGAATAGATTTTTTAAGATTACAGAAAGTCTACCGCAGTAAAAAGTTATGAAGTTCATTCTTTAGCTGCCTGCAAAGTTCAACGTAAAGGTTGTATTGTAATTTTTCCTCAGACGTCACATATTTGCATGGATTAAACCCCGCTAGAACTTGAAGAGCAACAAACTCTTTATTTTTAGATAACTACCTACGTAATGTCAAACCGTGTTGTAAAATGACACTCGCTCATTGATAGGAGTTTTAGTTTTGTATATCCATGTAAGTCGGCTTCTACCGGCCTACGGTTATCAGATTATTTCCGTGGTAGAACTCATCCCGGGCTAATTAAAACTTGACACTAATAAGAGAAAAAGACCGCCATAATTACTTCATCCGTTAAATAATTTTAACGAATGCAGTCCGTTATTCTTTGTCATGACAACCTTTCAAAAGCGTACCTGCAGAATATCCCGAACACGTTTCCACCGATAGGTACTGCGAACTCTCATAATTGCCGCAAATTTGAAAGAGAAACTTACCCACGACTACGTTTAACCAGTCAACCAATTACTTCGTGTTATTATTTAACAATTTCTGACACAATTATCACAATTACCCCGCTTGGCTCCTGATCCCCACACGCAACCAACTGCACTGGGAAAAACTGCAGTCACTTGCTTAATGGAAGATCTGCATTCTTCGAGATGCATCTAATTATTATTATTTGTTGAACCAGCGTTCGCACAATCTTAAAATAACATTCTTTTCCAAAAATATTTGTAATTTTCAATTTAAAGTTTTCGTAGTTATTTCATCGAAATGAGGAAGTAAAACCTTCAGGCATAGATTAATTAGTAAATTCATAATTTTTCATACAGTTGGCTAATTTTATCTACTGATTAATTGATTAATTATTAGTTAAACAGAATGTTGAATGAGATGAAGCCTATCAAAAATATAAAATACCTATAGGACTACAGGTAGATAATATTTGTAAAATAAGATAGTAAAGTATTGAAATAACCCTAAAAATAAATAATTTTAATATTACAAAGGCTCATGAAGAACGAAATTTTTTGATCTTATCCATCTACATCAATTTACCTGCTCTACCATAGATAGACATCTTGATACCGTAGTTATAATAGACCTAGTGTGAAACTATAGAGAAATTATAGACTGTGATGAAAGTGATGACTTACAATTACATCATTTTCGATGTATAAAATTTGTGCTGGAAAATAAATTTATACCTTCGGAGCGATAATTTAACTGCATAACGAATCTTTCAAAGTTCCAGTGGTGTCATTCATTTTCCATTATATCAAACATTATATTGTCTTCCAACATACATACAACATTTCTGTAAAGCGTTTAGCACCTGATGAAGAAATTTAACCACAGATGAGAGAACCTGGCATAAGATGAAAGATTGAAGTTATTTTTAATCAAATAATATTATTTACAAAGTTTGGATGCCCTGTTCTAGTAGGTACATCTGCGTAAATATTTCTGCCAAGGTCTGACTTATACCAGGAGTCCAGCATGGGACAAGAGATGAGATGCACTAAAGCGTACACGGTAGCTGATCACACTGGTCGCTAGTACCTGGTACCTGGAGGTAGTATTTAGCTGATGCTGTTGCTTTGAGAGATTCCCGGTGCTGGCATTACTGCATGCCATCCTACATCATCCATCCTCCGGCCCCACAGGGGTGGATTAGAGTACAGGAATTCGAATCATTGATACATAATTAAGTATCAATCTAATCATGACAATTGATCTGATGACAAACACTGGAAGACTGCATAGACTTTTGACTCAAGAAGGAGGAGAAAGCACAACATGAGAAGGCAACCCAAAACATGAATCGAAAATCCTGTGATAAAACCAACTTGTCCGAGTTTATGCAAGCAGCACGTACAATTAAAGTCGTATTTATTTCAAGATTAAGGGATCAATTATTCATGTGATGTGGTGAATTTTAGTAATTGTGACTGCTACTTAATATTTTTATTATATACGATTTTAAACCATAAAAAAATTCTACAATACCTATCCAGTGTATGAGTAGCGACGCCGACGCTTCGACTGCAAATAATATAAAATTAAAGATATTCATTTATAATAGTGGTTTAGCTTCTAGAGAATAACCAGAGTTAGTTAACCTTGTCGTGGGCACAAATACACTTTGAAGACTGAAGTTTATTTAAATTTTAAAATTGGACAGATGCATATAATATTTAAAGCAGATTTATAACTTCTGTTCTCGATTTGTATATTTACCCTAAATCTCCACGGTCGAATCGACACGACTACCGTTTGAACTTCATCAAAAAAAGATTATAAAACGGTCTGAATTCAAAGAAACACATTAACCAAACGTCGGTTCGATACATCCCGGTCCATCACACGCGGCAAAACAGATCCCGAGATATCACATCAAATGATCAAATTGAGAGGAGATAATATTGCAGGCCCACTGCCGGTTCCTTGCTGAACGCTGCCTACTGCAGTGCCTGCCCCAACTGATTCCGAGAAATAGCCGGAGTCCTTTACGGCAATTTGCTTGACTGAGCTGCTCACGATATCGCGTGAGTAAGTATATCCTTCATTAGTAAGTCTCCTCGGCCTCCAAGTATCTCGTAACCTGTAAGGATGTAAGCTGTTTGCTGCTTTGATTCTACTTCTTAGATCCTTCCTTATCCACTTAGTTATCACAAAGGCAGATGTTCTGAAATTCGTGAATTTAGAAAACATATTAACATTTTGATCCAATAATCTATTTACGCCAAATATTTTTGTGAATTTATGTTCCTAAAAAAGTTTACAATTATAGTGTACGATGAACCAAGGAACCATAAGCAATGTCATAAATTTAATAACTAACTAACCATCACGACGTTTCCCCGCAGGGGTAGGCAGAGAGGACGGACCGCCAAACAACTCGATCTTGGCACTTGCCTCGTTCACATTCATACATCGCCTCATACATGCTCTTCTATTATTCTGACTCTTGACATCGCCCGACTCAAGTATCTGATATAAATATAAATTTACTATTGTGGTATATCTGTGATGGAAAAAAATGGACTATTTCAAACTCTAAATCGTGCTGACGGCCAACAGAACTAACATTTTAATTCGTAAGGAATATTATTGGTATGGAAAAATAACTGCAATTAGATCTGTGAAACTAGCACAAATAAAACTTTCTCTAATTTGTGTTAACAAGTAGGTAAATTGAACTAGTCTAGAAATTAAGGTTCTCACCATCAAACATTTGTAAATAAAAATAATCCCCTTTAATTAGCCATAAATAATAACAAACTGCCCATTTTTTATTTGGATTTCACTAACAACCTAGAATTATTATAATAATTTTATCACTCGATCGGCAATTACGGAAATTGGTATATCGGCCCAAATGCCAATCAAAGAGACTTCTAACGCGACGTCAGCACACTATTAAGGTTGTACTGAAATAAGTGCCTTTTAAAACGGTTAAGTATGTTTTAGTCGGAAGTAGGTAGTACTGTTAGGGTATCGGAAATAACAGTTCGAGGATCTGTGCCAGAGGCGACGATATTAATTTTAAGAGCTCTCGAAGGATCGAGGGGCATCGTGGACTGCTGCAAGGTGTTATTTTCTACAAGAGGGTTCAAATTGTCCATTCCGTCAGTTGAAGATTTATGTTGAAGGCGTTTTCCCTAAATTCTTGTGGGGTTCATAAGTGTCATAAAATCAAAGTTCTTAACATTTTTTTTGTGAGTACGACGGTGAAACGAAACAAACAATCTACTATTATTAAGATTGTACCTATGCAATAGTGATCGACCGATATTTCAAAGCAAAACGACGAACTACAGAAACGACATTCATGACGTGAGAAACAGTAAAACCATTTGTACACAGAGATACTAACAAGCAATTCGAATTTCATGCGCCTAGAATGCGAGTACGAGTTTAACATCAGTTGCACCCTACCATAAGTAAGAAAGGTTTTAGTGGAAAAGGCACGGATTGATTGGAAAAAAAAATTATTTTTCTTTTGAATACTAATAGTTCACAACTGCATCAAATTTAAATAAAAATTCTGTGACGTTCTGTGCAAAGAATGAAACTTGTTGTCATGCAGTTCACTGGCGGCAACGAACGAACATTTATTTTTTTTTTAGATATTATGAGGAACCCAACCTCCTCTATTAGATATTTTGTATCCTTATAATATGGATAAACGAGAACATTGTCTTAATTGCTTGAGTCTTTTGACATCGTATGAAAAAATGATCAAGTTCAGTATATATCTCGGATAGAATCGAGTATGGAAACCAACATTAAAAAGAAGTGCCTATAAACTATGTAAGCTACTTGTTGCATCACAGTCACATAGTTTGTAAGTATCTTCATGTACGAATGGCCTAATTATCAGTGAAACATTCATATCTCCAACGATTGACTTCAACTGTTTGTTTCTCGTAAGTTTTACGAGAAACCTACCATTTATCACATAGGTACCTATTCTGCTGACCTTCCTTTACTTGATATACCACCTATAAATTCCCAGAGGCAACCATATCCCCTGAAGAGCGGCTTTGAACATTAAATCTCCGGGTTCATAATATTGACACGCGAATGGCGAGCAGAGTAATTTAATATCATTTCCAGAAAAACAGCTTCTGGATTACAGAATTGTGTTTTTAAATCATCGTGTTTTTTGCGAATTTCATGGAAATCTTAAAATAAAAAGTTATTCAGGCTTATGATAATAAATAAATTACATACAATAATAATAATATGAGTTGGTATTATTATTTCACAAAATAAAAACACGGTATATAGTTTTACAGCAATGTGAAATTTTGAAATGCCAGTGACTATGAGTTTCTTCGAGTTGGAGTTAAGATACGTTGTAGGTAGATATTGGATGGCAAAACTGCACAGCAATAGAACCATTTATATATACCCTTTGAGAACATTTTTTTTTGTAGCGCCCCCCAACTGCTTTTACATACCACCTGTCGGTGTAAATCTGAAACAGCTACGTCAGCTATGTCACGATTATATTTACCACAACGGAAGGGGGGGGGGGGAGGGGTAAGAACTTTTATTAACATTGAAAAGACACAGAATTTATAACTTATCTAAAGTTGAATTTGACGCGTTTTAAGAAATTTGTTTATATTACACTCGATTTTACAAAAAAATTTTAAAAACAAACGTAAGTCGCCAGGTTCAGTTCAGCAACATGGAGCCTTTTTTTCTTTTTAGTTACCATCGTTGCTACAGCATTAAAACCACGTTCAGCTAAATAGGACGATGGGAATGCTATTATGCAACAATCGATCATAAACCTGGGTACATTTGCGAAATTGGCTTCTGCAGCCAAAACTCTTGGTAGCCATTCTTCACCCGTTCACGACACTGAGCAAGCTAGCGCAAGCACAGATAATACTCTCAATTCTTGCAGGATTGCAAAAATCCCGTTATTTAATCAAAAAAACTTGTTATAATTTAATAGCTTTAAACAATTCTTTTACTAACTTCGCCTATATTTATATATGAGACATTTTACGTGAAATCGGAAGTTTTAACTTTGTTTATTCCAATCAAAAAATAAAAAAAAACTTTAATATTATCCAATTGAATGTAAATCTGAATGTAATTGAATTTTTCAGTTCAATTTTCATCCACTTCCCGAACTATAGAAAAACGTAAATTTTCGCACACGTGATAAAAATGATTATAATACACCCAATAACCAAAATTAGCCAATATTAAAGTTAACTTTGCTTTATTAGTACGTGATTAGCGTGTTTTGTTTATCTTTTTAGACCGTATTTTTTACGTGCAAACGCCCCTCAATTTTCTCTGAGTCTTCTACCGCCCCCCTGAAGGTCTCAAACGCCCAAAAGGGGGCGTTATCGCCCACGTTGAGAACCACTGTCCTAGAGTTTGTTACGCGAAATTTTTGAAGTGAAAACTTATTTAGCACCGTCGTGATTTGAAACTCGATGAAATGAAAAAAAGCGTCACTAAAAAGGGACGAACACATAAATCTATGGGATTTAGCCTGCGAGAGAATGAGATAGTATAATCGGTCTACTTTTTGTGCGGTGCTTCGTGGTCTCCCCACTCTTGTCTACTTTAGTTTTCTGAAGGTTTCTTTTCTACCGCGTGTGAATTCTGATTTTCTGATTCTGCACGCTCTGATTTTTTTACGAAAACATTAAATAACCTATACATTAGGAGCGAGTTTAAAAAAAATGTTTCTCCCTGCGGGCCTTTCCGCCTACCCTTTTCTTCCCGCGTTCCCCCTCCACCACCTCCGCCTTCCCCCTCCCCTCTTTCGCTTCTACCCGTCCCGCGAACCCACCCCCCTCCAACATCTAATTTTCATTTCCCCCCCTTACCCCTCCCTCGACCCCCTCTCCATTTCCCCCTTCCTCCTTCGTTCGCCTACATGCCGCTAAACTACAAGAAATACACTCATTTTTCAAACAACTCGCGCGCAACGTATTGCAATTTTTTATACAAATTTCATAACGCCAGAGCTCACAGTGTACACTAATACAGAAATCTTCGCGGACATGAGCACAACAACTCACCAAAGTTTTATCGCAATCGGATGAAGAGTATAGGAAATTATTGCATAACGTCAGAGCTCACTACCATATATAGAAATCATCGCGGGGTATGCGCACACCAAAGCACCAAAGTTTCACCGCAATCGGATTAATAGTTAAAGAACGAGGGACAAACAAAGAAACTTTTTTTATATATTAAGTACGATATGAAAAAGAAAATCAAAAAATAAATAAAACAAAGTCCAATTCCCTTACCTTTCAATTATTTCCAATCAGTAAAAATGAATTTTCCTGAAAAAATCTAATTTCATAGAATTTATTACCTTTTTATTAATCAAACCTATGGTTAGGTTAGTTTCCTATCGAATTTAGCAAATTATATACTTATTAAGATCGCTTTTAGTCGAAAATATCGACCTCGGTCTGCTATAAAACGGATTTCTCTCCTGTTTCTTTGTATTTGACTTCCAGACCTCAAATTAAATGATTAATTTAATAACAACTGTGTATTATAAAAAATTTCGCGTGCTATTTTAGGTCTCGATTTAAAATATCATATTAACGTTTTGGGCGTGTGGAGCCAGGGCAGCCAACCTTATCTAGGAAGGCACCGAAAAAAAAACGTAAGTGTGGCTACCTAAAAATGGCTTTGCTAAAAAGTATTTGGCCAACATTTTTTTTATGCGGTGGTCAACATCAAAGACCCGCTATATGTAGATTTCTAAGAGTAAATAAGCATTCGCAACATTTTATGTTAAAAGTATAGACTTACATAATATGACGTTATATATACATAATAAATATAACTGAACAAAATTAAAAAAATTGTTCGACTCTAACCTCCTCTACTAACCTATGTTCAAAAAACAGAATGCATCAATCCGTAAATTAACTCAAACCAGAAAACCTAATTATTCACACTTGCCCCCAAAATCTAGACACGCCTCCACTATTTCTTATTAAAGCAGAAAAAAAAAAATTTTTTTTCTTCATATTTCCAAAGTTTAAATATTCAAAAATATCTTCATAAAAGGATTTTTCGAAATTCGCATTATTTAAAAAGTTATAACCATTTTAATGTCGCGGTTTAGACGGAATCTAACCAGAATCTGAATAGAACAAAATTTTAAAAGCATTTTTCTCAAAACTACTTCTTTCGAGATGGTCTAAACGATATCTCAAGTTCTACGAATCCAATTTGCTTGAAATTTGATGTGAGCCTTCTCTATACATGGCGGTAACTAAAACTATAACAAAATTTCAATACTTACTATTTTTTTTTTTAAATTGAAAAGTCCAAAAAACTGGTAAAATTTTTTTTATTTTTATTCCAGGCAGCCGCCATTTTGCGAAAAATGTTTTTTTTTTACTTTTCCTTAGTTCAGGCCGTGGCCGCATTTGTTTGGGTTAAGAATTTTTTTTTTTAGATTACTAGGAGGGTTGCAATCGTGTCAACCAGGGCGCGCCATTTTTTTAGACCTCCCACTTCAACACCCTGTAACTTTTTGAATTTTTTCGTTTGATTTTTTGTAAGTTTTCTTTAATGTTCAATCAATATTTGGTAAAATTACGGCTTCTAAAAAAATGTGTATTTTTTTTTATTGCACATAAAAAAAATACCTACAATAATTCATGCTTCTGGACTAGAATACCCCCTTGAGGTGAAGCCGTGCGAAATAATGCAACATCATACAAAATAATGTACCTATCTTTGTTTTGAAAATGTGATCGCTTAGAAGTACTAAGGATTCTTCAATTAAATACTGCGTGTAAAACATATCCCGGCCCTTAAAAATACCGTCATTTTTTTTAAATCTCTTAATAAGCCTAGAAAAAAAAAAGTATTAGGTCTGCAAAAAAACACTTTCAAGTGCAAACTCTCCTACTATCAAACCCGTTTTCGGATGGGTACGGTTTTATTGTTTGATGTAGCAAATTCAGTTTCTCTTATAATAATCGCAAAAAAAATGATCTGTACGCCCGATATTCACAAAATAAAATATGCATTTTCGCGTTGTTATTTCACAATACGGCCGACAGTCGACAAATTTGGATTTTCAAAGTGAACCTTATGCAGTCCACCTGAGGACTACTGATTTGCCACACCCATTTTGCATCAGATCGCCCCCGGCCGGAGCGGGGAATAGACCCAAAGGCTCCCACGTCGCATGGTTCCGTGAAATCAATTTTAAATTTCCTTTTTATTACAATAAACAATGCGTAAAAAAGGAGTTAATGTTTTTTACAGGCCTTTACGAAATCAACCTGTAAAAGAAATTCTCAAATACCTTTTCCAACCTTTTCAAAAGCTTTTTCTCGGCGTGAATTCCGATTTCGATTTTTTTCTGGACTATTGGATTACCTTAAAGTTTTCGTCGCTGGAAATGCTGTATCTTCGTTAGTTTTGCTCCGATTTACTTGAAATTTTAACACAATACTCTCGACGGTGACCGGACAACTCGGAATGAAACCTCAGAACCATCTCAGATAGGTCATTTAGAGTGATAAAAAAATATATATTAAAAAAATTGGTTAAATAGGTTACGTTAGGTTAGGGTTATTGGCTAATTTAAAAGTATTTTTTTCATAGTTTTGACTTTTCAAAGAGGTGTTGAGTTGACTTTATTTTCAGTTGGCATGGAATCACTCTCGACATGTTATATATTTAGAATTTTTTTTTAATGAGTTTTAAAACCTCACCCCCCCCCCCCCCTCCTTTCTTGGCTCCATCGGTTTTGAGTTCAGCAGGGACTTTAGTGCTTTCTAACGCCAGAGCTTCCCATTAAATATAACCTATAACCTTCACAACAAGTCACCAAAGTTTCATCGCAAGTGGATAAACACTATGAACAGCATGGCAGCGCATAAAATACGTACAAACAAATATTGGTATAGGTACTCGTACGTAAGAAGAAGATAATAAACCTTTAATAATTTCCAACATTTCATTCGGAAATCATTAACGTTACATAAAAATATTAGCAATTTATTTTTTCATTATCTATAAGTACCTACCTATATAAAAATAACATACCTACCTAATAAATAAAATCGTCTACAAGTAACCTAACCACTGTTTGATAATGCCTCCAGAAGGCGAAACATCTGTCACGCGTAATAATAATTACACAGCAGAACTTGTTTGTTAAATGAACTGTTTTTTAAAACTGTATAATAATATTCGTCACCTCACTTGGATACGGTTCTAACTGAACTTTTTTTCCAAAATAACCTTCGAATGCCAAAGCATTTTTTTTGCTCTTTTCTATACCCAAAATAATGTTCAGAACCTAATGTGCTGTATTTTCGTAGATATATTTATGACAAAGTTCTAACATCAAGCATTTTAAATAATTATTCATTTTACAAGGTTCTAACATCACTCTGTATTTTGTATCTGAGAGTTGATCGTAATTACGAGGCGCATTATGGTTAGTACTTCATTTGGATAGGGTTCTATCTACGCCTTGCCTTTTTCTAAGGTTTCTAAGTTTCCAAAGACGAATTTTCGTAATCTATTTAACGATTTTGGAAAGTATTTTGGTTTATCATATTTTAAGGGAAAATATTTTAAAAGAACGTGGCCCTAGCTTGGGAAAAAATTAGGTAAGTGTAATTCGAACCTTGTGCAATGAGTGGGGTATTTCCACAAACCAGGTATACCGCTAAAAACATGTGGAAGATTTAAAATTATTTTTCTGAACATGATTATCGCATTAAAAATGTTTAATTTTGATATTTTCATTCATAATTATTGCTTTTAAAATACGCGTAAACGGAACGAAACGTAAACGGCCCATAACTGCTTGTACGATTCATGACGTCGCAAGAGTCGCCGTTCCGAGGTTTATCACCGTGTTCCTTACACAAATCTAAACATCCTAGACTTGTTCGGGGTTATGGACGGTTTTATTTCATATTTAAGATGATTGTGTTATGTTTCTACAGTTTTATATAATATTGTTCAGTTGTAATGACTGACAGTAGTATTTTTAACGGCGTAATCCGACAACTTGCCTAAAATAGACGCTACAATGAATAACAATAATTTTCTAAGCCCTAAATTTCGGGATTCTAAGACGATATGGTAATGAAAACATTTTTTTTACACAAACTCTCATATTATATACGTTATATGCTGGTTTCAATATTTTGACAAAATATAATTAATTCCGGCCCTTTTCTTGTCTTGATTTAAAATAAATAAAAAATATTTTTTTTAAACGTTTATTATAAAATTTATAAAAACAATTTATATATACATACATATACATATTAACGCCGGGATTGCTAGTCGAGAGCCTTACCCCTCGACCACGGAGGCAGTCATTATTGTGTAGATATCCATCTTACCACTGTATACAAAGGTGTTTCCACGTTTAAATTATGAATTTAAATAGTCAATACCGAAAGGTTTTTTTTTGTAGCTTAAAATTTAAATCTGAAAAAAGGCACGGGGGCTCCATCGAAGCCTCCTTCTTCTTCTTCTTACTGTACTATAGGGCCAATATATACTGCAGATAGTACACAACTGCTGACCCTGTACAAATCGCAAGTCCACCTGTTGAATTCGGCAGCCACCTTTGGTCTAGAGTCCCAAAATATTTGAAAATTCAGAAAGCATAAACGGGCGGTCCGTTCGATAGATTTCCCTCTCTAACAAACGGATTGCAATGTTTAGCGCACAGGTTTCAGATGGGAATGGTGTCCTTGTTCTACCGGTATTTCAATAGAAGATGCTCCGAGGACCTAGCGTCATTGAACCCTTCGGCGGTGGTGTCAAACACATTAAACGCACTCCCAACAATTGTACACAGTCGATATTTTTTGTCGCCTTAGAAATGGTCGTTTAAACATCTTATTTTGGGTTTTTCTTGTAGTATTTGTAAACATGTCTACCAAACTATACATGTTATGCAAGTGGGAAAATATAGGATAAATATAAAGATATAATTCGAGCAAACTGGAAGTCAATAAATAACACCAAGTACAACTTACGGACTCACTACAGGCGGCGATCGCATGATGAGAGGCGCCTGTGACGTCACAGAGTGACTGGTGGCAAAACCATCGTTTTGGTGGCATTTTAAAAAGGCGTATTTTAAAACGTTATAGAAAGTTAAGTCGTCGTCATAAAAATAAAATAAAAATTCCGTTATCATCGTAATTTTTTGCTTAATTTTTTTCAATAATAAAAAAAAATTGTGGAAATACCCCATTATTGTACCCTAGATGGTTGCAAATGGTCCTATTTTTGTATGTTTAGGTATGTTGTAAAAGGGTAAGTTTACGTCCTTTTTAAATACTTTCCTTTAAAATATGTTCAATTAAAATACTTTACACATAATTTAAATATCAAAATTGGAAATTGGTAAATAGATTTTGAGAAATCGTCTTTGCAAACTTTGACACTATCTCAAATCAATCAATCTCAGAACAAGGTGAAGTGAAGTAAGAACCCTATCCAAATGAAGTGACGTACTCTTGAATTAATAAAAGAAAATTAAAATCGAATTCACTTGACAACAATCAACAATATTAATTAACTTTTCTGTACTTTAGTATTTTTCTTGCGTGTTAAATATTTTATAGTGCCATCTATGGAAATTTCATGACACCAAGTAGTAAGCTTTAAAGTCAGCTTTGAAGCTGAACAATAAATCCTCAACGTTTTAATTCAGGTAAAATTCAATAGATGTCGTAAGAAATTCAAAACGATGCTATCTTGTGAGTAAATTTTGTTGAATACTGCCATCTACATTCCGAAGCAAAAGGTAATTTTTCTGAAGGCGCGATGAAAATTTTGGTTGGGTTCAAAACATATTATTATCTTAGAGTTAAACCAATAAAATAAAATGCTAATCTGTCAACAGATGGTAATATAAATTAAATGTCTATACATTTCTAAAGGTAGAATAAAATTTCATACACCTTTTTCATACCAAGCACACTTATTTTGTTGCACCATTTTAATTCAAAATAGTTAGTTAATAGTTAGTTTTTACCACGTTTTTTGTTTAAAAAACGAGCGTTTCATAAGTTACTTCTAGAAAGCATTGCTTACGAAAGTAAGTTTTTGTTTTGCTTTGAAGCAAGCATTGCTAATTTAATTTAACTTTTTGGTTTTTAAACGATAAACGTGGTTAAAACTAAGTATTCTATTAATTTTGAATGTATTATATTATTATTATGTTAGATTTTATTGCAGTATGCAGCGACGATGGTTTGCTCTCTATCCTCTACGATAAAATCGATGATTGTGGCTTCAGTAGTAAACTTCACTTAAAAATTTATTCAATTTAAAAATAAAAAAAATTAAGGCAATTAATTTTGTAGGGCTGATTTTTTTAAACTTAGCTCCGCACAGTAAAACATTAGGAAAATAACTACCCTCAAGGCCTTTGTTGTCTTTGGGAATGCTGTTTGGAGTGTCTTCTAAGGAAATGGAGGAGAGGAGGTTCTGGGAAGGAAAAAGTATAAGGGGTAGATTGTCCAGGGTCAAAATGTCCAGGAGTTACAGACTTACGAATCGATCCCTCCCACTGCTGGATAAGACAATGGGTCAAAACCATCCGTTTTTTCGAAACCATTGGATTGTTTTCGTATCTATTACTTGCCATCGACTATCTCCTTTTTTCAAAATATATATTTTTTATTATTGCCATACAATTCGACAAAATAATAATAACTACGCCCTGTGCTCCACCCTTCTTTTCACACAACACAAGCACACAACACAAATTATATCAAAAGGTAGATAATAAATAATACAATTTGAATATTTTGGATATTTTATTGATTGCATCAATTATTTTGGAATATAACAAAAATATATTTAAAATGAAGCACCTTACAATATATGATAAATATCGCGATACATTAATTATTAGAACATTTCAAAAATCATTCTACCAAGCAATTGACGGGGTTCGTTTTAAACGAAATTATGTTTACTAACTTTATAAAATTGCGATAAGGAATTAACATTTTTCTAGATTATGATAAATTGATAAATTTTCATACATATTTTATTGTATGGCATTTATTTATATCTGTTAAAACGCGACTGGTGTATTAAACGCGACATTGTAAACAACAAAAAAAAACATTGGAGGTAAGGATATTATCTTTGGAATTGGATACTATCAGTATCGCCCTGGTGTAAGACCACCATTCAGGATTGAAACGTTGCTTGAAATGGCTTTAGCCGTGTTTAGTGACCAGATCTGAATAGCCAGGTACTTCCCCACCTTCCTCTTCCCTATCTCCTTCCCCTCCCCACTACCTTCAGCCTCACAACATACCCCAATTGGGGATGCCATAGTCTCACTGGCTCCAGACGGGAGCAGTTGGGACTCTTGTGCGGTATTAACTGTAAAAAAAAAAAAAAAAAGTAACCACAATTTACTCTTCGTATGATTGCTCCCGTTTTTTGATCCCTTTATGAGTGTTCGGCCAAGGTAACCCTTGCTTCTGTAGGTTATTACTAAATTGAAAAAAGTTTTATATCTGCGTTAAATTTTCGTTATTTTCAAGGGGTGGTTGGGATGATAATCGTTCATGGTATACGAACGATTATAACCCTAAAAATAAAATTATACACTCACCTATTTAAAATAACATTCAATGTGCTTATTCAGTTATATTTATGGATTGGGTACATGGATATCTTTAAGTATTACATCAATAGGTTTATATCATCTTCTTTTCACGTAGGATCTAACATTTATTATATGATTATAAGAATAATAGTCGAAATTCGTATAGTAAGGCTTTTAAATCGATTTTTCCTATTTATAATTTCAATTACCAATGTAATGTTATATGTAAAATCTGAAATATTTGAGTTAGTCAAATTTTTAACCAGTGGCGTGGCGATAAATTCCGCAACACCGGGAAAGCATTTTTGCTGCTTCGCCAAGTACAACATTATAAAGAGATTTTTGTCATTGTTACATAATATCATATTATAATATAATGTTGCTATGATACTGCTTGATGAGTGTTGCTAGTGAAAACTTTAGGTTTATCACATCATTACAATGATTGTAATGATTCCTCTTTGAGAGACTGTCAATGGGGATGTGACTTTTACTCAGATTTGGTTAGTACCATCACCTAGATACCCAAACCGGTAATTTAGATTAGTTCGAATCCTTGAGAACCAAAAAACCCTTATAAAACTAAAATTGAATATTTTTTGGGCATTTGAATTATTATTGAAGAAGAAGATAACACTTTTAATCTAAATGAAAATATGAAAGAAAAAAAAAACCTACCAGTTGCGACTTTTGTCTTTTTCTATTTTTCTGTGAGATGTGTGATAAGAGGTGGCAATGGCGTAATTGGATAAAGCGTTCGTCCCGGTAAGACGAGAAGTTCTGGGTCCTAGTTGCGACCGTTATTTTTTTATTTTTCTGTGTCTTGTTTTCTTTCATATTTTCATTTAGATTATAAGTGTTATCTTCTTCTTCAATGATATCTTACATTGATGGGAATAACCTTTAAAAGTTATAAAATGATAGTTTTTCTCATAAAAAAATTTGAATTTTTCGCTGTTATAGCTACCGAATGGGTTTTTGGCTTTACCACTGTTTTCAAAATGGTATTTCTCGCTCTTGTAGTACTATTAGCTAGTAAAAATAATTAATTGTAGCAACTTGTTGAAGAAGAAGTTGATTTTGGACAAGAGTTTTGTTTTCCGTGAAAAACATTTTTTTTGCACTCTCTCTCGGATAAATTGTTATGTTTATATCTCTACGTTTGAAAAATAAGTATAGTTTCATCAGAACTAATGTTAAAAAAATCTGCATGTCAGTAAAAAAGTGCATTTTGACTTCAATAAGAACATAAATTTAAATTATGCAATAATTACAGTTTTACACAGTATTCTTTTGACGCTAACATTTGGAAAGATTTAGATCCGATTAACTATTTTAGGATATTTCATTTATACAGATATGGTCAATTCAGATAATGTTGAAAATACATAATAATATGCGAAAGAACTGAGCAGGTACCTGATAAGGTTTATGAAAACAAACAAATCTGAAAATTATTACCCTCTTGTATAAAAAAAACACAGATCCGTGATACATGATATTATAGTATTCAATACAAAACTATAAAAAACTTTTGAGTAAATCTTGGCTTTGTAAAATTAGCAGGTTGTCGAAAATACCTATTTACATAGAAAAATCCTTCCGTTTTATAATGTTATGTTGATATTTGATAAACTACCTGAGCATGAAATTATTCACCAGCATACTTATTAGTGATTAATTTTTTGATTTCCTATATTCTTAATTTTGATAATTTGATTAATGAAACTAACTTCTTAGGCATAAGAGATATCGAGTGATATTATAAAGACAATGTTGTGTGTATTAATTAGGAAGATACATTTTTTTTTTGTTTTGGCCTTACATCATTTAAAAAAACTTAATAACAATTTTTTTTGTGGTTAAATATTTTCGAGAAGTATTTCACCAAGGATATTATAACGGAAGTACTGGGCTTATTATAACCAGTGAATCCTGATTTTATTTGGATTAAAAAATATTTATGAATGTTTATGTTAATGTCCCCAGTGACTTTTTTTAGTTTTTTTTTCTTCAAATCACAAAAAGAATTCTTCCAGATGTCATAATTGGTCACTCAGCTGAGTAATCGCCCAACCCCTCACCCCGACCCTAATGTACAATACCTACTACTTTTTATATTTTGTTTAAAAAGAAAATCAGTAATGTCACCAGAGACCAAGGAATCACCGGTTTAAAGTAAGTCAAGTTTTTGCCTTAAAAACCTGTATAAAATGTATAATTTTAGATTTTAATTTTATAAATATTATAAGCTAACAGAGTAGGCATGGTTTTCAGCAAATCGATAGGACATTTGTAAAACATAATACATTTAGAAATAATTACTCTATTGAGTCAAGTATTTGCCTTTTCACAAATAAGTTTTTATTTCTAACATTGATCACCTAACACGAAGAAAATATTTTGGAACAAACATTTGGCGATATTTTAAATATGCTTTAAATAGGTAAGGACAATGCTGAACATGTACATTCTACAGTAAATTGTTCCCATTTTTATAAATTGTTTTACTTAAATAGTTTTAGAATTAAGGCTTAGATAAGGGTTATCATTTTTGGGAATCGCATTTTGATAATAATACATTATTATATTTTCATAATTAAGAATTTAGCTAGACATGCATGAAGTTCTTTGATAAGTTACATAGGTATCTACAAATCAAATTATTATTAAGCTACCTATTTATTTTGTATAGGAAAGAATATTTTCGGATGCATTAATTGGTAGGTAAACTTAGATACCTCATACTCTTTTTAAAAAACGAGTATTTTAATTTGTTTCATAACATTAAAAAAATTGTTTATTTCGTTCTGAATAATTGTGAAAAATGTGGACCAGTATTTTTAGTATTATTTGCAAGGGGGATCTATTTTAGTTGATTTACCTAGAATTAATGATAAAAATTTTCTAATTAATATAATGTAGGTTATCCTAATGGAGCGAATTATTTAAAACATATCTAGAGGGTTGTAAATAGATTATCTGCATAAATATTATATATTTATGACACAAATGCCATTAGATGCTTTATAAATTAATGCTGATCAGATCAAAGCGAGTCCTTATCATCTCGTCAAGGCGATATTTATATTGCTTTACATTAATTATGGTTCACGTTGATTTCGATTATGTTAATCATATCATCATCAATGGTGCCATTTCTCATTCCTGCAACGGGGGACAAAACTGTAGCAACAATTTCTTCTTTGCCATTATGAATTCCAGCCTTAGCGGTAGCAGTTTCTTTGCCATTCTTCAGTTCTGTGACACCTGACTTTGCTTTGTCTCCTGGGGTAATGACCTTATCTTCCTCGGAGCTGATTCTGACAGTTTTTTTGGACTCATCGAGGGCGATCCATTCCACGGTAGGTTCGTCTGTGTCGTCGACCGCCGCGACCTCGCGACGGCTTGCGTGGTGTCACATGTCCTCAGGCATCGGCATGCATCTTTGTTTTTCGGTATCCACCAGTCTGAAGGTCTCTAAGAACTCGTTGAGGTCCACGAGACCGTCCTTGTTGATGTCCATCAGACGGCAGATGTCGACCAGCTGTTCTTGCGTAATAGGATTTGGCATGTGTTTGCGGAGGAGGTTGCAAGCATCGGAGAATTCTTCCAGTGTTATGTAGCCTGAAATAAAAAAAGAAATAATGTAGCATATAAAGCGAATTTCAGAGAAGTCACACAAAGGCTAAATAAACTGGGTCGAAACACGCGCAGTTAAATGAATCATACCTCTTACTAAAGTACGAGTATGTCGACACAATTATTTTAATTGATAATGAAATAGACCAGGGTGTGTTGGATACGTACTGACTGCAAGTCATCCAGCATTCTAAACTGCTGACGTAAGTTTATATTTTATACGTTCAGCGGAGATATGTTCCGACACATCATAGAATTACTAGGTGGGGTTGGTGATTTCGGTCACAAGTCCGCACCTATCCGTCGACACCTTTAGATAAAAGAATAAATGTAATTAAAAACATAATATAATAATTAGATTGACCGGCCAGTGGCTGAGCTGGCATCGCGTTTGGGTCCCACCCAGGCGTCGCGTGTTCTGGCTATGTCCTCTTATTCCCGGGCTATTTACAGCCCGGGAATACTTGCCTTTCTTTAAAAATATAAAATATAAAAGTATTTGTAAAGCATTCTATTTTCTGTATCATAAAATTATAGCGTCCTTGAGGTGATTTTTCATAAAAACGGCGCTCTACAAATTATCGAATTATTATTCTTATTTTTATAAATAATTGAATTCTATTACATATTATCTATCTTATAATAAATAACTCCTTTCCACAAAAACACCCCTCACACACTATCCCCAAAGACAACATGTGCCCTAAGGAAAATAATTTCCCTAAAGCCTTCTGTGTGACCTCCTTCATATAAGATTATAGATCAGTGTAAAATTACCAGAATTATCCTTGTCGATGATTCTGAAAATAGCCTCCAAACTGGTTTTGTTTCGATAAAGAGTTTCCACCACTGAAGAGGTGCCAGCCTTTTGAGCGTCCTTCTGAAAACGTAAACAAAAATTTTATTTTTCAACTGAAATATAAATCTTTTTACAGACATATATGAAATTTAAGATTGCGTGGGAATTTTAAAAGTGGCATCTGTAGATCTTATTTTGAAATAATGTTTCAGCTCACTTCGAGTTCTGCGAATTTGTACTTGAAAAGACATCATCATTCAAAAAATTATTTCTAATTTAGAAATATGTTATCCTGAGTGGTGTCTGAACCTTTCAGAGTGAAACAAGGGGAAAGCTTTTAGACAGCCTCTGAATTGTAATTTACGGTTTACGACCTCCAAAGTAATACCTACGTTCTGCGGATAGAGCAATAAAACTTAAAATAGGTGATACGATTATACGAATAAATCAAAAACATTTTTTTTATATAATACTATTTTCTCGTTATTTATTTTTAGGGGGTTATGCTGTGTTGGGTTAGCTCCTTCTTTACCCAGCGTTTCGGATAGCGTTACAGTAGATGAGTAGATGTATAGTAGTTACTCATCTGCCCTGAGGATGGACACTGTAACGCTGTCCGAAACGTTGGCTTAAGAAGGAGGTAGCGCAATACGGCATAACACCCCAAAAATAAGTAACGAAAATACTTTTGGCCGTGAAAACCTAAAATCATACATAATGCAACTTTTTCAATTTTTCATAATACGAAAGGCATAACCTAGTTGCAGCACCTCTTGCACCGGCTAATAGTCAATTTTAGAGAAAAGCTTGTGTGTGTGCGTGAGCTCCAGCAAAAGTTGATAGAACGCATTGTCATTGACAAAAAGTCTATCTTCCGAGTTTCAGCTCGACTGAATTAATTAATTGGGTATATTTCCACTTCCAAGATTTGCATTCATTCGAGAAAAAATCGAAATTCGAATAGTGGTTAATTAATCGGGAAATACCATAAATTAATCAAATTAAATTTATTTTTCGCACATCGGGTTCGAACCCACGAGCTTCGGATTGTGAGTCGAGAGTCTTATCCCTCTACCATTGAGGCCGTCACACATTTACATTTTAAGTACAATTAATAATAAAAATATATGTTATTTACGGTTCCATGCCAACTGAGAATAAAGTCAACTCAACACCTCCTTGAAAAGTCATTAAAAGCTATGAAAAAATAATTTTAAATTAGCCAATCACTCTAACCTAATGAAACCTATTTAACCAATTTTTTATTTATATATATTTTATCACTCCAAATGACTTATCTGATATAGTTCTGAGTTGGTTTCATTCCGAGTTGTCCGGTCACCGTAATTTACTAGTCATGTTTTGTTCTCTCTTGTTTCCCTTTTATCTCTCTTTTCTTTTACCTGTTTTTGTATCATTCTTGTTTGTTTCTTTATTTATTTTCTCTTGTCTTTCGTTCTACTTAACCTTCTTTTTTATGTTGTTTTAACTTAAAATTTTGATATCAAAATACTGGCGTAAAATTAAATTTTGTAACTCATTAGGATTGCCCTAGCGAAAAAAAATATATATAAATTTTCACATACCTATCTCATTTTTACATATTAACTCCATTCCATTGTAGACAATTGAAAAGGTTTTCTTTCTCTAGTTATTTTACTTACGGTACACAAGAATGCAAATACGTACATAGGTATTTAGTTTCTTTTATCTGTATTTTTTTCCCCAACTAGAGAAACGTGCACATGTTTTTGCATTTAATTAAATTATTTACTTTGCTTCAATAAACGTGAGTGGAAAACTCTTTAATTTATATACACATAAATGTGTAAAGTATAATTAATAATTATATTTATGACAACATTTCTAACTAGTAATTGGATCGTAATGTTCCTCGGAGCGTGTTACGAGACCATTACACAAACTCAAGTAAGTGGATAATGTTCTCAAGTCCCTCAGGTCCAGATAATTTCAATAATAACACGAAAAGATGAATAATCCATGTAGCAGTTAATCCATGGACCTTATTCTAAACAACTCCCTATGTTGTTTAGGGAATAATTATTTTCTAGCGGAGTCATGTGGGTGGTAATCGTAAGCAATTAGAACTTTTTTAGTAAAACGCTATAGATTTTTAATTATAAATTTTTGTTAATATATGTTCCATCTTCTAGGTGTAACGAACACAAAAAACGCACACGGCTCATAAATCAAAAGGTAAACAAAATTACACACGCAAATCGATTGCGTACACTTGACATATGTGCGGTGTAAGCAATACTTACAATGCAGTGTAAGTTTGCGAACTCTGATTTCTTGTATAGGGAATATTTCATCGTGAAAAAAAAACGAAATATGAATGTGTTTATAATTATAGGGTTAAGTTTTCGCACCCAAATAACAGCAGAGGCTTTCCGCACACATATATCACCCCACAAAAATAAAATAAACAAACAAACAGAAGAGTTATCATCTGTATGCAAATTGGCTATAACCACTGGAGCGCTTTTTGTCACAATACGGCACTATTTAAAACACCTCGGATTGCTTTGCTGCCAATTTTGGCAAATTTTCCCTTTTTTGTAAGTAATTAAGTAAAAGTTTACGATTTTATTACGTTTTTTTTTTATAAATCCTACGAATATGTGATAATCAACAAAAGATAGGTGAATTTATTGGCTATATAGAACTATAATTAGTTTGTATGTCTCCGCATTAAAATTCGGAGGTATGATTTTTTTTTAATTTGGGCGGAAAATATTCAAAATGATCACCAAAATATGTCGAGAAATCGGAGAAAAAAGTTAAATGTGGTCTGTCGCTCCAGTGGAAGCAGCCGTAAAATTTGAACTTTCTTACAATTGTTTACACGATTGGTGACATGTGAACTTAATTAATGTTAAATATGATGATATCTTCAACTACACCAAAATAAGCTTTGTCAAATAAATGTTTTTCTTACTTTCACGACCAACTTTTTTGTTTTATATAATCTTCTATGTATAAAAAAATCAAAATATGCTTGCTTGGATGTCTATGTGTTGCTAAACTATTCATCCGATTGAGATGAAACTGCAGGGATTTGATGAGCGCATGCCCGCAATGAGCCAACATGCTCGCCAGGAGATTCAACAGGTGCAGTTCTCCGGTGAAGAAGCAAATATTCCAGAGCTACTGCATGAGCTTTTACACCGGCGAACTATGGACAAGATACTCACAAGGCGTCATGAACACACTTCGAGTACAATACAATAACGCATATAGGGCGCTATTCGGCCTACCTTGGCGATGCAGTGCCTCGCAGATGTTCGCAGAAGGAAGGGTACATGGGTTCGCCGCTTTGATGCGCCACAGAATAGCCGGGGTGAGACAGCGCTACCAAAGATCGGAGAACACTCTCGTCCTGGCCGTGGCCCAGTGGCAGGGCGCGCCTCTTCACCAAACGTGGAGAATTCATCTGAAGCCCCCGTAGTAGATATACGAGTACTAAATATGTGGCGCTGTTCGGCCTACCTTGGAGATGCAGTGCCTCGCAGATGTTCGCAGAAGGAAGGGTACATGGGTTCGCTGCTTGCGCCACAGAATAGCCGGGACGAGTCAGCGCTACCAAAGATCGCAAAACACTCTCATCCAGGCCGTGGCACAGTGGCATAGCGCGCCCTTACATCAAACATGAACAAATTACTTAAAGCCTCTGTAGTATACAAATACTAAATATGTTTACCATTATGTTTTATTTTAGATTTTATTTTATTATGTTATTACATCTTATTATGTTTTTTTTTTTTTATCCTATCTTGCATATCCCATTTAATGTAATTATTTAATGGAATTTTATAAATGTATGCTTTTATATGGCTGACAGAGTATTGCACTCACCGCTCTGTTCGGCTGAAATAAACACTATTATTATTATTATTATTATTATATATACAAAAGTGGTCCTGGTGTCATGAAATTATGCTTTGCTAAACCATTCATCCGATTGGGATGAAAATTTGGGGATTTGATGTGCGCATGCCCGCGATTGTTTCTATAAGTAATAGTAAGTTTTGGTATCATGAAATTGTGCGTTACTAACCATTCATATGATTGCGATGAAACTTTGGGGATTTGATGTGTGCATGCCTGCGATGGTTTCTATACATATATTATAATAGTGAGCTCCGGCGAAATAAAATTATGCGTTGTTAAACCGTTCATCCGATTAGGAGGAAACTTAAGTCAGTTTTTGTGAGCACGCCCGCAAAGGTTTCTATATATATTGGTGAGCTCTAGCATTATGAAATTTGTATAAAAAAAATTCAATAGGTGGTACGCGAGCACGAGTAAAACTGAATAAACCGGGACTGAATGGAATGTATGGAATGCGGGAGGGGGGAGGGGAAGTCGGAGGGGGGTTAGGGGGTTAGGGGGGAAGTGGGAGAGGGAAGGCGGAGAAGGCGGAGTGGGAACGCGTGAATGGAAAAGAAGGGGGAGGTGGAAGGGGAACGTAAATGGGATGATGGGAAAAGAAATTCGCAGAGAGAAACTTCTTTAAGCAATTTCTTTATTAAGTGGCATAGCAACGCATGCCAGGAACTCGCTAGTTCTCTTATAAATTTCATTATTTATTATTATATTTTGCAAATATGATCTGATCTGATAATGTAAACTGTCGATTTCAATTAAATTAGATTTTCGATTAAATCATTTATTAGTTCAGAGGTTTTTATTCTAGTCAATGGGTCATAAAAAGGAGGGTGACCTTGCAAAAGGTTATGTAGTTCTGATTTTTTGGTATTTTGTATATACCTAGATCGGACTTCAAAAGTCAAGTTTTACAAAATAACTCTAAAATAGAGCATCCTAAATAAAATCCATGGCTTTTTTGTAAAGCGCTAAATTTTCTACCATTAACTTTCATAAAATTTTTCGTTAACCTAAAACTTACTGAAATGAAGAGCTTCAAATAATGAAAAAAATATGGAAAATTGCCAAAAAGTACAGTTTTTGTCAAGTTAAACGTTTATTAAATGAACATTACAGCAATTGAAGGCTAAATAAGAAGAACTTTCTTTACACAGGACTGGCCTTTTTAATGCTTGAAAGCTACCAGTTTAATAATCAGATTGAAGCTTTCTCTGGAAATATTAAAAAGGTAACCGGTTCTAATCCGTGCTCAACTTTGAATGTCGGGGAACGGACGAAGTATTTCCGAGATAAAATGTTAAACGTAATAATAGGGTAGGTACTTTCCCATGAGAAATACAAAAGCGAATTCTTGTTTAACCTTTACTTTGGAGTGCGAAAAAAGTTCATCTTGTTTACGTAAATAGCTGGCCAAGACGCGGGGGAGGGTCCCGAAACACTGATTACTCCCAGGAATAAACAGAGCTCAAATGAGAAGGTTCTCTCCCTTAAATTGCCTGCATTTGTGTAATTAAAAAAATATATGTATTTATACATACCTGGGTATTAACGCAAATATAAGTGATAAAAGCAAAGAGGGAGTAAGGATTCTAAAATGTTTGATGTTTCAAAATACGGAAAGTAAACTAACGCAAATATTTAAAGTATACTAACGCAAAATACAGAAAGTATACTACCGCAAATATAAGTGATGAAAGCAAAGAAGGAGCAAGGATTCTAAAATGTTTGATGTTCCAAAATACAGAAAGTATACTATGGTATTCAGGATGGGTCGTTGTGCACAGATTTCAGCCGCAGTCTAACTTACAAACCATCACGCCGTTTCACCGCAGGGGCTGGCAGAGAGCACGGACTGCCACATACCTTGTTTTTGGCCCACATCTTGCCTTATTCTTGCCTCATTCACATTTACACATCGTGCATCGATCGTCTCATACATACTTTTCTATTATTCTGACTCTTGACATGGCCCGACTCAAGAATCTCATTTACTTGATCGTGTCATGTTTTCCTCGAGATTCCCCGACTTCTTCTACCATGTAAATGGTGTCATATATTCTACAAGGCAAAACCATCCGAGCATTCCTTTCTTAATTTTAATCATAACGCTTACATCAGCCTTGCACACTTTGCAAATATCCACATTTCTCACGCGATCATACATGGTTTTACCACACAAGCGTTTCAGGGATCTTATTTCTGCAGCATTTAGTCTACTTTCGTCCTTCCCCTGCCAGTTTTGTGCCTCACTGCCATATATTAGGATAGGTACCGGCATTCTATTGTGGACTGCTAGCTTCGCTTTTTTGGACAGTTTTTCGTTAGCGCCAACGACATTCGGTCCTCCTTTAATGGGGGACTGAGCAGCTGCTTTCAAGAACCATTCCATTTTATAAGGTTGGTTTGGGGCCATCCATAAAATACGTCAAACGAATTTCATGATTTTTGACCCCCCCCCCCCCCATCCCCGTCCCTGTCACACATCGTCACATTTGTGAGACCGCCTCCCCCTAGTGTGACGTCACATATTTTGCAATTTTATATCTAAAAGTAATCAAAATTCAAATTTTTACTTATGACCTCACAGACCTGATGAACCCCCCATATCCCTTGTCACACTTCTCTACACCCCCCCCCCCCTCTTAAGGTGTGACGTAATTTATGGATGGCCCCTTTCAACAAAATAGTAGACTAGTGTTAAAATATTTAATGTTTGCAAAGGAAAAAGCTTAAAAATGCGTTTCCTAAATAGCTTTATACGCGTATATTCGTGACTAAGAACTTCTGCGTAGTACAAAATAACGTAAATCGATGAACAGCAGACGTTTAATCTGCAGCGGAAGCAAAACTTGAGCAGGCTGCGCTGTTGTGCGTAGAAGGTAAGTACGGGAAGTAACACGAGCTACCACTAAATTGTTTGTTTTTCAGCGTTTTGAAAAAAATATGATCATATAGTATTGTTTCCAATACTTTTACTTATTAACACAGTTTACAAAAGCCGGATCTTCATCGGAACAAAACTTCGAAATGTTCAGATTTGAAAGCCCCTTTAAAATCGTTTCAACAAAAGACGTAATGTAGCAAATATTACCTATATCGAAAGATATGAATAAAATATGTCTCTGAAAAGTTTGTAATTTCTTTTAGTTTTTCGTCCATGGCGTGGTTAACACGGAATATTTCTCATTTAAATCTTTAAATTTTGTTTTATTATTATTCGACGCCATAATTGGCCAAATAAATTGGAGTATAATAAATTTTCTATTATTATTTTTCTAGCATAAGCACATTATACAACTAGTTGTTAACTACGGGAGTGACGACGTATTTCGCGTATTAGGAAGAATGGACGGTCGTGATGACACATTTCGTCACTGCGATGTTTACTATTGGCATAAAAAAATAACCAGTAATTCAATAGATATAATTACCCCCTTAATTTACAGGATGTAACAGCACTTACTCGAGCGAGTCTTGAGCATATTTGGAATAAAGTAGACGTCGTTTTGCTGTCCTACGACATTTTTTTTCCTATAAGAAACAAAACACGCAGTCGCCACTGATCCCACTCGTGTTCGTCGTGACGAGACCAGCGTGTGATACCGTAATACTGAAACGAGACAGAATGCTTATTGTGACTCGGTTGTAAATACCTGGCTGCTCAGTTGCGACGTATGATGGAAAAATATTTTTATTGTTTTTAATTGAAAAAAAATATCATCGGACAGAAAATAACAAGTACCTTTTGTACTCCAAATACGGTCAGAAAACCGCTGGTTAAAATCCTTTGGGAAGGTGCTGTTATACCCTTTGTATACGCACAAGCCAACTATAAATCGTGTTTGACAAGTTAAGTTATTCGCTCACCATGAGATCGGCGTTGGCTCCGTCGAAGGTGTCCATGAAGCGCACCCTGCCCGTATCGGCGTCCAACCTCACCAGCTTATCTCTCAGCATCCTCCAGGGCAGGCCCAGTAGGGTGGCCGCCTCCATGCTCAGGCACCACTCTGTCACCGTAATGTAGCCTGCAACATATAAGGGAAAGAAAAAGGTATTAGAGGTGTATCCAGGAGTAACGGACATATGAATAAATCTCTCCCATGGCGATGCAAGGCGAGGGGTCGAGAAAATCCTGCAGAAGAAGCCGATTGGTCTCCCTCAACCTATCTCTCCCGACCGGCCTGCCACGGACTTGATGGGCAGATGCATCCGCCAAGACCTAGACAAATCTCATCCCATAAACCCGGGTAGCCCTAACCTTGGGTTGACCTACGGCAGAGGTATTGGTTATCCAATAAATGGTTCCCGGGACCCATATCCGCTTCCCAAACATATAGCACAGGTCTGATCCTGCCGCTGAGAGCTGCGTTGCAACCTATCTCACTGTTAGGGGAGAGGTTATAAGGAATTTATCGCGGATGAGTAACATAAACGGAGAATATATTCTAAAAATAAAAGTACGCTTGTTATAAAAGCTAAAATATGAAACAAATGAAGTGTTTGAGATTTATTTTAAGAACAGTAAAAGACTTCGTTTTGCTCCATTATTTTAACTTTCTCTTCGTTGCTTTAGGTAGTAGTAATATAGAATACAATTCCACTATTTGGTTAACTAAAAATTGAGAGTATGGTTCTGCGATTTTTGACTATACATACCCTCCAGACATAAGAATTCCAGAGATGTTCTTTGTTCACTTGTTGAACACAAACTATTTAATTTATTCCGCAGTCCAAAGGCTTGGAATCAAATTCAGTTCCTTTAATATTCTCAATTATTCCATATTTATATTTGAACCAGATTTTTTTTCATTTTAATCACCTCATATGGTAAGGGTTCGAACTTTACTTTATCTTAACATTTTCGAACATACATTAACAAGCAAATAGAACCAGACGCAACCAGACAGGGCATAATAATTCACTGCGTAAGGTTCTAATTACATTTCCCTAATGCGATTCCAAGCTTAGGCCACATTCCATTTAAATAATTTCCATTAAAATATGATAAACTAAAATACTTTTCACAAGATTGAATCTCCAAATCTAAAATTGTTGAATAGTTTACGAAAATTCGTCTTTGAATCCTCAGAACATGAAAAGGCGAAGATAGAACTCTATCAAAAGTGACGAGCTATAATGCGCCTCGTAACAACGATCACTGTCAGATAAAAACAAAAAAGAGAGTTTAAGTGATGTTGGAACCTTGTAAAATAAATGGAGCTTGATTTTATAATTTCTTCATACAATTATCTATGGAAATACAAAACATGTAGTTCTGAAAATTATTTGGGTTTTAGAAATTAGGAAAAGTAATGGTTTTGCATTCAATTGTCCTTTTTGAAAAAAACGTCAGTTAGAACTGTGTCCAACTGAAGGGACGTTTTGTCTTCTAATATAAGACATTATAATCTTTATTTTATTTTTTATGTTGATTTTTACCCCGAATCTTTATTTTTTTTAAATCTATATTTTTTCTTTTTTTGTAAATACGTCTATTTGATTTTCGATTTGGTTTTCATGAATGCAGAACGTCCGACCTCCGATTGAACTGAAACTCGGCAGGCAGATAGATTGTTGATGACAATTAATTCTATCAGTTATATTACCTATTCTATTTTATCGTGACTCTCACACACACAAATTTCTCTGAAGTTGGCTACCAGCCGGCCCGAGAGATGGCGCCACTAGGTCGTGCCTTTGGATGCGTAGGACCGCGGCGAAAAGTCGAAACTGTTTTGCAACTTAAAATATAAATGTATTAAAGTAAAAAAAAAAATTGATGTTATCGGTTGATTTTTAATTTTTTGTACCTACGAGTCGTTGATTCGTTTGGTTCCTATCTTATTTTTTAAAGTTCTATTGCTACAGTTCCAATATGGATAAATTAAGTTGCATGTCCCATTCACGAAGCTGGCAACAAAAATAAAGTTATTTTAAATAATATGTAAATGTTAATACACTTATAATTAATACCTGCTTTACGTAAAAAAAGTAAAATTTGATATTAGCGTGTGAACAAATTGCCATGAATGTGAATTTTTGTTGTTATGTTTCATGAATAAGTTACAGAGAACCTTTTGAGTGGTTAATTGCCTGTGTAAAAATGAGTCTGTAACGATTATTATTTCTATGATATGTGATGATTAGGTAAGGAAAACAACTTTTTTTAGATTTTTGTTATTTCAATAAGAGATTTGATATTCCCGATTACCTACGCGATTTTTTTGTGTTGCAGGGTTTAAAGGTTGGGTTTCAAGGTTTTTGGAGTCTGATAATCAGGAACTGCGGTGTTACGAAGTTAGAAGCTTGGTGATATTACCCCGATCTGTATTATACCCTTTAAGTTGGCCCGATGATTAATGAACAAGGTGGGAAATATATTAGCAGTCCAGATTGTGAATGCGATGGTTTGAATGATAGGCTGGGTATCCGGAAGTTACGAAAAAATATGGTTTGAGGGTGAAAAAATTGAGGCGTTCAAGAGGACTGACTGACACAGGAGTATGACATCAATAAAATAATGAGCCAAGAAAATGCACAGGCTTTGGTCTATCGGCTCTATGGTAAAATACAGTCGTCGGTGTTACCACTTAAAAAAAATTAAAAACCACTTATCAGGCATAAAAAAAAGGTTTTATTAAATAGAAAACCATGTTTTGAAGGATAAATAACCAAGTTCTTTATTAAAAACGCAAAAACGCAAGTTCTTTAATGAAAATTTAAATAAGGAAACTACTGTATCTAAAGTAAATTATGTATAATATTGTTTGAAACAATGATTTTATAAATTTACTTTGAATAAAAGAAAAAGTTTGAAAAACATGCAAATTCATCCAATATAATATATTGGTAATATAGTAGTAATTTTATTTTCTAATATAAATAAGTTTTATTTGTGGAACTCCATTTTAAATAAAATAATTAATTAAAAAAAACATGTGTTTCAGGGATAAAAATTTCTTCAAGAAAAAATTTCTGACCTCTTAACGCTTCCCCCCTCCCCCACCCCTCCATCTACCCCTCCTCAGAAAGGTGATCTAAACATTATTTAAACTTTTGTGTACATTTGAAAACACGAACTGGAACTCCCGAACTGTCTTGCAACGTCAATATCACGTCTACCTCAGGCACCCGATCTAGACATAACTAGGCACCTGCGTATAACAGAACTGGAATCTGTTCCTATTGGTATTCTGCTTACGAGATATATTAACAAATAGCTGAGCCAATCTTGGGAACAGATGTGTTCTATAGGCCCTACGATGCCCTGCAACCTAGGGCCTTGGCCAAAATACGAGGGATGTTCACGAAATAAGTGAACTAGATTTTTATATATTTTCTTAGAAAAAGTGTATTTGAAAAAAATTTACAGGATATTGTTGATACACTTATTAACTATTTTTCCACACAATTGCCATCCCGTTCAATGCATGTGGTGAGCCGTGGCACAAGTTTCTTTACACTTTCCTCGAAGAAGAAAGAGGTGAAAAAATGTTAATCTGAAGACGCCAAATCAGGGGAATACGGGAGGTGGTTCAAAACATCCCAACCAAATGAGTCCAAGAGCGTATTGGTAGCTAAGGCTGCGTGAGGACGGAAGTTTTGGTGAAACAAGCACACTTCTCTGGTCAGCGTTCCCCTCATTTTGTTTTGAATGCTCTTTTTGAGTTTTTTAAGGTATCACAATATCGTTGTGCTTTGATGGTCTCCACCTGAGGCAGAAATTCGACCAAAATGATGCTTTTTCGGTCCCAAAACACTGAGGCCATTATTTTTTTGCCGACATCTTTCACGCAACTGGACACTACAAGGTGAGTTTAGGTACTACCGTGTTCCTACGATGCTCGCTCTGGTCAGAAGACCCCCCTCTACCGCTCAGTGCTGCCAATCCCCAAAAAACCACAGCTCGTTATGGTCACGGTACAATTACTTTCTGAACATCCCTCGTAATATAATATTTGATGATTTTTTTAACGCGAAAGTTCATTTATTTATCTGTATAAAGTTTAAATTTATGTGATTTTTCGATGCCTATCTCACAAGGACATATCTGTGTTGAGATAGATATAAATGTATATAAATGCGTTCAAACATAGTTACATATTTATTAAGGTTAAATACATTTTAATTTCAATACAATCAAAAAGAAAGGTATTGGAAGTGTGGTTTAATTCTATAAAGAGCATGATCTTACAAATGTAGGAAAAAGTATACTTCCACGTATTAATTGTTATCAAGTTTAATTTGTAGAACTCCATTTTAATTTTTTTATTTCTTTTATATATTTAATAATATTACTATTCAATTGATAAAAACAGTTTATTTATAAACTAGTTCTGCTAGGTAATTATTATTACACGTGACAGCTGTTTCGCCTTCTGAAGGCATTATCAAATTGTGGTCATGCCACATACAGACGAGGTATTTATGTTATTTCTAGATAGGATTTTCTTCCACGTATACTGTGTATCGTTTACTATATATTGTTTAAAATTAGCAAATTGTGAAATTACACAAATTAATCAAATAAAATTTACGGGATTTGAACTCGCGACCTTCGGATTCGTAGTTGAAAGCCTTATCCGTCAACTACGGAAGCTGTCCCATTAAAAGTTAGAGTAAAACATGTTGCTTTAGATATTAGATACTAAAATGAAATAATGAATGTAAGATTGGACGGGATTATATTATTTTACTAGCAGACCCGACCAAATGTTGCTGTGGCTAACGAAACACAACGCCATTACCCAACCTTTAAAACCAAAGCCGTTTGTTATTTTTTATTCATATCAAATCCACACTGCTCGCTGCCAGCACGCTGCCCGCTGCCTGAATTGAATCTTTGTATTTCTCGGCTTTTCTCTACTATAATATGCATGTATCATACATTTAAACCTTCCTCTTGAATCACTCTATCTATTTGTGAAAACCGCATAAAAATCCGCATAAAAGATTCGTTTTATACTATGTAAAGGTGTTAGGTCATTATATGTAAATTGATATTCCTGTCTAAGAACAATTTTTTACAGATAGTTGCAATAGTGAGACATCCTAAACCTGCGATACAATTCATTATTTTGTGTTTGAATTTGGTTATTGTTTCTGTCCAATCATAACTTGGTGTATTGTACATTTTTCAAGCTATGTATTTAAAATGTCTTTGTCCAAAGGTGGTTTTAGCAAAAGGAGTTTGGAGAAGTTCTTTGTCTTTTGCTCGGGTATTGTGTATCATTTGTGTTGCTTTGTAGAGTGTTTTGTTTTTTTTATGTAAATTGAGCAAGATACTTCTTGCAAAGAGCTGCTCTATGTCTATAACGGAGATAGTATGTAAATTACTTTATAAAAAATATAAGCGTAAACTACTAAAAGACGTATTTTTTCATTAAAAATGTATGAACTCGTAAAAGAAGTATCTTTTATAACAAACAATGCTATGGAAAATAATTAACTTGTTTTCCTTGTTATAAAAATATTCACAAAATAAATAAAAAACAATTTTGCGATAAAATCGAGTGTTTCTGGTCTCCGTTGGCCATCGATTTTTCTGCCGATTATCCTTATTAGCATTTGTATTCCTCCTTAAATGTTATTTTTTGCGACGAAACTCAATTGTGGTTCCCTTTCTAACATTTAATTGTTTCAAAACATACAATACATTCTTTTGTTGCCAGTGACGTCACCCCAAAAATATAATTTTAAAGATATATTAAATAATCAGCACACTTAAATTTTTTTCTGTCGCATAAGCGTCATTGTTGAAAAGAAAATGCTACGAGTGTAATATTTTCATACCCAGTCAAGTGTAATGCATATTTTTAAATATGCAAGAACGCGGTTTACGTTCGCCGGAAATACGGAAATAATATTTAGACAAGGAAATAGCAATTTCATCTGCATCAGTGAATATTTTGTAGCTGTGAAGTATTCCACGCTTTTGAATATACCTACAACTTCATAGTTACATAAGAAGGCACTTCAGTTAAATTAGTTAACTATCAAAATCCATGAGCATCCAAGGGTCGGGTGCATGAAACACTTTAATGCACATTAGTCTGTGACTGCAAGTTGGTGCTACGCTCCAATTTACTTGCATTTCACGTATAACATTGCTCTACCCGGCGCGGGACAACAAACATTAGAGGATATTAGGGAAGTGGCAATTAAATAAAGGCACTGTTTCAACAGACCCGTCACGTTTATTATCAAATCAGTTCCTTTATAACAATATAATAGTAGGACACTTGGTGTCAAGTTGTTGTTCTGTCGAGTTTGAAAATAAGTCGGAATAAAATTTAATTCTGAATCATAAACAAAAGAAAATGGCTTACTACTCAATGCTAAATTGTATGTATTTACCGTTTTTTTTTACATTAGCTCCACACAGGGATCCTGAGGAAAATAATTCCCCTAAGGACCTATGTCATCTTTGGGGATGCTGCGTGGAGGGGTTTTTTAGGAAAGGAAGGAGAAGAAGTTCTGGGAAGGTAAAGGGTATTAGGGGTGGGTAGGAATCTGGGGGTTGGTGTGTCCAGGAGTGACGGACGTACGAATCCATCCCTCCCACTGCGGTGCAAGGCGATGTTCCGAGAGAGTATGGCGGAAGAAGTCAGAGGGACTCGCTCAACCGTTCTTTCCCGATCCAGCATGCCATGCAGCTGGTGGGCAGGCGCATCCACCGCCAAGACCCGGTCAAACCTCATCCCATGAACTCGGGCATCCAATCTAAGTCACCAAACGTAGCGAACCACTTGTTCCGAGAGAGTATGGCTGGAGAAGTCTAAGGGACTCCCTCAACCATTCTCTCCCGATCCAGCATGCAGCTGGTGGTGGGCAGGCGCATCCACCGCCAAGACTCAGTTAAACCTCACCCCCATGAACCCGGGCACCCTTGCTAAGTCATCAAACGTAGCGAACCACTTGGGGTGACCTACGGCAGAGGTCTTGGTTATCCAATAAATGGTTCCCGGGGTGACGGTGTATATCCGCCTTCCAAATTGAATTAAAAAACTTACTCCTCAATACTATATCGATAAATTAAATTGACAATAGAGACATCTATTGACAATTAGCTGCAATCTTGATATCACAGTAGACGATTTTTGTGAAACGTGCCCACTGCACTCAAAATGTTCTGCTTGCTAGAAAAGGGCGAAATTTAAAGTCTGGACACAAATGACCTAAAAGATCATTACTTTAAAAACGTGAAGTATAGTTCCATCACCTTACCAAATATCAATAGAAAGTTTTGATCATCTGGCAAAGAAAAATACATTTTTAATCAAAAAGATATTTCCAAATACATATAAATAACTGAAAAACCACTGCTTTACAAGGAAAAGAGATTAATTGGTGTAAGTTCTTGAGTTTCCATTGGTATGAGGACGTTCGTTTATTTGCCAGATGGAAGCAAAATCATTTTTAAGACGATCTTTTTCTGAATTCGGATAAGAAATTGCGAACGAAAAATATGTTTCTATTGAAATGAAAATAATGATAGAACAGCTGGGGAGAATAAACCATTTAATGAAAATGTTGGTACGTTGTAGAACTTCTTTAGGAATTATTGAAAATACGATATTATTAGATGTTTCACGGAAGATCTCGGACAAAATTATTTTTTTTGAAGAATGGAAACCAATTTTGTTCACACCACATAAATTTCATCTTTAGCGCGTGGAAGGCGTAATTTTTAAAATTATTATTTTTGTTATTATTTGCATTTTTTAATCCAAATAATGTCAGGAATCATTGGTTGTAAGGCCCATCCCTAAGATAAAATTACGTCCAACAACCTGTATTTTAAACACAGCATTTTTAAAATTGGTTTAGAATACTTTTTTTATATTTTGGTCATAACACTTAAAACAAGCCAGGATGCAACTAATAAGCATTCCTTTAACACATTTCATGTAAAAGCTCATGTCTTCGCATAAACCCTAGCAATCGAAAATCAATAAAAATTTTGTGAAAGATGGCATTTTTATATTTCAATAACTCAGGTACGCCGCATACGCCATACGTTAGTCTAATAATTTCACATTGTCGTGTAAAAAAGTTTATGGGTCAGAGTGGTTAAGATGAAGCCACAAGACAAAAATATGTGTGTTCATAGTGTGCCTTATATCAACACGAATGTAGGTAATAGGCAAACAAATCGCCGGGAAAAAAATCTAGAGCAGTGGTCTCCAACCTTTTTATCGCCGCCGACCGGTCAACACCGGCCCGCTGCACGCTGGGGGGTTGGGGAGGGGGGGGGGGGGGCGTCGATTTTTGATCGTTTTGATATTACACTTTATTAGGTCACCTAAAATGTATAACTAATACATATCACCTCAAAAATGTAAAAAATCAATTTACGTTTTTGTCGCCTCAAATATAGTATATGCAGGATTCAGATTTTGGTTAATCCTTCATTATACATTTGCAAATTAATTTAAATAATTATAAACATAATAAGGTCATCACAGCTCCCGTTAGTCGCAATAGAAAAAGTTTGTTGAAAAACGGGAATAAATTCACCAAAAAAATCAAACACGTGTTAGTAGGTACCTATGTCGCGTGTTCTCAATAAAACGATTTCACTTGCATTTGGGCAAGCAGAATATAAGAGCGGTGACTCGCGTCGTTGCATCTCACTCAAGCTCTTTACGTTGTACAAGTATATGCGGGTGCGCAAGATGGAAGCCGAGTCGTGTTTTTTACTTCGAAGGTATTGTGTTGTCGGCAACTTGGCGTGAAGGGGTTCTCAACTGAATAATTATTTTTTGTCGATAATTATTTATTTTTTTATAGGGTATGTTCGATTTTTTTACGTAATTTTTATTTTTAAGCAAGGCGGCCCGATACCATTTGATCCACGGATCGGTACCGGTCCGCGGACCGGGGGTTGGGGACCACTGGACTAGAGAACACGATTTCAAGTGCAAAAAATTATTTTAATTATTTTGAGAATAATTTTATATGAAAGGAAAAAGGAAACTGTCACAAATAATTATAGCCATAAAATTGTATTATATTTTTTATTAAGTGCTTACAATTTTGTTTTAATTCTGCTCAATGGAAACGCTAGGAAAAGCTTCAATTTGTCAAAAGATTTTTTTGAAGTGAAACTTCTTTAGCCCCGTTAGTGACTTGAAATATGGGTGAAACGGAAATGCGTCACTAAAATTTATTATAGGACGGGTCGTCGGTTCTAATATAATGCGGTAAATTCGCGCCTAGCCTCGAGCGTCCCATAGCGCAGCGGTATAGTGATTCGCAAATCTCCAAAATCAAAAAAAAAAAAAAATTGGAAATAAATATCCAATCTTCAAACCACTTTAAAATAAACAGGTAAAAGAAAAGAAAGCGACATCTAGCGACTTTCTAGTTTCACTTCTACCGCGTGTGAACTACACACTCTAATTTTCTTTTATTTACAATGTAATACTTTTAGAATATTCTAAGAATATTCGTAGTAAAAATTAATTTAAAATGGTGATTTAGCATTAATCTTCGCCTTAAATACACAAACATTCTTGGAAAGTAGCGGCACTCTGTAGCAATAATGAAATAAGGCTATTGTCAGAATATTTATTTTCCAAGCAGTAAGCACTCCCTTTACCTAGATACAATCTTCGTATTAATCCTTGTCATAGCTGTGGGGACAAAAGGACAAACTTATGTAACAAGTGGTTAGTGGTTAGAAAAAGGTTATTCTGGTGAAAGAGGCTCCACACGCTGTCTCCATTACAGAGTGTGCGGAGTGTGGAGTTTACGGAGTGTTTGGGGTATAGTTGATGTCGTGCGTCCCACAAAGCTAGTCCTGAGGGACTGAACTAGAATTTACACCGAAGTTATCTTTTGCACGACACCCCCGCGGGACATTCGTTCTGTTGGTGCCCTGGTGAGTCAAATAAACCAATTAAAATTATTTCTAAAGTGTACCTACGACGTAGAATATAATAGCTTAACAATGCTAATACTGTTAAAAGCAACAGTATTATACATTAAAACGGTTGTAACTTGCATTCAATGTAGCATTTTCAAATTAAATTTAGTTACAAATTTAGTTGTAGGTACATTGCGAATAAAACATAACCTAACCCAACCTATCTTACTTTATTAGAGATAATTTTTGGAGTGGTAGATATACTCGTACTTAGCATTATAGCCTTGGGTATCTAGTATCCAGAACGGTCGATCGATAAAGGATTTATGATAATAGTGTCTATAACTTGCCATGGTTCCCTAGCACGTCTGCAGTTGGATAGAATGTTCTAACAACAGATCACGGCAATGAATAAATTAAGAAAACTTAGCCGCTGTGAACTTTTATTTGTTCGTTTTTTTTTAAATTTTAACTCCACACAGGAAACCTTGAGAAAACCACAGAAAATCATTTCCTTCAGGGCCTAGATATGTCAATTTTGGGGATGATCCGATAAGGTTTTTTAAGGAGAAAAGAGATAAATTTCTGGGAAGGAAAAGGGTTTGAGGAGTGAGTAGGAATCTGGAGGACGTTATGTCCAGGAGTGATAGATAAATGCATCCATCCTTCTCACGGTGCAATTCGTTGGATCGAGTCCGGCTGGAGAGGTAAACGAAACTCCCTCAACCAGACTATCCTGTGATCCGACCCACCACGCAGAAGATGGGCAGACGCATCGACCGACATTATCGATAAATCCTTTATCAATTGACCGTGCAAGATTCTCTGGTGTAAGACCTTTGTTTCCTTTACCCAGGTCCTCCTCCACATTTTCTTCCATATATACTTCCCTTTCTGCCTCTTAATTGGAGGTACCATAGTCCCATTAACTCTAAAATTGGGAGCAGTCGGGATTTAAAAAAAATGGCAGTCAACACATCGGTTTCAGGATGTTTTCTTCTTAGTTCGGAACATTGGCTTCTAACTCTTTAATTTATCAGAGGATAAGGATTAAAGTGTCCAAGCAACCAACGACCCATTTTACTGCAGGAGTGGGCAGAGAGCGGGTATATAGACCACCAATTGAACGAAGCTTGCAAATTTACATAGTTTTTTAAAGTATTTTCGTGTCAAGTTTTCACTAATTGTGAACGAAACAGGGGACCGATTAAACAAAATGATATTCAACTTTGACAATTTTCCACAGAACGAAAGTAGACATTATCTTCTTACGTTTCCTGAATAGTGATTAGCTTAAAACGGGTTAAGAATTAATGAGATATCTTATGAAGGCTTAAGGGATGATATTTGAAAATCCAGATTTTGAGGTATACTTTTTAAAGAAACACAATTGATTGATTGAATTGTTAAAGATAAAAACCAACTTCAAAAACAAAAGAGTTGGAGAAAGCTAAGGGGAAGAATCAAGTGAGAGATTATTAAAGCTTCACCTGATCCGGAGATGTCCATTCCTTTGACAGTAGATTCACCATCTAAATGCCTGTCAATAGCAGCAACCAATCAATCAAATACGGAAAATACTCCGCAAAGAAAACAAAAGAGAAAACTATCAAGGAAGCAAAGATTTTCTGATAGAAAAAGTTTCCTGATGGTTTCTTTAGACCATTAGCACACAAACTTTTTATACGAATTTAGTCTGAGGTAAGGTAAGGCATCAATGTCACCACTCGTAATCAAATAAAACAGCAAGGCCGACTAGAGTACAGTTCTGTTCCACTGGAGGGCCAGGGCATTTTAAATCTTTTTTTTTCGAGATTTAAGAGGATAATTTTAAGAGGATAATAAAAAATAATCATACCCTCGAATTATAACATAGAGATATAAAAACTTATTATAGTGCTGTTAAGTCAATGAATTAACCTGTATTTTACTTTTTATCTCATATTTGTAGGATTTAAAAAAATATATATATAAAAAAATCGTAAAGTTAATAACCGCGCGAATCCTGTGTGTTTGTTACTTTGTAACTGTCGTGAGAGGTACTTATTTGAGTCAAAATAGAATATTTTCGATTACTGCATATTGTCTGTGGTATACTTGATAATGAAAGGTGCGTATCTACGGTAAAAGGGCTTAATTTTAACCGTTAACAACTGATCAGAAATTCTGCATGAAAAAAATATTTTAAAAATGTATTTTTAACATCGTTATAAAATAGTCATACAATGTTCAGATTTGTGACATCTATGGTCACAATAGATAACGCATTTTAAGAGCTTGGTTTTAAGTCCAAAATAACAAACGTGGAAGCTACAAACATAAAAAAAAATTCCAAATCAAGGAGATAATTGCCTTTTTTATCCGAAAAGCAATCGGAGACATTTAAAATGGCGCCAATATATGGCAAAAATCGCTCCAGTGGTTATCGCGAAGGATTTTGAAGTGTTAGGTGATCAAGTCGGTGCCACCGAGCAACGTCGGCTTACTACTGACTTGAACATTAGTAAACAGAGTGTTTCGACTATTTCAAATAGTGAAGTTTACTTAGCGACAGCACTGACTTCATGATTTGGTGCCCGCGTTAAAACATTGTTTAACTTCATGAGGACCTTGGTCGTCTTAGCCCTTCAGACTAATTTTTTCACTTTTGGAATAACTCATATACGTATCATAGAAATCGTTGTGTCTCCTTTACTATTATGGTGAGAAATATGACATAAACGGTGGTCGAAAGGAAAAACACCACGTTTTACATTCAAATCTAAAAGTTTAATACCAAAAGTGAAATGTACACCTACACAAAACAAAAAATTTAGGATCGCAGTTTGAAAAAAAAAATATTTTGAATTTTTTTTTATTAATTATTTTTAAATGGAACGACAAAAAGTACCGTGACTTACGTTTAAAATGCATTTGTCTAATAAAATACGTGTGCATTTTTTTTCGTTATCAGTAATTTTAGTAAGGAAAAACGTAAGGTCTTTAAAACTTTTGTTTGCAAAACTTGCATGCAAAAATTTTATACTTGAAAAATTATATGTTTATTTGGATTTATAAAATTTTAAAGCGTATTTTATCACCTTTCAAAAACTGTTTTTAGTTTTCGGATATTGTCAGAAATTTGGATTTTACTGCAAAGTGGAAATATTTTGGAGGCCTGAGGGGTTAATGAAATATTTCGTATTAAATTTAACCATTTTAAAAAAGACTACCGTGATCAAGTTTCCCGTATGGCAATTATTGTCACACTTTGGTGGCATTTTCAACAAGATCAATACCGTCGAAAATTTCAATCTTGGCACAAAGACGTTGATCTAGAATATCTTGAATAAGTGGAAACACCTTTTTGTCTTCCCGGTGTTCATTTAAAATTTGAAACAACAATGAAATGCAAAGACATGAATTACACTCTGTTGGAGGGTTCTCAAACACCGCTACGCTCATTTAAACACGGTTTTAGTTGTTTTGTCTAGAATTTCAAAGGAAAACGAGTTTAAGACATTCACGGAATGACAACCAGGAGGCAAGTAGTTTGCAGGGTGTACCCCTGAGCCTTGAAGTGCACGATAGGGTAAAATAAAGCACTGGGGTTGGTAAACTTACGGCGCGTGCTGTCCTTATCGGTTTTAGTGAGTATTTACCCACCAACATGTGCGCTCCTGGAATTTTCTTAGGAAACACTAGACTTACATATTTATATTTGGCTACGTTTTTGTAAAAAAAATACAAAGGGTAAAAATATTTGTTTTTTTTTAAGACATTTTCATATAAACACATTTCGTGTTCAGAAAAGGGAGTAAGTAAGCTCTTTCAGGCCTAGTTTAAAAAGTAAAGATGATTTTGCATCTTTCTTTATGATTGATTCTTCCATACTGATTTTTTTTTATTTTCATCTAACGAAACAAGGTGTGGGTCAAAAAAACAGAGATGTGTAGCGGTCCAATTTTTATGTCTTTCCCTGTGGGACGTGGCAAGATTATTAGTTAGTTTATATTTGGTTTATATCAGATAGATGGTGACCGGACAACTTGGAATGAAACCAACTCAGAACCATATCAGATAAGTCGTTAAGATTGATAAAAAAATATTTCCAAAAAATAGGTTACGTAAGGTTAGGGATATCGGCTAATTTGAAATTGTTTTTTCATAGCTTTTAATAACTTTTATAGGAAGTGTTGAATTGACTTAATTCTCATTTGGCATGGAACCCATGTAGATGATTGGATTTCGCATAGTGATAAACAAAAACTTTTTAACACAAGATGCCATTATGTTCAATTAAATTAAAATTTATAGTATAGAACTTTTGTAAATGTAGGTCGTTACCATTTTAATCTTCACGATACACTTATTAAAGGATAATTTCTTCCAGTGATAATAATATATTGCGAATAAGTGTTTTGGAAAAGCGGAAAATATATTATTTGTGCGAGATATTCTGGCAGAACTCAAACATAGTTAATATCTTCTTGACATTGAATAATTTCTAGCATTTAGCCCGGATAATTAATTAATTTTGACATTGAAAATGTCAAAATACCACTCAATTATTCCCACATGCTAAGCTCAGAAGGTAACAAACTCAAAAAAATACAGCCAGGATCGTTAAAATCGTCAAAAACGGTTCTACACGGAAATAGCTTTGTTTTAAAAAAAATTTATGAATACCGCACAAGAGTCCCAACTGCTCCCTTCTGGAGCCAGCGAGACTAAGACATCCCCAATTGGGGTGTGTTGTGAGGCTGAAGGTAGTGGGGAGGGAAGGAGATGGGGAAGAGGAAGGTCGGAATTACCTGGCTATTCAGATCTGATCACCAAACACGGCTAAAGCCATTGCAAACGACGTTTCAAATCTGAATGGTGGTCTTATACCTGTGCGATACTGAAAGTATCTCTCACTCTGGAACGTGCCGCAAATATACTACATATTATTTAAAATGAATTAATTGTGAAATAACACAAACTTATAAAAAAAAAAAATTTGCCACCCTGGGATTCGATCCCGCGACCGCTTTGACCTTCGGAATGCGAGTCAAGAGCCTTACCGTTGGACTACGCCGGCCGTCATGCAACAGCATAAAAACAAAACGCCACCAAATTGTCACATAATTTTTTTTTCTGCTCGAAATTATTGTAATGACAATTTTATCGGGAGCAAACCGTTGCTTTTTAATTCTCCTTAAATTGAGTGTTTTTCACAACTAAAATTGTTTCGAAAAGTGAAGTGATACATTATTTATCCAAATGAATTGACAAATAATTGTTATTAATGAATGTAAAACAAAAAAAAAGTTGGATATTGCATATTATATACTGGCTAAAGTTTTGAATGTATGTCTCTAATAGCAGGTATAATAAATAAAAACTATTTTCTTATCAATATTAAAAATGATGGAGAAGCATTCTTTGTAAATAAGAACTTTTGCAAATCATCTAGTAAAAGAAAAAATAGTTGAAAAAACTTTTCGCTTTTTCCCCAATTGACCAAGTAATAAAAAACACATCTCGGATAATTGTCCCTGGACATTGGTAGATATTTTTTGGTTGAGATTTTCAGGGATTTTATTTTTATTTCATTTCAAGACAAAACGAAAGAAATGATAATTTTGTTCATTCATCAAAGAGATTGCAAAAAATGCGTTAGCTTGTCAGCGGAAAATATTTACACGAATAATTTCCTTTGCAAGTCACTGTCAGATTTCGTTAGGAAAATTACTCTCCAGCAGCGATGAATTTTTCTTTCAAAATATAATGAAGTTTCTACTTTTGATTTACTTGTAGGATAGCGTTTTTAATTTTTTTTTCCATAAAACACTGGTACAATAATGTTTGTAAATGAGTAGCAGATACTTTCAGTATCGCAATGGTAATAGACTTCTATTCGTAATCGAAAAGACATCGAATTTGTTTTAGCCGTATTTAGTGACCAGATATAAATAGCAGAATATTTCTCCTCCCCATCTTTTTTCTACTACTACATACAGAAGGTTCTGAGAAAAACAATTTCCCTCGGGGGTTTATGTCATCTTTGGGGATGCTGTGTGGATGGTATTTTTGAGTAAAGGAAGAATAAGAAGTTCTGGGAAGGAAAAAGGTATGAGTATATATTATGAATCTAACGATCAGTGTGTCCAGGAGTTACGTGTGAATCCGTCCTTTTTTTTTTACATGAATACAGCACAAGAGTTCCAACTGCTCCCGTCTGGAGCCAGTGAGACTATGGTATCCCCAAATGGGGTATGTTGTGAGGCTTAAGGTAGTGGAGAGGGGAAGGAGATAGGGAAGAGGAAGGTTGGAAGCACCTGGCTATTCAGATCTGATCACTAAACACGGCTAAAGCCATTTCAAGCAACGTTTCAATTCTGAATGGTGGTCTTACACCAAGACGATACTGAGACGTTCCACTCTGGAACGTGCCGCAAATATACTTTATATTATTTTAAATGAATAAATTGTGATACAACACAAATTAATCAAATAAAATTTATTTGCCACGCCGGGATTCGATCCCGCGACCTTCGGAATGCGAGTCAAGAGCCTTACCGCTGGACTACGCCGGCCGTCCGTCCCTCCTACTACGCTTCAAGAGAATTCTGCTGGTCTACCTTAATCCTGGCAAGGGTCTACCTTAATCAAATTCTCCCAATCTGGCCCCCCACGTAGTTGATGGTGAGACGCACCGGTCGCGTTTGACCTGAACAAACCTCACCCCTTAAACTGTGGCACCCCTGCTAAGTCACCAAACGTAGCGAACCACTTGGGTGTACCTACAGCAGAGATGTTGGTTATAATTGGTATAATAATGTACAATGCGATAGTGTTTTCCTTACTCAATTCTACATTGGTGCATCTTAAAGGATAAGCGATTTAAGGGGAACTGAAGGTATAGCCTGATAACGAATGTGAGGAATTAAAGTACCAATGAATGCTTAAGAATACATGGGTTTCAGGATTAATACTGAAAATTTCGTAACTTATGTAATATATGTAATATAGTTCCAGTTGATTACCCTGCCAGAATTATAAAAAAGACGGATTTCCTCATGAACAACATTACACCCGGAGAGAACTACAAATAATTAAATTACTAGAATCATTACATACATCACAAAAAACTTTATCTTTCTTCTGTTATTTTTCAGATATGACATCAATTAAGTACTCAAAATTTAATCCACTTAAAACGGATTTTTGAACGTGCGCAAATCCAGTGGGTGTAATTCTTTACATTTGTAATTTCACTCGTGTTTTATGTCCATGTGTAATTTTCACAATTTAATAATGGCCCGTTTAAATCACTGAGTTTCAGTTTGATATTTTTAAAGACAATCGTTTAGAAATCGATTTTTGTATATTTGGTAAAACTTGATTGAATTAGAATGCAAGTTGCATGCATGGATAATTTGATTTTTGTTTAGTAATTCTATATTGCAACTTGTGTTACCGTCAAATTAACAGTTTCGTTGCCAGACGTGCGCTGGAGAATAATAATAAAAAACCATCAGTTCGTTTCTCTCAAGAAAATACAATAGTAAGTAGAAAGCAAAAATAAAGTCATTACCGCGGGCACCACGATCTTCTATTAATTATTTTACCATTTTCATGAATAGTTAAAAGTCAGAAACTCTATTTTTCTAAAGCTTATTTACACCATTTGGGTCTTCCACAAAATTTGTTTTTGTGTGTTGGCAAATTTTAGGTTTTACTTTAGATAATAATGTAACGTAGTGATCGCTCTCATGTTAAATGTTTGGATGAATTTCTATTCGGTCTCTAGCTATGCATGCATATAATTACTAATTACTCGTATATAAGAATTAAGCCACGAGGTGCCGCCCTCGCGCGTCCCAGGTAGGCGGCGTGGCGTGATGGCGCGGGTTTCCCTGCTCCCGAGGGCTGGGTGCGGGGACTGATAATCCTAGGGCGGGGGATGCTGCGGCGCGGTGGGCGGAATAATAAATTAAGGGTTGCAAACTGGCGCTTTGTGAAAAATCTGTTATCTACTGCGTATTTTATAAGGGTTGCTGAAAGTGTTTTTTAAAAGAATTTCTTTCTCTCTTTCAGATGTTCTTGTCGAAAATTATATTTGGTACCTCCGCTTATGTGCGGTTTCCTTGTGTATTAAGGTATCTGATTTTTATAACGTGTAAAGTATTAATCCTTTCTCAACCTGTGATGTGGTTAAATGGAAATGATTGATTAATGTCAGAGATCTTTTAACAATACAACATTTTTTTATTAAATAACTGTTTGACTAGTGCATTGTCAAACCTACACGGCATTGGGTATACATACACGACACACTAACATTCAAGAGACACACGTAACATTTCTGAGGGATTCAGGTCTCTCCAAGATGATTTTGATACAGAATTAGATTAATTTATTAATTTGCAATAAAATGCACTCACTTAGAGTGCAAAACGTATATTAGTGGTGAGAAAACGCAAATTTTATTCACACGTAGGTAAAATATTACATAGTCATTCATCATTAAACTGGAGCAAAAATTGTCATCCATTTCGGGTTATCAAGAAAGGGGAGATCAGGGGTGGGTAGGATCAATCGATTCTATTCGTCTACATTATTACCTTCCCACCGACACTGTACAAGCCATACATCCCTACATCCCTATAACCCTACTATCTACAGCCTACACCAAGCGACACATGACCGAAATTACGGGGAAGACCCGGCCCTCTAGGGTTATTCATTTTTACGAAAATAGCTTTATCGCTGGTCATATGGAGGAATATCTTGCAGCATTATGATTTTTACATATTTTTACAGATCAAGGCTGTTCCCGTGGGCAGGAGTTGTTTGTTTTTTTGCTTCTTCAACTTTGTTTACATTTTACATCAACATGTTTCAAAATCAACCGTATCTTCAGAGAGATACAACGTTTACTCGAGAAATGTTCATATTTTTATTAAATAGTGATGTAAACAAATTTTCAGTTTTTGTGTAATTAATGACGCCACAAATGGAATTTGAAATTATTGAAGAAGTAATAAATCAATAAGTTTGTTTAAAACCACAACCGTTGGTTTGTTTGAAATTTGTTTCAACCGACCGGTTTCGCTTAACACAAGCATCATCAGGGTATAAAATTAAACTTATCGAAAATATCATGTTTGTGCCTTGCTTTACCTATATTTTTATTCAATTTATAAAAATAGTTTATTTGTAAACAAGTTCTGCCATGTAATTATTATTACGCGTGACCGCTGTTTTGCCTTCTGAAAACGAAGACGTTTTTAGGGGCATAGTGACTCTACAAACCTCGCATACGGTGGTATTTTTATGAAGTATAGCATCCCGACTTTTGCAGAGCTCGACAAAATGATTTGAAATGAATTTTACTGGATTCAAAGCTGTCGGAACAATTACCTCCGTAATTAAAGGCAGTTATTACACTACATTTATACCTACACCTTAAAAAATACGAATAGGTTTTTGTAGCTCAATCAGCTTCTACTGTATTTTTCATTATTAACGTGGTTTTAGAAGGTTGCACCAAAAACAAAAACATTTAAAAGTTGAGTTCTCGATGTCTTAAAAAAGCATCTTGCATATCTACTGGTATTTGCTTAGAGTATTCCAATAACGAGTGTAACATGTCCCACGGTTGTTTGCTCTCTACAAAGTTTTGCAGATTCATACACATAAAAAAAACGATATGGTGTACAATTTTCCCACTTGTAATGAAATTCCGTCAGCACATTGTGTTTTACAAACGGATAAACAAAAGAAAATGTATCCATTTGATCCGATAGCGTCAAAAAATTCCGCATTCCTTTCCACAATCACACGCGAATATTTTACGAAAGAAATATTGAATACAGGAAAGTTTTCGAGACACGAGATATATTTTTACAATTTTCTTTTATATTTTCAATTCCAGGCTTACAAAAATCTGTCTCTCGAAATCTGACTTTCACTTTCTCCCCTTTCCATATTTATTTTTCCACGTATATTTCCATCATCCTGCTTTACTCTCAGACGAGTCAAGCAACCGGGAAAAGGAATGATGTTTTTTGGAAAGTGGATCGGGAGCGCAGAAAGGGGAGATCTAAGAGGTATAATCTCAACAGATCTTAACGGATGGTTAGCCAACACAAAGCTGGGGTTCCACACTATTTATTATTCACAGGAACGTTTATCAAGGACGAATGATTTAAAAGTTTGCATATGCGAGTTGACTTTGAAAAACAGGCAGTGTTTAATCATGTAAAGCAGCGAAAATGTCGGTACCCGTAAGGTAAATGGTTTAATTATTTAAGTTATGCAATTTAGTTTGTAAAGAGTAGAGACGGTGGGTTTTCAAAACACCGTCAATGTTATACAATTATTTAATGAGGTATTTTCATGAACTATAAATAGCGTTTAAAATGTTCGAAAGATAAAGTTTATTTTTCTGGCTCTGATCATCGTAAACGTAAACGAATGTAAAATTGTAATTGAAATGTTTGATTTAAAAAAAAAACGTATATTCCAAAAACTAGCTACAAAGTCATTGCAACGCCGCCGTGTAGAAAATGCTACGAAATGGTAAGATGCCTATTCCGACTTCGTTCTCTGGTATGATTTCAACAACGCCACATTCAATAACATATATTGGAGGCAAATCAAAAATCTCTTCATTATTTTATAAAAAATAAAATAAAAAAACAGTGAAAATATCTTATTATTCTGAAATAGTGGTGACCGGACGATCAACGATGTACAAATTCATCACTCCTTAGAAAATTCGGTAAATGCTATGAAAAAAATCGTTAAAATGGTTACGTTAATATAAATTTTCATAATATGTTGAAATGCCACTTTGTTGATTTGTCATGGAACCGAAATAGCAGTAGTTATTGAAACAAATAAAAACTGTCAAAATAAAAAAAATCAACAGCGTAGTTGTTTTTAAGTTGTGTTTTACGTTTAAATGAGTATTCCGATCACTGTAAAAGCTATGAGTCCAGTTAAATATTTCTGTAGAATGTCAAAAACAAAAGAATGAAGAAACATACGTATCATTTGAACATTGAACAATAAAACTAATTAATCTATTTATTTTTAATTAAAATGGTGCCACAAAATAAGTTTGCTGTATTTGAAATAGGATTTGTGGATTCTGTAGAATCAGAAATATTCAACTAGATTTACAGCTTTTATAGTGATTATTCGTCAATCGGAAAACTCATTAAAACGGAAAACACAGCTTAAAAACACCTACGCTGTTTAAAATATCCTAAGCTTTTGCGCTGTTTGAATTTGTAAGGATTGTGATTGTTAGTAGAGAAAGCCACTACTTCCTCAGGAAAACATTCGCTAGTGTACCAGCCTTTTAAACTACGCCGCATACGTATCGAGACAGTTTTCAGAATTAAAAATAATTTTCCATCATTAACATTTAAAGCGACCGCGAAGAGCCTTGCATATTTAACTTTTACTTGGAATCATTAAAGCAGTCGAGAAATGAAAAAAACACGGTTGATTGGAATTCATAACGGAAAGCATTCATTTCTAATACGCGCTTAATTTTCCGAATTATTTACGTTAAAAACCTTTCATTTGAAAGCAGAGGCGAAAAAAGCAATTTGCGTAAGCAACGAAATTTTTTATTTTTTTTTATTGAATATAATGGTACAGAGGTTACATGTTTTTTATAAATTAAATAAAGTTTTTCTTTTAAAAATACATAAATTAATAAGTATTACACCTTTTTTTAGAGCAGAACTCGAGTAAAAAAGGCAGAGAAAACGAATGTAAAGCACAATTTCAAAGAAAAAAATAGTAATTTTTTTATGTGTAAAACAAAAGATAGGAATTTACCAGTGAAATAAGAAAAAAAGGTCATATATGAAAGTATACACATACACACACGTAGATATACACACATACCTACATATATATATATGTATACAAAATGTTATCGGCATGTGTACATACATATGCATATGTGTACACAAACATATATAAAAAATATACATTTATGAATATAACAGAAATGTTGAGGAGGTAACAAAAAAAGAAAGGAGAAAAATAAAGAAAGAAAAGGATATCCGTATACTACAATTATGTTGAGAAGTATAGTATTATAAGATGTAGTCATAATAATGTGTTTTTATTGATTTTTTGAATGTTTTATAATTAGTTTCCAATCTTAGATTAACTGGTAATTGGTTAACCCATTTCACTCCAGTATATTTATAGAATTGTTGGGCTGTGGTAGTGTTACAACGTGGGACAGTCATAGAGCCAAGTATATTTGTTCTAATGCTGTTTGAAAAATGAGTAAGGTTCTCATTATTGAAGCGATCTTTGTGTATTTGTAAATTTGTAATTTTTTTATAAATAATGTGAAGTGAAGGTACTTTAAAATCTTGAAATAGTTTAATCTAAATAGTAAATCTTTTGAACGTCGGCGTCGTGCTCTAACATCATAAAATGTACACTATTATTTTTCGTAAAGATCAACGAAATGATATTTTCATCACGAGCTATGCGGCATTGAATGATTAATTTAACTGTTGAACATTTGCTGTGACGCAACGTTTCTTATTTCATATTTTAAAGTTCAAAAAGAGGGTTCAAATTTGGGCAAAGCCGGGTTGTATCAGTATAAAACCAATCATTATAAAGGGAGGATAACCAATCTGATGAAATTTAAATTACATTTAATAATGGTATTATTATGTTCTGCAAGCATTTTAGTTTTTATTTTCGTGACAAAGGTTTCGGCTTTCAAAGCCATTTTAAAACTGTGGTTAAACCACTTTGAGACGACTTATTTATACGATTCTAAATTTCAATGTTTTCACGGTGTCTGATTTGATTTAATACCGGTAAAATCAATTTGCTGAGAAAATAGTTGAGATAATAAATATTATATATGTTTAATCCCCGCACTAAATGTTAATTTTTCCTTAAATGTTTATTTATTTATTTGATGCAATATTTTACATTTCCAAGTATAAACTAGTAATGTTGGCCTCACTGAGTGACTTTCCCGTGCTGAGACCCCATTTTATAAAACAAGAATTTTTTTCATTCATATCAAATTTTGGTAAGAAAAAAATATAATGTTGGTGACTATAAAAACATAATATTATGATAACTTTAAACTTAAGAAAAAAGTTATATTAAAGTGAAAATTAAATGTAATACTTAGAAAGTATTATATTTTCATATAATATTTTTTTTTATTTGTAATATTATTTGCAAAATAATTGTTTGTGTGATTTTACTAGTAGGACATGGCTTCGCCCGTGATTTTAATACGTACCTACTATTTTTCATTATTTACTGATAGTAAATGAATAGTAAGCATTGTGGCATCTTATATTTCATAATACTAGAGTTCACAGCCCTCATGTTTTTTTTTTTTTAATGTGAATATCTCATCTGCTCCTGTCTGGAGCCAGTAAGACTACGGCATCCCCATTCGAGGTATGTTGTAAGGCTAAAGGTAGCGCGGAAGGGAAGGAAATAGGAGAGAGAAAAGTGGGGAAGTACCTATCTATTCAGATCTGTTGACAAAACACGGCTAAAGCCATTTCAAGCAACTTTTCAACTCTGAATGGTGGTCTTACATCAGGGTAACAGTGAGAGTGCTTTCCATTCGGGGACGTGTTGCAAATATACCACATATTATTTCTAATTAATTAATTGTGAAATAAAACAAATTAATAATACAAAATTTGTTTGCGCACACTGGATTTGAACCCGCGACTTTCGATAACGACAGTCGAGAGCCTTGCCCCTCGACCTAATTTAGTTAAACAGATTTCTGCTTTATAGTTAGGTTGCTTTTACAATTCAACGATGTTTAATACACAAAAATAAGGAACTACAGTGAAAAACTTTGACATAAAAATACACAAGAATAAGGAACTACAGTGAATAATGACTTAAAAATATGTTAGCGTGTAGATCAACATACGCTAATTCTGAATATAAAAGTTTTATTATAAATGCAAAATTTATAAGTCTTCATTTTAAAACGATATAAATAAAACAACATCACGTTAAAACACATTGTTTGGTTGGAACAATTGAATCTGCTGATTGTGGTTTTGTAAACATTTCATTGTGATTTCGTATCAATATTGAGCCAATGAAACTCAAGTTCTGTTTAGATTTAAAGATTTCGTTGTTGGTGTTTCACTTTGTTGACGGAATCGACAATTTTTTAGGCCCGTAATATGTAAAACTCAGAAGGAAATTGGTTACAATCGGATATTTTTCACGTACCTTGTTATTTTATTCTAGTTGACTGACTGACTACGTTAAGTGCAGAATTTCGTTTAATAAAAGTTTATTTTTATTTTTTGTATTTTTTGGGCATTAACTTTGTAACAATTTCTTTACATTTAGTTTTGAAAAGTTTTATTTTCTATATACATTTGTTATAAAAAAATTAAAAAATTTTTCTGTTTTTTTTTTAATTCATTATTTCACGAATTTTATTAGTTACAGTTTTTTGGGATTTTTTTTATATCATACTAGGCTAATGTCGGTAATATGGTAGTCATTAGTATTTTAAGTAAGAACATCATCTTATTACTTGTGTATAAATATAGTATCCAATTTATATTTTTTAAATTATGTACGGTAAGTTTCAGATTGAAGTTGTGATCAGGTCACATTTCATATTTTCTTTGCAATAAAAGTTGGAGGTTATTATTGATAAAAAAAATTAAAAGGGTACTGGAGTTCCTTATTGTATTTTTCTTTCTTTGGGTATTATAACCGCATTTTTGCGAGATAATATATTTTTGTAAAGACCATTATTTTTTTATTTGTCATCAAACTCGTAAAACTTATTTATGACACTGTTGTCGTTGTGCTTGCCAAAAACATTAGTCTTAATATATAAAAATTAATGTTTCTCTGTTTGTCCCTAATACGTTCCTAAACCGTTCATCCGATTGCGATGAAACTTTGATGATTTGTTGTTTGCATTCCCGCGATGATTCCTATGCATAATGATGAGCTCTGACGTTATGATATTATTTCCTTTACCATGCGATTGCGACGGAACTTTGGTGATTTGTTGTGCGCCCGCTCACGAAGGTTTGTATACATATATAATGGTGACTATGGCGATTTGAAATTTGTATACAAAATTAACTATAGGTGGCGCGACAGTTGTTTGAAAAAATGTGTATTTCATATAGTTAAGCGGCAGGGAGGGAAGGCGAACACTGAAGGGAGGAGGAACACTTTTTCTTTGAGTGGCATCGCAACGCATGCCGAGCACTCGCTAGTATAAAAGAAAATCGTTATCTATGATAAATTTTTCGCGAAGATAAGCAGGCCTCATACTATTCCATCGAAGTGAGCAAATATTAGATTAGCTTAATCGATGGATTAGCGAAACTAAATTGACTCTGGGAATAGCGGACTTCTTAAAAGCAAAGAGAAGCAAGAACGAGAACTAAAACCCAGTGTGAAAGTGGATTGCTTTTTTTCTAAAATAGGATTTTGAAAGCTTTTGTTTGAAGCTCTTTCGGGGGCTAACGACCCAATAATAAGGATCAATTTGATTAGCTGTTCTGGGATATTAAATAGAGGGACAGGTTGATAAGCCGACCCGCGCTGGTTATTGCGAGGGGGAAGTAGAGAACACTTAGACTAAAAGCCCATCAACCAGATTTAATCTTCTGACGATCAATTTGATAATGCGGTAATTACAACGATATTGAAAAACGCTCACAATATTTAAAGACTTTTCATACAAGCCTTAGTATAAGTAAGAAACAAGGACGTGCTGCTGAATAAACGATTATTTTGAAAGCATAAATTGAAAACACAATAAAAGTTATGAAAATAATTATTTAAAAATGGCCCATAATCTAACCTAACGTTGCCTGAATAACCAATTTCTTTTTCTTCAGTTATAATGACTTTTCAAAAGAGGTTATCAATTTTCATAATGAAATAGCTTTGGGACTCTTCCACATTCCAAGATCCTGTATAGATTACCGCCATCTCTCTTGTTCCTCTCTTTTCTTCAAAGTCTTACCTAGGAAGAAAGAAAACTTCGAAAAACTATCTACTGGGCACACACATAAAAATTAAATATATTCTTTGAGAGAAAAAAAAACGAGAAAAACCATTACTTCCATGCTACGAAATAATTATACAATGCCTTTCCAATGGAAATTTAAAACACCACGGAGATACAAAAGTTTAAAAACGACGTCAAATTATGGCCAACTAAACGTGAAGCTGAGGAAATCATTAAAATTATAAAGTAACACCAACAAAACCCACAGACATAAACATGAATTTTTTATTTTATTTTTTTTTTTATTTGAAGGAAACTAACAAACTCGAAGATGAGGAAATCATTATCAACACCCATTCAATAACCCACAGTCCACCTCGGAACATGAAAACTTAGTGAGGAGGAGTGTGAATAAACTATTTTGTATTTTAACTTTCGCTTTATATTGTCGTTAAATTAAAAAATCAGAGTGTGCAATTCATACGCGGTAGAAGTGAAACTAGAAAGTCGCTAAATGTCGCTTTCTTTTTTGATTGATTTCACAAAAATAAAAATGTTTATATTTTTTGGATTTCGTAGGATTAGAGCTTTCATTCGCTGGATGTTTGCCTTTCGCTGAGATTTGTCAGGCGCCTTATCCGCTGCGCTATCGGAGGTTCGTCAATCATTATATTAGAACCGAGGACCCATCAAATAATAAATTTTAGTGACGCACTTCAGTTTCATCCGAATTTAAAATCACTAACGGGGCTTATTTCATAAAAAAAAAAATCATTCGTAATATTGTCATTGCCGAACTCAATCGTCATTACAGCTTTTGCAAGGTCGCCATTGAACTCGAATCAATTATTATTTGAATCGTCCTTCACCCACAATAAATGTCGTTTCGTTGTTTCATGACATTATATGAATAAATTGTCTTTGTATGAGGTGTAGGTACACATAAAAACTTAAGTGACACATGTGACGTAATCTTCAAGAATCAAACACCGACCTAAGGGTTTTTTTTTTCATTAGCTTCACACAGGTCTTTGGTGATAGTGTGTGGACGTGTGTCTTTTAGGAAAAGGAAGGAGAGGAAGTGGGAAGGAAAAAAGATATGAGGGGTGGATAGTAATCTGGGGATCAGTGCGTTCAGGAGTGATGGATTTATGAATCTATCCGTACCATTGCGGTGATGTTAAAAGATCTCTCTCAACCAGTCTCTCCCGATCCGACATGCCATGCAATAGGAGGGCAGACACACGCGCCGCCAAGATCCTGACAAACCTGGGGTGAGGCCCCGTGAACCCGGACACTCCTGCTAAGTCACCAAACGTAGCGAACCACTTTTGGTGACCTACGGCAGAGTTGTTGGTTATCCAATAAATGGTTCCTTGGGCGGCTATACCCATACCCGCCTCCCAAATCGTAGGTAACAATTTCATCAATCTCTCCTCATTATCTTTTCCCGAACGAATTTCCCGAACGGGCTTTTATTTAATTTTCAGTACATTTAATATATTCAATTTTTTTATGAGAAAAAATCTCTTTTTATAACTAAACTTAACTAGTTGAAGATAATATTAATGATTCTAAATATTTGAAATATGAGATTGACAAATATGACGGTTTGACAGAAGGTGGCAATAGCGAAATTGGAAAACGCGCACGTCCCGGTTAGACGAGAGGTCTGGGTTCGAGTCCCAGTTGCGACCATTGTTTTTTTCTGTTTTTCTGTGTCTTGTTTTCTTTCATATTTTCATTTAGATTATAAGTGTTATCTTCTTCTTCAATGATACATTTAATATATTTTCATTTTATAAAAAAGGGTAAAATTGTCGTACTCCGTTCTTTGCACAAGTGAATTAATTTTAACAAAATTAAAATTCAAAATACATATCTTTTCTTCTCCCCCGAAATAAACACTCACTTTCGTAATTATAAAGCTAAATCAAACTTTTTAAATAAGAAATATTCTGTACCCACGGTGAGGCGGAGTACGACAAGTTTATCAAAACATATATATGCACCGAACGTTGATATAATAAAAATAATAATACTAACTATCAGTTAAACCATGAAACTGCGTTATCAACAGATAAGTACAATGACCATAGTAACATGGAATACGTTCTGTCTAGTTGTGTAATTTTTTGTCAGCATTAGGCGAAAAAGAAATTTGGCATTCCAACAATACGAGTTCAATTATTTATATTGAGCGTGTGGCTGCTATTTACATGGTGTCAGTTCGACGCTATTGGATCTGAAGCTTCCAATTAAAACTTGCAAACAAGGGGAGATAGAACCTCGTACATACAATATACTGTAAGTACAACTCTGTCAACATTGATACATGACAATACATATGAAGGCCTCACATACGTTATGTAATTCAGTCGTGTACTTTCGACACGATTAGAGATCGGTATATGTAGGTAAACTGATATATTTTTATTCATTCTTATTAACTTATAAACATACTATAAATACTCGTTAAATAATAATGAAATATAAACACGAGTATTTATTATAAAATTGATTGTATGGATGCCTCCAGGTATAATTGCATGGTACTCGGCCTGTAACGTTGGACATGATAGCCCACAAATACTAGGCTTTACACTGCCTGACATTACATTTGACCGAAATGAAAATTCACAATGATAAATTAACCAGCTAAATATCACCCCGTTAAATATTTATTCTTAATTTGGTCCTTCTAGACGGATTTGAGTTCGACGCACATAATCTCATCAACGCATTTCAGCGGAGCTGGAAAGACGGTCGTAATGGCAGCAGTCAGAATAAAGAACGACATGAGCAAGATAAATGAATGTTTATCAGGTTGTGTGAAATTTAAAACACATTTATTAGTAGAAGGCTGTATCATGTTATGGCTGAACAATCTTAAAATTATTAAAATTAAATTTTACCGACTGGTATCCCCGAGAGTCGCTCTCCAGGCGAGTGCATGAGATTGCAAAATTATTCCGGTTCTCGCTTTCCCCTGCTTCGGCTGCTTTACATTCCCTCCTGTGTTACTCTAGTCACGACAAATTCAATTTTGTACCAAATTTTATTATAAATAAATTTGACCGCATAATCAAGAGTTCTTATTGGCAAATTCTCCTTACACACGCATCTCAGTTTACAGTGCTCGGAAAGGCTTTAAGCTGCCAATCCAAGTCAGAATAAAATACACAATTCACCACCTTTCCAAAACTTTTTCCAAAATTTCTTGGGTAGGTAGAAAATATTTTTTGAAGAGAATAGTACCTAACCAAAAAATACTTTTAAAAATTTAGATTCTGTGGATTTAATCTTTTTCGTTACAATACAAACCTCAAATCATAATACAACCGAAAATTTATATCATTTTCTAAAATTAGTTTAAAAACTTCAATATTATTAGTTATGGTTACACAATCAACGAAGATTTTTTTTTTTTTTTTTATATTAACTCCACACAGGAGGCCCTGAGGGAAATAATTTCCCTCAGGGCCTATGTCATCTTTGGAGATGCTGTGTGGAGGGTGCTGTTGAGGAGAGGAAGGAGTGAACATGGGTCTTGAAGAGACCCATATTGTAGGAGGGAGGAAACACAGAAGCCGGCAAATCGTTCCACAGCCGGGCTGTTGAACTCAAGAACGAGTCGTAGAAACGACCCGTTCTCATGTGACTAATGTCAACCGTGTACAAATGTTGAGCGCGTGTTTGGCGTGTTTCCCGACTATGCACCGGTGCCGGGGGGATCAGTGACGCTAGTTCCTCGGAGCATCTTCCATTGTAATACCGGTAGAACAAGGACAGCATTCCCACCTGACGCCTGTGCTCTAAAGATTGCAGTCCATTTGTTAAGTTAGGAGAATCTATCAAACGGACCGCCCGTTTCTGCACAGAGTCGAGGGTTTTTTTCAGGTATTTTGGGACTCCAGACCAGAGGTGGCTGCCAAATTCAACCGTGGGGCGCACTTGCGATTTGTACAGGGTTAGCAGTTGTGTACTATTAAAGTATCTGCGGGCCCTGTACAGTACGCTCAGTTTCTGAGAGGCTAACTTAACTCTGGCCTCGATGGAGCCCCCGTACCTGAGCTGGTCACTTAGAGTTACACCAAGCATATCAATGGAAGGCCTGTTCGGGAGATTGCTTCCGTTGAAGGAGACTAGATTATCATTCCGATCCCTTTTAGACGTAATCAGACATGATTGGGTCTTTGAAACATTAAATTCGACGAGGTTATTCTTACCCCAAGAGAAAACACTCTCGAGGTAACCGTCCATTCTTTGTTTCAAAGCCCTCCGAGCCATTGGGATTTGTGAGCCCTTTGGGGGCTTGTCAAACAAAAAGCTATCATGGACTGTACTGTCATCCGCGTAACAATGAATCGGTGCACATGTCAAGAGGTCATTGATGTGCAACAGAAACAAAGTCGGAGACAGAACCGATCCCTGTGGGACGCCAGCATTTATCGAATGCGAGGAAGAGGTGAAACCATCAGCAACCGCCTGAATCGACCTCTCCCTCAAAAAGTCGGCAATCCACGTACACAAGGAAGCGGGAAGTCCGTAAGAAGGCAGTTTGTTGACAAGCCCTCGGTGCCAAACCCGGTCAAAGGCCTTGGAAATATCCAGTGCAACGGTTTGGGTCTCACCAAAGCGTTCCAGGCACCGCCCCCAAACATGTGTCACATACGCGAGAAGATCACCGCACGAGCGGTTCCGCCGGAATCCGTATTGACGGTCGTTAATAATTTTGTTCTTCTCGAGGTATGTGAGTAGTTTGTCGTTGACCACACGTTCCATCACTTTTGACAGAACAGATGTGATCGCTATGGGGCGGTAGTTGGCCGGGTTAGAGCGGTCACCTTTCTTTGGAATAGGGTGAATGATCGCTTTTTTCCAACCAGAGGGCACAGACCCAGACTTCAGGGACATTTTGAAAAGCTTCGTCAAAATTGGAGCTATTTCTGCAGCGCACCTCTTCAATACCAGGGCAGGTATTCCGTCAGGCCCACTAGCTTTATTAACATCAAGCCCTCGTAAGACTTGGAGTACATCCCGATGCCGAATCCTCAGCTTTTTCATACGAAAACCGCAGTGAGGAACCGACAGCGGGATAGCACCTTGGTCATCGAGGGTCGAGTTTTCCGCGAACATTTTGCCTAATAAGTTAGCCTTTTCGGCGGCGGTATTTGCTAGAGAGCCGTCAGGTCTGGTAAGAGGTGGCAGACTGGGTTTGCAGAAATTGCGACCTATAGAGCCCGCAAGCGACCAGAACGCTCTGCTACCATGCGGGCAGGCAGCCAGCTTTCTGCTGACCTGCAGGTCGTGCTCGAATTTCGACCTATTGATGATTCTCTTACTTTCCTTTGCAATTTGGTTGTATAATATTCTGTTTTCGGACGTTCGAGATGTGTTGTAGGCTCGGTAAGCCGCGTTTTTTCGTCGCACTGCTTCAGAGCATTGTCGACTGAACCACGGCTTTGAGCCCACACCAGTTTCCTTAATAGTGGATTGGATGAAGCCATCCATCGCGGACGTGATGACTTCACCAATTTCCTGGGCACATCTTGAGGGATCCGAAGTCCGAAAACAGACAGCTGACCACGGGAAAGCATTAAAATGTGCCCGCAGACCGAACCAATCTGCAGACCTATAGTGCCACACTTTTCTTTTCAGCCTCTCGTTTGGCGGTCTGAAGGTTACGGGGATTGATGACGTCACCAGGCAGTGGTCCGACGATCCTAAAGGCGCTGTCACGTCAATGTTGTAACCGTGTGGCACAGTGGTTAAAAACAGGTCTAACAGATTAGAGCGGTGAGACTGGACATCAGGAACCCTTGTAGGCTCCTGAACCATTTGCTCCAGTCCGTGGCAAAGGGCAAAGGACTCCGCTTGTCGTCCAGCCGAGTCTGTTGATCCCGAGAACTTCAACCAAGGTTCGTTATGAACATTGAAGTCCCCCAGGACCACAAACTCTGCCGTAGGGAAGCGGGGCAAGAGGTCATCAATAGTGTTGCTTAAATGTTTGAAGAGCTCGGACGTGTCTGATTCGCTAAGGTTAGGTGAGCGGTATAAACACGCATAAAACCTTACCGTACTGGCAAGATTGACGCGCACCCACATTACGTCGAATCTGGAGATTTCCAGATTCAACAGACGCACACAGTTGACGTCAGCTCGACTGTAGAGACACACACCTCCCTTGGGTCTAAATTTGCCTACGAGGATGAAGCCCGGGCAGTCCAGATAGGAGGCGTCTGGAGGCTCGGCTATCTGCGTTTCGGAGAGGAAGAGAAGGTTAGGACGTTGGGAGAGAAGATGGTGGTGGACAGAGTTTAAGTTTTTGTGCAGGCCGCGAATGTTGGTGAAATTCACCAACAGTTTTGGCCTGCACCGGGGATTCCTGCTTCTCGCCGTTGTTGAAAAGTTATTTTTGAAAGTTTGTAAGTTCATTTTTATTTTTGTTTTTATTTTGTGTGTGTGGAGTGGAAGGTCGGGAAGGAAAGGGTATGAGGGGTGGGTAGGATGCTGGGGATCAGAATTTCCAGGAATGATGGACGTATGAATCCAACCCACCCACTGCGGTGCAAGGCGATGGGCAGGGAGAGTCCGGCTGGAGAGGTCGCCCAATGCGCCCCAAACGCTGCTGCTGGGTCCCCTCCGGTCACGAACCGGCACAACAGCAGCGGCGGGGTTTTTTCACTCGTTGATGGGGCAGCCCACCCTCAGTCGTGAGCCTGAGGGTCGGGCCCCTGTACTACCGAGCGGCCCGGACAACGGTAACCGGTTGTAAAGGGTCTCCCTCAACTAGCATCTCCCAATCCGGCCCGCCACGCAGAAGGTGGGCCGACGCACCCGCCATCAAGACCCAACCAAACATCACCCCATGAACCCGGGCACCCCTGCTAAGTCACCAAACGTAGCGAACCACTTGGGGTGACCTGTGGCAGAGGTGTTGGTCATCCAATAAATGGTTCCCAGGGCGGCGGTACCCATACCCGCCTACCAAATTATAAATGATGATCGGCATAAAGCTTTTACGCCAAAAAGTCATGTCGTTTGTCCATATTAAACTACTCAACTAACCCAGATTGACCCAACTAATAATTTCTTGAATAACGCATATAACCTTCGGATCGTGCTTATATTTATTTTGATGTAGCATTCAAAACTTCGATTCAAATTCATTTCTTGGCGGAAAGCACACAAAAACTTTGTTAAGAGTAATCTATAGAATGCAGGAAGCAATTTTTTTTTATATGCGACCATTTTCTCATCAATTGTTTACAAACATTGAGCGCGCGTTTCACGAATTTCCCGGCTGTACACCGGTATCAAAGTAATCAATGACCCAAGTTTCTTGGAGCAGTTTCCATTAAAATACCCGTAGAAAAAGAACAAGGTCACCACCTAATTGTAATCCGTTTGTTAAGATAAAGAACACGCTTGTTTCCCTGTACAAAAATCATACAAAACATCAGATTTAGTTATAAAGTTAAAAGCAATTTTTTTTCATCAACTCCAGACAGGAGACCCGAGGAAAAATTATTTAGATCATGGCCAGTATCATATTTGGAATGCTGTGTGAAGGATCTTTTTAAGGAGAGGATAGAGTGAACATGAAATAGACTCTGGGCATAACAATAGACCAACGTTTAAAATGGTCCCAACACATAAATATTCTGAACGACAGAGTAAGGAAACTTACATACATATTTAGATGCTTATGAGATATTTTAAAAGAAAAAATAGTTAGAACCACATACTTCGCTTTCTGTCAATCAATTATACAATACGGCATTATAGGATGGGGCGGTACATATAAAAATCAAACACAAACAATTTACGTATCACAAAAACTAATAATAAAAACAATTTAAAAAAAACCCTTTTCATATTCGTCAGAACTTTTATTCAGACAATTTAAGGTCAGAAAATTAAATGCATTATACTTCTACCATGCAACATTACAAATTTATAAAGATGATATTCAAAATAAAGTAGCACCATTTAAAAATAACAGAAATCTTAGACAAACGTCAATACTTCCAACTCTAAAATGTAAAAAAACAATAGGACAGCAAAATCATAAATATCTCGGTGTCAATTTTTTTAATTCCTTACCGGAAAAAATTAGAAACATGAACACCAACATAAAAGAATTTAAAACAAACCTTAAAAATTTTAGTGAAAATATGAAATGAGTTATACCAAATAAAACTATTATGATAACACCCCCCCATACACACAAGCCCTGCTTATTTATGGGGGTACATCAAATATATATATATCTATATATATATTAGTAACTAATTATTGTATAGAATCTATTTGAAATACATGTATCTATTTATGATTCATAATAAAAAAAATTAAAAAATAAAAATACTCGTAATCAAATAGTTTTTTGCAGTAATTTAGTAGTTCAATTATTACTACTAACTCCAATGCTGATAAAAGTAATTTGCGAGATTACTTTCGATTATTAAAGGTTTTGTAAGCCACTGCATTATATTAGCTTAACCATAAACCACAAAACACATATAAAGCACTCCAGATATCAATAATACCTAATTTTGCGTATACAATTCGACTGCTCCAACCTGCTCTTCTTTGTATCGGAAAACCAACTTAGATTACAAATATGTATACGAGTATACATATATGTACACAATTTTAGATAAGGCTTGATAGAAGAGAGGATATTTGTTTAGAGAGGGGAAACCAAAAAATAAAGTTCCCACTTCTGATCCAAAGAATGTACAATCTGGAAAGATATGAGGAATCACAAAATTTTTGCGAAATAATGATGAAATAATTTTCATTCAAATAAGATAAAATAAAATAAAACACAATAACATTCTCGGTTTTATAGCCTCTGCAGCCTTATAATAATGTTATCGTCAATTTTCTCTCATGATCAAATTAAAAGGTATTATATAGGACAGGTTCAGGTAACATTCCAGGAAGATAAGCAGTCAATGCAATAAAGTTAATCTCAGGCCCCATAGCATGGTCGTTCGATAAGGATTGATAGGAAAGCTTTTGGTAACTTCTCATCATTTCGACTCTAAATTAAATTTATATCCCATATAAACACAATCGGTAATAAAGGAATGAAAGTGCTTGGCTTCATTCTTCGAAATTCCAGAATTTAGGAATTTCAAAGAATGTGGATGAATCCAGGTTTTAGGAATATTTCAACACAAAAAAATTGTGTACATCCCTGATATGTAGTCAAGTCGAATATAACTCCTCGATCTGGTCCCCCCTTTAAAATACATTCAGATTCAATCGAAAAAATTCAACATACATTTCTAAGACACATTAATTTTAAACTCGGTATTCCTATTGAAAACATAAACTATAATTACTTGATGAAAGAATTAAATTTATTAAGACTCTCAGATCGAAGAATTGTATCTGAATTTATATTTATGTTCAAAATTGTTAATGGTAGAAAAGACAGTCCTGATTTAACTAAGCTCATTGAATTTCATATACCCACGAGAGCCACTCGTTCTAAAATCCTGTTTAAATGCTTCAATAACCGGACTGAGTATACGAAACACTCGCTTGTACCTAGATTACACGAAGTAACTGCGTCACCTTAGTTCTTAATTATCCAAACGACCATTTTAGTTTTTGTCCAATATCCACTTTAAAATGAAAATTAAAGTATAAAAAATGATAGTTAATCACTTAACTAAGAATTATTTAAACTAATGAGACCTTTCCCTTTACGAAAATAGCTTTATCTTAAACACCTATCATAATGTTTCATTGAAATAATGAAAGAAAACCTTCTGTTCTTGTAAAATTTTCTAATGGTCGTTTGGACAATTAAGAACTGAGGCGACGACTAATAGAAATGCAGATCTGGCAGATCTATTTAACTGCACGGAAGGTAGGTACAAGAGGGCTATACTATCAAATCATTTCAATCAATATTCATTTTAATAGTACTATAGATTTTTGTATATTATCGCATCTCTAGTGTCATTTCTCTTTGAAACGCCACAATTATCTGTTATAATCTTTATTTACTATTTCTAATATGTTTCCTATGATTTTGTGACATGTGTGCTTAAGGTATATTTACACCGTTGATATTAAATAAATTGAATCATTCCCTAGCATGACTGCAGATCGCCAATGAATAAGTAACAGTTCTACAATGACTAAGTGTTCTTAATATTTTATCTAAATAATTGAAGTTAACTGTGGTTTGTATGTAAACGATATGCAGTTGTCCTAGCGAACGATGAGAAGATACCGAAAGCAATCCTAACAATGCTTATCGATCAACCGCGCAAGGGGGCCCGGTTATAAACTAAGATAATCTCTGGACTCCTAATAATAACCCTCTAGTCCACCATTTTGAAAGAGGTAAACTTTGATATGTGCCTAAGAAGACTCACGCGAGCATACTGAGAATGCTTACTCACGCACTTTTTATTATTATTTTTTTTTTTTTTTATTTTATTTTTTTTTTTTTTGTGTATTACAGACTGTGTGTCCATTTACAATACACATGTGACACAAACTACACATTTATGGATAAATAATAGAAACAGAAAAGAAAAATAGAAACATGTGATTTATACATATAGCGGGTAATTTGTGGCGCTTAAATGCCTCTTAAATTCTTCGAGGCTACTTTTAAATATGTCAATAGTTTTGGAAGCGTTATTTAATAGCACCATACCTTGTGTCATGCTGTGCCGAGCCAGTACGTCCGTTCTGCTATGTGGTACCGTCCCTGACTGTAGTTACAAGGCACAAACAACTTATAGCATTCCAGGAGGCATGGGCTATCTATTAAATTATTTATGATTTTGTACGCCGTTACTGCAAGGGCTCCACTCCTTCTCGACTGGAGACAGCGAGTAAAGCGAGGACTTCTGCCCATCAGGATCAACAGAGTGCGGAACGGCTCAACTGCACGATGCTGCATTGACCAGCTTATTCAACTTCACTTATGGACAGTTTAGCAACTTCATATGTAATCTTCTCCATAATATATTGGCGTACAACCGTTTACGGAGACAATGAAATTTATTTTTTTTAATAAATTGCATCACGTTCCTTGTGAACGATTAAAATCTACCTATGTGTGTACCCACCTACATATTCTACATACGTACACAACCGTATTATGAAAGAGGAGATTGGACAATAATGTGAAACCGACGTAAATAAACGACAGAAATAGTCAGTGGCTGAGTTAGCATCGCTTTTGGGCCCCACCTAGGCGTTGTGTTGTCTTAAAACAATTAAAAAACTATAATAAAGAGGGACGCTTAAATGGTTTCGGTTTGCTTTAATGTGAGTGATGATTATACGTACAAGATATATTCATAAAGTAAGTGCACTAGATTTTTGTATTTAAAAAAAAAAAAATTACAGAATATTGTTAATAAACTTGTGGATTATTTTATTTTTGTTAGCTAAAGTGTTAAAAGGAAACTTACAAAGGATGGACTAAAAAATGGCCATAGAAAATTAATCTCTACAAGTATTTGAACTTATTTAATGAATAAGAGGCACAGTGGAAGAGGAGGACTTACGAAATTATTACTCTATAAGGTGTCTTGATAAGAGAAAATACGTGCACGAGGAAGTCTAAAAGCGCTGAATAAAAATTGGCTGTAACCTTACAATACCCTGATACTGTAAGTATATTTTTTTAGTCCTCGACGGAAAAGTTATTTTGAAGAGTTAATTTTATTTTTTGGTGGCGAGAGGTTTAAATTTTTTAAAGCACGTCAGCAACTGTTTCACAGTCTCATTTCTCTTGTTTTTATTAACATAACTTTTTAGTGTTTTATCCCAGAGAACATGCAATGAATCTAATGCGAGTATAAAATCTTCCTCCGACTCTGAAGCGTCATCGATCTCTGTCTCCGTAGCTGTATGTCTGATGCTACACGGAATGCATTACACGATTAGTCTGCTGCCAATCCGCACCAGACTGATGAAACATATCTAATACCTGTCAGTCCGGGTCATCAGTCCATCAGTCAATGCATTACACGATTAGTTTGAAGTCACTTTGACTACAATCATGGTCTGAACTGATTCTGAATCTGAACAAACTGAGCGTGTAACCCGTCTACGGATAAAATCAGTAAAATGCTGACGCGTCACACGGGTTATTCTGCACCTTCGACGCGACGTTAGCTAAATCGGCGTATTAGGATGGGCGCATACATCCGATTTGGCTTTCCGATTGTCTGATCAGACAATCGGATCGGATTAACACCGCACACATCTGATTTGAAGATCCGATGGGTAATACAACCGGGGCCACGCCGGATTGGACGGCGCGCGAGGAAGGGCGTGGCCTATTTTTATTGCCGGTCAGGTTTTCGAATCGGCTGTGTGCTGGCTTTCATAAGAAATGTATGGCTCGAAGGCCTTCAGGTTCTCTGTTCAGACAATCGGATGGAGAAATCGGATGTATGCGCCCAGCCTTAGCCACGTGTAACGAACGACATCGGAACTTCAAATTTATCTCTATCAACACTCCTGTTATATACGTTACACGCGACTCTTTTAAACCGATCAACGTGTGTTAGGCTAACGCAAAAGATCGGCCATAATTTGCCTGGAGGAAAATCTCCCGAAAAAACTTAATAATAATAATAATTGGATAATTTGTAGAGCGCCGTTTTTGTGAAAAATCACCTCAAGGGCGCTGAAACTTAACTTAACTAGTAAGAAATAAAATATTGCGAAATTACCTGTTTACGTAACAGAAAACGATTCAAATGTGCTGGTGGCACATGCTTGAATCGTGTTCTGAACATTTACATTTTTTTTTAAATATTTTATGTTGAATTGAGATTCACCCATCTGCCAAAACTGATCTGTCACTAATTATTCCTCTAGCTTCCTAGCCCAAACACCGAATTAGAAATTTCTGAATTAAATTTACAACTAGCAGGATAATTTTGAAAAACTTAATATTAATATAGAAAAATTAAGGACTAGACATATAAGAGTATTCGTTATCCGGCGCGCGAATGAAACAAATATCGAAATGGGCTTCGGCGATGAAAAGCTTCCCGAACTCAACATGCCTACACTTGGAAGTGATGGGTATGATGGTTAAAAATATTTGTTGGTGCTTTGCGCTGTGTTGGCTTTGAATTGATGATAGGTATCCTATTTATGTATTTTGATTTTTCAGATACTGTAAATGTTTTTTTTTTTGGATTGTTCATTAGGTTTGTGGTGAGGTGGTGGCTGTGATGACTTCACTTACCGTCTCCGTCCCTGTCATAGCTCCTGAAGTGCGTCTCCAGGTCCAGCCGGGACTCCAGGATGTGCGCGCTCAGCTCCCGGATGGCCGAGGTCTCCACCAGACCGATGCGCTGCCGGAAAGTTAACCTCTTGGTCTTTGAGATAGCAGAGGTGTACTGCACGAAGTGGGTGTCCAGTTGCGGACCCACCAGCTTTAGGTAAGCTCCCTTGTTGGACCCGATCTCATAGTAGTTGGAGGCAGAGAAGATGGTGATGACCTGAACCAATTTTTAAAACGTATAAATGTGAGTTATACATATATTTTACGAAATATTTTATATAAGGGCATTTGTCGCCTATAAATTATCAGAAAAGATGGGCTCTTGTGCCTGATAAGGGAGCCACAGTTCTTGCTTTAAAATTGAATTGAATAAGTTATTAATTTACGTAACATTATATAAATTATTTTTCAAATTTGTTTAATTTTATTTACTGGCGTTTGGTCAATAATATTTTGGCATTTAGGTTTTTTTTTTAAATAGGTTTTATAAATTGATTTCTATTTCACAAGTTTATAATATTCCTGATTTTCTTTACAAATCTAAAAAATAGAAACTTGTTTAAATGTATCTTCGACATTTGTTACTGATATAAAAAAGAAATTTGATTAGGAAGGTAGATTTTTTTTAAGTTACTTTTATGATGATTCTTTATGAAACTTTTACAAAGCTTAGATTGTTTTTATAAGATCCTCCCCAATCTATAATGCCGTAGGTAAGCAAAAAGTGGACAAGGGCGTAGAACACATTATAGATTATTTTCAGATCTAAAACATTACTTAACCTATCAAATACATGTACCTTTTGTACCTATCCATTTCCTTTTTCTCTTTTCTGGTTTTGTAATATTTTTAGCTGTTCCATCAATGATTCCACTAATTTCTAAAGAAGAGTACAATTCATGTTTTAGTTATTTGTTTTTGGGGTGTTATGCCGTGTTGCGCTACCTCCTTCTTTGGCCAACGATTTGGACAGCGTTACAGTGTCCATCATCGGGGCAGTTAATTAACAATTACACATCTGCTCTGATGATGGACACTGTAATGCTGTCCGAAACGTTGACTAAAGAAGAAAGTAGCGCAACACGGCATAACACCCCAAAAACAAATAACGAAAATACTTTTGGCCGTGAAAATCTAAAAACGTATCTGACAATTCGTTGTTGTTGTTTACAGCTGTCAATGATTACGATTTTAACGTTCTGCTTAGTATTTTCTGTAATAAGAATTTGGTATAAAAAGTTTTTTTTTAAATATTTTTGAAAACAGTTAAGACGACTGCATATGGGAGGTTTCTTTTACATCAGTTCCACAGTAGGCCCTGATGGAAAGAATTTCCTTCGGGGCCTATGTCGTCTTTGGAAAAACTGAATTGTGGGTCGTTTTAGAGAAAGGAAAGAGTGGACGTTTTGGGAAGGAAATAGGTTTGAGAGGTGTGTCAAGGTGTAACGGACTTATGAATCTATACCACCCACTGCGGTGCAAGGCCTCGCTTGAGAGAGTTCTGCTGGAGAGGTCAAAAGGTATCTTACAACCAGTTTCTCTAGATCGGGCCGGCTAACCAGTAGGCGGGCAAATGCATCCGCCGCCAAAACCTAAACAAACATCACCCCTTAACCCGGGCACCCCTGCCAAACCACCAAATGAAGGAAACTACTTGAGATGACCTATGGCAGGGGTGTTAGTTATCCTATAAATGGTTCTCGGGAAGGCGGTACTCATACCCTACCTCCAAATTATAAATTCTATTATCGGAGCAATCTTCACCCGCAGACTGCAGCTCATCTTGTACGAGTCACGTAGATAATGAAGCCACAAAGTACGACAACAGCCATCAGTTGTCCCCGGAATATCAATTGGGTGACCTGTAACTTCGTACCTCGTGGTATCGTGGCAAAGTATTCATTAACGTACATGAGTAATTTGGCGACGCGCCGCATATTGCACTAGAACAGTGGTCGGCAAACTTATTAGCCAAGGAGCCAAATATGTACATTACAACGATTTAAAAAAAGATTTGAGAACCGAATCTAATTATTGATTTAGCAAACCTTTATTATAATTTTAGCACTTCAGTAAATTACGGGTATGCTAAATACAACTTGATTTCATTCTTCAGTCGTGTTTGGTACTAGATCTGAATATTAATAAAGATTTCATTAATATTGATTTAAAATAATATGTAATTAAGGAATCCATAAATTTAAATCATGACAATGATTGACAAACACTTAATGTGAACAATGTCCTTGCAGAGAGTCAGGAATACTATTCCAGGCGTTGAAGATGGTCTTGTCTTTCTTCTCCAGATCTTTCAAAACAGACTATTTGTGTTGTGAACTAAGTTCGCATTTATTCTTCTTCAATATTTCCAAATCAACACAAAGACGTTCCAATTTAGAGCACCATATTTTCATATTTATTTTAAATCCAGCAATTGTATTTCAAAGTTACCAATGTCAATGTCACACGGAGAAAAATTCAAATCGAAGAATAAAGAAGGTGTTTGACGAATGCACGATTACTCTACTGTTTTTAAATACCTGTAACCTACTGAGAAATGCTCCTCTCATTTTTAAAATGGTTGCTTAGAAATAGTGTTTGTCAATGGAGGAATTATTTTTTTGGCGATGCTTCAGCAGACTCGGAAAGTGAAACAACGTTTCTCTTTCAGATTCTTGAGCAGAAAGGGACTATTGGTTTTCGAATGAAATGAATAAATTCTTCTAACATCGAAAAAATTGTGTTGCCTTTCGGTGTCTTGCACGTCCGTCCGTGGACATTTGTGCCAGAGCCGCACTTTGCCGACCTCTGCACTAAAACAATATAATGTAGGCAGACATATTCGTAACACTTTGTCTTTACTTGGCAGTAAGTTTGTAAACACTAATGGATTGAAGGCTTGTAGCTCATATCCGTAAACGTAAATGAAGGCATAAATTACAACTTATTTGCGAAAACATCTTTCCAGTTGGTTCATTATTGAAATGAAAGTATTACTTTAAGTGGCCTATATTATAAGTAGTTTTCTGTTTTACAGAATTCTTTTTACTGATTTGAAGAGAAATAACTTAAGTCGATGCATCACGTTGTGTAAAATTCGGGATCATGTCATTAACAATAATACTTCTTAAGTAGATTGCGATAAGATTTAAATCCCTGTTGAACAAAAGCCGCTTTTTTTGTTTTACTAAAAAAAAATATCGCCAAAAACCGTGTATTATTTTATTTTGCAAAGCTCAGGCACAAATATGTCAATGCTTGACGATCATTTTCTAAAGAATTTAATTTTACACATTATACAATAAAACCATAAACGAAAAAAGGTTCGTAGGTAAGAGATTTTGAACTTTAAAGCAGTGTTTATAGGTCGGATACTGACTTTCCTAGACTAATAAAAAAATACACTTTATTTCAAAGGCAAGTATGTTTTCTACCCACGGTATTCAACGAAAGCATCTAAAACACTTCTGAGCGATCAGATTTTCAAATCAAAATCACATGATTTTGAAATACTTATAAACTGTGGAATCTATGATAAACCAGCTTGTATAAAAAATTACTTCAGTAAGTCTTATTTTTTTTATAAGCCAATATAAAATTACTCGTGTTTTTGGTTTGGATAAAGACTAAGAATAGTTCAGGCACGTTCCTGAGTGGAAGATATTGTCATATCACCATTCAGAATTGAAACGCTACTTGTATGGCTTGAGCCGTATTTGGTGTACAGATCTGAATAGCCAGGTACTTCTTCACCTACCTCCTCTACATCTATTTCCTCTCCCCACTACCTCCAGCCTCACAAAATACCCCAATTGGAGATGCCATAGTTCACTGGATACAGGCGGTTGGGGGCAGTTGGGACTATTGTCTGGTATTCAGTATTCACATAAAAAAATATTATTTGTAATTGCTTACTCATTTTATTCATGAAGGTATATAATATTTTGTGTACGGAATTTGTTGTAAAAGTATTGATGATACATTTTACATACAGTACCAAAAAACCATATAAATTAACTGTAGGTTCAAAAGAATACATATTATAATTTTTCGTGTAAACTAGTCGTATTTCAAATACACTAGCAGTGTAAAACTCGCTCCGCAGTTTTTTGCTGCTGAGCCCCGCGGGAGACTTTTGGTTCGGCTTCGCCCAGTTAGTGTTTGTGACCACTTTATAAATCCAATAGGAACTGGTTCCAAAAAAAGCCTGTTCCTCGGATTCACTGTCATCCAGTGATGAAGCAACCGCGATAGGCAATGACGTCACATGTAATATATAGCCGCTTGATACAACTGCGCATTACCGTCAATCTTTCCATATTCTAAGAAATACTGCTAGTTCACTAAATCGTAATACTATACTTGCCTCGGGCACGTCCACACCAACCTGCCGATGGAAATGGCGACATCTTGTGACGAATTTTTAAGATTTAAAACCGAATTAAAATGGTAGCTTCGTTTGAAATTCCACGTACAAAGATGTAATTTGTGGCGCGGATCGTAAGGCGTGGCGTTAGACATGCAATCGAAGTCGGGTTCTGAAATTCAACCACGCAGAAGGAAGGCTAATAATACTAATTGATGATTGATATGGATGTTTAAAAATTATATTGATCAAATCGTTTTTTATTCTTATTATTTTAAAATATTAAAGTATCTAGAGTGAGGAGATGTACAACGGTGTAAGAGTAGTATTTCGTCTTGAGCCATAGTTTGACCTAATTTAGGCTAATCCCAAAGCATTTTTTACCCAAAATCGATATTCTCGCGTGCCACAAACATACTTACAGGCTTCGGTTTACACTTTGGAGTATTTATGTCCTAACTAGCTTTTCCGGATTTTTGTTATTACTACTACAAACTATAATTCTCAGTACTACCGGGTATATAAGTATTTCAGAGGTCGCAGCCTTATTTGTACTACCATTACTTATCACAAATTCTTCTTGAAAAAAGTTGTATACTTGATAAATCTTTTTAAAGTCAACATTCACCGAAACTAATACTGCCTCCGTCATAAATGTTTTTTATTATTTTCTTATGTCTAATTTGTAAAAAATATCATCTCAAGATGTTCCTACTCTCAAAATGGCTATTAATAATTAAAACGTTGCTTCAAATGGCTTTAGCCGTGTTTAGTAACAAGATATTGAGTTAAATCTAGCCAAGTAGGTTGGATACTTTTCGACATTCCTCTTTCCATCTCCTCTTCCTTCTTACATTAAAAAAAAAAAAAAAAATTAATATCGATATAAGTCAAGTGTGACATTCTGTATATTTACCATATTTTGTCAAAACATTGTCGAAATGAGTAAAATTTATGTTTTTATGTGAATACCGCACAAGAGTCCCAACTGCTCCCAACAGCCTGGAGCATCCTTATAGGAGATGGGGAAGAGGAAGGTGGGGAAGTATGTGGCTATTCAGATCTAGTCACCAAGCACGGCCAAAGCCATTTAAACAACGTTTTAATTCTTAATGGTGGTCTTGCACCAGGGCGATACTGAGAGTATCTTCCACTTTGGAACGTGCCGCAAATATGGCTTATATTGTTTTACATAATAAAATTGTTAAATAACACAAATCAATCACATGAAATTTGCTTGCGCACGCCGATTTGAACCCGCGACCTCCGGATCGCTAGTCGAGAGCCCTACCCCTAAATCACGAAGGCCGTCAAATCGTAAAAGTAATATCAAGTGATTCGCCAATTTCCTGCTTATTCCACAATTTTCCAAACACCGCCTATAACAAAAATGATCCTCGCTTCTTTTTTTAACATTTCCCTAGCCACTACTGCCTTCAGCCCCCTGTTGAATGAATGTCCCTTTGCCAATGCCCCTATCACCCCTAGCATAACAAAAAAAAGTTTTTTTAACAAATTTGTGACTTTTATAAATACGTTTGCTTTTCCAAAGCCAAAGGCATAATCCTTTATTTCATCAAGGAAAAAAAGCCATTGTTGTATTTTTGCTTTCAACCCTAAAGTTTATAACAATCAATCATTCATGTCAATGGCAGAAAGTCCTAAAAAGTTGACGCGTAAGTTTTCAATGCGGCCAAGATCTAATTTTAGCCCAGCTTTGGGAGATGGTGGGTTGGCTTCTATCAGTAAGTAGATACTCTCCCATCTTGATAAATATTAAACTGTTTCTTTCAAAGTTGGTTTAGTGAGTGTCAATAAATGTTTGTTTTCTTTCTTGCAGTTAGTTTTAAAATTATACAATGTTTTCTGTAAGTTATTACTATTATTCATTTTAAAAATATTACAATCTACCTTTTACACATAAGCATCTCATCTAGCTGGTACCCGGCACGCGTTGCAATGCCATTCAAAGAAATAAATTGATTCTTCCTGCATGTCCTTTCCCGTGCGTCCCCATTTCCTTCTCGCTTCCCGCCTACCTCTTCTTTCGTCTCTTGCCTCTCCGCGAACCCAACCCTGCCATTCCTCCCTGCCGCTAAAATATTTGAAGTACACACATTTTAATTTATACAAATTTCATAACGCCAAAACTTACCATTATTTACAGCCTGTGTTACTCGCTGATAGTGTAGCTTTCTATTGGTGAAAGAATTTTGAAAATCGGTTTAGTGGTTTAGGCGTGAAAGCGTATCAAACACATTCACTTTCGCATTTATAATATAACTAGTTTTTACCCGCGGTTTTGCTCGCACAGTATAAGGGGGAAATTACTGTAGCGCTTGCACTTATCACTTATATCTGGTCCCCGGTATGCGTGGCAATGCCATTCAAAGAAATAAATTGATTCTTCCTGCACGTCCTTTCCCATTCGTCCCCGTTCCCTTCCACCTTTCCCGCCTTCCCCCTTCCTCGTTTCTTCCCTCTCCACGAACCCCACCTTCCCCCTGCCTTTCCTCCCTGCCGCTAAAATATATTGAATACACACATTTAGGCGTGGAAGCGTAACAAACAAACACATTCACTTTCGCATTTATAATATTAGTGCGTAGATAATATATTATATAATATTATTCTAAATAAATCCAATGCAAACATAACCCATCTCACAAAAAAACTTGACGGTCCCTTCACTTTCATTGCGTAAAATATACTTTCATATTAACTAATTTCATGTTGCATCTTCTTTTCAAGTTTTGTCAAAACAATATCTTTAGAAAAAATTACTGTGTAACTTTAACCTTACTTGTGTGTGAGTTTAAAAAAAAACACACAAACATCCCAGCACAAGTTTTTCTTGTGAGGTGATCACGAAGCATTACAATATCCAAATCGTTACATTACACAATATAATTTTACCTAAGTATTACATTGTACATATTCTAGGTATAAAAAATGGTCTTCTTACGAATGTGTGCTACCTCGCAAATATAAAAATTATAAAATTAATTCATAATACTAAATTCGATTGTGAGTCTATAACTCCGGTTCAATGAACTCTGGACTCGGATTTGCTTTGTATTTAAGTATCGTTTTCAATACAGAAATCGTTTGTTTCAACAAATCAGACACGCGATAAAGTAGGTACCAACCAGCCTATAAAAAAACTATTCGAACAGAAAATCATTTATTTTTTATTTTTATTTAATATAGATATATAAGTTTACAGTGGTGTTAATATAAATTACATATTGGTTCAGAAATTCTTTAAAATTGCAATCTCACCAAAGAAGAAGCTAGTTCTTGTGCTTGATGAGCGAGTTACACTAATTATGACAGAAATAGAATAACATTATGCAATAGGTAAGTATATAATGGGAACAATTGAAACTTCTGGATCATCTATATGTGAAGATGTACATACAATGGGATATGGTTACATACTAAAATATTGTGCACTTTAGAGAAATTCGAAAAATCTAAATTAAATAGAAATGAATATAGATTGACAATAAATAGAAAGAAAGAGAAAAACAGGTAATTATTTAATTAATTATTCCTGATGAAGTGTTGCTTCAGTTTGAGTTTCAGTTTATTGATGTCTTTGATTTTTTTTTATTTCAATCGGAAGATTGTTTAAATACTTTATTCCTAAATAGATGTAATTGTTTTGCATTAGTTTGGTATAAAATTTTGGTATTTTGATGTTGTCTTGATATCTTTTTGATTGATGGGTTTCAAATTTTTTGACGATATTATCTTTGTAAATTTGGATAATTGCATTTTTCTTGAAGATATTCTCTACTCGAGGCACCGTGAAATGTGCGAAAAGTGTTTCTGTTGGATATGTGGAGGGTTTCTTTAGGATTACTTTAATGATTAGCTTCTGGATCACTTTGATCGGGGTAAGAATATTGTTTTATGAACCCCCCCATCCAATAATTCCATATTGAATTAACGACTGGATTAGTGCATAGTATACTCTTTTTAGATTGTTGGATTTTAAAATATTTCTTAATCTTATGAATATATATATACACTTTCTGATACGCTTAACCAATTCACAGATATGGCTCTTCCACTTCATATGTTGTTCTATTATCACTCCGAGATATTTAATTTCTGATACTGATTTCAATGTTGAACAGCCTTGGATACATGTGATTATATTGTCTTTTTGATTGTCTTTTTCGAAATTAACTATAATATCCTGTTCTTTATAAATATAATAAACGCCAAAACATGAACCTATCGGCAGGAACATAAAAAAAAAACCCAGAAGCGCAGAAATGTCAGAAGGTAATTTGTGTTGATTCCTGTAATGGCTCTAATGTCACAAAATAATAATAAACGTGAAAATGTAAAGGGGCATAAAAACTCGCATAAATAAAACATTTATACTTTTAGAAATACTTTTTTTAAATTTCGTGATTTTGTGAATGATTTACGCACGTTCCTTGCGGCAAATACCCTCAGTATCGCTTTAAGCCGTCGCTACCCGAATTTCTACCGATTTTTTACATATCTCCCTTAAACATTTAAAATTTTTATGCTCTTTAAAAAAAAAAAAAAATATTTTTGAAGATAATAATTATATATTATTCTCTCGATAGAAAAAAATCGCAAAGTGTGCTCCGAAAATTTTTATTTTCACGTCTGTCTCTATTATTTGACAAGTTATATATATATGAAAAAATTTACAGTGTTTCTTTGAATGTTGTTTTCGACAACCCCTACAAGATTTTTGCTCTATTCTAAACGAGTCGTGTTTTATTAAACATTTTCACAATTTTCGCTTCAATTATATCGTTTCAAATATTAGCGCGCTCTTTCCAACATTTGTAATACATATCTCTCCATCTTCTTCTTTTCGAGCGAGGATATGGCGACTTAATGACCAGATCTGACTAGCAGGTCCGTATATCTTCTCAATCAACATACTCCAATTGGGGATGCTTTGGTCTTATTGGCTACGGGTACTTGTGAATCTCTTAATTTTTTTTAATCTTTATTAATTTGATGAAGTCGATAAAAACTTACGATTTCTCGTTTGTGGTCAGAAAAATCAATGATTTTATTTTTAAAGCCATTAATGCCGAATTTAGTAATTTGTATCAATGCTCACGTAGTTGTATAATGTCAGGGGCTCGATAAACGATATAAATTATTCATAATGTGCGGATGTCGATACTATTCTGTTCGGAGTGGAATAATTCAACCGTCTTCTCGTCAAGTCTTCGCTTCAGCAGAAAACCTTGCAAACTTGATAAGGGTTTTAAATTTCAAAGGCACTTTTCCGATTCCCCGGAAGATTGATGTGAAAGGTAAGGTCAAGGTTCAGTTAATTGCTTTTGTGTAGGACGCTAGGAGGTAGGAGCTACGTAATATTAAAATCATTTTTACGAAAAAACCGCCAAAAAGTGGAAAAAAAACTTTGGAATATTAGATTATGCATAACTAACCATTTAACATTTAGAGCGAATGAACGAAGAAAGCAGTGTAAGAAAAATATATGAAGCAAATGTGAATGGTAGAAGAGGTCCGAAAACATGGCACGATCAAGTGAATCAGATACTTGAGTCGAGCCATGTCAAAAGTCAAAATAATCGAAGAGTATGTATGGGACTATGTATTAATGTGCGAGAAGCAAAGAGGTTCTATCAAGACCGAGTTGTTTGGCGGTCCGTCCTCTCTGCTTACTCGTGCGGGAAAACGGCATGATGGTTAGTTAGTTAGTTGGTTAATAAGTTAACAATTTAACTAACCCCATAATGTTTGAAAGTATGAGAACATACTTTAATTTATAAGCATCATCCTGTCGTAAAAATAGTTCAATGAATGATATATATATATACACCTCTACCATAAGTAACCCCAAGCAGTGGCGGATTTGCCCTAAGGCCAAGTAGGCCCGGGCCTAGGGCGGCCAGATATTAGGGGTGACCAATCGTGACAAAAAAGTCACTGATGATAACAAGAAATAAACGGTCGCGAAATGATAACAAAAGAACGGTCGCGAAAATTTCAAAATCACTACTTTTTGGTGATAATTGATACATTGTCAGAAGAACTCAAAAAACGACAGGATGTTTATAAATTACTTTACAAAAAATTTAATTTTATTACTAACTTATCGAACCCAGGCGCGTCTGAAGTCGAAGAAAAGGTCAAAGCATTGCAAATGGTTTATTTTTCTGTCTTAGAAGACAAATTTTCACAAGGATATTTCCATTTTCGTGCTCACTGCAGTGTAAAAAAATGAGGACCGAAACAGTGCTGTCAGTTTGTTGAAATGGTTACGAACTGAAAAGGTCTTCAAACCATTTACCCAAATGTGGATATTGCTATTCATACTCCCGCCAATAACTGTTCTGGAGAACGATTGTTTTCTTGTTTGCGACGAGTTAAAAATTATTTACGCACAACAATGACGGAGCAAAGGTTAAACGATCTTGCTTTGCTTAACATAGAAGCGGATTTTTAAGAAAATTGAGACGAGTTTTAAACACATTGTGAAACACTTATATATATTTTATATTGTATGAGAATAAATGAAGTTAAACTATTTTTGTTATTGTTTTTGGGGTGTTATGCCGTGTTTCGCTACCTCCTTCTTTAGCCAACGTTTCGGACAGCGTTACAGTGTCCATCATCAGGGCAGATGACCAAATGATATTGGTGAGAGTGTTTACTTATGTGTGTCGAAGCGATACCGTGCTGCCAGCTCCATTTCTCTACGAGCTGGTGTTAGAAAGAATTCAGCATGGTTTTTTGCGTTTAGCTTTGGTGTAGCCGTCAATTATTGGATACCAAGAACTATTGAGCTTAGCTCCGTCGTCTCTGTTAATATTGATGGGGTTTTTATGGATTTCAATTGCCACCGTAATTAGGCGTGCTCTGTAAGTTTTGGGTCTTCCCAGGACTTCAGGAACAAATCCAAAGTAATGGCCGGTTTCGATTAAGTGCTCGGCGATTGCCGAGTTGTCAGGGTGGCCAAGTTTACAAGCACGAAAGTGTTCCGAAATCCTTTTGGAGATCGTCCGCTCTGTCTGGCCTACATAGACCTTGTCACATCCGGAACAGCTGAGTTTATATACTCCATCTGTTTCCAGAGGAAACTTCCTCAAAAGGTCTTGGATTTTAGTTGTCTGATTGAAGTTAAACTAGTTTAATAAATAAAACCTTAAACCGTTTTAAATGTTTTATTTAAATGTGCAATTATCCTTGAAACCTTTGAAAGTATTACAAACTAGCAGCTATTATAGTAAACTAAATTTCTGAATCGATTTCGATAATGTTGGCAATAAAGTAAATTCATTTTGTAGTCTATAGGTATGATGGGTACTGAGAAAGGGGCGGCTGGTACTTACTACATGGGTTGGGCCTAGGGCGGCCAAGACTGCAAATCCGCCACTGACCCCAAGTGGTTCGCCACGTTTAGTAGTGACTTAGCAGGGGTGCCCGGGTTCATGGAGTGAGGTTTGTCCGGATCTTGGCCGCGGATGCGTCTGCCCACCGGCTGAAAGGCAGGCCGGTTTGAGAGAGAATGGTTAAGGGAGTCCCTTTGACTTCTCCAGCCATACTCTTTCGGGACATCGCCTTGCACTGCAGTGGAAGGGATGGATTCATACGTCCTTCACTCCTGGACCCACTGACACTCAGATCCCTACCCACCGCCCATACCCTTTTCCTTCCCAGAACTTCCTCTCCTGCGTTCCACTGCTATATTTTTTCCGCAAAAATTATAACTTTCTCTCCTTCCTTTCCCTAAAATGGCAAAGACCCTCCACACAGCATCCCCAAAGATAACATGACTTTTACCTCAGGACCTTATGTGTGGAGCTGACGCAAAAAATTAATGAACTCTAAAAAATGAAACCAAAAATTCCTGATAGCTTCAAAATCAAACATGAACTTTAATATTTTCGTTTGTACCAATCCTTCCGCAAACTAGCAGCCACAAGGATATAAAATGTCCTATTCTGTATTAAAATATTCAGTTCTTCAGACCAGGACCTTTTCAACGGTCAGGAAAGAAACCATAAATTAAACTTGCTGGTCGTACGAACATAAATGTTTTTCATCTTGTCAAAGGGTTGATCAACGACCCGGGGTTGCACGGGTCACTTGCACGGGTCGCTTATGTAATACCCCTCACGGAGCGGGCAAAGGATCTCAGTTTCAAAATGAAAATTGCAAATACCACGTGAGACAGGAACACGTGTCACGTGACAGGCTAAGCTCTCCCCTTGTTCTTGTCGTAAATAATGTTTGAAAACTACACTCTGTTTAATGAAAAGGTGCAGAATGCAAGATTGCTGGAGACGGTCACCCGACACCTGATCCACCGGCAGTTGGCTCCCTCAAACGATAAATTATATTTTTTTGTTTATTGTTTTTGTATTATTTACCAATTTCAAACATAAAAACGACTACAAAAATACCCTTAATTTGTATGTTATATTTGGTATGAATATTAAACTAATTTATACACAGTTTCGATATTTTTGTACTTATGCGCTGGTATACTCAGTACACGGAGAAGCAGGTTTTTCCTTGATGCATTTGAATGGAAATATGTTTTACATTTTTGTAATTCGGCGGTATATCCTCTTGTAATTCGGTTTACCGTATGTTCCCTAAACCGATTGCACATTGTATGTAAGTACGCCGGGAGGCCAATTGTCGGCGGATCAAATGTCATGGAACCCCAGGATACAAATTTTGCCAAAAAATATATGAATATTCTCTGCTTATCTTGAGTTGTCCTTTTATTTTATTTTGAAAAATAAAATAATTTTTTTGATTTTGACGTAAATAAGTCATGTGTATAAAATGGCCTCGTTGTTAAATAGTATAAAGTTTATATAAAAGAGCATTTTTTATTTTTATTTTACAGTATGTTTTTCAGAGTTTGATAATTACCGCATATCATATCATTGTTTTGCTTTCCCAGACAGTTTCTTTACAGAACATATAATATAAATTTAATTAAAATATATACCAGGGTTTACTAATAGCATTTCCTATAACATGTGTTCCCAATTATGTTTTCCGCGTGCACACTCTATATAAATTTCTCTAATAAACAATAAACCCTAGTGGTCGCGCTGTAAAAAGTAACTTCACTGGTTGCTTAGATTTCATAGGTAGACCATTTTTAAACTTAAAAAAAATAAGTGAAATCATTAAGAATTATTGTGTATTTATTATTGAATCTTATAATCCAATATTAGAAATAAGCAACATAAATTAAACATAACTTCTATGTTTTTCACAATTAACCAAAACATAAATGACCCCTTTAAACTAAAAATAACATATTTCGCTTTAATGAATACAACAAAAAGAAGTAAGCACGTAAAATTATTTAATTACTGATTTCTGAGCGTGATCCTAGTGATTTCTGACATCATTTGGAATAAAAAATTTAAATGAAATTTTGGTCTCTGATGACATTGTTGATGTTTTTTTTTTTACATAAAAAATAAAATCAGTAGGAATTGAACGGTTAAGGTCGGGGCTAAGGATTGGGCGGTTACTCGACTGAGTGACCAGTGTGAGGGTGGAAGAATTTTTTTGTTTGGTTCTGATGAAAAAAAACATAAAAAATGTCACCGGATATAAAAATTTTATTTTCATTTTTACTCCAAATAATGTCGGAAATCACTGTAGGTCAAGTACTTCTCATAACACCCTTAATATACTTTAATTCAAATTTGATGGAGGTTACAAGATAATTTATGAAATTGTATTCTGAATTGGCAGAATAATTTTTAGGAAAATTGAGGAAGAAAAATATTTTTTACCACAAAACAAAACTACTATTGTCACATACTTAAGTTCTCTAAAATACGACGCAATGTCCCATTATTAGTGAAAAAAAAGATCAATACACCACGTTATAATATATTTTGCTTAGGTACCTGCCTAAATTGAAGATTCGAAGATTAAATGAATGAGTAATCGAAGAAAACTTTTACTTTGCTTTTCATAATTAAAAAAAGAGATTGCACCAAAAAATATGTAGAGTAAATAAAATGGTCTAAAATCTAAAAGCATGAATTCAGCAATTCAAAACTTAAATTCATTTGAAACCTCTTTAATAGAATAATTATTGCTCACCCTGTATCGAAAGGGACCTCCCTTCATATTAAACACATAATACTGACATATCGCTTGCTGAGGATTGGTTTGTACTCCTATATTTTTAGTTTTTTTTAAGCTGTGAATTGAAGTATATGTTAGTTCGTTCAAAATTCAACCAAATAAGTTGTTCTTTTACTTAAAGGTAGATTAAGCCGTGTATTTTTTTTTTAAATATTTATAGCAATTAGTTTGAAATAAAGGAAACAAAAATATAATTTTTTGAAACTCAAAAACTTTTATTTTTCAATACGAGTTTTTGTGGACATTGTACAAACCAACCCTCAGCAAGCGATATACACATAATTATTAAAATTAATTGGTTTCAAACAAAACTAAGTGTTTAATTTGTAAATTTATGCTTTTAGACAATTTTATTACCTTACATATTTTTCGGTGCATTTAAATTGTGTCTCTGTTTGAAGTCCGTCCTTTAGTAATTTAATTATACGATATTTCAGTCCCAAAGTAGATTCCCAAGAGAGCTCCTTAGCAAACTGTACGTTAGTTAGTGAAAGTAAGGAACATTTATGGGACGCTGTCAGTAAAATAGTTTTGGTTATTTCGTTTTTATAACGTTTCTTCTGTCGAAAAAACAGAAAATTTGTCTAATTTGACTGTGAACATTATCAAGAGCAAATGCGTGAGTTCAATGTAGGAACATAACCATTTCCCACTAAAAATTTATTCATAAGTATAGATACATTTAAAAATAGCGTGAACTTCCACCTGCGAATCGCAGCGCCGCGCACCGCATCAACCTCACACTATAACGTGTCAAAAGCAGAAACCAAGTATGCCAAATAATATTCGTCAGAATATTCGATGTTTACTTTATACTACACATAATGGTGCGTGTATGCTGTGTGCGAATTCAAGAGGTTACTCGTTCATGTTATCTTTATTACACCTTATCCAGTTCAACATCGCTTCCCGTAGACTTAGAAATAATGAATTGTTGTTACTCTATCATCCCTCTAATATTTATTACGGATTCTAATATTCTTTGTCCAAAATGTAGAGACTTGTCAACTCAAGTCAAACCGATGATTTTTTTTGGTGTAAGTCTATATGTTTTCACCGATCGTTACGCAAATAATAAAATTTCTTGTATTAAATGTCTCTATTCATGGATTTTTTCGAAACCTTGTTCTGGCTTTGAATTTACTTTATCATCTTAGTACATTTTTGTCAATGCTATTCATAAATATATTATGCCCTTCTCTAACAGGCATCTATGTGTTTTCATCTCATTCACGTTGTGTTTTATTGTTATAAACAATTTGTTCATAAAATAAAGTTGATGAATATAATCTTCGGTTCTTTAGATAGTTTTTTTGCTAAAAGTTGATTATAATTTATTGCCGCTTGCTTATAACATCTGCAAAATGAATTTAAACTCCTTTAATGCAATGTTTTTGCGGCCGGAAGATCGTTCAACCATCAATTGTAGGATTAAAAAAATAGTATCAAATAGTTACTTGCCTTGTTGTTGTGAATGATCTCGTAGCCCTCAGGCTTGCACTCGTGAGATCTCACGAGGTACAGGAGGCGATGTTTCTTAAGGAACTTCTTGGTGACATCAGGACCAAAGTAAGTCCCAGCTCCTCGGAGAGCATTGGGAATGCAACCTTCCCCTGGCTGGGGGTCACTCCAAAGAATGTCGAATACCTGGGAATGATTGGCCAAATAAAAGTGTCGTTTAGTGGAAAAGTAATATTAAATATTTGTAGATCTACAGTAGACAACATTATTTTAATAGCAATATATCTTCTTCTCAAAATAACGATTTGACATTTGCCTTTGCTGGTTCAAAACTGCTGTTTTTTTTTTAAATATTGTTGTCAATAGTTTGATTAAATTATTAAGCAGCATGTTTATTAAATCTTCTTTAAAAGATTTTAAATATTTGTATAGGGCTATCAAATATAAATAATCAATCAAGCAGGACCTTAAAGCGATCATATTAAATTGAAGATCCATTTGTAAATTATTTTGTTGTAAACATTAAATACGTCTGTGAACCAGATTTTTTTTATTCCCGAACAACAGCAAGTAATCAAGTCTAAAGTAATTAAATAGTGCTACATTTCTTGAGACGGCGATGAAATTCGAGTAATCTGCTGAAATCGGTATTTTAAGACCTTAAAAATATATTTAAAAAATCTCATTCCGAAAGATTGTCGTAAATACATTAAACAGGTTCAGGCAATCCTTTTACGCGGATCGCCGTGATATTTTTTTTTGTTATCGTGTACCATCTCTCCTGTATTTTAACAGATCGTAACTTTTTTATGGAATGCGCAGTGAACTGAAATTTCGTGACATTTCTAAATTTTTATTTAAATAATTTAAGCCGAATTTAAAAAAAAATCTTAAAAAAAAAATTAAAAACGGTAATAATTAAGCGAAAATTGTGAAAATGTTTATAAAAAACGACTCTTTTAAAACAAAAAAAAAATTAAAACAAAGCAAAATTCTCTTGGCAAATGCTTGTTGCATTTACAAATACACTGTGAATTGTTTTATGTACGTAACATGTTAAATAACAAAACAAAGTTTTCGGAGCATACCTTCCGATTTTTTTCTATCGAGGCAATTTCAAATAATAACCGTTTCGGCTCTACAAATGTATAGATATTATCTTAAAAAATAACATGTAGTTTTTCAGAGACTTAAAAAGTTAAAGTGTTCAAGAGAAATATGTTATAAAGCTGTAGAAATTCGAATGCGGCGACATAACAGGTGGCACTGACACAATTTGTGCGGAAATTTGTAAGGAATTGTGTGTTTTGACTGTTTCTATTATTTCGTATAAACAAATGTAAGAAATATTTTATTAACCATTTGAAAGGCATTGGAACAACATTGTGCCTACACACATTTTGTAAAGAAATAAAAAAAATGTAAATATACATACAAACTTATTTTTTTCGTAATCATATTATTATTTCTTAAAAAAAAATAACTAAATATTTTATTAAAAATTTAAAAGAAAATTTTCAAAAGTAATACGATATTTTATGTTGTCTACCCATACAGATATTCTTCATACAATATTTGAAGGCACAATAATTGTGATTATTTTGCTGGCAAGTGTTGTAAAATGATAAATGCATAAGACTCACCTGTTTCCATTCTACTTTGTCAATGACTTCTGCTCCGGGAGCGTTGCTCTCAGTCACCGGAGGGCGGAGGAGGGAGACGTACTGCAAACAAAGATAAAGCTTTTAAATTAAAATACATTGGGAAAATCAATGCCTTTGATCTATCTATAATTATCTTCAAACTTTGTGTTGGAATGAAAAAAATCGTAGAATCCAAAATTGTAGCTGTTCCAAAAACTTTAAAAACTTTTTTTTTGTCATTTTGTAAAATGTGATCACTAATTAACTTTTCATAGTTTTGTAAACTGTTTTTAATAACTATTTTGTATAAAATTTGTATTTTCTTATGAGTGTCGGTAATAATAAAAGTGGCTAGATTTTAAGCGTATATACATATTTGGGAATAATACAAAATACTATAAGAAAAAAGTATCACGCTAAACAGTGTAAAACGCAACCGCTGTCAAGTTGAAGCTCTGTCAATCCATTTAAATACGGGTCTTAAACCCTCACAAACCAGATCACCAGCAACACTCGTCTCGCCCACCTCTCTCTCTGCTCTGCCGGCTTTATCTTGCTTCGACTACTGCTTCAACTCGCCATTTTTCTTTTCTGATCATTGCCTCGCCCTGGACCACGGACTATCCTACCTCTTTCTGGACCAGACCCAACTACGTCAAATGAAGCAGCAAATGGGAGGAGCTCTACAGCGGCTAAAGAGACTACGTTCTCACTTCACACGTGGTGAAAAGAGCGACATCTTAAGCCTCCGTGGATTGGGACCTCCAGCTTATTTACAGTACTTGTGTGTCTCACCCTGTCTGGCGTAATTTTCTTAAAGTGAATAAATCCACTTTGAACGCAGCCCCTAAGCAATAAAGAGCGTTATCTCAGCAATTTCCCAAATATCAACGCGCACAACTCTCTTTAATCTCAATGTTAATGTCTGAATAGTAATTATTTCGCATTTTATCCCATTTAACACAAATCTGTTTTGGTTCCACTTGATTTATGATAATTTCCATTTGAAGTACTATTAACTTTAGGATAAACAATATTCTGATGGGGTAAAATGAAATGGAAAACTTATGTATGTTAATTTCTCAGTTTTCTGACCCACGAGTTTTTCTGTAACAACATTTTCTTTTGACTGTTCCGGACCATTCGTTTCAACTGTTCATGCAGAAATAGTCCAACAGTCCATTTACAGAAAAAGATTTTTTGAAGTCTTCTGCTTTATCAAAATTATATGATGGAGACCAAATAAGTACTTTACCGGGTACGCGATGTAACAACACGTTTCCGAAAGATTTTAATCGGCAATTTCTTGGTATATTTGGTGTAAAAAATTTAGATGTAATTTTGCTGTCCGATGATGTATTTTTTCAATTAAATAAAATATTTCTCTATCACACATCACGATTGAGTAGTCGGGTAAAGCCTAGCGGGTCACGTGATAAGCACTCAGTCTCGTTACAATAGCACGGTAACACACAAAATCGCGCGCACATCACGTGCAGGAGTGTCATCATGACGATGTATGATTATAATTTTTTTTTGTTTTCAATAGAAAAAAAATAATCATTGGACATCAAAATGACAACTTTTTTTACTTCAAATAAGTTCAGGAAACGCTAATAAAAATCCTTTGGATACGTGTTGTCTGCTGATAAACTCTAGCATTCACACAGTATATTGGACTGCTAGAAGTATCCGTACACGTCCATAGGGAAGTCGTATTAAAAATTATCGAAGTAGATTAAAAAATATATACACTCCTCAAATTATGTACTTTAGTAAGTAAAGTAAAGCAAAATCTCTAACGGAATATCGGTTGATACACCAGATCCCACTGGCAACGTTGAGTGGGTTTACTAACTTATTAATTAAGTCCATCCTTATACTTAAAGATTGTCTTTGTGAATTTTCAGTGCACAAGAAAGAAAACCTCTTCGTGTTTTTGCCACGACTCACTACTTATAGATAAATTTCTTTATTTAGTTTTTCTTTTATGTCCACTGTCAACTTATCTGCAAACTTTATGATATTGCATATAACACCTACAAAGGATGCAACTCTATTCGATTTATATACTAACATTGATGTATTCTTGAAGTTAAGTAACGTATTTCACGTAAATAGTAGGGTAAGTGGAAATTTTTCCCAAAAGGCACCATAAATAACGATGTTGACACCTGACTAACCTTTCCACAAAGGAAATAAATTGCTTGGCCCTTGCCTCTCTTTCCGAGACGTTTAAGCGCGGGATGGGGCGCGCGGCCATTGACGCCGACCGTCCACTATTATTGACTGAGTGTTCTGATTTAACTCGACCATTTGGCATTTCATCCATTTGTTAATTTGTATGTAAGGTTCCGCTTTCGGTTCGAGATGGTGGTCTTATTATCAGAGTAGATCACGCTGCTATTTCGAAATGATCAATATTATATAACTGCACGTCTGAAGCAAGTTTAAAAAAGAATCGTTTCTTTTGAATTCTTTGGAAAAATTGTGTTATTCCTTATTTGAAATAGAAAAGTTATGACTTAATAAGTACGTAATTGTAAATAGTGTCTACTTAAAAAAATAATAATTTCAGAGGAAATTTTGGTTTTGTTTTGGAAAATAAGAAAAAATTAGAGACACACTTTTTTGGTCGCGAGGTTGTCGTAATCATTGTTCAGGGAGCTACTAGATAAAATTAGGTTTTTTTAACCGCTTGATTAAAATTAAGCAACTTTTTGAAATCAAATATCTTTCGGGAATTACGATGCCATAAGGTTACGGATGGGGTGATTTCCACAACTGGTATAAATCTACAAAGTTACGAAACCGTGTAACTTCTTGAAAAATATTTTGATCGAACAATAATTTTGAGAAAAAAATAGAGGAATAAAATGTTTTATCAAGAAAAGGGTAGATTTTCATATAAGTAAAGGATAAGTTTTCGTATAAGAAAAGGGTAAGTTCAATCTCAATCACTGTCGCATAATATTGCAATCAACAATACAAAAAAAAATATTGATTCGTGAAAATCTATTCCTAAGTCCTCCGGACTCAAAACCTAATTTATTCGTCCCTCACACCAATGATCCGGTGTGAGGGACGGATTGAATTATTTTCAACCGCAATTTGAATCCATTATTGAATCTGATTCTGCTAATTGATTCAACGACCGTAATCGGCGGACGTGATATTATTATCCCAAACAAACCCAGCGTGTGTTAAAAGCCAGTTATTTTACACGATGTCCTAAAATCATCACCATTCTCTGTTCGGGATTTGCCAATAGGATTATCAGCGTATATTCGTGCCATTACTCTGTGGGGTTAGACGGGAAGGACAAAATGACGCATAGTTGGAACGAAGGGGATTCTTGTTTCGCCCACTCTATGACCCGGGATAAATTCTGGCATTTCGCACGTCTGAAGAACGCTTATGTGACATGCGTTCTATCTATTTTGTCTACGTCCTTTCCCCTAAAACTTCGTGTTTACGGATATTAATGGTTTACACTATGGTTGGTTAATACATTTGCAATTTACTTTACTGAGAAACCAATTATAGATTTCCTAATTTTATCACCCATTTTCAGCCTTACCAATAAAGACGTGTTCTAAATTGTATGTATACAACTAACTGATCCTCAACCATTTATGTATGGTAATCGGCAAGTTTATTAGTAAAATTAAATTTTTAGTTCGAATTAAAGATGTCTTCACCAGATAGAAAGTTATTATATGTTGAACACAATCATTTTCTTTAAAAAGATTACACGAACGTAATACGTTGGGTGGGTATTTTCGTTTTTTTTTTGGTGTTATGCCGCTTTCTTTAGCCAACTTTTCGGACAGCGTTACAGTGTCCATCATAACACATCTACCCTGATGATGGACACTGTAACGCTATCTGAAACATTGACTGAAGAAGGAGGTAGCGCAACACGACATAATACCCAAAAAATAAATAACGAAAATACTTTTGTTTTTAAAAGAATTAAAACACTTTGTATTTAAACCACGAATTTATTATTTTATATATCTACCGGTTTCGCTTCGACCAAGCTTCATCAGGATATAATAATAACTACTTTCACTATCAAAATACTTTTGCCTGTGAAAATCAAAAACCATGCCTTATTGGTAGTAAAATAATAATCTAAAATCATATCTTACAGTACTTTATAGCTTGTGAGGATTCTTCACACAATCTTCACAAAATCCATGTTCAAGAAATCTTTGAACCAGGGTTACGCACAAACTGAAATTAGTTTTTTTGAAAACTCGTCTCGCCCTCGATTATTTATTATTTTCATATCTTTCTCCACAAGTCATTTAACACAATCGACTAAGTGTCATTTTGAAAGGTCATATCTGATATCATAAATATTATATTGATATACAGGGGGCTCATTTCAGCTTCACTTGGGTTTTGGCACCGCTTACGAGTCTGTGAGTCATTGAGTCCAAATATATTTTGTGTACAAAGCAACTGAAAATGTTTTACTCGCACTTTTACTTACCACGCATTGAAAATACTCAATACCAGTCGAAACAAATTACGTTTTCGTGTCATCTTCAATATTATTCTCTCTAATGGTATTTTCTTCAATAACAAACCATTACCACTCAAACTGATGTACGCGATCCACTAAAATCAATGTAGCAGGGAAGTGATTTACGATCGCAGCCTTCATCCTGGAGAAAACCGCACACCATCTCTGTCATTTACTACCTACACCTAAGTTGCTCTTATCCTTTGATACTTTGCCACCCCAATATCCACCGCACAACATACACTTATCCCGAGAGGGGGTTCAAACCCTGCTACGTCTTCCCACCCCTCCCGAGAAGGTATCAACGCCAGATGGGCAACATTAGAAATTCCAAATTACTTACAGCCACAATCCCAACCAAAGCAACAAGGTGACTTTCTGATATGTTATTTTGCAGTGAGTTTGTTGAGAACCAGCCGCGAACACGTCTCCTTTCCTCCAAAGTCTGCATTAATCTAAAATCCTAACATTCGCAATAAACGCTTTTCTTACAAAACCAAAATCAGGTAAGATATATATAAAATAAGGTTAGGTACGACACGCTAAATATATAAGGATTCTCTGTACCCGCTTAAAACATCAATTCGTTGTCTTATTATTTTTCTTTCTGTTATAGCTAAAAGGCTTCAAACTTTGTCGTTAGGAACCATTTTAATGAACACATTTTTTTCTAACCTAATTAACGAAATAAAATTTAATATGTTTGTTTGTTATAATAGATATAATTTAAAGATATAAAGCTGATAATAATAATAATTTTATTCCGGGCTACAAGCAAGGGTTGTGTAATGGGTCTAGGTAAATTGACCGAATTGAAATTTTTCGAAATCAATTTTTCGAATTCAATTTTTAGAAATGCAATTTTTCGAACTTCAATTTTTCGAAAACATATTTTTCGAACATCAATTGACCGAAACACTAGTTTTTAGAATTCATTTAAGTATGTTTACAGTACGTACAACCTAACCTAACCTAACCTATAACTGGTACGACTGACAGTATCTCGTTAGTCATAAACAAGTGGAATATATATTTTAAAAGTTGCAATTGCTGTTCGAAAAAATTAGTCTTTCGAAAAACTGAAATTCGAACAATTGATTTCGAAAAATTGAATTCGAAAAACACGTCTGTTCTCTTGCGTAATGCGGTGACCGGATAACTTGGAATGAACTCAACTCAATAACTCCATTGAAAAGTCGTTAAAAATGGTGAAAATTGGTTAAATAAGTCATAGAACCGTGTTATGCAATGTAACTTACTCATATTGGCTTAGAACACAATGATATAAATAATATATCTAAGAACTGAAGGAAATAGATCAATACTTAAAGAAAAACAAAATGAAATGAAAATAGAAAAAAATAAAGGTACCGACATTAAAATGGAAAAAAAATTTGAAAGAAGAAAACAAAAAACAAATATATTAATATAAACATTATTTCACATTAAATCGGAAATTCCTCTTATGGAAGATTTTAGGGGAATATTTTTTTGTATTGGGGCTTTTAATCAATTGATTGCAGCTTTTATTAATTTCTGGAGTTCAAAAGCTTGTTGGCGGCTTTGTGACTTATTGTATTATTTTTCTTAGGACGGGTTGTTTCACAGAATTTGAAAGTCAAAATTCAAGTTCTGTTATTATTTCATCGTGGGCCGGTTGTTTCACAGTACCATAACAGAACTTTGATATTAACCAATTTGATTAATTATTGTTCAAATTCTGTGAAACAACCCATCCTCAATTGAAAGTAGTAGCAATAATGTGGAGCAGCAGTTTTTTTTTAAAATTGCATTATGTTCATTTGGGAGACGGAAATGCCGCCCCGGAAACCATTTATTGGATTACCAACACCTCTGTGGTTCGTTACGTTACGTTTTGTGACTTAACAGGGGTACCCGAATTCATGTGGTGAGGTTTTTCTAGATCTTAGCATACAGAACCCCTGATTCCTACCCACCCCTCTTTTTCCTTCCCAGAACTTCATTTCCTTCCTTTCCTTAAAAAGACCCTCCACACGGCATTCCTAAAGATGATGAAATGGTTCCAGGGGTGGCGGTACCCATACCCGTCTTTCAAATTGAAAATCTCATTTCTTTCATCAATAAAATCCTTAACATAACAACACCCCCGTGGATGACATAGGACCGAGGAAATTGCTTTCCTCAGGAGCTCCTGTGCGGAGTTAATTAAAAAAAAAACTATATGGTGCTCGGTTTGTCTAGAGCCACTGGAGTGACAGCGAAATTTAAAACTTTTTTCTCCGATTGCTCGACATTTTTTGAATATTTTCCGCCCAAATTAAAAAAAAAAACCTTATCTCCGAATTTTAATTTCGAGACATACAAACTGATTATAAATCTATATAGCCAATGAATTCACCTATCTTTTGTCGATTATTAAACATTCGTAGGATTTATAAAAAAAACCTTACAAAATCGTAAAATTCTACTTAATTACTTATAAATAAGCGAAAATTTGCCAAAATTGGCAGCAAAGCAATCCGTGGTATTTTAAATAGTGCCATATTGTGGTAAAAAGCGCTCCAGTGGTTAGTTATTGTCAACTCTCTCCCCGTTACGATTGAACTTGGATTCTTTGGATCTTCCACATACAGTATAAGATAAGTATCATATACATCTAGATCTAGAGGATAGGTACCTCGTTGGTATTTGACCTACAAGAAAATACTTTCAGGTACCTGCAGTATATACCAAAGTAAGAAGGCTGTTTACCTTCGTTACCTCAAGTTTTCATGTTGTCTCGTTTCGTACTACTTTATGGCTTACACGATGGCTTACGTGTTTTCATACACGCATATCTTATTAGGGCCTGGGGTTGAATTACGAGAGAGAGGATTGCTGATGGACTTCGCTAAACAAAGTTTCCTCGGGACGGAGTCATACTTAAGATGGTCATTATGACTCATGCGGAAAAGAACTTTTTCAAAGTATTTTTTTAAATTTTATTTATTTTATTTTAAATGCACATTTACAGTTATGTTTAACCAATAACAAACAAACATTTTATTTTATTAAGCTATCATAGCGTTTTTAGCGGACAGGTAATTTAGTAACAGAATCATTTTTCCGAGTGGCATTACTAATGGTAAGTTTGTTCTGCATCTCGGAACAACGAAAGTTCTGTGTCTGCGTGCTCTTGTGAAGTTGTCGGGAACATAAATCTCAGTTTTTGTATTATATCGAGAATACAGATGTTACCGTTAACAAGTTTATATGCTGTTGGCAGCAAAGCAGTTTTCCTTTTATCGGCGATTTTATTATATTTCATATTAAAATAACAACAAACACAGAGAACAAGAAAAAAGTGTTCAATTCACACGGGGTAGAAGTGAAACCTTCAGAAAACTAATCAAAACGGTGTTAAAAAAGTTTTCACTTCAAAAAGACGTAGATAACTAAGTATGTGTTATAAATGTAATATTTATAATGAAGGAAGGCAAAACAACAATATCATTTAATGTACCTACAGCGTTTTAAATAAAGTGTCCTATGTATACAAAATGGTATCTTCTCAAGCTAAAATTCTAATGTAATATGTCAATCTGAAGTGACATGCCGAATAAATATGACTCTGCATTTGTTTGCACAAAATTTGTGTCCAATTAAAATAAATATATTTTAGGTTACCAAATTAAAACTACACAAGTGAGTTCGGCAGTTGGTTAAAAAGATAGATATGAATTTTTAGGTGACCGGACAACTCGGAATGAAACCAACTCAAACCATCTCAGATAGGTCATCTAGAGTGATAAAAAAATATATATCAAACATTGGTTAAATATGTAACGTTGGGTTAGGGTGATCGGCTAATTTAAAATTATTTTTTTGCATAGCTTTTAACGACTTTTCAAGGGAGTGTTGAGTTGACTTTATTCTCAGTTGGTATGGAACCGAATTCTTAAATATCTGCTGGCCTGTTATTTTTTTTCATGTAAAAGCGGTTTCTCATTATTCATATTTATGTCACCTTTACGGAAATACTAGTGCGAATATTTTTCGGCATAAATAATTACTTTGGAAAAACGCGCGCTTGTCAATAAGGTTTTAAGCCCAGTCCCAGTTAGGCACGACTTATCAAAGATTGAGTATCTGTCGTCTTTTTTGCGACATTAACTATTCTTGGTTTTATTTGAGGCAGGAATTTAGAAAAGTACCAGTAAAAAGTGATAAATTCAACCCTGGATATAATTCAAGACTCCACTTTTCCTGAGCAGATCAAGTTTTAGCCAATTTGGAAAATTCGACCTTTCGGAGTAGTTTTTAAAAATTATAATTTTGACTTAGCTACTGATGAAGATGATAAAATAAGGCATTTTAATTTTGGCAGGGATTCCCACCTCTTTTCCCCAAATGAGAACTTATCCATATTTTGAAATACTTTATTTAGTTCTTTCCACAAATTTATTTTTCGGGTTCGAGTCCCAGAGGTGCCAATATCTTTTTCTGATTTTTCTGTTTCCAGATTTTCGATTGAGTTTCGCTCATAATGTCTTCATTTAATTAAATATTACAGTTTGAGGTTTTACTCATAAAGTTAAAATAATAAATAATAATATTCATCCCAGACTTGCAGAAGAGTCAATAGATGTCGCACATTAAATAAAATGGATAATAATTTATCCAGACACCATCTAGATTGCATTTAGTTCGAGTTGAATCTTGCAATCATTCATAAAGATGGCAGCCAATAAAAATATGCGTTAAGAAAAATGAAGATAATATGGGTGGTTCTTAGTCGAAGTATGGTACAGTTAAAAAGTGACCGAATTTGATATCGACACCTTAGCTCAGTGGATAAGAGCGCCCAACCCGGAAAGTAGGGAGGTCCTGGGTTCGAGTCCCAGAGGTGCCAATATCTTTTTCTGATTTTTCTGTTTCCAGATTTTCAATTGAGTTTCGCTCATAATGTCTTCATTTAGTTAAATATTACAGTTTAAGGTTTTACTCATAAAGTTAAAATAATAAATAATAAATTTATTTTTCGTTGAAAGATTCAGAAGTTAAAGTTAAAAAAATAACACCGCAGCTTCTTGATCAAAAATATTAACGCTAAATATTTCCTGTGCTTTATACAATCACGTATCACAAAAGAAAACCAAAAACACGTTCAGTTTTAAGGATAAGGGTTCACAAGAATAGCAAGAACACACTCCAAGTTTTCTTCAGTTAACGTAGGAGGGGTAGTTTGAAGCACAATATAATATGTTCGTATTGTTTTTAAATAAGGTAAAATGGATTTTTCTTTCTTTGACGCAAAAGTTTTGGAAGGATCAGTTGTTGGCTGCGTACATCTTTTATTGAGTTTAACAACTAGACTTGTTGGTTTATTTTTATGTAGCGTGGGCGTTCCGTCTAGTTAACTTCCTTTTTATCTCGTGACGCACACTCCAACTTATTTAGAAGAATAAAACAATGTCTGTTTACGGAACAGTAAAAAGTTGAAGACCTTATATATACAGCAGGACTGGGTGGGTGGTGCGATATACACTAAAAAAAATAGTAGGTATGTAATGGAGAGAGTTTGGCTAAAAATAAAATAAGCTAAGAGAAAAGTGTAAAAAGAAAAAAGTTTTCAGAAGTACTAAATTAACAATAACGAAATGCAAGGTTCATAATTTGAATTCAGCGCTTGATAAGAGCTGAGCCGAGGCAATGAAAAAATTTGTTATGAATTGAAGTTTGTTGAGTCTCGAGTAAGTCCTTAGAATATGGAAATTCATTGATAAAGTATAGCGGGAAATTTATACACATACCTGCCCCCTTTCGTTGAATATTATAGGGGCACTACAGAATTTTTCACAAGTTGCTGAAGTTGCTTGTAGACTGTAGTTATGCATCATTGCATACTTGTATGCATCATTGTATACATTTCCCCCAATTAATTCCAATGCTCTGGTTTGTTTGTTTCATCTAAATTTTGTTTTAAAGTTATACGTGATGTTTTTTTTTTGACATAGGCCCTGAGGAATAATTTTTCTCAGGGCCTATGTCATCTTTGAAGATGCTGTGTGGAGGGTCTCTTTGAGGAGAGGAAGTAATGGACATGATTCTTGAAGATACCCATGTTGTAGGAGGAAGGAAACTGTTGTAACGAAACGAGTCGTAGAAACGACCCGTTTCCTTGTGACTAATGTCAACCATGTACAAATGTTGGGCGTGTGTTTGGCGTGTTTCCCGACTATGCACCGGTGCCGAGGGGTTCAATGACGCTGTTTCCTCGGAGCATCTTCCATTGTAATACCGGTAGAACACTGCCCGTTTCTGCATGGAGCCAAGGGTTTTTTTTAGGTATTTTCGAGCTCTAGACCAGAGGTGGCTGCCAAATTAAACCATGGGGCGCACTTGCGATTTGCATAGGGTTAGCAGTTGCGTACCATTAAAGTATTTGCGGGACTTGTACAGTTTCTGAGAGGCTAACTGAACTCTGGCTTCGATGGAGTCCCCGTACCTGAGCTGGTTACTTAGAGTTACACCAAGCATATCGATGGAGGTCCTGTTTGAATCGACCTCTCCCTCAAAAAGTCGGCAATCCACGTACACATGGATGCGGGAAGTCCGTAAGAAGGCAGTTTGTTGACAAGCCCTTTGGTGCCAAACCCGATCAAAGGTCTTGAAAATGTCCAATGCAACCGTCTCACCAAAACGTTCCAAGCACCGCCCCCAAACATGCTTCACATACGCGAAAAGATCACCGCACGAGCGGTTTTGTCGGAATCCGAATTTACGGTCGTTAATAATTTTGTTCTTGAGGTATGTGAGCAGTTTGTCGTTGATTACACGTTCCATCACTTTTGACAGAACAGATGTGATCGCTATGGAGCGGTAGTTGGCCGGGTTGGAGCAGTCACCCTTCTTTCGAGTAGGGAGAATGATCGCTTTTTTTCCAACCAGAGGGCACAGAGCCAGACTTCAGGGACATTTTGAAAAGCTTCGTCAAAATTGGAGCTATTTCTGCAGAGCACCTCTGCAATACTAGGGCAGGTATTCTGTCAGGCCCGTTGGCTTTATTTAACATCGAGCCCTCGTAAGACTTGGCGACTAATGTTAAGGGAAGTACGATACTTAATGATTCTTGATGATTTGGAGTTATTATTGGGGTTATAAATAATGTGTGTGTGTGTGTGTGTGTGTGTGTAGGTGTGTGTGTGTGTGTGTGTGTGTGTGTGTGTGTGTGTGTGTGTGTGTGTGTGTGTGTGTGTGTGTACATATATTTGTAAATGTGTATGTTTGTATTTACTAATGTTTGATTTTGAACCTCCTTGTTTTATGTACCTACTTGTTTAATTTATTATTACGTATTATAACTTGTAGTCACACTTAGAAAGTTGGGATGCATGGTATGCTCACCTTTAATTGAAATCATCGCTATAACTATATTGAAAATGTAAATTAGCTTACCTTTCCCCGATCCAGACTGCGGATGAGGTCGAGATCTGTAGAGTCGGAGATTCCCCCGTGGACCACGAGCACCTTATTGTTGACCACAGTGCCCAGCGGCAGCCAACGGTACACACCCTCGATCAGCTTCAGGAGTCGCTCTGCGTTGTGCTGTGGATTGAATACCTCGATAATATTTTGTGAGAAGGGGTAGGGAGCAAAAATTAAAATTAGCGAAAGAAAAACAATTGCTAATGTTACTAGTTTTCAAGTTGAAACATTTAGATAAGATAAGATGGGACGATTAAATCTTATAATTATTATAGATCTGAAGGCATGGGTATGATTTGAAATTGAAATTTTTCAAACAGCGCTATATACGTACACTTCACAATAATTCTAAAAAGGATTGTCCATGCAAATTGCTGAAACGTTGTTGCTGAACAGTGAACATGCTAAACATTTTTTTTAAATCCACATTCAAATTACATACAAAGCAAGAATTTTAAACTTTTTATCTACTCCTTTCGTTTATTAGCGAAAAAGCAACACTAGACGTGACTTTTCGAAGGTCGCATTTTTTTGATAAATTGCCTTATATTAAGTTGATTTTTTTTAGTAAAGTATCTGACTAACTAACCATGACGCCGTGAAGGCAGATAGGACGGACCGCCAAACAACTCGGTCTTGGCACCCAATCCTTGTCAATCAATCGTCTCGTAAATGCTCTTCTATTTTTCTTGACATGGTCCGACTCAATATCTGATTCACTTGATGGTGCCGTGTCTTCCTCGGGCGCTCTTCATTTCTACCATTCACATTTGCGTAATATATTTTCCTTACTTCGTTACCCTTTCTTCGTTCATTCGTTCTACGTGCCGAAACCATCCAATCGTCCCTTTCTCTTACTATTACGCTTACATCAGCCTTGCATTATTTCATTTTTTAATTCATTTCTTACACTATCGTATATGGGTTTACCACACTTACGCCTCAATGATCTTATTTCTACGGCATTCAGTTTTCTTTCATTATGCCAGTTCCATGCCTCACTGCCATATATCAGTTTAGGTACCAGCACTTCCTTCACTGTGGACCACTGGCCTTATTTCTTTGCACAGAAAAGCTTAGCTTTTTTTACATCAATATGTTGAAGATAACAAACACACAGGGTGTTCGGGGTGAAGTGCATAAACTTCGGGAGGTGATTCTACATGATGGTAGGAGTAAAAAAGATTAACAACTTTTTCCGAAATTACAACTTTTTATTCCCCACACAAAATGACATACCTACTAAAAATCCTAAGTGTGAGGTACATATTTGCTGTGAGCTTGCCGGGCGCGATTGTGACAATTGTATTGTATTGTAATTGGCCCGTATCGTAACAGCGGAAAATAATAATGCTGGCCACACACGCCGGACTAATCATATCTTTGTATCAAAAAAGTACCACTAAACGTTAAAATTTCGATTTTTTTTACTTATACTATCTTCACTGAAGCAACCACGCGAAATAAATAAATTTGCCTTGATTGCTTGAGATTTCCAGAAGATCATTTTTTGAATTTTTCGCCAATATTAAAAAAAACCATACCTTCAAATTTTAACATGAAGACAAACAAACTTATTAAAGTGATATATAGCTAATGGATTAACATGTATTTTACTGTATATCTCATATTTTTAGGATTAAAAAAAAATATATTGAAAAATCGTAAAATTTATAACCGCGAGAATCCTGCGTGTTAGTTACTTTGAAAATTATACGAGTCAACATAGAATATTTTCGATTTCTGTAAGTTGTCTGTGGTAAACTTGATAATGAATGGTGATATCTATAAAAAATTACTCAATTTGATCAGAAATTCTGCGCAAAAAATATTTTCAAAATTTATTTTTGACATCGTTCTAAAATAGTTCTACGAAGTTCAGATTTGCGACATCTATGGTCACAATGGATAAAACATTTCAATAGTTTCGTTTTAAAATAAATGGCTAGCAATGAAAATGTTTTGAATAATTTCAATAAATGTTTGACGAATGGTAGGAAAATGTGGTCCAATTTTGGAACGCCATCAATCGCAGAAAAATAAAAGTGGTCCATTTTTCGACCATAAACGCTCCAGTGGATATAGAATCACCTCCCTAAATTAATGCATTTCACCCCCGGACACCCCATTTAATTATTTAACCAATACTAGTAGCATCCGTAGGCCTTTGTGGAGATAACTATAATACTATTAGAAAAAGTAGCAAAAAATTTTTATCTACTTAATCCATGTTTGCCTTTCCCACGACTTGCGCTGACCTCATTTGCAATTTTGTTATTTCTTGTATAAATAAGGTATCTCTTCGGTTGAAATAGACCAAAACAGCTTTAGAGAAACCCATCGATTTCAAGTAGCCAGACCTCAATCACAATTCCGCCTAGCACAGGTACCGGATTCTACGTGGCGAGCCTTCTGATTGGCCTGCCGGGTTATTCAAAATAATCCTGACCAAATTAAATTAATGTACCAGCTGTCATGTAAACGCATAACCTGTCAGGGGAGATAGTTAGTTGGGCCTGACCTAACCTGACCTGTCAACGCCGGGACTGAAATAGGTCTCGTATATTATATTGTTTATGCTATATCTAGACTTCACGTACATTTCTCTCAACTACAAATTGGATCCAGGCCTGAATTTTGATTGAAATATTAAGGTACATAGTTTGTTGGTCTGGGTGTTATACATTTTGTATAAACAGAGCAAATCGCTTGAATAAGGGAATTTTGCATAATTGAGAATACCTATAAGTAAGGATTTTTGATTATTTACTTTCACGAATCCTTGAAATGTTTGTGTGTAAATATTGTTTCAAAGATGTTTTTCTTTTAGAAAATAATTTGGTTGGGATCTTGAAATATTATTTATTTATTTATTTATAAATAAACGCCCTTTTTCGGGGCTTTTACATATATAGCATAGAAAAAACATTTTATTGTACATAACTGAACTGCCTCAATAACAATATTTTATATTTATTCAAAGATAAATTGAAGATGTCCACTGACTTGGTATAATTGTTTCCCTCCATTAGTATTCTGGGCAAAGAGGAATACAAATGGTAGTTAGTCCCAGAATTTCTGCACTGAAATAAATCCTGACTTCTAGTATTACGAAGTGGAATTCGGAAGCTTATCAATTCAAGTAATACCGGACTATCAACTAAATCATTTAGAATTTTATATAAAAATACCAAGTCAGTGAAAATTCTTCTGTCTGACAATTTAAGCATATTCATATCGTTTAAAATTGTGTTGTAGTTTAACATATTTGCTGGAATACCCATTTTTAAATTTAGAAAACGTAAGAATTTGTTTTGTATTCTTTCAACAGCTTGTACGTGCATATTATAATGAGGATTCCAGACAGGAGAATTGTACTCAAGTTGGCTTCTAACATAAGCAAAATATAACAATTTAATACACTTTATATTGTTAAAGTTTCTAGTTAGCCTAGTTATAAACCCCAACATTTTTAAGCCCTTATTACAATTTATTTACTTGTAAAGTATTTCTCGTAAAAATACAACGAAGGAACATAACTTTATTAATGTATAAAATTCGTCCATCAAGAATAGCTTAAGAGGAACTTATGCGCGGCCCATTTCGGCCAGTTTCATTTAAATCTTAAATTTGGATTTGAGATCAAAATATCCAAGTAAACAGAAAATTTTTTTTTGTAATCAAAAGGTATATCAAATATCTAGTACGGATGTGATTTACTTTATTTATTTTTGTTTTAAATTATAAGATATAAGCCATTTAAGATTATAATGTTTCATGATTTTAAACGCAATTTGAGCAATTATTTGTGAGTAAATGATATAATGAACAATAAAAAAACATTTTTAATATATTCATTACAGAAATATAATGAAATATATAATAAAAATAAACAAAAAAAATATTTTGATGGGTGTACATTTAAAATACAAATCACCTGTTTACGGCGAAACAAAAAATTGTCGTTTATATATATTAAAATTACTACCCCAAAAATGCATTTTTAAAGACTTTTAATTTTCTTATTTTAGTTTTAATCATATTTTTAAAATTCATATAGTAATTTTTTTTTGTTTCTCATTTACTCACAAATTTGCCCAAGTTGCGATGAAACACAAAAATTTTGAATGGCCAATATCTTATAATTTAAAGCAAAAATAAATAAAGTAGCTCACATCCGTACTAGATATTTGACATGACTTTTGATTACAAAAATAATTTTTTAGTTTGGTTGAATATTTTGATCTCAAATCCAAATTTAAGATTTGTATGAAACTGGCCAAAATGGTCCGCACATACGTTCCTCTTAAGTATATCGTAATATTTTAGTGGATCCTTGTGTTTTTTTTCGCAAAAAATGTTATCTTCGATAAAACAGTATTGAAAAACTATATTTTAGGAGTATCAGTAATTTAATAGTCTAAAAAGTAATCCTCGAACCCCTTCTGTTCATAGCAACGATATACATGACCAGGAAAGCCACGCGCTATGAATTCTAAAATGTTATTCGAAAATCGTAAGAGTTAAGTTTTGTGGTGGTTTGGGGTGTTTTCATGTTGGTTAAATATTTAAGTTAAATATATTTTTAGACAAGTGGAATGAAATGTCTGGTTTCTAGTGAACCTCGAAAATAGACGAAGAAAATGATTAACAGAAAAATATTTATCTAAACTAATTTATGGTGGTTTCTTTATAAATTAAGGGTATTTAAAAAAAATAATACACAGTCCCGAGTTAATTTTGATAAGAGAAACGCCATGTGCAGGTCTTGAATAATAAAAAGCAAAATATTACCTTGTATTTTTGGTGAACTTCTCTGATAAACCCGTATCTGTAAAAGAGGAAAAAAATCATAAATTATATATTTTGTACGCTCAAACCTCACGTACAGCGATGCGCAGTCACTATCTGGTGTTCTCACAAACTTTCAGGAATTTATTTTGGTCGACAGTTATGTTGTGAAATTATTTACACAAACATAGGGAAGAATAAAAAATATTATTGCTATAACCAAATAAGGACCCCAATTGCCCGGAATCATTGGAATCACAACAAAATCTACATTATTCATAATTATTGTGAAGTTAAAATAACACTTAAAATGAAAGTGAATGTGGTTTTATCATAAGAACCGTCTTTCTACTTTAAGCTACATAAATTTCTAGCGGTAACACATAAAATGTTGCAATTATTAGTTTAAAGCCGCTCAGGCACTCAACAATATTGTAGATTCACTTTTCTGAATTAATAAAACCGTTGTTTCTGAAAGCAGGAAACAACCGTAAATGATAGCATAAAGAAGAAAACAATGTGTTTGATGTGCAGTCAGAAACAACAGCGAGCGCTCTTTCAAACTAATCATCTCTTATTTCTAGAAAAACATTTGACAATAATAGTATCGGTTACATAAAAATGAGAAAAAGAGACTAGATTCTGTCAACCCAGCACATTGTAATCCATTTCTTGGAGATAAACCTACCCGAAGGAATATACAAAATTTAATAAAAGAGCGTTGCAAGCAATAAAATGAACAAATGAGCAATATTCTAAAGTGCCAATAAAACTCATTCCTGACATAGATTCTATGTTAATACATATATAATTATATAATAGGTGTGTAAAAGGGTTCCATTCCAACTGAGAATAAAGACAACTCAACAACTCTTTAAAAAGTCATTAAAAGCTTTGAAAAAAATAATTTTAAAATAGCCCCTAACCCTAACCTAACCTATTTAACCATTTTTTAATATATTTTTTTCATCACTCTTAATGACTTTTCTGAGATGATTCTGAGTTGGTTTCATTCTGAGTTGTCCGGTCACCGTGTAAAAGCATAGGCAGCTGTCTTCAAAATATCGAAAAAAAGTTGTGATTGCGGTTTCATAGAGATTCGAATTGAGAACCCAAATTCAATTTGCACATCTGGTTAGTTACAAACTAAGCTTTCTCCCATCAAAATCCGAATTTGAAAATAGCAAGTGTTTTTTGCCCTTTTCTCAAAAACACAAAAGTGCTTGATTGCTGCCTTTGCTTTAAGACGCATATAATATACCATAAATTTAGTTACAACAATCTGAAGATGCTAGTCAAAAATAATACAAAGTGGAAGAAAGTTACAACCGAGGTTAGATTTAAAAAAAAATTCAAATGGAAAAATGGACTGTGAATTCAAGGTTTTATAATTAGAAATATTTCAAAACCATTCCCTTAACTATTCAGTCGCCCCTTACTATCAAAATTTCAGGAGATAAACATTTTTTGTTTAGCATACTAATGTACTACAATAACTGCGGAGATGAAAGACAACGCGGTTGCTTTAATTTTCCCAATTTGCTCCGCAAATTTGTGTAAAATTCGCCGCAGAGGAGCAATCCAATTCTGAAGAAGTAATTAGAGGTTTGTTTGCCTTTTGCTTCCAGTGGATTTAATTTTCGTGGTATTAAACGCAGCAATTATTATTATTGGCATTCATGATCTACTATTGAAATCGGTATCAAAAGTTAAGAGGTTTTCCAAAATTCTATTCAAAAATCCGTTCCGATTTTTGAATTTAAAAAAATTATTATTAAATCAGTGGATATTTTAATGCTCCTTTTCATTGCAAATTTTAAGTTACAGAAATGAAAGCATTATATAATGTCATTTGTTGATCGCATTCCGATCAAATTGATCCGTTGAATTTTTTTTAAATTATTTCTATTTGGGAGGCGGATATGGATACCGCCACCACAGAAACCATTTATTGCATAACCTACACTGCTGCCATAGGTTACCCCAAGTAGTTTGCTACATTTGGTGACTTAGCCGGGGTGCCCGGGTTCATGGGGTGAGGTTTATCAAGGTTTTGGTGGCATCAAACAGCTGCATGGAAGGCCCGATGGGGAGAGAATGGTTGAGGGAGTCCTTTTGACTTCTCCTGCCGTACTTTCTTGTAACAACGCCTTGCAGCGCAGTGGGAGGGGTAGATTCAAACGTCCGTCACTCCTGGATACAGTGACCCCCAGATTCCTACACAACCCTTATACCCTTTTTTTTCAGAACTTTCTCTCCCTTTTTCCTAAAAAAAACCTCCCACACAGCATCCCCAAAGATGGCATAGGGGAATTATTTTCCTTAGGGCCTTTCTATTTTAAATTTTTAATGAAAACAAATAACTTTGTGTACACCAGTATATTCGGTGTACACAAAGTTATTTGTTTTCATTAAATTAATAATGAAGCCACAAAGTGGATTTGCGAAGTTTTAAGAAGGATATTTTATAGTTATTTTCAAACCAGTCATTTTTCTCCCCAGCAATGTTACCACCTAGGGTGACCTATGGTAGAGATTTGGTTATCCAATAAATGGTTCACGGGGCGGCATGCCTATTGCCTATACCCGCCTCCCAAATAGGCCATCAGGATTTTTTTGGATGAAACAAAAAAAAAATAACTTCATTCACTCTAAATTTATAAAAAATCGTGCAAAGAGAGTTCTTTATATTGCGTAATTCAGAGTTCAATCAAAGTTTCCGAATACAGAACGTGAAGAAATACGTTTACTACCGCGTTGTACGTTAGTCTGTTTCTAAGTAATTTCACAATGTTTGTTCGAGATAAACTCCGAAACTGCTTAACCGATTTTGATGAAATTTGGCTTACTGTGTGTAATTTGGTGCAACTTAAAAGACAGAATAGTTTTTATCTCCAATGTTGACCTCCATATTTATTATTGCGAATTGAATGTTTTGCAATTATTTTTAAGTTCCATAAGTTTCAAATACATGGCGGTGTGAGTTAAGTTATCATCACAAATCTTGGTTATCTATATCTAGGCTGGGTAACCATCCAGTAGATAGTGTTGTGTTTTGATTTCAAGTCACAACAACGCATGGCCGGGTCAGCTAGTATATACATATAATATATGTGTCATTTCTGCATAAGAAAACTGCATTTTTAGAATTAAAAAAAATAATATACCATTTCTGATAGTTAGAGCTACACTATCTAGATGGCCCTAATGTAGATTGATTTGAAAGGTAATATACTTACTCTATACCGACTGATGTCGGTACATAGTAAGTATATAGTGTTTAGTGACCAGATCTGAATCGCCAGGTATTTCCCCACCTTCTTCCATCGCATCTTCTTTCCTCCCCACTACCTTCAACCTCACAACATACCCCAATTGGGGATGCCATAGTCTCACTGGCTCCAGACGGGAGCAGTTGGGACTCTTGTGCGGTATTTCATATATATAAGTTTTCTCCTCCATCTTTAGAACCGAAGTGGATTAGCACTAGCAGTAAGGTTTCTAGCATGAGAGAGATTTTAAGAGCATAACGGTACTAATAGACATGCTCGTTAGTGGCATGTTCCTTTGGCATGCTACTAATTAGCAAATGCTACTAGATTCGCGGGTTTCAGGGGAAATGAGCATGCTCATTTATGAAAATGTACCATAATTGTACAGACAGACATGCTCATCAGCAGCAAGAAAGCATGCTACTAATGATCAAATGCTATTTAGCGACATGTTAGTGTCATTGCTGGTATTGAACATGCTAATAAATCAACAGCCGGTTGATTTGTGAGCATGCAACTGGATGCGCGGGTGGGATGGGGAGCACTCAAAGCATGTCTGAACAGGCTCTCTTATGATCATGCTCATTTCGATCCGATCTCAGTTCGCGGCAGCTGTGCGTGCACATTCTTCAAAAAAATACGAAAATGCCCCATTGGGAAGATGATAAAACCTTCACGAAGAATCTTTGGAACACGGGGTCACTAAAATACCCTCAACAGATGTTCCAATTCCCCACAAGTTCCTTTACCTCAGAAATGAAACAAAATTCTGTCGAAATTTGCATTATTTTTTTATTATCTGGTCATTTTCAGATTTCATACTACATTCATGTTTTAAACATAGTTTTTTTTTGCTGCTAAACTAAACTAAATTACAGATACCAATAATTACACTAGATACTTTCTCACAATTGTTGCAAAAGTATTATTTAATGTGATTGAAAAACCAAGAAATGAACATAATCCCTGTATTTTCCCCGCAAGAAGGTTCTACTCTCAAAATACTCAATTGATGAAAAATTTTAGGATTTCCCTGTAATTTGAGAAATCCCCCGCGAATTGGTATTTTCTGACATAGCTTTCTTCTTTCAGAGAGCATGCTTATAGCACGCTTTGAGCACGTTTATTCATGACTACGCTTAAAACAAGAATGCTCATTTATTAACAAATATGTACAGTTAAAGAGCATGCTCATTATAACCATGCACAGAAAAATGCTCGTTCACGAACACGTGTGTTAGTACCTTAATAGAGGAGACGCTGGTCTCCGGGCCGTCTTATACGTTCGTTCATGATTGGAGGAGTTTCAGTATAAATAAAAGATACAGTGTTTTGTCATGAAGAAAGTATACGTAATCATTTATCAAGAAACCATTCACAACATGAATTGAAAGAGTTTAATAAAAAGGGGTTAAAGGCATCTTGCTCACTAATCCTTCATCTTCTTTCCCCGTTCGGTAAAATAATATTACGTTTAGTTGAATGGGGGGTCTCTTGAGGCGGCAGTGATATGAGCGTATTTACGCGAGGGCTTGCGGAGCTATTATGCCACAGCCTTCAATGGAATGACGCCGACTTAAGTGGTTTTCTCTTCTCTGGAAGATCCGCTGAATAGGTGAATTGGCGAAGAGTGCTTGGAGTATAATGCAGGAACAGTCGGTCCCCGGTAAGAGTCTATGCCGAAGCGGTATTAAAGTACGCTACGGATGTCTACACTAAAAGCAATTATGTTAACTTCATTAGTCATTTTGATACGAACGTTAATTTAATTATGTCTAGTATCCGGAAAGAACGCTATATTTTGAGACGATGTAATATATAGTAAGTAAGTACTATCTATTCAAATGTATATCTTCAGTGCAACAGAAACAAACGTCAAACAGTTCACAGAAACAAAAATTCAAGTTTGTGGAGAAAATTTACAATGAAAACATTCAGCTTAGTAAATCTCTCCGTTTTTTTTTTTTTTTATAATTTCTGCTGCAGATTTAAGTTTTTTGAAAATAAATGACGCTAACAATTAATTAAGTACTTATTATACATACATTGCACACCTTTTTAAAAATTATTTAAATTGATTCTCATTAAAATCTTTTTATCCTTTAAAAAGCGGTTGAGTTTCACGCTATATTTCTTTCTTCTTTACTTATTTATATTACTTGATCTTTGTTATTAGGTATTCATTCCTAATGAAATTTAGAGTTTCTTTATTCTGCTATTAAGATATTCAGAATAAAGACACTCGTCATAATTATCAACATCAGCAACTGTTTATTCACTTCTATCTTCTATCATGAATGATTCGACTATCTCATTAGTACTTACGTACAGTACTTTGCGCTGCTACGTATCTCATACTAACTTAATGAATCCAGTTATCTAATGGATATTCGGGTGATATTACCCTCTCTGAAGATCTGCAGAATGTTTATATTTCTCCTCAAATTTTTGGTCTCCAGGCAATGTATTACAGTATTTAAAAATGTTTTTCTGATATTTCTGTTGAAAGGTGGTTTTTCATCGAAATCAAACTAGTAAACAACCGTGTACGAGTATGTGAATTTGGTCTCGCTTATATTTGTTGGGACTCCTGCGGACTCCTGAATGACTTTATCATTAACAATTTAATCACCTATACGAACATAAACAAAAATATACGCTATAGACAGCTTCAAAGCGGTGGATGTATCGATTAATGCAACAATTGATCAAAATCTTACATTTCTTTCTAGCAAAACAACTACGTCACAAAACAAATTACGACAGCACTTATGCCACAAAATGAACGAACTTCGCTGGTTTCGCGTACATTTTTAGAAACTTGCGCAACAAGTCTACATCAAGCAGTGATGTTATTTTTAGATTAAAAGTAGGTATGAGAGAGCTATCCAATTGTTAATAAACACTGATGTTTCATTATTACTTCAATTTTAAGAATTAGTTTTCTTTCCGAAGACTATAAAGACCAACTGATGATGTTAAAGAAACAATTAATGATTTCTATTTTATTATGAGATCTGAAATAAATTATACTACACTTTTACTTAAAATTTCAGCAACGATTAACAAAATTTTCTTCGTTTCTCTAATGATAAAATGCACAGAACAAAGTTTAAGTTTGTAGAAAACAGCTTGTTTTGAAAAGTTAGTAAGCGCTGAATGTTGAGCTTCAAGAACAAGTGGGCTGGCTTGGCATAACCTCTTGAGAAACCACAAAGCTTTTCTAGGAAATAGAAGAGTAGCTATCTTCGCGATATAACGCCCCTTTGTTAAAAAGGTTAACATAATGACCTATATCAATCTTCCGTCATTTGTGGAAGGTTCATTATATGATTTTATTATCTTTCTTCACTCTGCTCACGTGCCCTACGTCAACACTTCAGTTTAAGTGGAGCAAAGATAATTAAGAACACAATTCCCCTCAAAGGGACTTTTAACACTTTAACAGAGATGCAAAAAGCTGTGAAATATTCGTTTTAATAGGCATGCTATTATTATTATCAGATACTCGTATTTTGCATCTAACCGCACTGACGGTCCTCTAGGGTGGAGTTAAATATCTCTGCCTTGTTGTACAGAAACGGAGAGTGTGAATTATATTATTTTCACGAATTATTGTGGTTTTGCTTCACTAGCTGCGTAAAATTGCAAAACCGAGAATTTATTTCACACTAGTACAAGCAATGTTCTGATATTTCTAACGTCAATGTACGTTTTGTCATTATGTATACGTTTATGATGACGTACATGTCATATATTACTACGCATTTATTTTTATATTTAATTCGGTTGTTTTACTAAATATTTTTAACGTATTTGTATCATTAACCCTGACTTAAGAATTTTTATTATTTGTTCAGACCTAAATCTCTTCACTTAAACTAACGTCTCCAGAAAATGATATTTGTTGTAAAATGCTATTATTTGAGCACCGAACTCCAACCGATCGACTTCTGTGGTCATAGGCTTTAGTATTATAAATTTCAATATATATTTTAAAATTAACTCCACACGGGAGGCCGTGAGGAAGGGTCTATGTCATCTTTGGGGATGGAGTTGTGTGGTGGGTCTTTTTGTGGAAATGAAGGAACCTCATTTCCACAAAAATACCCACCTCCTTATAACATGGGTCTCTTCAAGACCAAGGAAACAGAAACCGGCAAATCGTTCCACAGCCAAGCCATCGAACTCAAGAAAGAGTCGTTCCAAATCTCAACTGTTGAACGAGCATTTGGTGTGTTTCCCGACTGTGTACCGGTGCGGAAGGAATAAATGAAGCTAGTTCTCAGAGCATCTTCCTTTTGAAATACTGTTAGAATAAGAACAGAAAGTCCATTATAATCCTGTGCTCTAAAGATTGCTATCCGTTAGTTAAGATAGGAAAATCTATCAAATCTATCAAACGAAAATTATTTATCTGATAAAAGTTCAAATTACGTCTGGCTCCATCTTTAGTGGTAGCAGATACCGGTGTAATCTTGTGTTGGATTCGGAATCGCAATATTTAGGTAGATACTGCGTTTTTTTAAAAATCAAGGTAATGACTACTTTATCTAAGTACTTAGCATTCAAATCGATTGAGGAGAAATTATAATTAACAAGAGAAATTATAGCTTTTGGAGAAACGAACAATTAAAAAATGAATATTTATACCATTTAACCTTCAACAAACAAGTCTGTGAACAATACCTAAGACTTAAAACATAGATAAAAAGTTAGGCTATCCAATTAGAAAGTTTGATTTAAGATAATTGCAATCTGCTAAGAACATTAAAACTCTTCCGTTAGCAGAGAAAAGTCATTAAGTCTAGTCCTCGGTTGGTTTTACGAGATATGTAAATTGAAGGTGCACTTCAATTACAGATATCGATTTGAGAGTACTGAGGCAAGATGGTTGGCGATAAACACCCCTGGCCCCATGCAAATCAAATTGCAGGAAGGGGATGTTTCTGTTCACTGTTCATTACTTATGGCAGAACTCAGCAGGTTAATTCAATCAGCCATTTATCGATGTTGAATGGTGGTGATTACCAGAGCCTCTCATTATCGTCCGCTGTGAAATTGGCTAGCTAGGAAAGTGTTTGTTACTACTTTTCATGTTCACTTTTTATAAATATTGATATAGCTAGAAGCGGAAACAGAATTTATAAAACAAGACAAGTCCTGTAATAAGTTTTTTCATCTAATCACACGAACTGCGAAAAATATAGTACCCTCGTCAAGCCATCACTTGCGCATTCATAAAAAAGCAATACCAATATACCATCGGTCATGAATCACCTCATACATAAGTTAGATTCCCACTTCAAACTGTAGCTATTAGAAACACAAATTCATTCGAAACAGATCCAGGCCGCCGGGATTGATACAACCGCCCATAAGGAACAAGGTAATAATGACTTCCCGAAAGCGCTGCACTCGTTTGCGAGAAAGGGTCAAAGGAATGTAAGGCGCAATCCGTGACTGGCAGTATATTTGCTAGGCCCCTTACGCGCTGTCAATAACGCAGCTCCAGCAGTTAGTAGTTAATTACGCAAATAACAACACCGTAGGAAACAGTGATACTATAAAAATGGTCGATCATTTGATGGGAAGACATGAATATATTGATAATATCAATAAGTTAGTTTCATACGCTTTATGTTGCCCTTTTGTTTGCTTAATTATTTATTTAATATTTCGGAGAGGCTTGAGTGCTTTGTGGCCGATGTAAACGAATCATTCGATGTTAATTTATTTTTAATTCGATGTTTTAGAGGGTCACAGCGGATCTAAAGGTTGCCGCGATGGCTTTGTGGTTAGTGATTATTTGATAATGATAGGTTAGTGAAGTTAAAAACTCTGTTGCCAATTTCTTTTTATCGAGGCATTATGTACTTTCAATTATGTTTTTATTTCGGAATAATGTTTGAAGCGTAAAATAATTTCAAAGATGGAATTGATTGTAAACATGAGAAAGAGATATTACTTTTATATTACATATAGCCTTTTTCTTCAAGTGTGTGAATCAGTAAATTACCCGCCATATTAAATAAACGCAATACCTACATTCAATTTATGAAATAATACAATCAGTGCAGGTATTAAAAAAAAAATGTTTGCTGTCATAAGTTGAAATTATGGGGCAAAGGTTACCATTCCTTGCTTTTATAATGTAAAAACTTTCAAAGAGCTAATAGATTCTCGAACGATGGAGTTCTGAACTTGCCAAGTCTTTCCTTGGGACTATAAACCCTTCTTTGTTTGAACTGACCGACAACAAACAGCCCTCAAAGGCATCGCTATTCTGAAGCACTAAGAAACAGTTGCATTTTTTCGCGTTGGATATTTGCTAATAAAAATATATTGCCCTCAAGAGATCCTAGATAAATCGCGGCTTCCAATTCTTGTGTACATTTTGCAATAAAATAATTATACTTAGGAGCAGTTTTCTTACTTTTTATTTATTTAAAACTTTATTTTTAGCGCAATTACAGTAACAAACAACATTAGATCTACACGATTTTAAAATTTTTCAAAGTTCAATTGAAAAATATCTATAACAGGGGAGAGTTTTAGTAGAATTATTTTCCGAGCGGCGCGGAGTTCCCAATGTAAGGTTAATTCTGCATCTCGGAACAACAAAATTCCTGTGCCTGCGCGCTCTTGTGAAATTTTCGGGAACATAAAAAAAACATATTTTTGAAATATATCAGGAATACAGATCTGATATGGCCGTTCAGAAGGTTATGTGATGCTATCAGCAAAGCTGTTTTCCTTCCATTTTGACGGGTTCGGGGTACGCCTACTAATCGAGGTTTTTCCTTTTATTGTGCTTGATAAACGAATAATATAAAAGGGATGAAATATCATAATAAGCAGGTTATTATAATGTATAGATATGTAAGCGATAATAATAAGCGTATATAACAATATTGTGTAAGATAAAGGACAAAACTAGTAAATATCACATTTTATCAGATAAAGTTCACATTTGTAGGTAGGTACCTACAAATGTGAACTTTATTTATTTATTTATTTATTAATAAACGCCCTTTTTCGGGGCTTTTACATATACTTGTAATGAAACTTTGACCCAATAATGAATAGATAGATATAATACACACAAGAAATACCTTCCACTTGGATTAGAAAGCAAATCGATGTCACCAGTCACCACCCTAATTCACTTTTGGTTCTAGCCCATTTATAACGCGATCTGTACGATTTTATCATCATTATTTTTTTTTTTTTTATTCATTGCTTTGATGGTTGTATAATTTGTGGATTTTTTTACCACCATGCTAGGCACATACCCGTGTTATGGAGGTGGATCATATACAGGGTGTAACAGGACGTCCGACGTGTGTAGGACGTTTTGCTGTCCAATGACTTTTTTTTTCGATTAAAAACATTAAAAATATTTTTCCATCACACGCCGCAGCTGACTAGTTAAAATAGTAAGTGCGTTTATAACCTAGCGGGCGTCTTAAGCGTTGCGTCTCGTTCCTACAGCATTATTACCCCACGAAAGCGCTGTACCGCTCAAACACGTCACGACAGGATGTACCCTCAGAGTAATTCTAAGGATGTACCCCGCGCAGCGATAGGAACAGTAGCGCGGTGTAATTGAAAAACACATTTTTTGTTTTTAATAGAAAAAAATATCATCGGACACCAAAATACTATATTTTTTACTTCAAATGTGCCCAGGAATCGCTGGTTGAAATCCCTCGGGTACGTCCTGTTACACCTTGTATATGGCACGAACCGATTATATAATATGCGATACGATCGAAAGTATAGGGACTTTTGATTTTGAAAAATAGCTGCAGTGGGCGCAAATTTGCCATTGTGTAACACAATATATTACAAATTCAAAAAAATTCACTGAAAATTGTTTGCACCTTGATAACAATGTGAAAAATGTGGAATAGTGGGTGGTGGTCCCAGGTGGTCTAGAAATGGTCTAGAAATCTATTTTTTTTTGTTCAATATTTCGAAAGTACAATCTTTTAAAAATATACTGTAATTTTTTTGTAATGGTATTGATGACATTTAAAGTTCTACAGCCCATTTAGCAGGTCAGCGCAGAAGCGGGTAAAAGGGCCGGAACTTCAAACTCATTTATTTCAAAACTGTTTTTCGAAAGAAAAATTTATTTTTCAATATTTCAAAAGTATAATTAAGTATAAAAGTATAATATATTGTAAAATTTTTGCAATGGTATTGACGATATTTAAAATTCTACAGCCCATTTAGCAGGTCAGCGCAGAAGCAGGTAAAAGGGCTGGGCGAAACTTCAAACTCATTTATTTAAAAAACTACTTTTTCCTGCATGGTGTGAGGCAAAAAAAAAACTACTCGGCCGATTCATCTCAAATTTTACTATGTTATTTCGTACACTAGTACCTATCGCAGGAACTACAACAATGTTTTTACGTTGAATACTTCTAGTTTTTTACACACAAAATATAATGAAAAAACAGTCTGTTTTCTGTATTTAAATTTCAACCACGCGCCATTTTGTCAATTTTTTTTATTTATTTTTTATTCTAGTTCCTGCAATAACTACACTCATACTAATCATAAACATGTTTTTGTTTTTGTTTACGGATAAGTGAAAGAGTCAAAACTGGACATACCACCAAGGTCCGTATTTGTGAGGAGGGTAACTTCAGCGCAGTTCCTTAACTACGTAGAATTAAAAAAAATTAATAACAATATTTTTGTGTACTATTAAAGTCATTTAATATATCTATAAAGTTTGAATGGCATTGTTCATTGTTTTCATTTAAAAAAAAAAATTCTAAAAACTCGTCGAAAATATGGGGGCTAGACCACCGGGTCCCCTTAAGATCTAAACTAGGTTATCATAAAAATATCAACAATATTTCGGTGTGTTATCTTCGAAACGGTGACCAGCCAACTCGGAATGAAACCAACTCAGAACCATCTCAGATAAGTCATTTAGAGTGATAAAAATGTATATATTAAAAATTGGTTAAATAGGTTATGTTAGGTTAGGGTTATCGGCTAATTTAAAATTATTTTTTTCATAGATTTTAATGACTTTTAAAGGAGGTGTTGAGTTGACATTATTCCCGGTTGGCATGGAACCCTTCGAAACGATATAACCGGCTAAATAATTACCGCGACGGTCGTACGCGCGAGTGGTAATAAAAGCCAAATCAGTGTCGAGTGTTTCAACTTTCCACTGAGTGGATGCTGCGAGTAGCATTCGATGATTTCATCATTTACATTTTGCTTACGACTTTAATGAGTTATGACTCTCCAAATATACCGTAACGTCGCATTTGACAGGGATGAAATGCCAATACACTTAATGATGACATAACTCTTAAATAAGTCGTCAAAATTATCATTAATGGAGATCAATATTTGGTAATAATATTTTATGTTTACTCTTCGGTGTCCTTTAGTTCACGACGAAGCAGTGAAAATGCGGCAACTTGTAAAGCAAGGTTTTTAAATTTTTAATAACCAGTATATAAAAATGAAGAGTAAAGTAGTTTATTTGCAGACACTTGATTGTTGCATTGGTGTTACATCTTGATTTCCACAAAATAAAAAAAATCTTCATGTTTGTTGACTCTAGGTTGTGTTGGTGATACTTCATACTTTTAATGATTTCCTGATCTTTATGTTTAGATATCCGTATTTTGATGTTGTTATAAACTTTTTTTCATCTCAATGGTATTTTAATTTCATTTGAAAGGGCATTGTATAATTTTGTAGCATGAAAATTTTGGTTTTTCTGTACAAAATATGTATTTAGTTTTGGGGTGTTCAGTAAATTTGAGGTTTTTGCCCTTACAGTGTAAATATATTGATCAGTAAGGTTCTCGTTTTTTCCTTTAAATTTGAAAAAAATATTTTTTTAGTAGAGTTTTAACATACTGAAAGCATTAAAGTTTGATTTTTATCCCATTAAGGAGTTCTTATGATAACTTTCAGGATTTTTTTATTACTACTTTTTATGTTTTAATTACCCGCTTTATGTGAGTTTTGAGGCAGATCCCCATCCAATAATCCCATATTCTAAACGCGATTGGCGAAAAGCATAGTAGACTTTATACAGCATATTATATTATTCCGATTTCAAACAGTAATTGTTTATGGTATTTTAATGTGATGTATAATATTTTTGATAAATCATACTTTGAAGAGGTAGTTTTAAAAGCATCAAATAACAAGAGTTGGTTTACTTTACTTACCACTTGTTTATTTAATTCCATACAAAGGGAAAGCAAAACTATTTTCTGTAGTTGCATAATCAGGAAAAAATACCTTTTGGCGGACGGAGTAATTAGATTGTAGACCAGAGATTTTGGTATCCTTCGTAAATATACACATATTTATTATGGTAGGAGTTCAAATCCCGCAAGTAAATTTTACTTGATTGAATTGTGTTATTTAACAATTTAATCATCTAAAATAATTGAAGGTATATTTGCGCCACGTTCCAGGTTGAAAGATACTCTCAGTATCGTCCTTGTGTAAGAATTGCCGTGTTTGGTGACCAGATCTGAATATCTAAGTGTTACCCCACATAACTCTTCCCCATCTCTTTCCCCCCCCCCCCCCCCCACAACCTCGACTCACAACATATCCCGTTGTCCCCATAATTGGGGATGCCATTGTATCAGTGGCTCCAGGCGGTTGGGAATAGTTGCACTCTTTTGCGGTATTCACATTGTAAATTGGAATGAATTAACTAATATTTTACAAAACAACTTTTATTACTTGAACTTTGAAATTAAAACAAAAAATGGTAAAATGAAATAATGAATATACGAAATAAAAAATTAAATCCGGATTTTAGATTAAGAATTGATGACACATGATAAATTATTTTATGAATTCAAAAATACGTGACATGTCAAATTCTACGTAAAGTTTGTTTAGACTTTTGACGTATCGTTTTTTGAGCACACAGGCATGAATATTGATTGCCAAGGAAAAATATACGTAAATATGGCAACAGATGTTCTCCCTCTGCCTACGGACGTTAAATCATATTTACAACAACTCAGGCGGAAGGCTTGTCATATAAATTTGCGTTTTAAATGTCAAAGGTATTGGGAAATCTACCAGGCAGCATCGGGGAAAAGTGGTCATCTGCCAATATCTGTCAAAGTCTTCAAAAAGCGACAACCTGTTTTTTTTACAAATGAGATTAAAAAGAAAAAAAAATGGTGGTAGGGGAATAATATTATCAATGATACTTACGTCCGTTTTGTCCCCTTTTTAAAAATAGATGTAAGAAAACTGTGTTTTCGTATTTCAAGGGAGCAGTCTGTCTCTAATGATTGGTTAAAATCAGAAAAAGATAGGACATTTCAAAATCTTTAATTAACACCGGTGGAGTATTGTCATTTTTCAGCATTTTTTCTAGCATCAAATAAATGTACATACATTTTAATATCATTCATTTCTGTTTAAGTATTTCACGTATGTTCTATGGTCAAAGTAAGATTCGATGAGAATTTGGAAATTTCATTACTAGATATATCCTCTTCATACACAAACTTAAAATAATCGGCGAATAAATTTACAATATTTTGGACATAACGCTCGATTTTTCCATTGGAACTCATGGGAGTAGGAATCCTCAAGTTATTATTTTTATGAGAATTAGTGGTATTCAAAAATTTTAAAATAAAAATTTATTACAAAAATCTGTCATTTTTATAAAAATGTAAGTCTTAAAGCACAATTTAGAGAATTTACAACACTCCTGTCTTAGTAATTAAAATTCATTATTAGGATCGCTTGTAATTTTGCGTGGTCGATTCAGGAGAAAACCAGTTTGGAAAATGAAAAAAATTATTACGTCGAAAATGCATTTTTTTTTAAATATTTTTTTTGCAGGTACAAGATGACTTTACATTTTTAAGATAATTGTTGTTAACACTTATCTTAACATTCATAATAAATAATTATATCCAGAGGAAGACGGTAACCGTCTACAGGTAAAAGCTCTTCTAAAGTTTTACATATAGTAGCAGTAGGCTCGCTGCAAAAAAAATCAAGAAAAGGTTTTTTTTTTTACTTGTTTTTTTTTCAAAACATTTATTCATCAATAATTTTTTTACAATTTCATATGTTTGGTTTATTAATCATTGATTCTTTTGACGAAAAAATCACTACTCAGCTATACATTTAGGATTCCTCGTGGAATGTAGCTGGTTTTCAGCAGTGCCTAGTTGTGGGGTTGATAACTAATTCAACAAACCCAAAATCTCTCTCTCTCACTAGGATTACTAGTTGACATATTAACACCAGATAATTCATGGCCATCATGGTTCCAAGCTGTATTTGACAAGTTATAGTCACCTATTTACATTAAGTTTGGCATTAGATATTTAAACCTTAAAATTTCCTTCAAAATGATTCATTTATAGCTGTGTTGTTAACTTGACAGCATTTTTATTTTCGAGTAACAAAAAAGTTGTTCAACATTTTGATGTTATTTTGCGAAAAAATTTTAACACAACCACCTCGAGTCTTCCTATGGATGGACGAGTTTCTATCACAACGATTTACGTTATAGTTAAGAATGCTTAAGGCGGCGCTTTCCGGCTCAAATATGTAATTACGAATGTTGGACAGAGCACGCTAATATTTTACGTGATAAAAATGAAGCGAAAATGCTTAATAAAACATGACTCGTTTAAAATAGAGCAAAAATCTCGTGAAAGGTATCTTAAGTATCATTTAAAGAAAAATTGTGATTTTTTTCACTAATTTTTGGAGCATACTTCGCGATTTTTTTTCTATCGAGGGAATTTCATATAATTTGCGTTTCGTCGTCGAACGTTTATAGATATTATCTTCAAAAATACAATTATTTTTTTAAGAGCTTAAAAACTTCAAATGTTTAAGGGAGATATGTAAGAAATCGGTCGAAATTCGGATAGCGGCGGCTTAACTCAGCAGTGTTTATACAAGGGTCTAGCAAGGTTACTGTTAAAATTATGACGTAATACATAGTTGGGCAGGATAATTTCAAGCTATATAGTTTAGTGCGCATTATACTTACATATTGGTAAAAGATCAGATTTTTTAAAGAGAATTTTTTTAGTTATTGGTGATACCAATAACTAAAAAAAATTGTTAGTTATTGCCGTTATTGGTGATACCATAGTTCCACTGCTCCGGGCAGAAATAAATGGACTGTAAACCAAAAGCACGTAAACTTAATAAAACTGTACAGAGCATGATTTTTTTGTACAATCATTTGTTAATTAGAGATAAACCCTTACACTGAAGTTGCACGCCACGTGCTAGCTGTAATAATAGATTAGAATTCGTTATGCTTTCAACATGAAAATAAATTGCAATGCCACGTATTGCGTCAAGAAGCATGCACGCGGTGGTGAGTTATAATGTGAACTGATTTCCTTCAACCCCGGCCAGAGTGGGGTATACATATCTACAGTGGCGTGCACAGAGTTCTTAATAAGGGTAGGCAGTAGAAAAACAGCGAAATAATTGATATTAAGAAAAAAACACCTACCATTGCTGGCTTACTGATTTTGGATGGGATAACGAATTTTCAAAGAGCGGCTTCATTTGGGCATATTACAAGCAAATTACTGGATAGGTATACATAACAAATTTCATATGTTTGTCGATCGCGCAATAATTGCACAAAAGAAAGCCAACATAACGTTATATTTTTATTTATTTATTTATTTTTTTATTTATTTATTTATTGAAACAAAATACATATACATTATAAACAAATACTTTGACCGTCCAACTAGGAGATTTCCCGTTTTAGGACAGTCAAATTTCCTGGTTTAGTTCACATTAGGTAGTTGTTGTTTTTTGTAAAACATAATATTGTATCTAATAATTACAAATGTAAACATCATTTCAAGTACAATGTTATAAAGGCCGTAAAGCAGTTAAATATAGTGATAGTTGTAAAAGTACTGAGAAAAGTTACAAAGTTTAAATAAATAAAATGATAATATATTAAAACTATAAAGAAAACCAAAATATAAACTCATTGTTTTGTGAACAGAAAATAAAAACTAAATCTTAAAAATAAAAGCTTAATCTTAAAAATAAAAACTAAATCTTTCATCGATATATTTCCTATCCGAATGTTCAAACAGGAAATATATCGAAGTTTTTTTATTTTTTTATTTTTAAATTGTTTTTAAGAAAATATACGATAGGTTTGAGTAGAGGCAATCTCATTATTTTTATGTATTAATAATTTCATGATCTATCTTATATTTTAATAAAAAAAATATATAAATATATATATATAATAATAAAAATAAATTAAACAGTAAAGTGAATGAGAGATATCGAAGAGTTCTTCTCCGTAACTGAAAATTGAGAAAGATTATAAGTCTGATAATTCTGATAGGAATAAATAGTTCTATAATTCTCACAGTGTTTATTACATTGGAATCTCAATCAAAACTATATCATGTAAAAAAAGAAGGCAGGAATCGTTATCATTTGAAAAAAAAAAAAATAAGTCATAGAAATGACATATTTGCATAATGCTTTCGTACACAATAGCAAAAAACGAATAAATAAAAATATAAATATATATTCCAGTTATTTTAATCTGTTTGTTGTTAAATTGATAATTTTGTTTATGTTGCCATCTGTTAAATTATTTAAAATTATATTACACACAGTCTTGTTAAATTTCAATATATTATCAATGATACAAATAGTAACTTTAATCTAATTATACACATTTATATAAAAAAAAATACATTCATTAGCTAATTGAATGGTTGCTGTGTGGTAAGTTTCCTAAACAAGGTGAACAGAGTAATCCAGAATCCAGGTATATGCTAACATCAGGGAACAATTACCTTCAGCTTTACAATATGAGATATATAAATGAGGTACGGGTCACAAATTCGCTGTTTCTATGTGAATAATTTGTGTACAAATTTATTTTTTAGAGAGTTATTTTGATTTATTTGAGACGTGTTCATAATATATATTATGTAAATTTTTCAGAAGTGAGATACTAATTTATTGACTAGCTGACAGTAATAATAAATAATTGCGTGAGCGTACATAACATTTTTGTTTATCTGTTCGTAAGCATAGATTCGCATTCGGCTCTTCCTAAGCTCAGAAGCCAGTCATTAACCAATTTACGCAGAATGCGTACACCTTTCGATTTCCAAGAATCGGGTACGAGGTTGAGCATTTTTGGGCCTAAGTAATAGAATTGCCTTTGAGCGAGGGATGTCATAGTTGTAGGTGGAACTACTGGATTTCTTCTTGAATGACGAGTGTCATGATAATGTTCGATGGAGGGGTAGTGTTGACGTTGGTTTTGTGTGTGTAATATAATTTTTCTTATGTATAGTTGTCGAATATCTAGGACACGGAACTCCTCGAATAATGCATCACTGGGGTACCTAAAAGGTTTTTTAAGGATGACCCTTAGAAGAGATTTTTGTGCTTTTGCTAAAGGATCCAGTATTGTTTTAGTACATCCGCCCCATCCTAGGGATGCATATTCAAGAATTGAGTTACACATGGCGTAGTATATTCGTTTCAGTTCATTTAGGCAGAGAATATTTCTAATAGACAGGAAAAGGTAGGAAAGTTTTCTGACCTTTATGGAAATTGAGTCTATATGTGCGTCCCATCTCAGAAATCTATCTACGATAATACCTAGATATTTTATATTGTCCACACATTCTAAGGTAACACAGTTACATGTATTTGTGTCATTGCAATGGTGTATAATAATTTTTTGTATTTCTTTGGGTTGTCCTGCTAGAGTTGCACTGAAGCAAATGAATTTTGTTTTTTCTGTGTTGAGGGTGAGTAGGTTATTGTCTAGCCACTTTTTAACCTTGTTTATACCAACTTCTGCTTTGCTATGCACTTGATTCCAGTTTTTGCCTTCGAATAACAAGACTGTGTCATCTGCAAACGTAATAATGTGGTCGGCGTAGGAACTGTTGCACAGCTCATTAATATAAATGTTAAACAAAAGAGGTCCTAGAGTACTTCCCTGCGGTACGCCATAATTAATATTGGATGGATCGCTTAGAGTATCATTAATATCCACTCTTTGGCTCCTGTTCTCTAAATAGCTGCCCAACCACTTGAATAGCTGACCCTGTACACCAATGTTCTGAAGTTTTTTCAATAGAATTTTGTGTGAGATGGTGTCGAACGCCTTGGCTAAATCCAGGAAGAGCGCAATGCATTTATTTCCTCTATCGATATTATCAGAGATGAATTTCGTCAAGTTAGCAATGGCCGTTTCCGTACCTAAACCTGGTCTAAAGCCGTATTGTCTATTAGAAAGGAGTTTATTATTTTCAAGATAAAAGCTTAGCCGGTTTTTGACGATTTTCTCTATAATTTTCGAGACAGAATTGAGCAAAGAAACTGGTCGGTAATTGTTTATAAGCGATTTATCCCCATTTTTGTGAAGCAATATAACTATTGAGTGTTTTAAATGATTCGGGAATATACCTGATTTAAAGCTTAGATTGGCAATGTACGCGATCGGTGTTGCTACTGAGAATTTAATAATTTTTAGCAGGTTAGATGAGACCTTATCAGGACCACAAGCATTCGATGCCTTAAGGTCGTCAATTGTTTTCAGGACTTCGTTAGTTGTTGTTTGGATGTTGTCTATTTTATGGCCGAAATTAGAGACAGTTAAATTAGCGAGATCAGTTTCAGTTGTGTTACGATTATCAAGAATTTTTTTCGCAAGAGTGTCGCCAACAGACGTGAAATAATTATTAGCAAAGTTTGCCATTTTTTTTGGGTTTGAAGAGTTTGTGTTATTAATTAACAATGATTTTATTTCGGTAGATTTATTGATTTTTGTTTAAGTTATATTACGAAAAGCTTCCCACAGTCGTTTTGGCGTGCAGTTATTTTCGTAAATTATTTTTTTGTAATAATTTTCTTTGGTTGACTTGATTAAATTTTTGCATAAGTTCCTATACTTTTTGTAATGAGCTTGAACTAAAATATTTTCTGGGCACCTTTTCGCCCTTTCGTGTAAACGATTCCTTCTATGAATAGATTTAACAAGCCCTGGAGAGATCCATGGCGCAAGTTTTACTTGATTATTTGATATGAGTTTGTCGCTGGTATGTTTAGATATATATGAATGTAATTTGGTGATAAATTCGTTCATTGCTAAGTCGATATCGATTTGATCTAATACATTTTGCCAGTTTTCCGTGAGCAAGTCCTCGAGTAAGTTATTATAATTAGTACGAGGTACAGATTTAATTTTTGCTGCTACAGGAGGCTTATTTTTGAGGCAGAGAGCTGTACTATAATGGTCTGAGATTGTAGTGTGAAAAACAAAAGAGTCGAAATGGTTAATTTTTTTAACAATGATGTGGTCTAGGCAGGATTTGCTCGTGCCCTGTTCTCGAGTAGGACTGTTGATTGTGTGAATGAAACCATTTTCTGTAAGAAGACATATATATTCATTGGATTGGCGGTGGTATTCAGGAATAGTATTAATATTGAGATCACCTATAATGATTTGACGTTCAAATTTTTTTGAGTTGTTGATGATTGATTGAAGAGAACATAAAAAAGAGTCAATATTTTGGAAAGAAGGTGATCTGTATATTGCGAAAATGCATAAGTTGTCATTCAATATAATTTTCAGACAGTTTGCTTGAGTTAATAAAATTTCATCTACTTGTGCTTGAATTCCGTCTCTGATGTAAACAACAATTCCACTAGATCTATTTAAATTTATATTAGTGTGGTGTTCAGAGTAATTGTGCAACGCTTTGGAGGTGTAATCTTTATTTAACCAACATTCTGATAAAATTATAACATCAAAAGCGTAATTAAATTGATCTAGAAATATTAAAAAATCATCGAGTTTTGAAATACTTCTGATATTTTGATGTATTATTTTTAGATTATAAGATGACCAGTTATGATTGTTTAGATGATTTAGATCATAAATTACCTTCGAGTTAAAATTTAAGTCGGAATCATAAACATCACTTTGTAATTGAAACATAATAATAATTATAATAATAATAAACATAAGCAAGGTAAGTACAGATTGTGAAGAGAGATTGATGAGAATAATATGTTATCATGAAATAAATACATACATCAACATAAGAAATACACAGAGATCTGATTAAAATAGTGCGTAGGCATTTGTTGTGACATTTTATCACCGATATATAAATAATTGATATAAGTATGCTGTTTTCTGTTGGCAAATTATATGTGATAACAACAGATAAGGCAGATAAATACATATAGAATACAATACATTGCTTACATAACATCCTGTTGAAGATTATGAAATTACTTTTAAATGAATAAAAAAATGAATATACTAATTACCGACTTATCCATTTTAAAGGATATTAACATAATAATGTAACTCAGGGCACTGTGAATACTTATGCTGTAAATAGGTTGATGCGAGAAATAAGTTTGAAAAGAATAGGCAGCTACAATAATCTGTGATGTATACAAATATATGCCTACTAACAGGATATAGATACAATCATTAGGTTTTTTCCCAGAATTTATAAACATTTCCTCTAAGTATGAGAATACATAAAAACTCACTGAATACGTTTAAAATATATAGGCTTAAATATAATACTTTTTATATATGTTGCTGTTGGTGGTGTGACTCATAAAACAAAAACAAATAATATGCGATGTAATTAAAAAAAATAATAATAATAAGAATAATAGTGATGCATTAATTTGAGCACGTGAAAACTTGTCAAAAATGAAGGTATGTCCCTTGAAAAAACAAACGAAGGAAAATATGTTTACATAATTATCCATCTTAAAGTATATATTAGTAATAAAGTAAATAATAGCAAGAAAAGTGGTAATAGATTTTTTGGTGGTAATAGATTGGTACGATAAATCAATGAGCATCAAAGACGCAACTAAATTGACAAATACATTCAATAACATTCGAAATACACAGAAATGTGACTAAAATAGTGCGTAGGTATTTGCAATTAATTATTTTTTCTGATGTACGAACAGTTGTATTTAGAATGTTGTTACCGAATGTCAAATTATATGTGATAACAACAGCTAAGTGTCGTAAAATATAGAATACATTACATTGCTGATATAATTTCCTGTTGAAAATTATGAAATTACTATTAAATGAACAAGTAATGAATGCAATATTTACCGACTTATCAAACTTAAATAATATTAACACAATAATATAACTCAGAGCAGGGTGAGTACATAATACGTAAATAGGTTGGTACGATGGATGTGTTTGAACAGAAAAAGAAACTGCGATAACCTGCGAACTATTCCAAAAACTGACCATGAAAGGAATATAGATACATTCATTAATTTTTTTCCCAGAATTATATAGATTTACTATAAGCATGGGGTTACATGAAATCTCACTGATTGTGATAAAAATAAATGAGTATATAAGTATGGTAAGTATTCGATAACAATGTATTAGATATGGGAACAAAAATAAAAAATAAGAATGAATGAGTGTATAAATAATCGATAACAATGTATTAATGATTTGAGAACATGAACTGATACCTTCATTAACAGCCATAATGACAAAGTGAAATAGAAGTCAGATAGATTGACGTTTTAATCGTTGTAGGTCATTGGCATTGTTTATTGTTATGATTTTTGAGCTGTCAATTTCCTTTAGTAAGATACGACCAGATGATGACCACGCATATTTAAAATTGTTTTCTCTGGCGAATCGTTTAGTTTGTCCTAAGAGGAATTTAGCTTTTTGTGTTAGATGATCCGATACATATATTCTTTTGGCATCTTGCGATAATCCTAGATCGTATGTATTTAATTTATTTGTGCTTGGAGTTGTGGCCTTTATGTATGTTTTTAATTTGTATAAGAAACTATCCCGATCTGGAGTGTTATTAAAAGTCGCAATGATTGATCTGTGCTTTTTTTCATCAATTTTATGTCCCATTCTATAGATTTTTTTTATAGCCGAGTTCATATTTCCTGAAGAGCCCTCAAAGTTGATGATTTTTGCTATTTTATTGAGAACTTCTAAATGGTTAGTAGAGATGGATTCCGGGATGCCTCTAATTTCAACATTACATATTTGATGCATATATTCCAGTCTGTCGATTTTGACGTCTTGTTGTGAGATTGTATTAGTTAAAATGTTGTTCTGGTTTTTTAATTCAAGTATATTGGCATTATCTTTAACCTGAGATTTTTCGATAGAAATCACACGATTTTTTAGATCTTCATGTTGATCGGCTATGAATTGGAATGACTTTAGTAAATCGTTGTTTTGGATTAATATTGCTTCATATTTTTGATCATAAATGCTTAGTTTCTTGTCCACAAAGGAAATCATCGTAGTTTTAAAATTTTCAAGTTCCTTCAAAAATATTTCTAAGGTTAACAGCTGATTAGAGCCATCTGTGAATGACGGTACTGGAATTACGCTGGTTTCTGACTGTGCGGTTGTAGACTTCGCTGAATGGGCAATTAGTTTTTGATTTTTGGAAACAGGTGTCAGGTCTTGATTGATTTCATTCATGTTATTCGCGATAATTTTCTGTTTTGTTGACTTTGGAGTTTTAACACACTTTTTGCATTTCCACTGTTGTAATTGAGATTGACTTTTTGCCCCTCGGCGAGAAGTTTCCGCAATATCAGCACACAAAATGTGATATCCATCTTCACATACAGAACATGATATAAAGTCAGCCGGAACTTCAATATTTTTTTCACACGCAGTACATTGAGTATGCATTTTAATTTCGTAGAGCGTGAATGCAAACTAAAAAGAGCACTTTAGAATACTTGCTTCCTTTAAAGATGCAACACAATTTTAGAGATGCAACACAATTTTAAGATCCTCACTCTATAATGTTCAAGAACTATGGCACCGATTGTTTAGTTTGTGACGTAAACTTTGGAGAAACAAAAAAACCTCTTTTGGTGCAAAAAAACACACTTTTTGTGAAAATAAATACACTGGGAGAGTGCGCAATCTTCGATTTAGATGAATTGACCACTTTTTAGTTATTGTATACTGATTAATTTGTTAATTCTTTGATAATTTGAAAGAGATACAGAAAAACGTCAATACTAAACTTTGTAACTTCAACATTTATTGTTTAAATTAATTATTATTTATTAATTATTATTATTAAATTAATTATTATTATTTATTTAAATTGTACTATTTAATGGGCGTAGCAACTAGCAACATATGGTACTGATTGAGACATTTGCAGCTTTGTAGATTTGTAGCGAAAGCCACAACCTTTTTCGATTCTGACACAATCGAATCTTCGCTTGTTCGTTCATTACGCACACATGTACGTTTTTGTGTGGAATACATTCATCATTTTGCATACTTAGTTCCTGCTTTTGACACGTTATAGCAGGGCGGTCGGTAGAATGCGCGAGGCGCTGGCATTCGACTTCGCGCGTATTTTTGAACTGAATTTCTTGCAAAAATTTAGATTTTTAATGTTATTTACATATTTATAGATTTTTAATGTTATTTACATATTTAGAGTACGGTACGCTAGACAGTGCTTATGTGCCCATATAGAATGTACACCTCTTAAACGTACTGTCTTGATGGTAAGACACGCGTCAACGACTGTAGGCAGTGGGGCAAGTGCAATGAGTGTTGTGGTGAGGGGACCTAGTGATTGCATGCTTTCATACTGCAGCTGTCTCGCGTGCTCCAAAGCGTTTGTTGCTAATTGCGGCCTTTGTTTGATATAAGTTGCGGTGAAAATGTCCTAAAGTTTCAAACAAAGAATTTAGCCAAACGTTTTCTTCATTTCAGAATGCTGTAAGGCGGATGGATGTAATTGATTAGAAGGACATTACAAAGTATAAATTGAAACTGATTATTAAGATTTGGTTGCTAAAAAAGGTCAAATCATGAAGTCATTTCAAATGACTTGGACAAATCGAATTTGAACAAAAGTTTGGTATTTTACAGTGGTGTGAGATCAAAAAGGAGATCTCTGATAACGCCACCACAAGTAAGTTGGAATTGCAGAGCATTATGGTCCTTACGTTCTTGGAGGGTCCCGCTTGTGCTACCTACCTAGTTTTTCCAGAATTCACTATTTTCCACAAATAATAACTATTGAAAGGAGGATAAAGTTGCAGAAAATCACAGTCGTCAATGAGGTTTGAAATTTTATGGATGTACCTACATGAATACATACATTGACTCTATCTGAATCTTCGTCGTCACCTGTCGTAAACACCATGTTCCCAGATCTTGCACCGAAAATTTGGGGAAAATTAATGATAATTCATGACAATCTAAGAAAATACTCCAAACAAAATTTTTAAACAAAGCTTTTTTTGCATTTCTAATTTCCAAATAACAAATTGTAATAAAAATTGTCCAATGTAATCGTAACTTTACTTTTGCAAGTGATGCACTTCTTCGGATAACAAAATGAACACTCTCACTTTTAAAATCTTCTAGATCAGTTGACCGAGCACGAAGAAATAATAATCATAAAGATTTATTTATACAAATGTTTTGTAAACCACACTAAAATTAGAATTTTATTATACCTTTTTTTTATTAGGACACTAAAGAAAAAAAAGTTTTTTTGCAAATTTTTTCATGGAAATCACGAAAAGTAAATCGTAAAAATATTATACTGAAGCTAGTTGCTTTACTACGAATAAAAAATGCCAGTTGTTGTATCCAAGGTTTTTTTTAAATGAAAAGTAATTTTTAAACGTTTCCATGTGTTTGCAAATATGCCCAATGCAAGCGTACAAAAAACTCGGAGAAAAACATTTTTAAGGGTAAAGCAATGCTTCAACAGAGTTTCAAAACATGTCTGAAAAATAATATTACAGCCTCCGCAGCAAAATGATAAAGCACTCATATCTATTTCAACTTCCTGCCTTCTGACGGTAATACCAACATTATTTTATACAGTGACTCTTTTCATAACAAAGCCCCGGCGTATCACCTTTATCTTTTACGTATCACAAAGTTTACCGTTGATAAAAATATTAACTGGTAAGATAAGATTTCAAGTTTAGATATTTCTTTTACTCTTGGTTTGACTTATACAGTTTTGGGGTTGCTTTTTAGTTTTAACATTCTGCCCGATATACGCACGATGCACGATCGGAAAAATAAACAATATAGGAAAAATTAAAAAGAATAACATAATAAGAAGGTACCCAGTTTTTTAGCTCCATCCTTACTTCAAGTAAGCATTACAGGTGTCACATCACTATTGTTCAGTGTGTCACAATACTAGCGACGATTATTTTATTTAATTAAATGAAGACAATATAAGCGAAACTCAATCTAAAATCTGAAAACAGAAAAATCAGAAAAAGATATTGACACCTCTGGGACTCGAACCCAGGACCGCTTTCCGGGTAAGCGCGCTACGCCAAGGTGTCGATATCCAATTCGGTCATTTTTAACTACATATATCATACTTCGACCATGAACCACCCGCATTATTTTCATTGTCTTAACGCATATTTTTATTGGCTGCTATCTTTATGTATGTTTGCAAGATTCAAACTCAAAATAAATGCTATCTAGATGGTGTTTGGATAAATATTTACCCATTTTATTTTAATATGCGACATGTACTTACTTTTCCTGCAAGTCTAGGATGAATATTTTATTTTTATTTTAACTTTATGGGTAAAACCTCAAATTGTAATATTTAATTCAATGAAGATAATACAAGCGAAACTCAATCAATAAATCTGAAAACAGAAAAATCAGATACCTTGGCGCAGTGGTAGCGCGTTTGCCCGGAAAGCGAGAGGTCCCGGGTTCGAGTCCCAGAGGTGCCAATATTTTTTTGGTGATTTTTCTGTTTTCAGATTTTCGATCATATTTCGCTTATATTGTCTTCATTTAATTAAATGTTACAATTTGATGTTTTACTCATAGAGTTAATATAAAAAAAAAAAAAAATTAAAAAAAAAGATAATATTATTATCTTCGGTCGATTTCTAAAACATGTGTTTTTATTTAGCCCTTGAGCAGTGCGTATTTAATCAGTTCCACGACAACTCAGAATCATGCAACTTCAACACCCTTTGAATAGTCATTAAAAGTTAAGATTTTTTTTTTAAATATCCCAGACAGAAAATCCACTTAAAATGCACGTCGTATAGGACACACTTATTTTCCTAGAAATATTTCGACGACACAGAAAAATGACATATTTAACTCGTTTTTGGATTTCAAATTTCTACTATTGATTGGTGCGCTTACAATTTAGATTTGGTGTCCTTCTGGTGTGTGAATCCAGAAACTTATCCAAAACGTCAATAAACACACAGTGCATACGAATAAAACTTGTTTCCATATAATCTAGTAAGCACAACATTTCAATTAATTTTCGATTAAGTCACTATTGAAAAAATGGATTAATCTTTCATTGTTCACGGGAATTGCGAATAAAATTGCGATTGTTCCCATTTCTGCCGGGAAGCCGAGGAAATGAATACATTGAATTTTATTGTTTTATTTGGCATTGATGAAGGATTAACCGCTCAATTAATTTATCAGGAGTTAATCCGATTGGACCGAAACGGGTATTCAATATTTTGTTAATTGCTTGATTAACTATCCTAATCTACCAGTAGAACTAATCCGCTTATAATACTAACAGTCAAATGAACTAATTACTTATAGTTTTTGCCGGCAGATATCATCTACTAGAATTTCCTACTAGAGACACTGCTGAAAATCAGCTACATTTCAGGAGAAATCCTGAATGTATAGCTGAGCATTGAGCTTTTTGTTAATAGAAACAATTATAACTAAACAAATTTTATGATGAATAAATGTTTTTATTATTATTAAATTTTTTAGTTGCGATACGCTGAAGGTACATAATTTATTTAGTCAATGTTATTTAAATTTTCGAATATTATTTGGGAGGCAGGTATGGGCACAGCCGTCCCGGCAATCATTTATTGGATAACCAGCACCCCTGCCATAGGTCACCCTAGGTTGTGCGTGTGGTGACTTAGCAGGGGTGCCCGGGATCATGAGGTGTTGTTTGTCTAGATCTTAGAGACGGATGCATTTGTTCACCTACTGGGTGGCGGGTCAGATCGGAACCTCTCCAGATAGACTCTCTCGATACGTTGCCTTTGACCGCAGTGAGAGGGATGTATCCAAGAGTAAGGATGGGCGTACGCTGAGACATCGGTCGCGCAGCATGTTCAGCGCAAGATAGTTTTGGTTTTTGTGTTGTATGGAAGTGTATGGAGCGACATACGCTGAGACGTGCACGTTTCTCATACATTCCACAACTGCGCTGAACATGCTGCGCGACCGATGTCTCAGCGTACGCCCATCCTTACGGACGTATAAACCCATCCTTCCCGCTGCGGTGCAAGGAGACTCACCACCAACATCACCAGTCTCTTTCCGATCCGGCAGCGATTGTCAACTTTCCGCCCCGGTTTGAAGAAGTCGTAGATCAAGGGCTGCCCGGCACCCCTGCTAAGTCAATAAACGTAGCGAGCCACTAGGTGCGATCTATGGCAGAGGAAATGTCGAAGATAAAAAAAAAATATAATATTTTATGATTTTATTGTTGTAATCGTTCGTTCTCAATTTGACAAGGACTCTTGGTTCAAAATCATATTTATAATAACATTAACCGGTGGCTATAGATAAGCTGGCGGTAGATTATATTTAATTTGAAATTGTTCACAGATGTAACATTTGTTCGTCTGATTTTTAGCATAAATACTTCCCTAAGCTATAAATTTGACCTTTCCCTTGTAATCTCAGACCTTCAGAATACTTCAACGTTAATCCGGTATAATACTAGCTGACATAATTTTATAACACGTCGAGTGGGCGGACATTGTATGGATTTTGATTAATCATTACGCTAAAGTTAAAGGTAGATCCCTACCAGCACAAGTACACCCGCAACGGGAATTCGTATAATAAGACTTTAAAAACTAACTTCGATAAAATCCGAGCCGAGCTATTAAAGGTCAGAATGTGAGGCTTAGTTATAAATAAAGCATTTATGAAATAGAAAGGAGCCTTACAAGATCTATAGGTAATTAATGCTTAATAATTACATAACCTTTTATTTAATAAGATCAATAGATCAATGATTCCCAACCTGGGAAATACAGCCTACAGTTGGAGATTCTACCACTCAAGTTAATTTGTTCAATTTTGGGAACAACTCGTTAGGTCTCATAGAAATCTTTGAATTATCTCCCTTACTTTCGTATCAAAAAATAAGATCTAAGCGTTATTGGAAAGAGAAAACACTATGCTTTGCATTTAAATTTGAAAGTTAATCACATCTTAATAAAAAAAAACATATTAATAACTTCGTAGTACCTCCCTAATCAACATGGCTTTATGCCAAGCAGATCTACCCTAACAAATCTCACCTTGAACGAAAAATTTACAGCATGCTCATTTGAAAATAAAACTCAAGTCGATTCAATATATATCGACTTTGTAAAAGCGTTTGACAAAGTTAACCACAAAATTCTTCTCAATAAACCTAGTAAGATCGGAATAGAGGGTAAACCATTGGAAGAGGTAAAGAGTTACTTAACTAATAGAATTCTCCAAGTAAAAAATAATTCTAACCTGTCACACAAATTCATGGCTACTAGCGGTGTACATCAAGGGTCACATTTAGGCCTAATACAGTTCCTATATACTCGTACATATATTATTACATTTGTTTAATACAAGATGTATGTGTTTTTGTTTTTTTTTTGTTATCAGTAATTTAAGTTTGAACAAACGCAAGGTGTGATATTTTAATTTCTTTGAATGTTTGCGTTATTAAAACGTGTTTCATTTTTAACCTTTCAAAACTTACTACTTAGCTACCTTCAGAAATATTTCATTTATTTGGATTTTATTGCAAAATGGAAATATTTTGATTTCTTGTCAAAATATACCCGAGGCCTGAGTTAATTCAGCCTGAGTCATCACAAATACATATGCGTACGTGGAATTTCAAACAGAGCTACGGTTTTAAATCAGTTTTGAATTCAAGAATTCGTCACAAGATGTCGCCACTTCCGCCGGCAGGACGCACATGGACTTGCCCCTCCTAGGTATAAGTTTTATGAATTTATGAATCTGGAGTATCTCTCCGGGTGTGAAAAGATTGACGGTAATACTTATTTGCATCAAGTGGCTGTATATTACATATGATGTCATTGCTCGTCCCTGGGACTATCCATCACTGGTTGACAGTGGATACGAGGAACGGGCTAATTTTGGAACCAGTTCCTATTGGATTTAAAAAATCGTCACCAACCCTAGCTGGGCGAATCCGAAACAAAAGCCGCCCGCAGGGCCTAGCAGTAAAAATCTGCGGAGTGGGATTTTAACTGCTAGTATTAACTATTCGTTGACGAAAATTTTGTACTGCCCAATTTTTTTGCCAACTTACAATTATGTTCTTGCCAGAAATTGAAAGCATAAGAACTTTATTTCTTCTGAATTCCTTCCTTCTACTGAATTATCCAAAAGTTTAATGGTGTAAAGCTCAGCGGTTGAGTAATAAAGAAACCCATATATAACACCGAAGTAATCAAAAATTCTTGCTCTACTTTCCAGAACGTAAAATACCTTCAGTGTCACCCTTGTTGGTTGCACGATTACGACGACTGTAGAAATATTTTGTAACGAGAAATAAATAGCCAGGGGTTCCCTGTTCTTCTCCTTTCTATTTTCTTTCTCATCTATTTCCTTAAACTCATAAAATTTTCCTAAGCGGGGCACCAATACACTTTGGGTATAAAATAATAATAATAAGAAAGTCAAAAGAACTTATACACAATATTAAAAATTAAATTCATATCACTCATGATTAGAAATGACACTTGAAAATCGAAAAACCAAAACATATTATTTCATGCTATACAAAAAACAGATCAATTGTGAAACAAATCGTTAAATATGTCGTCGACAAGAAGAAATTCTGTCGTTCAACAAATTCATTCATTTAGTGGAACGTTTGCGCGGCCATTTTCGGCCGGTTTCATACAAATCTTAAATTTATATTTGAGATCAAAATTCCCAAACAACAAAAAAAATATTTTTGTGGTCAAAAGGTTTATCAAATATCTAGTACGGATGGGAGCTGCTTTATTTATTTTTGCTTTAAATTATAAGATACAGACCATTAAAAATGTTTGTGTTTTATGATTATAGAGGCAACTTAGGCAATTTTTGCGAGTCAATGAAAAACAATAAAAAAATAATTTTACTCTATTTATCACAGAAATATAATTGAATATAAAATAAAAATTAAGAAAAAAAAAATTTTTGTAGGTGTAAATTTAAAATTCAAATTTCTTATTTACGGCGGAACAAAAAATTGTCGTTTATACATTAAAATTACTACCCAAAAAAAATGTTTTTTTACAACGTTTTATTTTTAATTGCATTTACAAAATAAACACAGTAAAATTATTTATTTAATGTTTTTATTTACTCACAAATAGCCCAGGTTGCCTCCAAAATCAAGAAAAACTAAAATCTTTAATGGCCAATATCTTATAATTTAAAGCAAAAATACATAAAGTAGCTCACATCCGTACTAGATATTTCATATACCTTTTGATAACAAACATATTTCAGTTTGGTTGGATATTTTGATCTCCGACCCAAATTTAAGATTTGTATGAAACTGGCCAAAATGGGCCGCGCGTACGTTGCTCAGGATTGCAATTTGGAAGGAGGGCATAAGAACCGCTGCCCGGGATACATTTTTTGGCTAACCAACCACTGCCAAATTGGCTGCTACTGATCATCACATTTGGTTCGCTCACGGGGTGTTTGTCTAGGTCTTGGCAGTACGTGCGTTTGTGCGTGGTGGACCGGATCGGGAGAGACTGGTTGAGGGAGGCCCTTTGACTTTTACAGCCAGACTCTCTAAATCCATCGCCTTACATCGCAGTTGAAGTGGTGGATTATCACGTCCGTCACCCCTAGACACACTAACCTCTAGATTCCTATCTACCCCTCATACATTTTCCTTCCCAAAACTTCCTCTCCTCCCTTTACCTAAAATACACCTTCACACAGTATCCTCAAAGATGACATAGGTCCTGAGGGAAATTGTTTTCCTCAGGGCCTTCTGTGTGAAGCTTTTTTTAAATGTGAATACCTCACAAGAGTCTCAGCTGCTTCCGTCTGGAGCCAATGAGACTATAGCTGCCCCAATTGGGGTATGTTGTGAGGCTGAAGGTAGTAGGGAGGGGAATGATACGGGGAAGATGAAGGTGGGGAAGTACCTGGCTATTCGGATCTGGTCACTAAACACAGCTAAAGCTATTTCAAGCAACGTTTCAATTCTGAATGGTGGTCTTACACCATGGCTATACTGAGAGTATCTTCCCTAAGAGCCCTACCTTTAGACCACGCCGGTCGTCTAATGCTAATGTAAAAAAAAAGATAACATAATTGTTGGAGGTTTGCTAGAACAGAGGTGTTTGGATGTATAAGTGTAACATTTGCATGGAGAGATTTTTTCCTGAATCTGGTTTTCTTCCTACCACTGGGAGATTGGGAGGCAACAAAAGGCTCTTTCCACCTTGCGACGGATGTTCACTGAAGGATGCTGCGCTTAATCGTGTGAGCGTTTGAACAATCAGAATGGCCTCAAAGGAGAACTATATTTTTCTAATACTGTCTCTTCCTCTCGTTTGTTTGGATTTAAATAACACAGTTAATTAACCACACACACAAGATGAATTCCAAATACTTTTACCTGTACCCAAATTTCACTCTTAGGATATTCGTTTCATATTATTTATGCTCTTTGGTAAGGCCCGTGCTAATTATTTTTTCGTAGAACTCATGTAACTATACACCCTTAGGTAGAACTTGTGAAATCAATCTCATTGATTGGTATCAAAAAATAAATCATCAGAAATTTTCCATCAAAAATAGACGATCCTCTTAGAGGATCCACAAAGCATCTTCTAAGATGACATAGGACCTGAGGGAAATGTCCTCAGAAAAAAAGGAAAAATCCTCAGAGCCTATGCTATATTACATCTTCGAAATTATTATTTTGCACTGACATAAATAAAAAAGTAAATTGAATTAGGTGTGCTGCATAAAGAAAAGCATTTGTCGCTCTCCATAGTGAGAAAAAAACGGCCATATTTTTAAACGCCTGGGTTCTCAAAAATACACCACTATATAATTAACACTATCGACATGTTTCAAAAACTATGTTTCTCTTCGTCAGGAAAATAAGTTAAAATAAAAATAACAAAAGTCAAATAAGTATAGATAAATAAGAACATAGACAAAATTAGAAAAGAGAGGTGATTAATTACTTAAAAATACTTAAATTGATTACTTTATTACTTTTTTATATAGGGAAGACTTCTAGAATTTTTAATATTATAGTTGAGGACCATCTAAGATGTTTAAATTATAATAATTACTAGTTTTTTCCCGCGGCTTCGCTCGCATGGTATTACGGGAAATTACTGTAGCGCTTGCACTTATCAATTATCTCCTTCCCCACCCCACCGCCATCCCCTCTCGCATTCCATATATTCATTCCCATGCATTCAATTTTCAAACATCTCGCCTACCACCTAAATTTCATAATGCTATAGCTCAAAGAAAAAAAGAATTACTTATCCAATTTTGTTCATTCGTTCGGAATTTATGCGCTTACAAACATTTCGGATGTTTATTTTTATTTAAATGTTTGGAAGTTCGTTAATATAATAAAAAAATGCTCTATTTATCATTCAGTCTTTATAATCGTTACGAATTATATTTTTAATATAGGAACTCTCATCTGACATTTATTCCAAGCTTGTCCAAAAAAAAAACGAATTCTAATATTTGAATTTTCTGCCGTAGTAGCTGACTGAGTACCTACCAGCATAGAGCCCAAAAATATATCAACATTGTTTCCATGGAAAAGATTTTTTTCTGACGTTAGCAAAAACTCGCTTTTGTTAGCGACAGAAAACGTATAACAAATATAATATATTAATATTTATAATTTCATAACGCCAGAGCTTACCATCATATACAAACTGTAGTCTGCGCATATAATTTAGCTTTATATTGGTGAAAGAATTATTAAAGTCTTTATATTGTGTTATGCGTGAAAAGGTCATAAACAAACTCGAGCAGTTTCGCATTTATAATATTAGTATGGATTTATTTATATTTATTTATTTATAATATTTATAATTTATAATATTTATAATAATATTATAAAGTAAAAGTATGGATTCAGAATTTGCCAACCACATTTTATAAACAAGTCATTCTTCTGATATTAATATAGGTTTAAAAATTTTACACACTAACACAACGGGTAATACAATTAGATAATTTAGAAATGATGTAGTGTTTATAGTAAATTTTATATCATAAATAACCTAACGTTTTTTTAAAAATAACCATCTTTTAAATTTTTTTTCGTATTAAAATTTATATTTATAATAATTTATTTTGTTATTTAGACATCCTGTTTTGTTTCAAAAGATTTTTTATTATGTAAATGTAATTTTTACACATCCTAAAATAATTTTTATATTTTATTTTATGTAATTGTTTTTTTATGATATTTTAAGTAATTAATCACCTCTCCCTTCTAATAATTTGTCTATGTTTTTATTTGCCTAACTTGTTTGTCTTTTTTTATTTTTATATTAACTTATTTTACCGACGAAGAAAACATAGTTTTTGAAACATGTCGAAAATGTTAATTATATAATGATGTACACAAAGTGATTTGTTTTCATCAAATGAATAATGACACCACAAAGTGGATTTGCAAAGTTTGAAGTAGAAATTGTTGTTCACTATTAGCCCGCTAAAATGGCCGAAAGTTCTGAAAAAAAAATAATTTCGGGATGTGGAAAAAAAATTAAACAATGTTTTCATTTTTTATATTTTGTACCAAACTTAATTTTTATTCCATAACTGCAGTAAATAAATCGCTAAAAAAATATTTTTGTGTTAAAAATATAAGAGGGGAAAATCACACTTTTTCTTGATAAAATCTGAATTCTTGTATACTTACTTGTGTGCATAAACTTGATTTTTTTTCATTTTTGTCAGCTATACGCATTTCAAACTTTGAAAGGTTAAATTATTGAAAAAAATTAATACATTTTCAAAAAAATGTTTTAGGTTTTTTTTCTGATTTTCAATGCATTTCAGCGGGCTAAAAATAACCATTTTTTAAAATAAATTTAAATGCAGTTCTCATTTTCTTTGTTAGACGCAACTTTTGAGACCCAGGGTGTTTCTGAATTCAAAATTTGAAATAATTGACACATCCTAATATCTATACTCTATACTAATATTATAAATGCGAAACTGCTCGAAATTGTTTATGACGCTTTCACGCATTAACCAATAAAAAGACTTTAAAAATTCATTCTCCAAGAGAAAGCTAAATTATATGCGAAGACTATATTTTGTATATAATGGCAAGCTCTGGCGTTATGAAATTATAAATATTAATATATTATATTTGTTATACGTTTTCTGTCGCTAACTAAAGCGAATTTTTGCTAACGTCAGAAAAAAATCGTTTCCATGGAAACGATGTTGATATATTTGTGAGCTCTAAGCTGGTAGGTACTCAGCCCCTGGTCAGCTCCTGCTTCAGGAAATTCAAATATTAGAATATGTTTTATTTTTTTGGACAAGCTTCTGTTTTGGAATAAATGTCAGATAAGAGTTCCAACATTAAAAATATAATTCGTAACGATTATAAAGACTGAATAATAAATAGTGTAATTTTTTATTATATTAACAAACTTCCAAATATTTAATTAAAAATAAACATCCGAAATGTTTGTAAGCGCATTAATTCCGAACGAATGAACAAAATTGGATAATTCTTTTTTTCTTCGAGCTATAGCTTTATGAAATTTAGGTGGCAGGCGAGATGTTTGAAAACTGAATGTAAGGGAAAGAATGTATGGAATGTGGAAGGGGGTGGGGGTGGGGAGGAGGGGGGATAATTGATAAGTTCAACCGCTACAGTAATTTCCCGTTATGCCATGCGAGCGAAGCCGCGGGGAAAAGCTAGTAGAATAATAATGCCTGGCGAGCTTAAAAAATGCAACTTGCTAAAACATTCCAATATTTGCAAATTATTAGCGCACTGCTTACTTAATCGAATTGGATAACGGAAGAATTTCTATAATAATAATTATTATTGTCAGTTTGATGATATGTTTGACATGAAGCTTTTCGCCAGTACCATATCGCGCCCTAGTTGGACGAAGAGCTAATGATTGCATATTGAAATTGACTAATGAATGATATTATTCAATAACAAACTCACTGTATACGATGGGACATGCTGTTGCCGGAACTGGAATAAGCTATTGCGGATTTACTCTCAAAAGGGGAAATAAATTGAATTAATATATGGATGAAGCTGAAATCAGCTTTGATGATGGCTTATCTAGTTAGTACGTTTCGCACGCGCTCATTAAAAAATATGCCTCGTTGACATTATAACAAATAAACTGTTTTTTAGTTTACCGTTGTTCATAGATTATCTTTATAAACTTTTTCCAAGTTTTTAGGTGTTATAAAAAAAATCCATTAAAATCTTGTGAAATTTTTAACAGAAATCGTTTAAAATTGTTTTTATTACAGGACATTTATGATACAGTGATTCAGACCTTGATAGAACTAGAAAAAAATGTTTAAAGCGTTTTAACTTTTCCCTTTATTATTATTTTAACTTAGAAAATTATTATAAATCTCTATGAATCATGAATCTCTTATAATTATATATATAATATAATTATGAATCTCTGTAATTGAATCTATATTAAAAACGGCGCACAAAAGTTGTCAGCGCCCACACTGTGAGCGCCTGGCGTTCAACTGCGAATGCTATCTACCCACATCGTGAGCGCCTGGCGTTCAACTGTGAAAGCTATCTACTCACATTGTGAGCGCCTGGCGTTCAACTGCAAAAGCTATCTACCCACACTGTGAGCGCCTGGCGTTCAACTGCAAAAGCTATCTACTCACATTGTGAGCGCCTGGCGTTCAACTGTGAAAGCTATCTACCCACATTGTGAGCGCCTGGCGTTCAACTGCAAAAGCTATCTACCCACACTGTGAGCGCCTGGCGTTCAACTGCAAAAGCTATCTACTCACATTGTGAGCGCCTGGCGTTCAACTGCAAAAGCTATCTACCCACACTGTGAGCGCCTGGCGTTCAACTGCAAAAGCTATCTACTCACATTGTGAGCGCCTGGCGTTCAACTGTGAAAGCTATCTACCCACTTTGTGGGTGCCTAGTGCTCCAGTGGATAACGGGTCCCCGTATTTTTCTTTATTTTAAGTTTTCTTTCCCCTTAGCAATGTTATCTAGCACAGCTGTGACATGATTGTATCCACACCGTGAACAAAACATAAAGCACATAAAACAAATCAGAAAAGAGGACTCGATCTGAAACAGTGCGTAAACAAACTTGTTTAAAAAGTGTGGGATGACTTTAGGAATGTTTATTCAGGCATTCTAAGGAAAAAGCTTACATTGTCTGCAATCCATCGATTTCCAAAGTGGTGCGAGAATGTGAACAAAGTTCCCTCAAGGCTTTTCCTGAGCCACATTGTGTTGCGTGATTATGTGCAAAGTTATCTCCCCACATTCTAAGTCGCACGAGGAATCTCCCATTTTTAATGCTCCGAGACTTAATTAAATCTCGGAGCTTCCCCGATGGGTTTTAATGGCTCACCGGGCGCCTCCGACGAGACATTACCATGATAATCTGATGTAAAGTGAATCCCCCCCATGAATATTTCAGCATCAAAGTTTGCATTCAGGGAGAATCGATTTTATTGTTGACGTAACAGATTCGATGGTTTTTCGATGTGCTGGTAGGTTTTTATTTGGTCCTTATTTTAAATTTTCATGCTTCCATTATAATGAAAGAACCTATTTCTTGACTTAATTTCGCCAATAAGGAACAGAAACAATGATAAATGGTATTCAAACTCATTCCAGGATTTGCATTCTTTGTTGTGAATTTGGAGTAGTTGAAAAGTGCAATGCTATCCTATGTATTCCACAGAATTATCGCATTAGTTAGATAACACCTATGTAACGTATTTAATATGCCTAACAAGTATACTCTTGGGAGATCCCATCTACTTTTTTTACTGCGAAAGCGAGGACTTTAACATATCAGAAAGCACAATGTATAAATCTTAAGACGAAACAATACCCTAAATTATAGTCAGAATCTTAACGACGTAAGTAAAGTAGGAACGTACACAAAACGCGACGCGCGACCCCGGTGATTAGATGGACCTACTTTCGAATTTGTCCTAGCAAACATTCTAAAATAATTTGGGAATCTTAACGACGCAAATGAAAAAAGCGCGAACACAAATATAAGCGCGCGGCCGGGCGTATTGAACGGGCCTACGGTTGAATTTACGCTGACAGGCCTGGAAACTTGATATTTCCGTCGGGTTTATTTTAATTAATTCTGATGAACGTGTTTCTAATATTTCAGATATTTCTAAACGAACCCCTCCAAAAGTTATTAATTCATCGTCTAGAAAAATAAAATCTGATGCTAACCGCTAAATTTATAGTTGAGAAACGGGTTATAAAATTTTCAAACCGTTTTATGTAAACTATAATAAAGGTAAGGTATTGTTTTGATTAATAATAAATATTAATAACTTTTGTCCCCAGAAAATTTGAAAAAAAGTTATTGTAGTTACGAATTCGTAGGAATTAAATAAAATGTGAGCTTTTGAGCCAATCAGCAGAGAGCGACTCAACTGCTTAACCTTCTTCGGTTCCTCTAATACTAAGTACACTTACGAACTTCTGGTCGTGTTTTAAATCAATTATTTTTAGTGCATATATATTAAATAAAAATGTTTCCAGTCTGTATTAGTGTCACAGTATAATACGTAAGCATTGAAACATGAAATATCAATCATATTATGAAATACGGCTATAGCCTTCTTGTCATTCGTTTGCAACTATAGGCCGAAACCATTTTATCTAGAAAATCAAAAGCACCCTTTGTTACATTATGGTCTATAATAATTTTTGGTCTAATTTAGGTTATTTCAAAGAAATACAAATACAGAATTGATAATAAAAATAAAATAAAAATCTTAAAACCGTTAAGAACCTACTTTATCGGTTGTCTGAATTCACGAGGTCAGTTCCAATTTCGAAAATGTTTAAAACAAATTTGAGTGCATTTAACGTGAATAATTTCACTCTGATATATTATTTCACTTCACGCACCGACAACCGAAATTAGTATAAAATTTAAATTTTTGTATTTTACAGTAACTGTTTTGATCAAATGCAAACTAGGTTATTGGTAACTAGCAGTCTGTATCTTGAGTTTTGTTAGATTTTTAAAAACGATTGATGCGAAAAGATCTACATAGGATTATTTTAACTAGTTTCACAATCTCTTTTGGTAATACGGGGGATATCGCTCGTGGGTACGCAAATTAGAAAACCGTTAAAGGTTAAAGATGTTTGTTTAAAGGCCGGTTCAAAACATCTTCAAGAATGAGGAGATTTTTTTTACATTAGCTCTACACAGAAACCCTCTTACAACCCTTTTAAAACACCCTCCCTTTTAAAAAACCCTCCACACAGCATCCCCAAAGATGACATAGGCCCTGAGGGAAATTATTTTCTTCATGGCCTCCTGTGTGGAGCTCATGTAAAAAAAAAAAAACACAGGGGCAGTTCTTCACATGGGGACAGTGGGGACAGTCCCCATCAGTTACACCCGAAACCTACTAAAGGAAATATCAGTCGATGTTGTCTTCACCAAAATGAATGAATTCTTCTAACATAACATTTGCAGAAATAAAACACAAAAAAAAATATTGCGGAAATTTGATGCAACTCGCGACCAGCTAAGCTGACCATCAGACAGCCGACCAGCGCACGAACCACCGGAGTCCGTTTTTCAGTGCGCAGAATCTACTGCGCCTTTGAGGGACAATCCGAGTTGTCCCTTTAAGCATTTTGGTTCATTCTTTGCGTTTCTTTTCCATTCGTAGGCAATCCGAGAACCATGCATGTGCACTCGTTTAAGCATTTCAAATACCGTGGGGATAATCCAATGAATCCCCTCACGACAAAACACCGAACCATTTATTGCGTAGTTTCGGTCGGGAATCGCTCGCGTTCAAATTAAGTTCGATTATATTCTTGCAAGATAAAGCGATATTTTTATTATACTATATTATTGTTATTAATTGGTAAACATCTATAGATATTTAACATAATTTTGTGTTTAGATATTCGAGTAACCTCATTTATTTGACCACCAAAAATTTGTTTGAAAAATTTTATATTATATTCTCCAGGTGGTGAGATTACGGTACAGTAGGCATACATAAAAAAATATCAATCCCCACCACCGAAAAAGTGCTCGAGCCGCCACTACACAGGGGTGTCGTATTTGGGGATGCTGTGTGGTGGGTCTTTTTAGGAAATGAAGGATAGGAAATACTAGAAAAGAAAAATATATAAAGGAAGGTGGGAATCTGGGGTTCAGTGTATCTAGGAGTGACGGACGTATGAATCCCTTCATCCCACTGCTGTGGAAAGCAACGTTAAGAGAGATTCCAGCTGGAGAGGTCAAAAGGACTCCCTCACCCATTCTCTCCCGATTCGGCCTGCCGTACACCAAATAAGCAAACGTATCAAACCATTTTAGATGATCCATGGCAATGGTTGTTTTTCCAATAAATGTTTCCCGGGACAGCGGTACCCATCCCGCCTCCCACATCTTTAACATTGGGTATTATGTAGAAGGAAACAAAATTCTGCACACCCACGTAGATACTTTATTATGTACCTACAAACAAACACCCTTTATTCGGCGAAGTGAGAGCACATTTGCATCTTTTGCATAATGTTATAAACACAGTATCTATCTATCCAAACCTACATATTGTGTGTTGTGTTTTGACGCAGTGTATCAAAGTGATAAATTTTGCTGACACTGCTTTTAACTTTGCATCACTTTGTAGGTGATCCACAAGCCTGACACAGCACACATTTTCATCTAGTTTGCTGACGTCAATGCAAAACCGATATCAAAGCTTCCTTCGGAATGGGCGTTTAACGGAGCGACCCTAATAATCTTTCCATTATTAATAAACTTAAATATTTATAAAAAAAATATATTGATAATGTGTATTCGTAAGATTGCAGTCTTTTACTCACTCGAGGGATGTGTGAGGTGAATTTTTACCATTAAATTATAAAGTAAAAAGTATTGTGGTCAGTTATTAGTTATTACAAGTTATTCCATGAATCTCGAATAAGTATGGAGACCGAGCGCTTGATTACGTTACAGCAGTGATTCTTAATAAATTTAATAAAAGTTCAATTTAATTCATTGGAGTAAAATGAGAAGCTCTGCGCCAAAATGAAAAAAAAAACTGTGTGTAATTATGAATAATCCACGCATCTTTTGATATCGACATGTACCTACTTTACTATTTATCCGTGAGTAGGTACTTATAATAATTACGTTAAATAAACCTATTCTAATAATTGACTTTAGTGCCTACTTTAGTGCCTAGATAATAACCTGCTATTAAGCTGATGTTAAATGTGTGAATGAAAGGTCAATGTATCTTAAAAACATTGGATGTAAGTAATAGAAATTCACATGTTTCATTCACAAATCGCATTCATCATTTATCTATAAATTCACATTTTATCATTTAACTTTAAGTTTAATTTGTAGAACTCTATTTTAATTAAAAGTTTTTTTTATATATTCAATAATGTTATTATTTAAATCAGTTTTTTTACAAGCAACTTCTGCTGTATAATAATTACTACGCATGCTAGCTGTTTCGCCCTCTGTGAAATTATAATTTTTTTTTATTTAGTAATTTTATTATTATTTTTTATTTAAACTTTTTATGAGTAAAACCTCAAACTGTAATATTTAATTAAATGAAGACATTATGAGCGAAACTCATTCGAAAATCTGGAAACAGTAAAATCAGAAAAAGATATTTACACCTCTGGGACTCGAACCCAGGACCTCCCTACTTTCCGGGTTGGGTGCTCTTATCCACTGACCTAAGGTGTCGATATCAAATTCGGTCACTTTTAACTGTACCATACTTCGACTAAGAACCACCTAAGGTCCTGGGTTCTTTCTGTTTCCAGATTTTCGATTGAGTTTCGCTCATAATGTCTTCATTTAATTAAATATTACAGTTTGAGGTTTTACTCATAAAAAGTTAAAATAAAAAATAATAATATTCATCCTAGACTTGCAGAAGAGTCAATAGATGTCGCACATTAAATAAAATGGATAAAAATTTATTCAGACACCATTTAGTTCGAGTTGAATCTTGCAATCATTCATAAAGATGGAAGCCAATAAAAATATGCGTTAAAAAAAATGAAGATAATATGGGTGGTTCTTAGTCGAAGTATGGTACAGTTAAAAGTGACCGAATTTGATATCGACACCTTAGCTCAGTGGATAAGAGCACCCAACCTGGAAAGTGGGGAGATCCTGGGTTCGAGTCCCAGAGGTGTAAATATCTTTTTCTGATTTTACTCTTTCCAGATTTTCGATCGAGTTTCGCTCATAATGTCTTCATTTAATTAAATAATAATTTTATAATTTATTTAACATTTTTATATGAAACATGCTAGGTATATACGTTAAATATAAATTATATTCGTGGTCCTCCTCACTAGGAGAACCTCCTAGTGAGGAGGTTCAGGCTCACCTCCTCCCCCTCGCTGAGAGGGACTGTTTTGGACAAGTTTGTGAAATTACACATCAGAAGTTGTTTATGAATAAAGCGTTTTTCATATACGCTGTAAATTAAAAACATAAATAGAAATGGCTCAATCTACAAACATTATGTGACGGTTTTGCAGGACCACGTATTATAAAAACATAATAACAATATGATTGTAATAATGGGGTATTTCCACAAACCAGGTATACCGCTAAAAACATGTGGAAGATTTAAAGATTATTTTTCTGAACATGATTATCGCATTAAAAATGTTTAATTTTAATATTTTCATTCATAATTATTGATTTTAAAATACGCGTAAACGGAACGAAACGAAAACGGCCCATGACTGCTTGTACGCAACATGACGTCACTAGAGTCGCCGTTCCGAGGTTTATCACCGTGTTACTATCAAACATCTAAACATTCTCGACTTGTTCGGGGTTATAGACGGTTTTATTTCATATTTAAGATGATTGTGTTGTTTCTACAGTTTTATATAATATTGTCCAGTTGTAATGACTGACAGTAGTATTTTTAACGGCGTAATCCGACAACTTGTCTAAAATAGACGCTACAATGAGTAACAGTAATTTTCTAAGCCCTAAATTTCGGGATTCTAAGACGATGTGGTAATGAGAACAGTTTATTTACACAAACCCTCATATTATATATGTTATATAATGGTTTCAATATTTTGACAAAATAGAGTTAATTCCGGCCCTTTTAAAATTAAATTGGAACAAAACAGCAAGTGTCAGTTCGTTACATAACTTCCCTGTCATAAAATGATGTTTAAAACTTTGGCCATTCTACAAGTAAATTTCCTTATTTTAAGTGAATACCGCACAAAAGTCCCAACTGCTCCCAAACATCTGGAGCCAGTGAGACTATGGCATCCCATTTGGGATATTTTGTGAGGTTGAAGGTAGTGGGGAGGAAATAAGATGCGATGGAAGAAGGTGGGGAAGTACCTGGCTATGCAGATCTGGTCACTAACCACAGCTAAAGCCTTTGAAGCAACGTTTCAATTCTGAAAGGTGGTCTTACACCAGGGCGATACTGAAAGTATCGTCCACTCTGGACTCTCATGTGCCGCAAATATAGTACATATTATTTTTAACGAATAAATTGTGAAATGCAAAAAAACTTATTCAAAGACCGGTCAGTGGCTGATTTGGCATCGCGTTTGGGTTCTCCATCACGACACAAGCAACATTATCCTGTTTCCTATATGGTGGTAGTAGGAGATTTTCACATAATGTCAGATCATTCGTAACTCAGGAATGTATGTCTTGATTTAAAATAAATAAAAAAATATATTTCTTAAACGTTTATTATAAAATTTATATTGTGTATTATATACATATTAACGCCGGGATTGCTAGTCGAGAGCCTTATCCCTCGACCACGGAGGCAGTCATTAGTGTGTAGATATCCATCTTACGACTGTATATAAAGGTGTTTCCACGTTTAAATTATGAATTTAAATAGTCAAAAACGAAAGGTTTTTTTTTTGTAGTTTAAAATTTAAATCTGAAAAAAAAAGGCACGGGGGCTCCGTCGAAGCCTCCTTCTTCTTCTTACTGTACTAAGGGCCAATATATTCTGCAGATAGTACACAACTGCTGACCCTGTACAAATCGCAAGTCCACCTGTTGAATTTGGCAGCCACCTTTGGTCTAGATTCCCAAAATACTTGAAAATTCAGAAAGCACAAACGGATGGTCCGTTCGGTAGATTTCCCTCTCAAACAAACGGATTGCAATGTTTAGCGCGCAGGTTTCAGATGGGAATGGTGTCCTTGTTCTACCGGTATTTCAATAGAAGATGCTCCGAGGGCCTAGCGTCATTGAACCATTCGGCGCACACATTAAACGCACGCCCAACATTTGTACACGGTCGACATTTTTTTTCGCCTTAGAAAGGGTCGTTTAAACATCTTATTTTGGGTTTTTCTTGTAGTATTTGTAAACTTGTGTACCAAACTATACATGTTTTGCAAGTGGGAAAATATAGGATAAATATAAAGATATAATTCGAGTAAACTGTAAGTCAATAAATAACACCAAGTACAACTTACGAACTCACTACAGTCACCTACGGGCGGCGATCGCATGATGAGAGGCGCCTGTGACGTCACAGAGTGAACGGGGGCAAAAACATCGTTTTGGGGGCATTTTCAAAAGGCGTATTTTAAAACGTTGTAGAAAGTTAAGTCGTGGTCATAAAAATAAAATAAAAATTCCATTATCATCGTAATTTTTTGCTTAATTTTTTTCAATAATAAAAAAAATTGTGGAAATACCCCAATGCCATTGCAAACGGTTCGTCGAGCGCAATTAATTTTTACTAATGCTGTTGGTTCACCATGTGCAATCGAATATTAAAGACATATCGGCTTGTCTGGGTCGTTGAAGCAGGAATTGAATGTTGACGTTTTTATGTAGGTACCAGATTTTTAAATCTATAACCTAAACTAAACTTTTCATATATCGCATAACTATGTTGGTTTTTAGAGGTAATGAGGTCAACTATTCCCGATCATTCCTATGTTTCTTGCTTCATTTTCTGTGGCAAATGCTAAACGCATTATTTTGTATTGTAGGAAGTCAGCGAACCAAATTAATCGAACCTTAAATTACATTTCTACAGTTAACGAATTGAAATAACGTAGAAAGTTTTTTTTGTTGCCAATTTCGAATGAAGGGAAAATTATCCTTCCGGAGTTGTAACCCATTTCCAGCAATCGTTTCGCGTCTTAATGTTCACCTAAAAGGGTGTTTATTTGTTACTTAATTCAACTAAGCACTAATTAAAGGCGTAAAATGGAAAGTTTGAATTGGAATACGGGAAGGAAAAACAGCAAAATAAATGTAAGTTTAATAGGATTGTTAGCAATCGACTATAATAAATTATTTGAGTCTGATGGGTAATTGAACCCTTACGCGGAAAACAGAATTATTGAAAAAGTAAGTTCTTAGATATTAGTTATTAAACATTTGATTTTACTGTTGTGAGCATATAAATATTGAAAATTATCTAGATGTATACGTAATAAGATATTTCAATGGCTTAATTATTTTAATGAATTCATTCATAAGTTCTAAAACCTGTATATTCACAGGAGACCAAATTTGTCCCAGTTCACATCGGTCTCATATAAATCGTTGTATCTTCTTTCCTGTCATGGTGAGAAATGTGATCTAAACGGTGTTATAAATATAAAACTTTACTTTTTATATTAAAGTATAGAACTCAACCAGAGATTTTTTTTTATGTGCACCTCTATGAAACCAAAGTTTCCGATAGCAATTAGAGAAAAATGTTTGAAATTTCGAGAATTTCTTTTTCATTGTTTTTTATGAAACGACATAACTAGAGGTGATCCCAAACGTTCCAGAGTATTTCCGGTCATTCCACAACATTTCAAAATGTTCCGGGATGTTATGGAATGTTGTGGAATGCTCTAGAATACTCTTGAATGTTCTAGGCTGTTCTAGAAATTTCTGGAGAGCGAAACTTCCAGCCCTTATATCTTCAAAAGCACGGCCTTCTTCATGGATGGGGGATAAAGGGCTACTACACCATATAACTCTCTTATTCGTACCGGGACTCGTTTCTGAGTTTTAGCGGGACGCATTTTGTAGTACACTTTCTTTTATAATATATATTGATTATCCAAAGAAGAAAGAAGCTTTTTTCCGCGACCACAAAAATAATACATAATAATAGCGGTGCATTTTAAAAATCAACATTAGGCAAAATTCATGGTCTGAAATTCAGATGTTTATTTTATATGGAATATTCCTACCTGGCATTCATGATGTGATCCTCGTGGTTTCCTCTGTTGAGGAAGACTCCTCCTGGAAAGACGAGTAGGCATGAAAGCAGGAGCAAAAAAACTTCCAGACCCTTTTTGCCCCGGTCCACAAAGTCGCCGTTGAACACGTACGGGTTTTCTGGAGATGGAAGGCCATTCTGTGGAAAATATTAACGTTTCTTTAGAGAGCAGGGAGAATTTTACATATCCAAAAATATTGATGTTAGTTTCTTGAAAAAAATTTCAATTATACCGGTTTCAAAATAAATTTTGCTAAAGAAATTACTGAAAGTAAAAGTTAATTGAAAACATCTCGTGCGCTCTTCGTTATTGGTCACAATAATTATCTAATTGCGACCAATTAATTACTCGTGTCTACTAACTGATTTATACACTGTAGATGAATAATTAAACCTTATTCACTAAAACATTATTTTAACGTGACGCAAACGTAGCAAATTGGATCACGTTTTAAAAACTTCATACACATACTTATCTATAATAAACACAACCATAAGAAATCATAATATTATGAACATATACAAGCCATTTATTGCCTACACACTATATAACTCGCTTCCAGATTTGTGTGAGGGAATCCAGCAAAATAAAAAAAATTCAGAGTAATGCTTTAAAAGAATATTTTTTGTTTATGTATGTTTAAGGATGAAACTACGTAATTTTCTTGTCATGTTCTGTTCTGTCTTGTTTCTTTTCTCTCCTTTTCTTTTCCATTTATCTGTTATCTTCCGTATTTGTCCTTGTTCCTTTTTCTTTATTTATTTTCTATTGTTCTATTTAACCTGTTTTTTTTTTTATTTTTCGTCATATTAAAATTGTAACTATTTCCTCCCACCTATGAATTGTAAATTTATCCCACCCCAAAATGAGTTTTGTAACTCATTGGGATTGCCCTAACCTGAAATAAAAACAGTAAAAAAAGTTCAATTAAATTAATCTGGATTTTTATTATAGACTAGCGAGTTTCCGGCGTGCGTTGCTATGCCACTTAAGAACGAAATTTTTCTCCCTGCGTGTCCTTTCCCATTCGTCCCGTTCCCCATCCAACTCCTCTTCCTCTCCTGCGTACCCTCCCCCTCATGCCTTCCCTTTCCCCTCTCCCGCCAACCCCCCACCCACTATCCCCTCCCCTCTCCCGCCAACCCCCCTCCCGCGATCCCCTCCCCTCTGCCGCTTTTAATATATTCAGTCCCGGTTCCTTCAGATTTTCAAACAGCTCGCGTACCACATATAGCAATTTTTTTTACAAATTTTCTACTTTCTTTTAAAAAGGTACCTAATTTAGGTACCTATTTAAAATAAATATAAATTTTGATTATCTTCAAAGTGAACGATTTTGGTTAGTACCGTAGTGAGAATAAATCAATTTATTCTAACATTTTCGCAAATAGAATTTTAATTTATCAATCGATGGTTTGCAAAATGTCATTCTCAAATTGTGACAGTTTTGTAAGAGCTTTTGTAATGTTAAAAAAAACTTTCAGATGTATTGTCATGTGGTTGTAATAATCCAGAAACCTTCGCGAGGACGAAAATTAGGTATTTTGATATACAAATCATCCACATCAAATCCCCAAACTTTCATCGCAATTGTATGAACTGTTAGCAACGCATAATTTCATGATGCCAGAACTCACTTTGGTATATAGTCAGAATTGCGGGCATGCGCACATCAAAACCGCAAAGTTTCATCGCAATCGGATGAATGGTGTAGCAACGCATTGCATACATACATACACACACAGACAGAAACAAACATACTTTCATTTTTATATATATAGGTGTTTTGGAAAACAATAGATTTTCCACACATACTTACTGCAACAACTAACGTGTCACGGAAATCAACGTTATTCTATATTAATAACAAAACATATTCCGGAATGCAATAATTATTGTTGTTTTCCGAAAAATAAAGAGAAATAATTTTTTACCAAAAGGTTGGCATTTTTGGAAAATAAAAAAGTTAATTTCCTACTGCAATCACTATAGTTAAAAAAAGCTGTTGAAAGCGAACAGCTCCCAATAGCCAAACAACTAAATGATCGTTGTTCACTACTAGTTTACTGTCTAATAAAAACACTCAACTCAAACGATTAAGAATTCCACTTCACTAGATCTTTTTTTTAACTACTTATGTCCAAATCTGCATACACGATCGAGCGGTGTGCTTGTCAACATGCATCCATAACATAATCTAAAGAATCCATAATCCACCATGGAAGAGGAAGAAGGAGAACAGAAAGAGGAAACAGGAAAGAGGAAGAGAGAGGAGAGAGCAGAGACTCTGGCCCATGCATGCAGATTGCAGATTTACCCAGTGTCCCGATGCTTTTGGAGTATAATCACGAATGGGACTGCAAACTGCAAACAGGATTAAGGAATTGAAGTTCTTAGTTTAGAGGACTCACGAAGTAAATTATTTGTTTGCACGGCGTCTCTGCTTCCATACTGATTATGTTATATTCTGGGTTGTATGAAGGTTAAATGAGTTGGTTATTATTGGGTTGGTCAGCAATGTTTGTTTCATAATTTTTAAATATTTTTATTTAATTGGATATTGAATTAGATGACTTGCAATTTTTCTCAGTCCGCTAAGGCTAATGAAATTTTTTGTAATGACTACCACATAGTTTTGTTATGTATTTTGTTTCACGATAGTTGAATAAATAAGAGATCCCAAATTCGCGAAATAATTATTAAGTACCTTCATAATTGTATCGTCTTAAACCATAGTGAACTTACTCACTTTTTCCAGTTTCTAAGTTAGTGCTTGAAATGTGGGCTCCAAATCATAAGTTCTGCCAGAGAGAACCAATCAGAGAAATACTACCCGGGCTAATCATAGATAGTTTTTCTCTGATTGGTTCTTGGAGCTAGATTATGATTTGGAGCCCTCATTTCAAGCTCAACTCAAAAATTGCCGTAGTGAGTTAGTTCACTATGGCTTAAGGCGATCCAATTGAACTACGTATAAAGTAGACATCCATTTCGATCTCGAAGCGTTTAAATATTCATTGAACTGAAAAACTAAGGCATGTTGTTAGTTCAATAAGAGAAATGATTTTCAATGAAGATTGTTAAAAATACTTGTGAAGGAAAGATAAGGCTTGTACAAATTGCAATTGGGTGTGTTTCAATACTTCTACGTTCTTTAACTGTGAGTACCACAACCACCTTGAAATTAAAACATCAAACATTCAATCATTTCTCACATAAATAGGATTTGAAATAAAAATAAACACATCAAAACAACCAAATAAATGCTACATTGGTGACTCCAGCGTGATTTGAACACGCAACCTTTTATGGAACTTATTTGTGACACGAGCATTTTAATGTCCACCAACGTAAAAATTAACTATTTACCGCTGGGCAACAGAATGTTTTCTACCCACAGGAGTAGAAATCCGGCAAATCATAAATTGTTTTATTTGATTTTTAATTAAAAGCAACGCATTACAATTACTAATAAGGAGAATAAACTCCTAATGCTGTGAAGTCCATATATATGCTGAAGAGCTATGCTTACCCTAATGAAACAAACGAACTATAAAGAGAAAAAAGAAAATTAAATTATTACGTAAAAATTTTATTTTAAATAGTACGCTCATTTTATCAGCTGGCCACGACAATTAACGGTAGTTGATAATAAAATGGCACAATAATTAATACTTGAATTTTTAAAATGCACAGAGCCTACCTTTGGTCATAGAGCAAGGCACGCTACTGGTACCATCGTGGCGCTATTTCGTGATTCTGAGTGTCAATTGTGCGTTAAGTTGACTTCCATAACATAATGGTTTCTTCTCACTGAACCTAGGTTTGAAAACCGTAATAAAATTTATTTTAAATTATATGTTTTTTAAGTTATATGTTGCAACATTATTTTCTGAATTTGGATGCTATAGTTCTACTGACCATGTGCAACGTTGACGGCCTACGTTGTCGAGGGTTAAGGCTTTCGACTAGCAATACCAAATCGAAGGACGTGAATTCCAAACCCGGCGTGCGTTAATACATTTCATTAGATTAATTTGTGTTATTTCACAATTATTTCATTTAAAATAACATATAGTATATTTGCGGTTCTTTCTACAGTGGAAGATAACCTCAGTGTCCCTCTGGTATAAGACCACCATTCAGAATTGAAACGTTGCTTAAAATGGCTTTAGTCGCGTTTGGTGATCAGATCTGAATAGCCAAGTACTTCCCCACCTTCCTCTTCTTTATATCATCCCCTCCCAACTACCTTCATCCTCACAACATCCCAATTGCAGATACCATAGTCTCTCTGGCACTAGACGAGAGCAGTAAGAACTCTGCTGATGTATTCACATAAAAAACCCCATCGCATTTTAAAAATTCTTTAAATGCTAGTGAGAAAAGTTTTTTCGAAGGAAATGATTCTAATAAAACATGTTTGGCAATAATTTATGACGAAACTGACCTTCACAAAATAATAAAATACGCTTTCCTCAAACGCCGAATTTCTTTTCCATAAATACCCTTTGATTTGTTTTCCATGATATGGCCAAAGCTCCCCTCATTTTATCGCGTTTTACTACTGGTTCTATTCATAATTTCTGATTCAACAATGCCAGCTAAAATAAACATATACCGTAATACGTAACATCAGTCGCTTTCACCTAAAACTAAAATAATATCGGGGTAAAAATAGCCGACATTGAAATAGAAATCAAATATGCATTATTACCTTCGTGATAAGGGCTAGTAAACGTTCCGCACCTCTTCCTCAATCACCACCGTACGTGTTCCTTCATACTTCGTTTCATGGAAATAAAACTTTCCTGGGGAACTAAATGTTTAGGGTAGTTTCGAAGCTTTTCAAGATGAAAAATATCGCCAAAAATAATACTTAATTTTATTGGAATAACTTTTGAAGATTATATCCACCAAATTGTAGCGGACGTGTTCAACGATTTATGATGTGGTCACATAAAAAGATTCGAGCCCAAGGTGTGGCTAAACGTAACCACGGGTTTCTTCAAAAATGTATTTTTTGTGTTGCGTTTGTTGTAATTATTGTTGTTTATTTTTCTAAATAAATCATCTGGGTGGGGGTGGCGCGATCATGCAAAGAGAGAGTTTCTCGTCGCCATCGGCCGCTTTCACTCAATTCTAAGAATTGTGTCCGGAAGCAGTGACTACGGCAGACTGCCGCCGTTGTCATACCCCCTATAAGTACGGCTCCCAAGCCCTTTTCCAGACAGTTCTTCAGTAACACTTGTCTCGACTATGTAGGAACTACGATGTAAATAATGATCTTTCAATACGGTAAACACTTAATATATGGCAACACCGGCGCACGAGTTCAAAACCTTCACGCCGCTGAACGAAAATCTGTGAGCTTATTGCGTGCCTGCCATCAGCTTCAATCAGTTCGTAAAATCATAGTTCCTACATTTCAATTCCGTTTTACAAACTTCTGATAATAGCCGCAAAAACCTTAGAGTATTGATGAATTATACCTTAAATTTAATAATTAAATTATTAAAACACAAATCAATCAAATAAATTTTACTTCCATCTTATCTTCTTCTTGAATAATAATACATACATTTGTAGTAAAAAAAACTTTCATTGAAAGCGATTGGCGAATTGCAATGAAATGTGAAACAAAACACTTACAATCTTAGGAGGTGCTTACAATACAAATAATTAAATTGAAAAAAATTGTGACCTGTGCAAAAGAGGAGTGTTTTATTTGGTATATAATAAAACATTTTACTTCGACAGCAATGGAACTATTTGTAATCGAATTCAACATCGAGACTGTATTACATTTCTTCATTGACTTTTTAAATCAAATAACGCTAAAATTCTGCCTCGAAGTCTCAACTGGTGTTTACTTTGAAACAATTTTGTAGAAACAAAAAATGAGCGCTGACATTGTTATTATTTCACATTTATTTCTCAATAACAATTTATTTTTTTCTGCATTTATTGAACAAGATTTTTTTATAAATTATTAAATTTCTGTTTGACGTCTAAATAAATAATTTTTATGTGTCTTTTACACGCATTCGAATATTCGACTTGGTAGCAGCTTGGTTTCTTTTTGCCGTTAACATAAATGCCGACAGTATAAAAACATTCAGTTATCGAGGTCAGGGTCAGTTTACGTCAAATAAAGTCCAGCGAGGGTGAGAATTTGGTTTATTTTGGCAAGAAATCTTAGAATCATCCAGTTAGCATGACTTGGTAACGCGTAACGATCTGAGCTTTGAACAATGATATAAAACGTACAAGGTTGGTCATTGCAGATAAAAACAAACTGTTTCGATTAACCGCTTAATTCAAAAGGAAGTTGTGCTTTAACTTTTCCAGTATGCTTAATCGATCATTGTAGGAAAGTGTTATCGGATTCCAAGCCATCTAGTGTTTCCATGAAAGTGTTCATATTTGATTTTTTTTTTTTACATAAAGCCTCAATTACGTAGAGCGAGTTTACAAGCTACTATTTGAAAAACTCACTGTTAGTAAACTTGCTCAGTTGAAAGGTGGAGACAACTTTATGTAGGTCAATAAGAAGATCAACCGTCGTATGTTCGAAATTTTGAACTTGAATTTTGAAGTTGTTTTTATAGGCCTTTTATAGGATTAATTCAAGGGCCAAAATGGCATCTATAGTATTTCTAAATGATCAAATTTTCTAAATAAAAACTCATTATTTTGCATTTTCTCACAGTTCTTCGCCTTTTAGCTTTTTCTCGAAAGGTACAGTAAAGGATTTTTATACCCATAATTATGAAATATAGGGTTTTCCAATAAGAGGTGTTATTTTAAGTAGCCCGCTATTTCGGCAGATGTCACTTTTAAAGCTGTCATTTTTTGACATTTGACAAGTAAAAACTACGTTATTAATAAAAATGGAAGAATACACGTTTCAACAAAGCATTGAAATTATTAAAATTTGGCAGAGACGGTTCGTAAAACTCAAACATTTTTGCGTCGTCGTGAAGCACCTTGTCGGACTGCAATACAGAAATTGGTGGAAAAATTCGAGCTGTTGGGACAACTTAGTGATGTAAAGAATAAAAATCGTGCACGTTGCTCAAGAATAGTTGAGAATATTGCTGCTGTAGCCGAAAGTGTTGAAGAAAACCCAGAATTGTCCATTCCTCGTCGTTCTTTGGAATTAGGCATTCCACAAACGTCATTACCCCGTATTTTGCATAAAGATTTGGGTCTTAAGGCTTATTTATAAAGTTCAGTTAACAACGTTATCATCAACAACGTCATGTCTTTGCTGATTGGGTCTTTGAATATCAACATAACACCTCTTATTGGAAAACCCTATATTTTGAGGCGGAAGGAAAAGTAGCAGTAAGAATTTAATTAGTAATTTATATTAATTAAAAAATACATTCAACAAAATAACTGGCGTTCCAGTAATAATTTAAAAAAATGATTGGTTAAATCGTTAAAATACTACAATCTACAGAGACGTTTTGTAAGGCTATAAATATTGCATGCTTCTTCCACATAAATGACCTACTTGCCCACTCAATAACGCCGCACTGTTTTAATCTGAAGTTTCTTATATAATGGGAGTCTTGAATAGATATTTAAAATTTGAAGTAAATTGACATCAAGATTACTAATTCAGATTATCCACGATATATTTCTTGAATAGATTTTTAAATTTCAAGTAAATTGATATCAACAATATCTACTAATTTAGATTGTTATGATTAATGATTGTCCATAATGTGATATATTCCAGTGTAATTGCCTAAAATTATTCACATTCAATGAACTTTCAATTTTCAAACTTGAAAATGATTTTGTGAAACAAACGCATAAAAATCACCAAAGTTTCATCGCAATCGGATGAATAGTATAAGAAAAATTTCATAACGCCAGAACTCATTTTTATATATAGAAACCATTGCGGGCATGCAAATCACCAAAGTTTAATTGCAATCGGATGAATGGTTTAACCCATAAGGGACAAACAAAGAAACATTCATTTTTATTTAAGATAACGATTCAGTAGGTACAAAAATATTTGATGTGTAATTATTCGATAATTTAAATGTATTTCTTTTTTCAATTTTTTTTACACAATCAGAACAAACCTAAATCACTAATGATTTTGCAAGTTTCCTGTCGGTGTTACATATTTATTATTACATTGGCGAATCGTATACAATGAAGCCAAGCTTTAAAGACACGGCAATGTACCAATAAAAATTTGCGGTTGGGAGGATTATTCTCTTAATCTCGTATTTCAATGCCGCAAGAAGAGTTTTTAAAAGTGGTCACGATTTAAGAAAATTTATAATATTATGATGGTTAGGTAAAGAAAAGAAAGAGGTGACTTAATTTTGACTGAAAATTTAATCTGAACATCATAATGGCTCTGGTATTTAAAAAATCTTTACCACCAATAAATACAAAAAGCTGTGTATACAAAAAATAAACAAAACACGTTTTACATCCAATTATTTAATGTTTTCTCAACAAATGTGTACTGCAATAATTTACATTAATTTGACATGTATGGGTAGGTACACTAAGGATGGGTTGTCAAAAAAAATTTACACAATTCATCAAATTTTTTAAGTTAATTTTAACGTTCTTCTGCAATTATTTATCATTTATTGTTGTGCAATTATTTAAGTTTTATAAAGCAACTGGCCATAATGATATGAAAACAAAAAATGAGTAGAACCTACGCAGAACTTAAAAAATAACTCTAAAAAATGTTTGAAACAAACCGTCCTAATTGTGCCACATTGAGTTACAATGTCCACATCTGCTCTGATGATGGACACTGTAACGCTGTCCAAAATGTTGGCTAATTACGGAGGTAGCGCAACACGGCATTTCACCCCAAAAACAAATGACGAAAAAACGTCCTAATTGTAAACGTCGATGCGTAGTCGGGAAACACGCCAAACGCGCGCTCAACATTTGTACACGGTTAACATTAGTCACATGAGAACGGGTCGTTTCTACGACTCGTTCTTGAGTCCAACAGCTCGGCTGTGGAACGATTTGCCGGCCTCTGTGTTTCCTCCCTCCTACAACATGGGTCTCTTTAAGACCCATGTTCACTCCTTCCTCTCCTCAAAAACACCCTCCACACAGCATCTTCAAAGATGACATAGGCCCTGAGGGAAATTATTTTGCTCAGAGCCTCCTGTGTTGAGTTAATGTAAAAAAAAAAAAAATGATTTGTTTCAAATATGCAGATGGAATGTATGGTTTATTTTTTGTATTTATATTTGGGCCTTGCTGATAATGCAAAAAAGGTTGTTAATCAGTTGATTAAAATTTAAAACATGTTCATTAGTAAGGGAGTTATATTACACAAACAAAATCGCTGGGTATGCAAAAAGTTTGGGTAAAAAAAAAAGTTTAATTTATTTAGCGATATTTTTTAAATAAACACGATTCTGAAGTTGGCTTTATACTAACAAACTTGTCTAAATTACTTTTTTTTATTTAATAACGCGCCTTTTTTGCTATCCATTCCAGCGAATAAGAATACAAATATTTTCGCTAAGGCCAATTCTCTTTTGTAGCACTTTTTTAAGATTTAAATAAAACGAGTCCCTGCGTTTATGCCCTGCGCGGCGCACAGGGAATAAAACGAGTGCTTAATTACAAAAAAAGCCTCCTTTTACCCTTCTACAAAAATTAGAACGTTTTGGTCAAGAAATAAATTCAGCGATTGCGAAGGGATAAATTATGGCAGACGTGAAATAATTAATCTCGGCACCGCCGCTGAAAATAGCGCGTTGTTTATCACGGTGAAATACTGTCGACATTATTTATGTTATTGTTTGCAAAGGATATTTAGGTGTAATCGCCCTGAACGATTAATATTCGAAATGCTGACAATTGGTCATGCTTTTAGAACAAATATGTATGGAATAAGCTTTACATTTTCACAAAAAAAAATTTTTTTAGAACCGTTTTAACACTTTATAAGTGGTTATTTTTTATATATTTTATGAACAGTGTCTTTCCTAGGTGAAATTCCAATAAGAGCAACCAATATTTTCTTTAGTCAAAAGGCTTACAAGTTTCATCATTACAATTTGAGGATGACTTCCGCAGTATTTGGGAGGCGGGAATTGGTACCGCTGCCCCAAGAACTTTTATTGGATAACCAACGCCACTGCCATAGGTTACCCCAAGTGGTTCGCTACGTTTGGTAATTTAGCAAGGGTGCCCGGGTTCATGGGGTGAGGTTTGTCTAGGTCTTGGAGGCGTACAACCACGACACACTGAACCCCAGATTCCTACCCACCCCTTTAACCCTTTCCCTTCCCAGAACTCTCCTCTCCTTCCTATTTTAAAAGGAAACCCTCCACGCAGCATCCCCAAAGATGACCTCAAGGCCTTAAAAAAAAAAGTGCCGATACAAATCCTGAGGTATGGCAGTGAGGCACTGAACTGGCGAATGTGTGTAATACCAGATAGTTGAATAAAAGCGAGGCTAATGTAAGCGTGATTAGAAAGATTAATTTTTATTTTTATTTTATTTTATTTTTATTTTATTTATTATATAAAGAAAGGGACGCTACCTTATACAATACATGGTTTTAAGTCACTTTATTAATATATTTTCAATGTATCAATATATATATTTATCAATAAAGTGACTTAAAACCAAGTATTTTCTTTTAATTTATTAAAAATATTGCATTTAAAAACCATCCTCAACCCTCCATTTTGTAAAGCCTGTATACATGTGAGTAACACAGAAAATCACCTGTAAAACAAAGAGCCCAAAGAAACACCAAAATTCGTGATTACGATTAACATTAAATATTTTTTTTTTTTTTTAATGAAAAACAAATACCTTTGTATAACACCACTATTTTATTAACAATATCAACATGTTTGGAAAACTATGTTTTCTTCGTCAGGATAATAAGTCAATAATAAATAACAAAAGACAAACAAGTATAGACTAATTAGAACATAGACAAAATATTAGAAAGGAGAGGTGATTAATTAGATAATTTAGAAATTTTAGAAATTAGAAAAAGTGTTAATAGTAATTTAAATATTATAAATAACCAAACGTTTTTTAAAAATAGCCATCTTTTAAATTTATTTTCGTATTAATACTTATATTTATAATAATTTATTTTGTTATTTAGACTTCTTGTTTTCCTTTTAAAAGATTTTTTATTATGTTAATGTAATTTTTTACCCATTCTAAAATAATTTTTATATTTTATTTTATATAATTGTTTTTTTATGATATATTTTAGGTAATTAATCACCTCTCCTTTCTAATATTTTGTCTATGTTCTAATTAGTCTATACTTGTTTGTCTTTTGTTATTTATTATTGACTTATTATCCTGACGAAGAAAACATAGTTTTCGAAACATGTTGATATTGTTAATAAAATAGTGGTGTTATACAAAGGTATTTGTTTTTCATTAAATTAATGATGACACCCCAAAGTAAATATGCCTATTTTGAAGAAAAAAAAAAAAATATATATTTTCATTCGAAGCCACTTTCTTACCTTATGGAACACGACTAGAAGGTCATCCAGTTTGCCGTGCAGGTCCCCGCAGATAGTGACCTGCTTGGATATGGCCGTGGAAGCCTGATTGAGGTTAGGCAGCCGTTTCAGTTTGGCGATGGCCTCCTTCAATATTCCAGCCACATAACGCGCGTGCAGGCGGTGCTGCTGTGAAACAGAGAGCAAAAGTTCAACAACACATTCACTAACATTCTTGCATAAGAAAAGCAATGAAAAACAATCACTTTAAATATTTCTTTAAGGCTCCACAAAATATAGAACTCTGATGGGATATCTGAAGGTCAGGAATAGGGAGAAGGTGATAAGATTAGAAGATAACGAATAGGTTTTCACTTTGATGTTTTGCTTCAAGTGATTAGAAAAAAAGTTGGGACAACACTCCTTTGGAGATGCTGTGTGGAGGGAAAAATATATAAGAGGTGGGTAGGAATCTGGGGGTTGGTGTTCCCAAGAATGACGGATGTATGAATCCAACGTTCCCACATCGGTGCAAGCTGATGTTCCGAGAGAGCCCTGTTAGAGTGGTCAAAAAGTCTCCCTCAATCAGTATTTCCCGATTAGGCCTGCTACGCAATTGGTGGGCAGACGCATCCATCGCCAACACCCGAGCAAACCTCACCTCTTGGACCCGGGAACCCCTGCTTAGTCCCCAAACGTAGTGAATCACTTGGGGTGACCTATGGCAGAGAAGTTGCATTATCCAATTAATGGTTCCCGGGGCAGGGTTTCCAGTACCCGCCTTTAATCGTATCTATATCTCAAACAGAAAAATGTTTATGTGGTGCTTTTTATGTTTTTTTCTAGAAAATTTAAGCCATTTCATTCGGAAATGGGGTCATTTCAACAATTTCGCCATAAAATCTTGATGGCTCTGCAGTTATGGTTGCCCAACTGTTACTCGTACAATGTAGTGCCCTTTACAATAACACTAAATTGCTTACTATAACAGTCTACATCCGCTACTTTGTGTTGAAAATATTTTTCTGCCATGTCGACTCTCACTTCCAAAGAATATGCTGATTAAATTGTGATTTTAAGCTTTAGCTATGAACAAACGTATTTATAAACACTTGAATTAGCCTTAAAATTTCATAACCTAAAACAATCCGAGTTTTAAAAAAAAAAATATATATATATATATATTTATTACAGTTATGTTATGAAATCGCGAATTGAGATCTTAATTCTTGTGGGCTTACAAGTATTAAACGGCCATACGAGAAATCGAAAAATAGAATTACCGCATACGAGAAACTATTTTTCTGCTGTGTTACGCCATTTTTGTGACCACAGGTTCCATGAGCTTTGCATGTAATTATATTTTGATAAATGGGAATAGTTTTCAGATTTGGTTATTTATTTTCATTGATAAATACCACATGAATTATTTTTGTTATGCACGCACAAAGTTTGGCAAGTATTTTTATTACCTTACGTCAAATTTATTTCGTCAATTATTTATAAACAGTGAACTGACGAACTTTTCGAATTAACGTGCTTAATTTTATTATTTCTACGTCTTCATTTGTACACTGTGCGGTGTATATTTTGGTTTCATTTTATGTATTCGAAGGACTTTTGTATGGTGTGTGTGATTTACCGCTGCACCAATAAGAAAATATGTTTTAAGGTAAAAGGGAAAGGACTCATCGAGGGTATTTGAAGCCCAATTATCTTCTCGTCAGTCAATCTTCACGGCACTCACAAAAGTGGATTTGATTAATTCAGCAGTTTAATATGTTTTTTGGGGCGGGTGAATTTGCGGGATTAGGCGATATGATGTACTTTCGTAGAGGCGATGGCAGAATTACGCTTTGCGGTATATTGTATATAAAGCGGAGATCGAAAATCGACTGGCAATGAGGGTCTTCATAGGAACAAGTAGGAAGGATTTAGGGATATGCAACAATATTAGGTCCTAAGTGCAGTGGTTGATGATATGATGTATAAATGTAGGTGTGTGTAAATGAGAGGCGTATTGTGTAAATAGCTCAACCACTGTGTGTAAGAACGCAGTAATGTTAAATATATCGTACTTATCAAAGTATTGTGAAGATTCAAAGTTTTAGAGATCTTTATAATCTTTTTTCGTATAGTCACATCGCTTTTTTTAATATCAACCCAAGGATATCATAACAAGAAAAAAAGTAAAAGCAACGTTGTAATAATGTCAGAACGGTTACAAGTTACACCTAGTAAAGTGGGTGTAGGTAATGTACAGGATATATTATGAAGAATAAAAAAAACATCATAAAATATATTCCAATATAAAATATATAATGAAAATCACAATTTTTAGGTTCCATTTATGGACAAGAACTCTTTGATAAATATTCCTCTCATTCACTTTACTTTTAAAATATTTTTTGTTTTATGAAAACAGAAGATCATCTTGAAAATATAACAGTAATATTTTATGATTACCCGTACCCAAATCTATCATGCATTTTCTTAAAAACATAGATAAACATTCGAATGGAGAAATATATCGAAAAAAATTTTCATTTTTATTTTTCTGTTTCATAAATCAATGAGTTTTTTTTAACTATTTACTAGATATTCTCAGTAGCTTTTTTTCTATTAATTTTCCATTTGTTTACTTTATTGCTTTCAGAACCTAGTACTTGACTGTATCAAGTACTTGTAAATGGCACATGTGTCGTAATTCATTTAGTATTGAGTCTTATAAATAACCTTATTGCTTTTAGAACCTAGTACATGACTGTGTCAAGTACTTGTAAATGGCACATGCGTCGTAATTCATTTAGTATTGAGTCTTATAAATAACCTTATTGCTTTTAGAACCTAGTACATGACTGTGTCAAGTATTTGTAAATGGCACATGTGTCGTAATTCATTTAGTATTGAGTCTTATAAATAACCTTATTGCTTCTAGAACCTAGTACATGACTGTGTCAAGTACTTGTAAATGGCACATGTGTCGTAATTCATTTAGCATTGAGTCTTATAAATAAAGTATGTATCTACCTAATTTGAACTAAACTATTTGACTGTCCTAAAACTGAAAACCTTCCTAGTTGGAGAGTCAAGGGTTCCTTATAATGTACTTGTATTTTTGTAACAAATAAATAAAACGTAAAATAAATAACACCAACACAGTAACTTAATAAGGTTATTCTCGAAACAGGAAACCCTATACATAACGGTGATACAAGATAAATGCAATAATTAATACTAATACCACAAACAGTTCAAATTTTTCATTTATCAAAAGCTCGAAAAGTTTGAAAGTTTAATCCAAAAATGTGTGTACTTCTTTCGTATTTACTTTCTTTTATTCAAAATAAGTGTCACTCCAAAAGTGATTATCCGAACTTTTTGTGCTTTGCTTCTGAAAACATTTAAATCTGAGAGTCGACTTACTACTCACAGGAGTAGCCTTGTAAGCACGGTAAGCCGGGTCAGCGACAAAAGCTTTTCTTTTTATTACGTAAGTCCTTTAAGCCAGCTCAATATCCCTTTTCAGTCTGTCTACTCGAATCTCGAATCCTTTGCCTTTGTAGGTACACCTACTTCTCTTTAGAGGCATCACTGAATTACTGCGTACAAAGATTGATACTGCGCAAACTTTTCTTGTGTGATTTGTATAAATAAAAGCAACCATTCATATTTGGTCGCTGTGAATTAAAATAATATGAGACTTATAAAACCTAAAACTACCTAAAGATAAATTACAATTTTAGGGGAAACGAAAGAGTTGCTCTGAGGTTAAATGAAAAGAGGACACAAAAACTAAACGCAGAAACATAAATGACACAACGTTTCTAATTTTTTTTTTTTACATATGTAGGACTTTTAGAAATTTGAATACTTGATCTTACTAGAGTAGTTGAGAATCATCTGTATAATAATTATTCTGAATTTGTAACAAAATTTTGGAAAAAATCTAATTTTTACATACAGATTAGAATTAATTAGATTAATTTTTGTTTTGTACAAAAGAATATATGTTTTGGGATTTTCACGGTCAAAAGTGTGATTTATTATTTCCGTGATTTATTTTTGCGTTATTATGTCGTTTCACGCTACCTCCTTCATTAGCCAACGTTGCAAACTGCATTACAGTGTCCATCATTGCATTGCACATATGCCCTGGTGATGGATTTCGTAACGCTGCCCGAAACACTGGATAAAGAAGGAGGTAACGCAGCACTGCATAATATCCCAAAAATAAATCATGATTATAGAAAACTTAGTACATAAAATATTATAAATAACCAAATATTGTATTAAAATACTGTAAATTTATTTTTATATTAATTACCCAAATTCATAACATTTGTTGTTATTTGAGTATCTTGGTTGCCCCTCGATTCTTGCTAATTTGCAAAAAAAGTTATATTTTAGACCGGTCAGTAGCTGAGTTGTAATCGCGTTTAGGTCCCAACCATACGTCGCGAGTTCGATTCGTCGGCTGGCTAAATCCTCAATCACGATACAGGCAATATTTTACGCTTACTGTGGTGGTAGTAGGAGATTTTCAAACATTGTCAGGTTATTCGTAACCCGAGAATGCTCGTTTTTCTTTAAAAAAAGGAAAAAATACAATAATTATTTTATAATAATTTTGATTATCTTTTCGTTTAATTTTTATAATAATAAATAATTAATTATCTCCTCCTAGTGCTTTTTATCATAAGTTTGTCTATTGTAACTTATTTTTCAATGCTTATTTATCTAACAGAAGATGTTTTGATTTCGAGGAAACTTTGTATCCTGATGAAGAAACCCTTACTTTAGAAACAATTGTTGATACTTTTTTATTAAAAATAGTCGTTTAAAACAAAGTTTGTTATTTTCATTGAATTTTAAATAGAATAATAAATAAATAAAATTTTAATTATGTAATAACTGTCCCCGTTCCCCTCCCGCGTCTCCTTTCCCTCCCACGTCTCCTTTCCCTCCCGCGTTCCCCTTCCACCGAGCCCACCTTCCCCCTCCCTCACCACTCCTCCCTCCTTCGTTACCATACCTCTCCTGCCTTTCCTCTCTGCCCTTAAATACACACATTTTCATTTTAACAAATTTCATGACGCCAGAGCCTACCATTATATATATGGAAACACTCTTCTGCTAAAACGCAATGTTCTGTAAACATTTTGTGTCAATCCATCGATTACTTTTAGAGATTTGCAAACGCAAATATACGGAACCTAAATTTTTAAATATACATATAGATTAACACCAACAAAAAAATAGTGTTTTCAATTTCAATACCATAGAGAAAAGAAAATAATCACAGTTAAAATCATTATTAAATTTGCTGCCAATAAAGAAAAAATCACATCAATTCAATAAAGCCGGTGTTCACTGTAGCAACCTCGTAACAAATCATTGAAACTAATAATACGAGAACCTATTAGACGCATTTAAAACGTAATAAATATGTCAAAACTTAACAAAATCACGCCTTATTTCAGTGATTTTCGTGGCAAAGCACACTTACAATAACAGTACACAATGTTGTGGTTTATTATTGGGAAAGGATATCGTTAAAAGCAAAATAGAAAATAGCTTTTACCGATACGTAAATATTGACGCAATGTGGTGGAAAGTCAATATTTTCCGTGGAAAGAAAACCTGTGACATTTTTTTTGATAGAGTGAAAGTTTATCGTTAAGATTCCAATTCATATATTTGAATACCGCTTTATTTTATATTTACTTGATTCGGACATTACCATGCCATATCTTTTTATGTGTAAATATACCTTTCTTCGTAATATTTGAATAACATAGGTTAACAAATACTTAAAGAAAATTGAAACTCTTCTAATAAAAATAAGCACAAATCATTTTGAATGGTGGTGATTTTATATCTGTAGTGCGTTTCGAATATTTTTATTTGATTAACTAATGTGATCCAATCTAATTTTGATTATAACGTTATATTTAGATACAGCGAAAAATAACGGTGATATTGGAAGCAACTTGGGCTGCCTTTTTTTATATGAATACCGCACAAGAGTCCCAACTACTCCCGTCTGGAGCCAGTGAGACTATGGCATCCCCAATTGAAGTATGTTGTGAGGCTGAAGGTAGTGGGGAGGTGAAGGTGATGGGGGAGAGGAAGGTGGGAAGTACTTGGCTATTCAGGTCTGGTCACCAAACATGGCTAAAACCATTTCAAGCAACGTTTCAATTCTGAATGGTGGTCTTACACCAGGGCGATACTGAGAGTATCTTCCATTCTGGAACGTGTCGCAAATATACTATATATTATTTTATATGAATAAATTGTGAAATAACACAAATTAATCAAATTAAATTTATTTGCCACGCCGGGATTCGATCCCGCGTCCTTCGGAATGGTAGTCAGGAGCCTTACCGCTGGACTAAGACGGCCGTCACCCACCAAACACTGTTGATGCCTAATAAAAGTCCCGATTTAGATCGGAATACTCGAGCGTTTTGCATTTCGTCTTTCTCTAATTTTAATAAGTCTTTCAAGTTTGTTACGTTCCGGTTCCGATTAAAGATGGTGACCGTTTTAACCTGTATTGCGCCGCAAAATGTAAGATAAAAACTCTTCTGCAAAAGGTAGCTATTCCGTAAAAATATTTATAATGGATTATAATATATATTTCTTTAATAAAATATACTAGCTTTTACCCGCGGCTTTGCTCGCATGGTATTAGGGGGAAATTACTGTAGCGCTTGCACTTATCAATTATCCTCCCATCCCTCCCCCCCCCTCCACCCCCAACCCCCTCCACCCCCAACCTCCTCCGCACTACACCCTCTCCCCTCTAGCATTCCGTATATTCATTCCCGGTACATTCAGTTTTCAAACAGCTCGCGGGCCACCTAAATTTTATTACGGCAGAGCTCACCAGTAATTAAAAAAGAATTATCCAATTTCTTTCAGTCGTTCGGAAGTTTTGCGCGTACACACATTTCGGAGATTATTAACTACGACGTCTGAAATAATAATATCAATAATATCGTTTCCACGGAAACGATTTGTTTTCTGCCGTTAGCAATAACTCGCTTTTGTTAGCGACAAAAAATGTATAATAAATAAAATATATTATTATTTATAATTTCATAACGCCAGATCTTACAATTATATACAGCCTATAGTATTCGCGTATAATTTAGCTTTCTATTTTGCCAGCTTGATAAATAATGAATTAAATAGTAAAAAGCATGTATTAGTTTTGTTTATAGATTACTTCAAGGCATTTTACACTATTAATCATAGAAAATTATTGCAAATACTGGAAATCATAGGAATAAGAGGAAGACTTTTAAAACTCTTTGAAGATTACTTGAACAATCGGTGCATGAAAATAAAGCTATTAAACACCTTAAGTAAAAGAAGAAGAATTTTAGCAGGCGTTCCTCAAGGTTCCATATTAGGCCCTATTTTATATATCATTTATGTATCATTTATTAAGTACATTTTTAAACATGTAAAACACTTTGTATATGCGGAGGATGATACTGCATTGGTAATTTCACACAGTGATTTGCAATTATGTATTGAACTCTTACAAAAAGATTATATTGAACTTTTGAAATGGTCTCATGACTCTGGTTTACTCATAAATGCAAAAAAAAACTAAATTGATACATATTAGATCACCCTATGCCAAGGCAAATATTATTACACCTGAAATAAAAACACACAGCTCAGATTGCTTACACGTTGGTATCTCTGATTTGTGTACATGTGAAAATATTGAAGTTGTTAAAAAATATGTTTATTTAGGTGTAATTATTGACTGCTATTTCATATGGGATTTACAAATAAATAAAGTGTGAACGACTCAGATCTGTTGTTGGCAGATTATATAAATTAAAATTTTATGTTCCAATATGCACACTTCGAATAATATATTTATCATTAGCTGAATCTATTATCAGGTATGGAATTACAGCTTGGGGGACTTTCCTGCAAAACAAATGTAAATCGTGTTCAATCAGTTCAAAATTCATTAGTTAAATTATTAGCTCATAAAAGTTTATACGAAAAAAGGCATAATGTTCCGAACTTTTACCAAAATCTCAAAATTCTCCCAGTAAGAGCAATTCTGTGGTATAAAATTATATTTCAGCATATGAATAGCTCTATATACATTAATACTGGACCACACTTACAATACTCGTTTTATGTTAAATGAAGGACTAATTGTACCTAAGCATTTAAACAAATACGGAGAAAGAACGCTGGACTACATGATACCTAATTGCTTAAATATGTTACCTGCCGAAATAAAAAAATGTACAAATGGTAAATTAAATATTATGTTGAAGAATTGGCTCGCCGAAAGAAATAATTTGTATTAGACTGACACAAAAATTGTAACTGCATAACAAAGTAAAATAAGTTTATATCTTCAAAGTAAAAGTACCCATCGACAAACTGCTTAAAAGTAGTTTATTGGGACTTTTCTTTTTTCTGTATATTTTTTTTATTTCTTGTTGTAATAATGTATTACTTTGTATTTATAATAAATAAATAAATAAAAAAATAAAATAAAAAAAATTGGTGAAAGAATTTAAAAAAATCGTTTTATTGTTTTATGCGTGAAAGCGTAACAAAAATAACACGCAGTTTCGCATTTATAATGTTTGTATAGATTTTAAAAAAATACACTATTTGGATAACTGGTACAATTTACAAAAACATCACTGTACAAGAAATGAGTAAGTTTTTCCGAAGAAAGCAAGTACTCATTAAATGTACTCGTATAGTGCGCTGATTACATATAATATATAATGAGTATGACATGTAATAAAAATTAAATCATATGTAATAAAAATTAAATGAAAAACCCACTTTGCAATACACCACTTTTTATTTGTTGAAACTGTTTCCTACTCCCTACCTACCCATCCTATAATCATTTGTCTATTTCTGTCACCAATAAGGTGTCTTCTTTTCTATTTTGTATCTGTTTCAATCGTTGTATTTTCTTAGTTAATATACGTAATAAGCCCTGATGAAGCTTGAGCCAAGCGAAACCTTGTTGGCTGTCATTTGTTAATTCAAATAAAAAAGTGATGTGTTTTTTTCATTAAATAAATAAGTTAGTTTTAAGCGAGGTCTGTTGTTCACACAACTACTAGTACATTATTATCTTTTAAATCCCTCATTTGAAAAATTTCCTCTATTCTTCTTTAACCCGGCGAGAGTATGGCAGGGTATGTCGTACCCACCATGTTACTTATTTGAGTGTATTTTTTGTTTCTGACTTTCAAACCTGTTGTTGCTTTGAGTATCTGGAGTTAAAGGGGTGCGAGAGGGGATGGTGGCGTGATCGCAGTGTTGCGGCACCCTGCGCTCGAGTTATTGACTTGCAGTCTGCGTTCGGGTATGTGATACCCTGCCACATAGCTAGTGTGTATATTTTGTGACAAAAACTAACATTACATTTTCTACAATTCCAACTTAATTTCTTTATTGCATGGTAGATTTTAATAGAAAATGGACGTTGACAGTGAACGACTTCGGTCGATGCTGGAAGAAGTATTAGAAATTACTTCCGATGAAGCGAGCTCATCGGAAGTATTTTCTAAGTAAAAACTGAACTGATTTGAACTCCAGTTCCTAAGATGTTCCTAATATTTATTGTCATTTTATTTTTTAATTTATATGGTTCCTTTTTTCATGTTCTATCATATTTTAAGTTTTTTTTTTTCATAAAATTTGTTTTCTTTAATTCCTTTGTAATTTTTTTGAGTGAAATTTTTGGTTGAAAATTCGTAGTGACTTGTTAACATTTAAGTAACATATAAAAATTGTTACACGGCTCAAATGTTTTATTTCCAATACGTTAAAATATTGTCTTGCTATAATAAAAAATAATTATTATAATGCTTTTTCTTAAGAATCAACTTTTACAGTCAAAACTGTAAACGGGTATGTAATACCCTGCCACATCCTTCTTGTTACATTTTTTCACCACACTCTAGCCGCGCGCGCCGGGTTAAAGAGCTTTTCTCGAAATCAGCAGCTTACACTGTTTGCGTAAAATATATTACTCTCCTGAGCTGACTTACTCAGATTTGCAAATAAGATATTTTCTTTGCCTGTTTACACTTCTTATTAACATTGTTATTTATGATGGTAATTCTTAGTACGTGATCTGTAATTCCTTAAAATATGAATCGTCTTTTACAACTAACCTACATTATATTTGTTCCCTACTTTACCCACAGTAAAATTGCCACCATCTTACCATTAAAATTAAGATGCTATTTCACATTAAAATTAGCATAAAACTATTTTACAAATTATCAGAACTGCCAGTTATAAAAAAATGGATTGACTCGAGAATTGTAGTCACTTTTTCACTTTTCTTGAAGCAACACTGTAGATTTTCTAGTAAGTAGCTGAATTTCTACACGTCGCGTCGGTCTAAGGTTCATGACTGCAATTCTAGTTCGTATAAAACTCACCAACTAGGTTTATAATTGTTGTGTTCACACAATCAGTTTCTCCAACTCGTCTTGGAAGGAGATCACTTCTTGGGAAAGAATAAAGGTCTTTATGTTAATCTGGATTTATTAATACTTCGCGTATTACAAGTTGTGACTGCGAGTAGTCAACCTAACTAGAAGCTAGCTGAAATAGATCTGATTCCCACCGTGTTTTGTGGGAGCTCCTGCACCTCGGCCCTCGGCCCTCTGGAGCACTAAACATAAGTAATCCAGCCGCCATCTTGCGGACTTTCGGGAAAGATCTTAGTACTGCCCTCTATGTGCGAATCCGGGAAGATTTTAACTAACTCATATATCTAACAATAATATCTAGAGATAACATCTAATTATCTAATATCACGACGGCTCCTATGTAAAGTATCTAGTTTGTCGGCAAATCTTGATCTTTGAAAGTTTTTTTATGGTAACGCCTTTCGCTTTAGTTTTTATTAGAGTTTTATATTTACGGTTCATCCTATCAAAACAATAATATTATCTGTCCAACGTAATGTAGGTACATACCAGTTAAGTCTTATCTTTTTTATGCCTTTACTTAAAAAAACATTTTATATGGATGAAAAGATTATTCGAAATGCCGAAAAAAAAGATTTGTAGGTACCTGTGGATATTACAGCGCATTTACTGAAGCATTTTAATACCCTATAAAAAATTAAACACACTTTGTAGTATAGCTACTAAGTTTATTAGTTGTTTCCTTTTGCTAAGCCGTTCTCCAACGGTGCTTTTATTGTCAGAAAAAAGCTTTCGGGAAGCTTAATAATAAGTGGGTAGTGAGCTTTCTCGCGTAATAGTAACGTCGCAAAAAAGCAATACTGCTAAAACATCCAAAAACCAAATTGTTCAATTAAGGTATGTACATCAGTTAAAAAACGTATTATTGACAAAACAGCTAGTTTTTCCAACGTCGTACAGTTCTTATATATCGTTGTAGAGTCACGGGATCGACGATCGAGATCGAGATAGATCGACGCAGAAAAAATAACTCTGCAAAATGTTGTATAAAAAGTATTTTTATAGGTAGTGATGGTTACAGCAGTATTGCTTTCCTGCGACGGTAAGTTTCCACTTTACTTTTATTTTTAATTTGTTAATTATGCATAGTAAATTTACTATTTATTTAATTGCATTTACGTTTAAGAAATCATATGACTTCAGAAAGAAAAACCACCAAACATGTTATTCGCAGAAATATGTTCTATGTGCACCGATTTGAAAAATGTTTTTTCCAATTTACGTAAGGTCTTTTGATGTTCGATTCAATGACTGATCAATATACATAAGGTAACGGCCTCCGTGGTCGAGGGATAAGGCTCAAGCAATCGGAAGGTTGCGGGAACAAGTCCCGAAGTGCGCAAATAAATTTGATCGTATTGTATTATATGTATTATTTCGCATTTATTTAATTAACCATATACATATACATGACCGACGGCCTAGCTGTGGTCTAGCGGTAAGGCTCTTGACTCGCAATTTGAAGGTTACGGGATCGAATCCCGGCGTGGCAAATAAATTTTATTTGATTAACTTGGATTATTTCACAATTTATTCATTTAAAATAATAAATAGTATATTTGCGGCACGTTCCAGAGTGGAAGATACTCTCACTATTGCCCTGGTGTAAGACCACCATTCAGAACTGAAACGTTGCTTGAAATGGCTTAAACCGTGTTTGGTGACCTGATCTGAATAGCCAGGTACTTTCCCCACCTTCTTCCTCATCTCCTTCCCCTCCCCACTACCTTCAGCCTCACAACATACCTCAATCGGGGATGCCATAGTCTCATTGGCTCCAGACGGGAGCAGTTGAGACTCTTGTGCGGTATGCATATAAAAGAAACACACACACACACTTCACCACAATCTAAATATCTACCCAGATGATGGGCGGATAACGACGTTCGAAACGTTGGCTTTAGAAGTAGGAAGCGAGAATGTTTCACTTTCGTAATCAGCACATGCCAAAGTAGCCAATCAAACGTAAATAATTAATATTATAATTAGACGAACTGAGTGGGCTAGAAAGTGGTTTGGGAATATTTCCGGAGGATCTTCCCATCTATCTCCACACACTCTAGGAATACTTAGTGTGACGGGGCTTATAAATACATCTCACAGCAAATATAGTCGTGGCCTGCCGCCAACAAACTGCAGCGCCTCGTGAATGACTTCTATTTGGAACAGAGATTCTTAAAATATGGACCTACTTAATTCCTTCAAAATATATACTTTATTACTTAACATATAAGTGCAAATACTAGAGACCAAAAAATACTTAACTATGCTGGAAAAAGTGCTACGTCATCATTTGGAGGAAGGAATAACTCACACCTACAATCAAATTTAAACAATGCAGTAATTGGGGAAACTTTAAAAGGGTAATAACCATGAATTATTTCCAAAATTTTACTCGGAAATCAATAAGGGCATAGGTAATAAACATAAAAACAATTATTTTTTCATTGTAAATACATACATATTTAGAAATAATATAAATTTATCGTTTATAGGTGTTCTAGTCACAGTTTTATATTGCCTTCAGTAGGCAAAACAGCTACCAGGCGTAATAATAATTACACAGCAGAACTTGTGTATCAAAAAACTGTTTTTATAAATAAAATAATAATAATATTATTGAATATACAGAAGAAATTTAAAAATTAAAATTGAAAAAAAATTCTACTCTTTGGTTTAGATATCTGTAACAAAGTCCATAAATTCAGTATTTTTAATTGAGCAATGCTAGAAAGCCAAATAGAATAATGTAACATTATCAAAATTAAAATATCCAAAAAATAGTGCAAAATTATAAGAACGAAATGTTACAATATCCGTATTATGAATTGTTACTGGAATACTGGATTCTTGCGAATGAATATATACATTTTTTGGATAAGTAAACTTCTTAAAATGGTTTTAGTCTTTATAGCATTCGGTTGTTATAAGAAAGGTAAAACACGAGCGGAGACTGCATGGTTCTCAGAAAATATTATGAATTAATGTCCTCCGGCGCGTCTGTCTGTCTGTTTGCGATAAACTCAAAAACTACTGAACGGATTTCCATGCGTTTTTCACCAATAGATATAGTGATTTATGCAAAAGGTTTAAATATATAATTTGTCAAGGTTTTGTGTAAATTGGTTGAAATATATAAGAATGTCTGTTAGCGGGCAGTGTGGATTTGATTTGCATGCAAATTAACAGATGGCGTTGTGTTTCGTTAGCCACAACAACGCGTGGTTGGGTCAGCTAGTAGAAAAATATACCACAAAACAACACAGTAAGTTTCTATTTAAATAATTTTTATTTTTAGCCCGGGAACCATTTATTGGGGTAACAAATACTTCTGGCATAGGTGACCCTTAGTGGTTCGCTATGTTTTGTTTTTAACAGGGGTGCCCGGGTTTAAGGGGTGAGACTTGCCAGGATCTTGGCAGCAGTTACGACTGCCCACCGTCTGCGTGGCAGGCCGAATCGGGAAAGACTGGTTGAGGGACACATTTTGATCTCTCCAGCAGGACTCTTCCGGAACATCACCTTGCACCGCAGTGGGAGCGTTGTATTTAAAATTCTGCTACTCCTGGGCACACCGACCCCCGTATTCCTACCCACCTGTCATACCTTTTTCCTTTTCTAAGAAGAACCTCAACATAGCATCCCCAAAGATGACATAGACTATAATGCTAAAAAAAACAGTACACCGTATTTTGGCGGTATTTTGACGGTATTTTAACGTGACTACAAAAAGTTGATATTTGCAAACAAAACTTTCAGATATGAAAAAAATAACAAATTTAAAAAAACTTTGTACTTAAAAGAATTCAGGATATGAGATAACTTATACAAGATACTAGGTATCGGACTGCATTTTGCAATGTTCACCTTTGAAATCATTAACGTCTCTAACGGTTTGTTAACAAAGAGGAGAGGGCGTCAGGATTCAAAGCAAAATCCACATGTATTAGTGTCACGAGAGTGTCCAGTGAAATACCGCAAATGCGAAGGACTCTCCTTGCCTCTGACCGCTACATTTCAGATGAATTGTTATTAGACTGTAAGCTCATCTACCATCCCAAGAGTTAGTTGATTAATGGGTGCCTAGCAAGGTCTCAAATCTCCTCTTCCAAAATTCCACCAGCCCGAAGAAAAATTATATTTCCTTTTCATTTTGTGTGTAATTCCATTTTAATATTGCGTGTAATTCCAATCTTCATGGTTTGTGATTACAGCACATCATTACGGCATCCAAAAAAATAATTTTAAGTTATTTTTTCATGTGAGCCACGTAGTTTGGCAAGTAGTTTGGCAAGTACTTTGAAAGAATTCGTTTATTCTTGTTGTGTAAATTAAGAATGAAAAAAAGCATTTAAAAACATGCATAAAAGAAGATTGAATAGTATTCGAATTTTATCTCTTGTTTTTAAATAACAATAATGTTTCCGATGTGAATTTGCTCTGTCATTTTAACTTGGAAGAGCGTATTAAATTTTTAAATGAACTGCTTTTTAAACTATGTATTTTTACACCGAGACATCTGAGAATTTTGGGAGAAGTAAATCATTTGTCACCTCAGTTCGTTGAACGCAGCCCTTTCAATATATTGCAATTTGTATTTCTAGACTGGAAATTGGAGTAAATCTTATTAATACTTTCCAATTTATATTATTTATCATCGTATCGTAAATTCACTTGCCATTAAAATAAGTTGAAACAATTTATCATAGAAAATAATTCTCAATGAGAAAGATTTCACGCATTACAGAATTGATATTACGTTGAATTGTCATTACGAAGAACCTCAATACATTATTTTTTGTGTCTAAGGGAAGTTCGGGTGAAACTTGGTTATTCAGCTAGAAACCTATTTTTTTTTATTTTTTATGTGTGATTCCCAATTGCTCCCAACCGTCTGGCAATGGCATCCCTAATTGGGATATGTTTTGAGGTTGAAGTTAGTGGTTGTAGGAAGGAGACGGGAAAAAGGAAGAAGGAGAAGTACCTGGCCATTCAGATCTGGTCATTAAATACGGACAAAGCCACAAGCAACGTTTCAATTCTGAATGGCGGTTTTGCTGATACTGATAGTATCATCCACTTTGTGGAACGTGCCGCAAATATGCTGTAGTGTATCGTAAAGCTTCTGCCTTGTAGAGACAGATGGCGGTGACATCAGCTATCGGTAGAATCCGCTAGATGGCAAGCCGTAGTGCTTGAGTTCTCCGACAGGAGGTCAGGACAGCTCAGAGGCTGTGTTTTTAATGTTCCGACGCCAGAACCATTTTAGCCAGCTCTTAGTTAGGTTAACTAACGTAGTCCCAATTGTATATGCGAAGTATAAATAAAACCAGATAAAGAACCAGACTCTTTTATTGCACGAAATAATCTCCATCCAAGGGAGTTGGAGAATCTGATAGTGTGTCTGCAAATTAACAGAACATTACATATGCAAAGTGCACAAAACCTATAGGCCTGCACAAAAACTGTAAATAATAAGCTCCGACACCCAGGGACGCCCGACTATTACTTACTTTATCATATTGATAACTTACATCATATTTCTATTTTTGAAGCTGATAATTCATGGTGGAATTCCATTATAACATATTATAATAAAAACAAATATAAAACTTTTTTCCACTTTAAGTTTACTGACCGTAACCGGTTTCAGCTCGCTAGAGCCATCTTCAGACTGGTACAAATTATTCTTAGTCTACGGTTTATATACACAACATATGAGGGAGGGGAAGCAGGGTGGTCTAAAGGATTTTAATCAATTATATTAATTACATTTGTTACTAAGTCGTTTTAGACTGTCGAATGTCTAAATATTTTGGTAATTCCAGTGGGCTTATTACCTTGGGTTTGTAGCTCACTTCAACATTGTTCAGGGAAAAACCTTACAAGTAATTTGAATTAATAATGACCTAATTTTATTTTCGAATCGTTAATATATTTTATGATGCATGGGATTTTTTAATTGTATTTTGAAGCGTAGACTAAGAATAATTTGCAGCAGTCTGAAAATGGCTCTAGCGAGCTGAAACCGGTTACGGTCAATAAACTTAAAGTGGAAAAAAGTTAAATATTTGTTTTTATTATAATATATTATTATAACTTACATCATATTGATAAAATAGTTGGGGAAATAAAGTTGTTGATTTTTTGAAGAATGTAATCTACGAGTTCATTTCTGTTTTTTTCCGACACAAGACTGTAGCCGATTGATAGGGGGGAGGGGGGGTTCCCTCCTCATATAATCACGGAACATAATTTTAACGATGGTACTAATCTCTGACAAAACCTTCGTCTTTTCTTCCTCATCAGGAAGTCATGTAAATATATGCAAAGTATCTCGCCGGCTTACACTGAATTAAAGTGATAAGCCGACGATGGCCTTTTTATTGAGGTAGGGTATTACCTTTTTCTTCCTGAAGGTTTCAATCAGCAAGTCGAGGTCCCTCCTCTGAAGCGGGAAGTTGAGATGAGGTCCCCTGTAGGAGCGGTCGGGGCCTCCGGTCCCGTCATCCTCCGCATCCTCCGACTCGTCTGAGAAACGCACATCCAGACCATCTGTAACCAGCCGCAAGTAACACACCCTTACAATAAGGTTAGTAGCAAGCTGTGAGCACAACTAGGACACTACAGTGGATTGGGTTAACTTTTCAAATTGCGGTTTTTTGATTTGATGCTGTGAAAAGATCTTGTTTGTAGAGTGGCATTGCATAGACAAAAGGAAACTCTTAAGGTATTGAGTTGCACGAAACAGTGATGCGAGCGAACGCGTGGTCGAGAGTCGAGAGATTTGTCCAATAATCACACGAATAAGGTGAGTTTACCTCCAATTAAAAAGTTCATTTATTGTAGCTTACATTTATATTTTTTATAATGTAATTAACGATTGCATCATAATTTCACACAAGTGAAATGATGAAAACAGCTCTATTTTATCCAAAGCATATTTTTTGGAATTCATAATGCAAATCAAATCGTGATAAAGTTTGAGAAACAAAAATTAGTAATATCACGTAAAGCTTCGTCTAAATAAAAGAGCGCATATAAGAAACAACGTTGAAAAGCTAAAATTTTATGGCTAACATTATCTATGACAATTTAACTTGTTTAAATTTTTCTTCTAAAGTTATTAACAAAATAAATAAAAATCACATTTGCACTAAAATCGACCGTTTCTAGACTCCGTTTGCATAGCGATTTTATGAAAATAACTATAATTTTAGTGAAATAAGGCATACAAAGAATAAACACACTTTTTTCTCGTGTTTTTCTCTTAAGTTCCCCCAATTGGTCACAAAATGCCGTATTCGGCACAACACAACAATATGCAAGTTGAGTCAAGTTGTGACACATGTGGCACAAAATGACACATATTCACGTTTACATAAAAATTATTCTCCTTTTATATTTTCGTCAGAAAATGATTAAAATAGTTTAAGAAATAGAGAAAACAGGTTTATTTTGATTTTAAAATGGTTACATTGTGTTATTCGTTAATTAAATCGGTGAGTTACAAAGTAAAGTGTCTTGTTGTACCTATATCACAATTAAATAGTCAAGGATAATTTTTTTCAGCCTTAGTGCCTGAGTTGTCGTGTTTATATTTTTATCGTATTTAGGAGTGGAAAGTTGGGACTAAGAATTATTGTTAGTATTAAAAGCATGCAATACAAAGCAAAACGGGTCTCAAAACAGATGCATGAATGTAACGTAGAGATGGGTGTATAAAAATTGAGGATTTACAAAACAATGCAAAAAAGTAGTGACTAGCGATTATGTCAAAATGCATGTGTAAAATTATGGATAATCAAAAGAATAAAAAATAACAATTTTTGAGACAGCAAAAATAAACAGTTAGTAAAACTGGTGGATGCATGAAAAAAAAATACTTTGTTGAAAGTGGGATTATTTTTGAATATTTTTTTTCCTTTTAGATAAATTATTGTAAGTTTCTCCTTTCTCTTAATGTACCAAGTACTGATTAAAAATTAAATATATATATTTTATATGTTTGTTCTAAGTTATTGTTTTTGTGAAAAACCCTCATCATACGAGTATACCAGCTACCCCTGAAGACACATGTAGAGAACCTTAACTAAATAATATTTTAGTTGTGGAAGCTCGAACACTGTTAACAAATCTAATCATTTTCGAGAGTAAATTGAGAGATATTCAATCTCGAACGCTTTCTTATTCTCTCATCACGTTGTCCTTTATTAATAAGGGGCGAGGGATGCTATTGGTTAAATGCCACGGAGGTCTGATCGATATAAACTCATATTTTAATTCTAGAAAGTTAGATTGGCTCCCGGCCCTACCCGCGCATCTTCAAGGAAAAATCTGTGGTAGGTCTGAAATACTTTCAGCTAACCCAGATCAACTAACTCGTAACCCTTTAGTTAGAAGGTTTAACGAGCGGCTGAGGGAACGATTAGTTTCCTTATTATTTTTTTGTTAAACTGTGGTTAACATGCGTTTTCTCTGCCTTTTTAACTCGAGCTTTGCTCTAAAAAAAGGTGTAAAATGAATTAATCAATGCATTTTTAATTGAAATTTTTTACTTGATGTAAGCATGTATTTAATTGTATCATTAGGCAAATAAATAAAAAAAAAATAAAAAAATTATTATAGTACCCATGAAGTCATTGTTTCAGTTTTGTACTGTTTTACTCATTAAACTGTGTCATTGCAAATTGATGTACCTACTCCGAATTAAGACAATTCGTGATTACCGTAAATAATTGTACATTTTCTTTAATTATCGCCGTTTTAACATTTTATTACTAATGAAGTTGATAAGACAATAACAATATTATGAAAGCACATTAAATGTGCTTTGTTCGAGTGTGTCAATAAAAATGGCGAAGTTTACCAACTTTTACAAATGAAATAATATTGAAGATTATTCATTAATTTGGAAACGGTCGTATTGACTTTATTGAGACCTTTTGAGTTTGACATTTGAAAACTCAATAAAAGAAAGTCATAAAACGACAAAATACTTTCTTTGAAGCGGATATCGGTCCAAATATTTGGTGATTTTAAAATTGATATACTCTATGCTTAGTTCACACTGAGCTATATATCTGCGAGCTGTTGATTCGCGAGCGCTTACCTTTTGTCCTTTCACACGAGGCTAACAAATATTTCTTCCTGTGGAGAGGGGGTCAGTCGAATTAGGGAGCGGCAATGGACGCATATTTTTTGTACTGAAATCTGTCAATTTGACATCTGTCATCCGCGGGTCTAGGCAGCTCCGTAATTACAATGACCCCCTCTCCTGTTTTAGTCGGAGAAGGGGAGAGTTATCTTCTGGGATATCGCGTCTGGAGCGGTTACGTCTGAGATGTGTATTGTCTATGATTGAACTGCGCTTAAAAACGCTTAGGTGTGAACGGTCTGAAGGGATTGCATGGAGAGCGTTATTTGGCGTGCTATGATCTTTTATATTTGATAGCGTAATGTGAACCAGCTCTTAACCATTCTTCGTTAGATTTATTTTTCGATTTTATAAACAGATAGTACGTCTTTGAAAAAGTTGCAAGTTTTAACATACGATGCTGAAAATACTAACATGATTAAAGATATAATTAAGAATGAAAATGTCTCATCAAAAGCTGATAGTTGAACATTTTTCTTATGTTAAAATATTATTTCTGTGCTGTTAAATTCTTATTTGACTCATGATTCGTTCATTAATTAAAATGTAAGATCTATTTCTCTTAAATTAAGAGTTCGCCAATGTCTAAATACAACTATTTAAATTTTAAAAATGTTGAATTGCTTAGTTTTATTTAAACAACTCATCCTTACTATTGCATTCCAACGCAATTTATTGTGTAGGTACCTATTCGTTATGTAGACAAATATTCATCCGAATGAGGATTCCAAAACACACAAAATCTAATACCGTTTAATATTATTTAGCTAATTTAGCGAAAAGACAGTGCTATTTTCGTTTGGAAACTGATTTTTCATAGAGTTGAACAAGTTTTCGCGGTACAACAAATTGGGAAAGTTAAAACAGCCCGTGTTGACTTAACCCGTATTACAAGTTGTGCCAACGCAACGCAGAGGGCGCTTGTAAGCCGGTAATTTACTTCCGGCAGTACCGGAAACTCCGTTTGACAGGATCTACTCTGTCCAAACTATTCACGGAAGCGGACATTTTTAAAAGCCTTTTCTGGTAAAATGGTAAGGGCCACTTTTTTGGTTACAAATGGTCAGTTGGTCAGCTCCTATCTATTTTGGGACAAAATGGATTGTGAAAGTGTGCGTCGAAATATGATTTATTATGTTATTTGACTTTTCAGATGTGGTTTCACAAAGAACACAGTAAAAAATATTCTGCATTTCCAAAACAGTGATACAAATATCGGAACAATGAAAACAAAAAACAGTACTCTTATTTTTCATACCAGCTGCGCTACTAATATTATCGATCCTGATGAGTACACCTAAGGAATCATAAGAATAAAATTGATAAATTGTCTACGAATTAATAAAAAAATATTGCACACTCTTGTGTACATTTGAAATCTTGTCTTAGAAATTATGACTACAATAAAATAATTGCCCTTGGTAAATGATAAGACAACATTATTGCAAGGAAAACCTTTTTATCTTGACACTATCTGTGATGTTTCCTTAGTGGATTGCAAAAGGCTTCAATAAATAAAAAGATTTTTGTGTTAAATCCGACACGAAGACAGTACCGTACTTGGTAAAGTGACATTTTTATTTTTGTCTGAGGAAACCGGGCGGCGTTTTGTCCATGCAAACGTATTCCCCATTTTCTTTTCTGGATTTTGACACTACTCGTACTTCAAATATTTTGAATATAATATATATCTAACGTTAGCGTGTTGGTAATTTTTGCTTTTTTTTTTGATTAGTTACTTTTTATAGAAGTTAGGACCCTCCAAAAATTGTTAAAATTGCCCGGTTTGAACGCCATAAACAGACGTTCAGTATACAAACTAGACAATGTATTCAAAAAAAACGTACAGAGATAGAATTTTTTTTCCTAATACAGTTAGTAAAAAAAAAATAAGAAATGGTTCAGTTTTTGAAGAAAAAAATGGGGAATACAAAACCTCGACTTTGATGATTTTCTTTAGGTATTATCAGCCTGAGGTGCATCTGTACCTTTCGCTCAGTATTCATGGGAGTAAGAGTGAAAGCAGCAGCAACAGTTTGGTAAAATACCTAATGTTTATTTTAATTAAATTAAATTTATCGACGACCGGGTTTTCTCTTAACTATCCTAATAGATGTAATTTACTAAAGTAAAATGAATATTTAAGGTCGGAACTGCAGTTGCATTGCTTCTTACCGTGCACAGGCACGATTCTTCAATTTTTAATTAAATGAAGACACTACTAGCAAAACTCAATCGAAAATCTGGAAACAGAAAAATCAGGAAAAGATATTGGCACCTCTGGGACTCTAACCCAGGACCTCTCTTTCCGGGCGAGTGCTCTGACCACTGAGCTAAGGTGTAGATATCCAATTCGGTCACTTTTAACTGTACCATACTTCAACCTGGGTTTGAGTCCCAGAGGTGCCAATATCTTTTTCTGATTTTTCTGTTTCCAGATTTTCGTTTGAGTTTCGCCTGTAGTGTCTTCATTTAATTAAATATTACAATTAAAGGTTTTACTCGTAAAAAGTTAAATAAAAAAAATAACGATTCTTCAACACTGCAATTGCAGGGCTCCGGCCCCTCGGTGTTAATAAAAAGACACTCAATGCATTTAAGTACATATTTTTATTTTTATTTTAATTTAATTTTAATTTAATTTAATTTAATTTAATTTAATTTAATATTTTTTTAATGAATAATGTTAAAAAGCATAAAAGCAAACATATGTAATTTTTTGCAGGCGAGCACGTTATCACTTTATCAAAGATACTTTTTGACGCAAAAAGTTATGACTGTCAGTGTGCCCCAGCGGAACTGACCCAAGGGTAGAGCAAGACCAAATCCCACCCTGGGATGTAGTACTGTGATGAAGATAAAAGATTTTTTGGAAAAACTTCAATTTCTTTGTAAATGCGAACTAGTCCGGTTTCCCCTTCAATTATCGATTTGTATTAACGACCAAAATTATTAATTATTTAATAAAACTTTATACCTATTAAAAGTGCTTAAAGTTTAAATTGAATATGAAAGTTTCGGTAAACTTTGGTGAACAATCAATTTAGTAATTTTCAAGCACTACGTACTTACAATTTCATGTCAAAAGGGCAAAGTTTATCCACCGTTAGCACGTGTAAACAAATAATTGAACTTGAAGGTGTAGAATCAATCCCTTAACTAAACAAACTTCCCACGAAAATCGTCTCCACGTACTTCCTTGAAATTAATTAAAATGGAATGATCCATATTTAGTAGGTATTTACATATTCATAGATTGCCAAATCTGCGAGGATTAAGGGAATTACTTCCCATTACTTATTGAAATCTCTATATGTATGACTGAAATTTCTGTTTTAAATTCTCCTTAATTTTCATGCAACCACCGCACCCCAAACATTTATTAACGATTGAGATTCGAAATTCCCAATCGAGGATTTTCATTCGTCCGTGTGTCGCGTAACGATGGGGTCGTGAACCAATTTTTTATATCTATGGGATTATTATTTTTATTATTCTAAGGTTTTTTTGAAGTCGTAAATACATTGTCAATAAAAATAACTAGTTTTCAAGAAAAAACGAATCACAAACAAATCGAGGCTTAATTTTTTATATCCCTGAATTTTCTCCTGCGGCGCTTAATTTCCTTTCATTTTGAATTGTGTGCCTTTGGAACGCATGATCACACCAGATGATAATCTAAATCGATAAGTAATAGCCAAATGAATAGGTTAAGTTAGGTTAGGTTAGATTTACTAAAGAAAAAACTTACCCATGGAAGATGAGCGTGACGTGGCACTGGAACCAGTGGCCTTAGAGGCAGAGTCTGGCATGTGGGTTAGCAGGGCATTGAAGAAGTTGTACAACTGTGGAAGAACAAATTTAACATTTTTAAATTTTATAAATTCACATCGCTTAGCAGGAAGTGTCTAGAAGCACAACATTCGTTATTTTGGGGAAATTAATTTTTTGATGTCATTATCTTTTAAGACTTTAGCCGTAAGGAAAAATTAGCTAAGCAGATTGATGATTTGTCCTTGATTTTGTAAACAAAATCAAAAATTAGAAGTTTTAGATGACTACATAAAAAATTAAACACCACCAGCAGACAATCATGAGGATTACGCTTGCAATACGGTAAACGCCGCAACAAACACATTTGCCCTGATGGTGGACACTAACGCTATCCGAAACATCGGTTAAAGAAGGAGGAATGGTTACACTGATAACCCAAAAAAATAATCACGATTTATAAATATATCTTTTATGTTAACTTTGAAATTTCAAACCATTCGCTGGTTCAAATCACGCAACGTGTTATGTCTAATCTTTTCAAAATAGTATAATGTGTAGGCAGTATATTCGTCTTAAGTATCACCCTGTTGAAAAAGCACGATTCAGAAACGCAACGTTGCTTGACATACCTTTATCCGTGTTTGGTGACCAGATCTGAATAGCTAGATATTTCTCCTCCTGGCTCAAGATGGTTGGGAGCAGATTGGACTACTGTGTGATTCTCTCATAAAAATAAGAAAAATCAGTTATAAATATATGTCAGATAACACTTTTACAGCCCCATTCCGCGTTATCTTGAACTTATATAACTTATGTATAATAAAAGTTAAATTATTTAACGAGCTCTTGGGAGATCCCATGCACTTTTTTATGCTCTGAGGACTTTTGCAAAAATAACGCGTCAATAAAAGAGTAACTCAACTTTTTACTTTTTTTGTGAATACCGCACAAGATTCCTAACTGCTACCATCTGGAGTCAATTAGACTATGGCATCCTCAATTGGGGTATGTTTTAACACTCAAAGTAGTAGGGAGGGGCATGAGATGGGAAAGAGGAAGGTGGAGCGAAAATGGTGAACCTGATTCATATAGGTCAACAAACAACACTAAATCCGTTTCAGCAGTATTTGAAATGATTCATTTATGAAAAAAAAAAACAATTCAATCATACAAAATTGAATTTCGCACTCCGTGATTTGAATCCGCGATCTTCGGATTGCAAGTTGAGAGCCTTTACTATCGACCACGGAGGCTTTCGAACTACTTAACGATGCTGCCGATCAACCATCAACATTTGACGCACGTCACAAAATAGTAAATCTGTACCAAAACCTTTTTATAATTATATGCACCTCAAATTTGTCATCTTCTTCCCTTTTACATCTAATACAATTACTCACTTTGCATTCGGTGTCCAAAAATTGATATCCGAAAAGGGGCGAAAGTTCTTCAAAGAACGTAGATATCCCATACCACCCATTAAAGTTTTTATATATATCTAAACCACCATTAAAGTTTTTGTACGTAAATAACATTTTAATAGCCTAAAGATTAAATATTTTTATATATAGACATCATCACCTTAATGACTCTATTTTGTTGCTTATTCTATAATACTTACACTGATTTTAGATTTGCTTAAATTACAGACTTTTTAAATTCCTTCATATGCTTTTTATATTCTTTTATCTCTTTCATACTCTTTTTATATTATTTTATACTCATTTTCATTCTTTATTTCTTTAATAGTCAGTTATTTTATATTCTTCGATAAAATTTAACAATATTTTATATTCCCTTGTACTATTGCTTATTTAAAATGCTAACACACTATATTTAAAATGTTGATGCACTATATGTAAAATCGGCCATCATAACACGGCCAAGTGCCTAGAAGGGTTGTCAAAAAGTCTAAATTATGTAACCTTTAATGAATTGAATAAAGAAAAATCAAAAAAATTACATTGCGTAATCGTTTTGTTGAGACCACAAAGCAAAAAAAAAAATAACACATAGGTAAAAAGATTTTTTCCACGTTGCCAGGCAGTTGGTATTCTCATATTAATTTATTTTATTAATTAACATTAGATTTCCTTTCATACTCTTTAAAATGCGTTTCCACTTGAACTGAAAATCCAGTGAAGTTTTCCATTCCGTAGTGCAAACAAATTTCAGAATTTATTCAACGGACTAATGGATTTGCTTTGTCTCCGGGGAGCTTTCTTTCCGTATCCTGCATTGAAAACGTCAAAGTTAAAAATAAACTTTATCTTGCAAACCATGTTACATCAAAATTGAACGATTTGTCGATAAACTGAACTAATGAAATTCTTCTAAGAGACGAAAAATTTAATCAGTTAGTTATGAACTCGAGTCTTGAAATTATTACCCCTTTGAAAGGTTAAACAGCAGCGCGGGTTTAAATCATCATCAACAACTTTATGAGAAGATTGGTATCATAAATATTGGAGCCTAGATTTACAGCTATAATAAAGTATAATTTTGCCTATCAAATTTTAATAATAATTAATATTTATGCAAGCTTGTTAGAATTTATGTATTTAACTGAATTAATACAGCCGTTTTTTTTTTTATTTTTTGTATAATTGTAGAATTTGTGAAGCTGAAAGCATAAAAAAAATATTTGACTCAGGATCATTGCCTTTTTTAACAGAAGAAATTTTCTGTCGAATATTAGTAATTTTGAAAAATTACGACTTCTGTATAATGATATTAAAAAAAATCAAGTCACGTTCATACATAAAAATTATTTTTTTTAAAGGGTTTGGGATCTTTTTTAAATTGACAGAAATACCGGTCTAATTCGGAATACGCGTAGCAATTTAATACCTACTTTTTGTTGTCCCATTGATCCGTGTTTACGCAAACCAAATAAGATAATGGATACAGATAAACATTTTAAGTGTTTTATGCAAAATTTTAAATGAAATGTAAACGATGCTTCTCCCGTGGATACCTTATTCATTGAAGCCATTTGAATACACGAAGAAATGTAAATTAAAAGGTATTATTGCATTTCCACTCGCATAGCATTTCAATCGTTGAATTTTTTGCGTTCATTATTGACCTGATTTATTCTTGTGCCGAACAAATTTTATTGGAGTGGAGTTCGAAGTGGAATCAAACGTTTTAATCGTCAATTATTTACATCGGAAATGCTATAGATATTATGCCATAATGCTAAAGAATTATGCTGACAACAGTCGGCTAATTACGGCGTCAGAGGCGTAGAAAAATGACAAGTCGATTATTTGGGGACAGAACAAAATCAAATCAACGGTTTAATTACATTTGCACGAACGGATTCATACGTCCATCACTCTTGGACAAACTGACCCCCAAATTCCTACACGTTCTTCTTACCATTTTCCTTCCCTTCCTCTTCTGTTTCATTAAAAGACCCACCGCACAGCATGGACTGGAGCCAACGATAAATGTTCCATCACGAAACCACAAAACACTAAAAGCTTATTGACCATATAATGATCAAGATAAAACTGAAGACCAAAACTTACTTGAAAGCACAATTACAGATCGCTACATGAATATTATAGCAATAGATACCGAAAACACAAAATCTAACCAACGCAAAATATTTACAAAAAAAATAATTGACTCCTCAAACATAAAAGCAAAACTCAAAAAAATAGAGTGGAACACAATATAATAAATAGAAAATGTCGAAGATCCCCGGGATAAATAAAAATGTTTTCTCTCATGACTTAATTAAGCAATCGGGCTTCCCTTGATTAATGTAAAAAAATAGTATTACATTTTTATCTTATTCTTACAACTTTGACAATCGATAAAAAAAAACTGAACTCTCTTCAATATTTTACTTCTGAAAATTTGTAATGAAAGCGATATAAAATCAATCACATCTTACCGACTCTTCTTCAAGCTTTCGAAGTCTTATTTTAAAACTTTTAATTAAACAATTTAGTTTTCATATTGAGCGAATCAGCGTCTAGCATTTTTCACTCAACTCAAGTTTCCCCGTCAAATTGTTCAACATTAACAGGGAAATCTCCGGAGACTGGCAATCAGGAGTTCTCGTATTCTCCTCTCCGTGGAAAGTGGCCTGGTTTCACTTTCTAAAAGCATAATTCAATTTATCGCAAGGAGATGCAGAGAGCACATCTCCCCAAAACTCTGGAGGTAGAATTAGTGGAGGCGGCGCGCCCATGTAACGACAATATGCTGTACCTCCAAAATGCGTGTTTTGAGATTTATAACTTTAAGCTTTTTTGGACATTTTGACACCAGTTCCCAGTACCACGACGTGTCGAGAAAGCTCGAGGGAATTCGTTCTGATTCCGTTGACGTAGATTCAAACACTCGCGAATCGCTCCAGTGTTCGACCTCAACCATCTCATATAATAATGTCCATAATCAAAATTAAATAATATTTTTTTTTTACATTAGCTCCACACAGAAGGCCCAGAGAGTAACAAATTTCCGCCTCATATATAAATAAGGTATAAGAGTGAAATTAATTAGGTGATTTTAAAATTTATATTAGTTTTATAAAACTAACAAAAACCTTTTGAAATTTTCAATACCAGAATTAAAGAGCAACTAAGGTGCTTAGATAACAAAAAAATATTTTTTTACTTCTTCATTAATCGCAAATTCACTTTGTGACGTCATTTCATTTAAATGAAAACAAATTACTTTTTATACACCTTTTATTTAACCTCTCCGCGAGTGAGTTTTGGCCAACAAAACTGTACGTGAGGAGTGAGTTTTTTTATAAATTTTTTAAATATTTTTTTTATAAATTATTATAGATTTACTGAAAATAACCTTATATTTTGAATTAAAACGTCAACCACATCAAACCACGAAAATAAACCAACATCGAAAAAAAAAACATGTTCATACAAAAAAAACTGCTTCCTTCCTCTGACAACCACTAAATGACGCAAAAATAATTTTTAAACTAAAACTGTGAAGTCGGTACAGTAGGTATGTGTTCCAAAACTTCGACAAACTACGCGCAGAGATCCATAGATGCCACTACAAGTCAAATATTTTCATTAAATATGACGGCATTTGAATAATAGCCGCGGACGAAACGTTTCGGCCTTACTCTTCTGAGCATCTTTTCGCTTCGCCGAACCGTTTCGTCCATACTCCTGGAGAGGTTAATCAAAATCATAAACATATTTCAAAACCAATGGTTAGTTCGTCCGGATAAAATGAAAACTTTAAATATTATTTTTGATTTTATCCCATTTAGTCATTGAAAACATATTCGATTAAATAAGTGGTGTACTAAGTGATCTATTTTCGTTTAATTAATTATTTAATTAAATGTTTTACGGAAATAATTTTACGAATTTCCTTAGATCCAATTTAATAATCACGACCTTAGGGTCCAGAACGTATAATTGTTTAGAATTTTGTCAAATTCAAAAGTCTAGTGAAACGTTTCGTTAATGAAAATAAGTGCTTTCCCTTTGAACCTGTGAATAAAGTCCATTCGTTTATACTGGAGGGATAGCCATGCTAAAGCCAATTTTAATTGCTCCAATCCTGTGAAAGTCGCCTATCTTTTGCCGCATAGACAATTGATTTGATTTGAGAGGCTTTCAGTTAGGTGATGGGATGCCATGATAAAGCAGACATTCGAAAAGGTTTCTGCAATTAACGAGAGGTTTATGGAGCCCAAATTGAAATGAAAAAAAGGATTTAATTTCAATCATTTGCTTGCCAAAATTTGTTGAATTTTGGAACATATTTTGTCTAGGACATATCCGACCTTAACAAGAATTTGCAAGAAACGCGAATTATTTGTACTTGTTTCAAAAGATACTTGAATTTGAAAAAATAATGCCGACACTTATTTTAAGTAAAGCATGAAAACATTCTTAAGGACATCCATACTTATACTTATATACTTATCCATACTAATATTATAAATGCGAAACTGCTCGAGTTTGTTTATGACCTTTTCACGCATAACACAATATAAAGACTTTAAAAATTCATTCACCAATAGAAAGCTAAATTATATGCGCAGACTATATTTTGTATATGATGGTAAGCTCTGGCGTAATGAAATTATAAATATTAATATATTATATTTGTCATACGTTTTCTGTCGCTAACTAAAGCAAATTTTTGCTAACGTCAGAAAAAAATCGTTTCCATGGAAACGATTGCTACTGCTTCAGAAAATTCAAATATAAGAATATGTTTTATTTTTTTGGATAAGCTTCTGTTTTGGAATAAATGTCAGTTCCTACATTAAAAATATAATTCGTAACGATTATAAAGACTGAATAAATGAACTGAATAAATAGTGTATTTTTTTATTATATTCACAAACTTTCAAATATTTAATTAAAAATAAACATCCGAAATGTTTGTAAGCGCATAAATTCCGAACGAATGATCAAAATTGGATAATTCTTTTTTTCTTTGAGCTATAGCTTTATGAAATTTAGGTGGCAGGCGAGATGTTTGAAAACTGAATGTATGGAATTCGGGAGGGGGTGGGGGTGGGGAGGAGGGGGTATAATTGATAAGTTCAACCGCTACAGTAATTTCCCGTAATACCATGCGAGCGAAGCCGCGGGGAAAAGCTAGTTACCAATAAACGTATTTTATAACCAATAACATGACGATGAAGTAGATACCGATACAATACTTAAAAGTAAGAACAACGTAAAGGCAGTAAGTCACTAGATATCTTCAATATATATATAAATCAATAAATGTTTGCTTGCTTATGTATGTTATTTATGTATGTTGTATGTATGTATGTTATTTATGTATGTATGTTGTATGTATGTATGTTATTTATGTATGTATGTTGTATGTATGTATGTTATTTATGTGCTATGCATTTTAAGCATAGGAAATATTTGAAATTTTCAAAATACCTTCTTTCCACCCTGTCAAAGGTTTCTGGATTATTACAACCACATAACAATACATCTGAAAAGTTTTTTAATTAATACAAAAACTCTTACTTACTGTCAAAAATGCCACAATTTGAGAAAAACATTTTGCAAACCATCGATTGTCTAATCAAAAATCAGTTTTAAATTAAATTAATGAATTTATTTACTAATTTACTATTTACTAATTTATTTACATTATAGCACTAACCAAAATCGAATACTTTTAATCTATTCAAGAATTAAAGTTAATTTAAATAAATACCTATGTTAGGTACCAAATTTAATTGATTGTTTTTATAATATACAAAAATGAACATTTGTAATATGTGAAAAATGAAACTTTTAAAGACAAAAATCAATGTCTTTAAAAGTAATTACTTTCAATAATAAAAAACAATTACTTTGTGTAACAACCACTATTTAATTAACAATATCAACATGTTTCGAAAACTTTGTTTTCTTCGTCAGGATAATAAGTTAATAATAAATATTTTTTTTTTTTTTTAAAAACAAAACAAAACAAAAAGTCTAAATAACAAAGTAAATTGTTATAAATATAAGTATTAATACGAAAATAAATTTAAAAGATGACTATTTTTAAAAAACTTCTTTTTTTACAGATTCTAAAATAATTTTTATATTTTATTTTATATAATTGTTTTTTATGATATATTTTAGGTAATTAATCACCTCTCCTTTCTAATATTTTGTCTATGTTCTAATTAGTCTATACTTGTTTGTCTTATGTTATTTTTTATTAACTTATTATCCTGACGAAGAAAACATAGTTTTCGAAACACGTTGATATTGTTAATTAAATAGTGGTTGTTACACAAAGTAATTGTTTTTCATTATTACGCATTTTTTCATTTTTTTAAATGATGACGCCACAAAGTAAATTTGCCTACTTTGAAGAAGTAATTACTTTCATTCATCAGCAAATAGGCGTTCATGGGATGGGGTTGGTTTGGATTTTGACGGCGGATGCTTCTGCACTCAAAGGCCGGAAGAGACTGAGACTGGTTGAGGGAGACCTTTTGAACGCTCCAGTCCGATCTCTCGACCCATCGCCTTGCGCCGAAGTGGGAGGGATAGATTAATACATTCGTCACTCATGAACACATTGAACCTTAGATTCTTACTTAACCCTCATTTTTCCTTCCCAGAACTTCGTCACCTTCTTATTTTTAAAAATACGCCCCACGAAAATGACATAGGCCCTGAGGGAATTTTTTCCCTGAGCTTGAAGTAATTAACAAATATTTGCAGCACTTAATTTAATATGCCTATTGCAGATTTTTTCCACAGTTGCTTAGTTGGTGAGTCAATATACACAAATAATTACGTTATTTTGAAAATCACTTAAAACCTGTATATGGCCGGGTGTGCGCCGGCGGACACGCCAAAATTTGCATTTTTTTAAAATTTATTTTAATGATTTTAATTAATAATTATTTAACCCTTTGTATAAAAAAAACGTATAAAGGACAAGGTAAGAATCGCTTAGGGCATGTTTGTGCTTGACGTATGAGGTATTTTAAATACACCTAGCCACTCGGAATATTTTTTATAAAATTTATCTATAACATGAACCCTTGATTTTTTGCGCGATTTGAGCTGTCAAACTATAAGCGTTGTAGGTAGTGAAAATATCGAAAAACCTTTGAATTTATCAAATAAACGCAAGTAATGTTATTTTTATGCATAGTTTATTGTTCAAGGAATGTGTTTCGGTAAATATAATAATAGTAATTGGACAATTTGTATAGCGCCGTTTTTGTGAAAAATCACCTCAAGGGCGCTTATAATATTTGATAGCACTAAATAAACCCACAAAATATTACGTCAAAGTCAAAAATTTGCGAATTTTACGTCGTTTCCTTTTTGGCATTTGGGAGGTTTGATTTGTTTCATAGTAAACTATTTAGGAAACTAATTAAATGGTAAAGTACTTTGTTTCATGACAAATGACTTGTTTTCATTCACCACTGAAGATATCTGGTCAGGCGTTTTAATAAGAAAGTGTTTAGATTCCAAAGTGCCGGACACATTTGCCTGCACTCTCGAGTATGCGAAATGTCACCTGCATGTGGAAGCTCCGAAACGGATTGAATCACGCGACCACCGCACAGTGATCAATATGCCAATTTCAGGAGGCAAATCATTTCGTTTTCAATTTTGTTTGATTCTAAAAATAATTAATATTTTTTTTACGATACTCCATACAGGAGGCCCTAAGCAAAATAATTTCCCTCAGGGTTCGGGGATGTCATCTTTGGGGATGCTGTATGGAGGGTGTTTTTAAATAGCCGGGTGTGCCATGCCAAAATTTTAAATTATTTTTATTTTTAAATGCGATTTTACATGGGGAAAGGAAGGAGAGGAAGTTCTTGGAAGGAAAAAGGTAAGAGGAGTTGATAGGAATCTAGAGTTAAATCTAGGGTCCAGCTCATCCGCCGCCAGAACCAGACAAACCTCCAACAACCCCAAGAAGCCGAGCACCCCTAAGTCACCAAATGTAGCGAGCCTACGGCAGAGGTGTTGGTTAACCAATAAATGGTTCCCGGGGCAGCGGTACCCATTACCGCCTCCCAAAGTGTTGACTAAAGTGTGTTCACAATAATTTTAAAATTTGTTTTATTGTGTTCACGTGGTTATGACATTATTCTTTAAATGAATTAAAACCAAAAAAAAAAAAATATATTTTCTGGTTAAAGTATTTTTTTTAATAAAAATGTATTCATCAATACGTTTTTTTTTTACATAAGCTCAACGTAAAGCTTTTTAAAGGAAATGAAGGAGACGAAGATCTGGTATGATGATTGAGTATAAATCTAGGGCTCGTTTTGTCCAGGAGTGGCGGAAGTTTGAATTCATCCCTCTCACTGCGATGTAAGAGAGTAAATTGAGAGAGCCCTACTGGAGAGGTAAAAAGTTCTCCCTCAACTAGTCTCTCCAAATCTGGCCGCCACACAGTAGGATAACAGACGCATCAGTTGCCAAGTATGAAATCTTCATCCCATGAATCCGGACTTCTATGCAAAGTCGCCAAACTCCTGACCACGTAGAGAGCCACTTGGGGCGACCTACGGCAGAGGCTATATAATCAATGGTTCCCGGAACGGTGGTACTCAAACCCACCTGCCAAATTGAAAATGTACAGATATTACATAAAATTAGTCAACTCGTTAATTATTTTTTAAAAACAAAAAAGCAATTTCCGTAATTTACACAACCTGTCATCTGCTATATCTTGATATTCAGACGATCCAACACCTTTGCGAATGTTTTGCAGCTCCGTTAATTTCACACTCAAAAGAATCCTATTTCATTAAGCACGTCGATCAATTTTAATAGATTTTTATTGTATGAACATTCTGTTACTTTTGATTTTCGACTTTTGACCACAGTGCGGAGCATTTAGACCTTTCAAACTCATCACCGATCACATCGTATTCAAACCGAACTTACCCCCCAACCCCGCGATTCCAATTTCCATTCCGGCTGTTGGTCGGAGGAAATTGGGGATCGCGGGGAAATGAAAAAGTCGCCCAATTTTCCGTATCTAAACGATTATTATGTGTTACTAATAGCAAATTCGATAAAACGCCGACTCATGTGGTAAAATTCCCCGGCGGTCTTCCTTTGAGAAGTAGCAAAGGATAACGTTATTACGTTCGTCTGGGCAGAACACAATCAAAAGCGTTATCGGCGGGTAAAAGGATTCTGTACCGGTAAAGCAGGAGACTTTAACCTTTTACTTTGACTTTTGAACACCGATCTTATTCCTGAAAACTGGAAGGGTCGGAAGTCCGATAAAGTTATATAAAAACTTTGATATGGCGCTGCAAAATATAATCCCTTTCATAGATACAAAAAAATTAACTAGATTCCATCAGAAAGATTCAGAAAAACACAGTAGTTATAGTTGAATTATCACGATGACGTGCACACGTCGACCCGCGAAGAGATCCAAACTCGAGAGACATAAAATTTCTCGTTCGCGTTTCGAGATAGTAAGAATTTGCGATGGTGCCATAAGTCGCAAGCAGCTAAAATGTTTTTTTTTTATTGAATATATTATTAGACATTTTTTAATTAAAATAAAATGAAATCCAGAGAGATTGGGTTTTAACAAAAAGTTGCGCTAGATACCTCAAATTATTAACTGTGCGCCGGTCTCAAAATGAAATGATATTTAATAATATATACAGATCGCTTATTTATTTAATAACACATAAGATATTTAATAACATATACTAAAATGAGTAAAATTAGATAATCCACAGAATAATTTATTTTAAAAATTTGATACAGGCTGCGAAAAAAATTCTTTACTATATTTTTCCGATCTTCATAATTTCTGCTCATCGTGTTCCATAAAGCAAAGTGGAACAGATCTCCGGTAGGACGAACTGCGGCGATAGTGGAAATAGAAGTTTTCATCTTTTGTCAAGAGGTTGTATCCAGTTGTAGAGCTAAAACATAATATTGCCTTTGATGTTTCATTTCATATTAGAATAGCTTGTAGATCGTTCAAAGGCCCTCATCCCTGAATTTATTTTTCATTTTCGCATAAATCCTCTCAAGTAAAACTCAAAATCATTTCAAGAGTCGGTATATTTTTAAGATAGCGTGGCAATCTTCGTAGCGTTGACGATTTCTTCCCTACAGTAAAGAAAGAAAGAAGCACGTCGCGTCCTGTCCAATTTTCGTCTTTATTACAATTCCGTTGGGTTCAGCTTTAATATTATTTACAGTTCTTTCGAATAAAACTTTTTGTAGAAATATGTCCCATTCGGTTTATCTTCGTATTTCTATTTCAATGGGAGGGCTCGAGTTCTAGAAGGGTAAAGTCTCTCTATCTTTACCCTTCCTTATCACATGAACAAGGGTCGCTTTGGTCAATTGACAATTTGCTCTGCTACAAGAATTCAATTATGATCCCTTTTCAGAGATTTGAAAGTGAGACAATTTTTCAAAGAAAACGATTAAGTAAATAAAGATAATATTATAGTGTTCAGCGAAACGAGAATTTTAACTGTGTTTGAACTAAATTCAAACATGCAATACTTCTTTTGTAATAATTTTAACAATTTAAGAGGAACGTGTGCGCGGCCCATTTCGGCCAATTTCATACAAATCTTAATTTTGGATTTGAGATCAAAATATCCAAACAAACTGAAAAATTATTTTTGTAATCAAAAGATATATCAAATATCTAGTACGAATGTGAGCTGCTTTATTTATTTTTGCTTTAAATTATAAGATATTGGCTTAGTCAAATGTTAATTTAATGTTTCATGATTTTAGAGGCAATTTGGACAATTATTTGTGATTAAATGAAAAATAATTACATATAAAATTAAATAAAAAAATTTAAAAAAAAATCATTTTGATGGGTTTAAATTTAAAACACAAATTAACTAAGATTTGTTTGAAATGGGCCGAAAACGTTTCCCTTAATTACAGCCAGGGCGCGCCATATTTTTGAGACCCCCCACTTCAATACCCTGTAACTTTTAAAGTTTTTATTTTTTCCTTATGATTTTTTTTTATTTATTCTTTAATGTTCAATAAATATTTGGTAAAATATTCAAAAATATTATTTTTTTTTTTTATTGCACCTGAAAAAACACCTACAATTCATGCTTCTAGACTAGAATACCCCCTTAATTACATATATTGTTTTTGTACCCATGGCAGTCTAAAGAAGATTTTTTGAAATATTGACTGATAAAAAAATTTAAGTTGATGGATAATAATTTCAAACAGGTAAATGTACCTTTAGATTGCTAGAACTAAATCTATAATTTTAAATAAACATTCGTTTTTCTTTCACGGAATTCACGCCCGTCGAAGGATGAAGGTAAATACCGTGTTCGGGTAAATTGAATCTCGAGTGCTTTGCTGCAGTTTCTGCAAGCAGTGTCTGGGAAGAGGTTATTTCTACTAATGGTGCACTCACATCACCCTTGTTCAGACTACTTCCCATCACACTGAAAGCATTACCCATACACCATGGAGGAGCCAGGAAAAACAGATTTCAAAGGAAATGTAATTGCATTAAGGAAGAAAGGACTTTAACTTGTGAGTATCAACTGATGTAATGAGTGTGACTGAATACTCCAACTCTGTGCATGGAACGTTATGTTTCAGAGCACTCGTAAACATATAATTTATATATATCAAAACATTTTGACTTGATAACGTCTTATAAATCGATGAACGCCGGCCGCATTCACGATAAAGCATGACTCATTGTCACGCTGTCACGTTCCGCCTTAGCGCCTTCTGAGGGCGCGGAACAAGCGTTCGGCCTAAGCGTTCAGCGAGAGCGCGGAACAAGCGATAGAGAGGCACGATCGGCCTAAGCGTTCGGCTTAAACGTTCGGCTCGTGACGTTATCGCGTAAAATTATCGTCCGTAAACCGACTTTACAGAAAACCAAATTTTTTAATTGAAATTTATTCACGGAAAGTCAGATACATTCATAAGCTAATATTTTCTTTTGAACTATGGAAATACTGCGTATGGTAGGCAGTATTCGCTATTCACTTATGGAGGCAGTATTCGCTATTCACCTATGGAGGCAGTGTGTTATTATGATACTGTGTGCGCATTCGTGAAATAAGCCTTAATAAGATCTTGGTGTTGTGCTTTTCGCCATCTATATGGCGATACGCTTACCGTCGCAGGTATTAGTCATAGACATTTATTTTTAATTAACAAATTACTGAAAACTCATCTTTTTTATTTTGAATGTGTACACAGTGGTGGCAGATCGATGAAAAAAACTGAAATAAATTTCGATTAATTTATAAGAAACAGGTAGATAAGAACATATTCGCCCATCATTCAGTTGACCACTGACAAAAGGCCAATTTCTAATTTCAAATGCACAATTTATTCGCGAACTAAAAACAACCTACAGCCTGCTTTGATCAAAGAGCAATGCACACCATTGACATCTCTTTACGTCATTCACATCCATGCATCGGTTCACACTTAATCTTCCGTGAGACAGGGTTTTGATAAAAGACGAATCAAGTGTTAATTTTATTATTGACATAAGCAACATTTTCAGATAACTGTGGTGGTAATAAGAGATTTTCAAATATTGTCAGGTTATTCGTAACCCGGGGAATGTAAGTTTAGTAGCGAATAGCTCGCTACTTGACTGGCCGAAAAACTTTCGCCTTACGGTCAAGCCGAGTATATTAGTGAGCGGCGCGTTGCAAGATGACGGGCTGCAAAGCAATAAAGTAAATACGCTAATTGTAATGCTTATTTTAGAAGAGGTGGAAGAATAAATTAGTTAGATGAAAATAAATAAACTATGGACACGGAAAGAAATTAATGGCAGCAAAAATAAAGAATTTTAGAGTAACATCTTCGCTCCAACTGGACGATACATCCGCGTCCACTAATGAACTCTACTGAAACAAGTGGTTGGCACATGTTAAGACCCGTTCGCATTGGTCGAGTATTTTAGTCGAGTAGAGCAGTGTTCCGCAAAGTGTGTGCCGCGGCACAGTGGGGTGCCGTGGGCGTTAGCTGGTGTGTCTCACCGCAATGCTGCATTGTAACAAAATAACATTGCGACGCTGTACCAGCAATCCGACTATCGGATCGGTAGTAAAATAGGCCAGGCGGACATATTCGCCCATTTAAATGAGCGCAACCAAAAAAACAAGACAAGAATTCTAATACTTTAACGTCATCGGATAAGATTGAAAGCTTTCGCGCTAGTTAAGGATGGGTTGTTTCAAAAAATTTTACGAATTCGTCAAATATTTGACGTTAATTTTCACGTTCTGTGTAAGTTCTATTCAAGTTCTGTGATGATTTCGGTTTTGTGAAGAAGTTGGCCTATGATGTTAAAAAAACAGAACTTGAAAAGAACTTACACAGAACCTGAAAATTAACTTCAAATATTTGATGAACTCATCAAATTTTTTGAAACAACCCGTCCTTAGTATTATGGATCAGCCACGCCCAATGGTATAAAGTAACAAAATGTTCAAAATCAAAATCAAAACCAAAATCAAAATCATTTATTGTACAAAATTTTCATTTAGTACAAAAGGTATAACTTATAGGTACCTACATCCTATTTCTTCCAGTTAACCTAACATGTTATACAGAAATGAACACAAATGAAATATAAATATAAAAGTGGTGTAATACAAATTGAGTTTGTTTTAATTTATTATATAAACATAAATATAAAAACAGTTGTACCTATGTGAGGTATTCACTTAATGTGTAATGAGACCTGTTCAAAGGAATGTTTTTAGTGATGACTTAAATCTGAGTGTATCTGGTATTTGTTTAATATCATGTGGAAGGTTGTTATATACTTTAATGGCCATGTAAAAGGGTCCTTTTTGGAAAATTGTTTTGTTTGCTTTTGGTATTAATAAATTTTCTGTAAACCTTGTAGCGTATTTATGTGTAGAGTTTTTTTTGTGGAAACTTTTCTGGAGATGATCGCACTAACATGCATAACTCCATTATGTTTATATCGGTGACTGTAAGAATTTTCAAATTTTTAAATATAGGTCTACATGAATCCCGATTAGCAGAGTTTGTCATTTTTCTTAAACATCTTTTTTGGATGATAAAAACATCTTTGGCGTTTACTGAGTTTCCCCAAAAAATAATTCCGTATTTTATTGTTGAATATACATAACCATAGTATGCGGCCATTACCGAGTCGATGTTTGATATATTTCTCAGTGTACCTAGAACAAAAGAAAAGCTACTGATTTTGGCTACTATTTTGGATACATGTTCTTTCCAGTTTATATTTGCATCTAGTTGTATTCCCAGCAGTGAACAAGTTTGGGAAAGTTCGATAATATTATTATTGAAGTTTACATTTATATTTATAGGTGTAGCTTGCACTGGACAAAATTGTAAAACTTGAGTTTTGTTAGTGTTGAGTGACAGATTTTGTGATAACAGCCAATTTGCTATTGATTGGCAAGTCTCGTTAATATGTTTATTAAATTCGTCAACGTCTCCATTACATTCAAACAACAAAGCAGTGTCATCAGCAAACATTGAACATTCTGTGCCAGCAACAATTGGAAGTTCGTTTATGTATATAAGGAACAGGAGGGGCCCAAGAATGCTTCCTTGAGGCACACCCTTGTTGATTGTTCTCCATTTGGATTCTACCATGTACTGCATCATTTTTTCGTCAATGTTTGAAATTTGAACTTTTTGTTTACGATTTATTAGGTACGATTCAAACCATTTTAATGCTAAACCTCTTATACCCACGTGTTCAAGTTTAATTAGAAGAAGCTTATGATCAACATTGTCGAATGCTTTTGAGAGGTCGAGAAAAATACCTACGGTTTTTTTGCTAACATTAATACTTTCCAGAATTTTGTTCAAGAAATTGAAGACTGCTTGTGTTGTCGAACGGCCTTTACGGAATCCAAATTGTTGTGGACATATTATCTTAAAGTTCCCTAATGTCATGGCTGCCAATTCAATAAAAAGAGTGCAGGCTTTGATAGCGAAACACTCGAAGCATAAGCCAGTGAAACACAGCAGAATAAATTAACTCGTATTTTCCTAAGTGTGACCTGCAACCTATGGACTGGGTAAGAAATTAATTCTTAGATACCATTTCCCTTGGACACTTACCGAACGAGCAGGAAGAATTCTGAAGACAAAAACTGATCAGACATTAAAAGTAAAATTTTCCGAAATAGAGCTAGCACATTTTTGGCTACGCATAAAAAATGAGTATCCACTGATTTCAAAGCTTTGTATTGCAATTATCTTACCATTTACCACGACCTATTTATGCGAATTGGGGTTTTCAATTCCCACTACGATATTAAAAAAGAGAACCCCTGGGGAGGGTCGTCAAAGAGATGAGAGAAGCATTATCAACGATTGCTCCAAATTTTGATCGCCTGTGCTCAGTTAAGCAGGCTCACATAACTCATTAAACATGTTTTCATATTATATCGATTTTAATAATAAATATTAAATAACATTGTTTTTTCTTTGGTGTACCTCTGAAAATTTTTGTTTTCGTAGGTGTACCTTGATCACAAAAAGTTTGCGGAACACTGGAGTAGAGAATATAGTAGTAACTAAACGCGCCAGAACACCATAATTTTAGTAGAGTGGGTTAGTCAGCTGTTTAGTCGATTCAATCTATTTCGTTCTATTTTTTCGGCGAGCACGCCTCCCCTCTACGCCTCCCTGCGCACTAATATGGACTAATCCACCGTTTTAGCAAAGTTCATTTGTAGACGCACGGGAATGTCATGGCATTGGAGCGAAGATGCAACTCTAAAATTATTTATTATTGCTATTAATCTCTTTTCGTGTCTATAGTTTATTTATTTTCATTTTGCTTATTTATTCTTCCACCCCTTCTAAAAGTTCATCTCTTCTAAGCATTACAATATGCTTAATTAGCGTATTTACTTTGCTTTGTAGCAGCCCGTCAACCGCCGACATCTTGCAACGGGCGGCGGGAAATAATGTTCACTACTTGAAAGCAAGACGAACGATTTTCGTCGAGTCAATTAGCGCCTCACCAATTGACTCGCCGAAAACAGTCAACTCGCCAATCGACTAAACCGCTTGGTCGCTTAGTCGCTAATCGCTTAGTCTGAACAAGCCTTGGTGCGCAGAGACGCGTGGTGGGGGTCGCTATGCGCCCCAAAAAATAGAACGAAATGGATTGACTCTACTAAAGAGCTGACTAAACCACTTCGTGTTCATTGTTCGGACGCGTTTAGTTACTAATATACTCGCTACTTGACTAAACCGCTTGCCGAGTGCGAACGGTTCCTTAAGTGTGACTTTTACTCTGCTCATTACTAAGGTCAAAAACAGCCAATTTGAAAAAAAAAATATATATTTATATATACGTATGATGTTTGTAATTTGAAGTTAAAATGTAGATAATTTGAAATATATCGTACCTTGACTTGGTCGTGCTCTCCAGCGTATTCGATGCTTTGAAATATGGTCCAAGTGTACCTCCTGCGAACCTCCATCCGGGCAAGGTAGCGCCGGTACCAACGCTGGATTAGAATCGCAGCCTTCATGGCTAAAACAATAAACGAAACCATATTATATTCCTTGTAGACATGATCAAATAACGGAAGTTTTATTATATACAATCAACATACAAAGGAAGAAAGTACGTTAAAAATAAGGCATTTCCTTTCTTAGATTAGTAGGTACCTAATTACAAATCTTTGATGCATATTCATTTATTGGTAATTGACAAAGAACAAAATCATGACTACAAAACTATCAAAATTCAAACAATGAATCCATAAAATTATTATTTGCGTTAAACGAAAGGTATATTTTTGTGTTATGAAATATTTGTTTTTGTTTCAGCATTAATATCCACTCAGAAAAAACAAAATAAAAGCACTTAAAAAACTTCTCAGTTAAAAAAGCAATGTGTGCTACGGTAATGCTATGCATGAGCCGGAGAAGGTTTCATACACACATCTACATGTAAAAGACTATAATAGAGTAATAAATATTAATATTATTAAGTAAACCTTATGAATACTTATATAACCGAAATAATTTCTTCAGTCATGAGACCTCAATTTCATACGGGTTTTATACGGTTTCTGTTTACTTGAATTTTTGTATTCTTTTAAACAATCGTCTTACCCACTGTTCAACACATACTTCACCACTCGTCGTTTCAATGTTTTCTGCATACGACACAATGAGAGTTTTCCCTTAACGGTACAAATAAATTGAAGGGCTTTAAGTGCTGATTTTTTAAGCTTTCATTGAAGGATCTAAGGAAATTTGTCTTTATGATATGAAGCTGTAATCAGCGAGAGTCTTAGGACGAACGAAATCAAATTTTCCCCTTTCGAAACGAACATGCGATTATTCTTTTAAAAGGCATTTACTGTTAGTAACGCTGGCCAAAATAAATTGAAAATCGAAATGTGCAATGTTTACTGAACGGTGCAATGAAACAAAATATTTTCGGCTATAAAATAGTATTATTTAGTAATAATATTGGTATAAATACCTTTATGCATAGAATACCTAAATAATTTTTAAGGTAACAATGTAGAAGTCCGTTGTACTTCACAAAATAAAATAAGATTTTTTTGGTTGTTATTTTTGACATCAATCAATACGGCTCGCACTCTGCAAATTTGGATTTTTAAAGTGAACCTTATGCCATCGGCACAAAAACCTTACACTTGGCACACCCATTTTGTATCAGTTACGCCCCGTTTGCAAAGGGGAATGGACGTCCTTGACTCCGCGTCGCTTGGTTCCGTGAAATCAATTTTAAATTTCCTTGTTATTACAATAAACAATTCGTAAAAAAAGGATTTAATGTTTTTTACAGACCTTCACGATATCAACATGTAAAAAACTTCTCAAATACCTTTTCCAACCTTTCCAAAAGCTTTTTCTCAAATTTTTTAAACTCCTTTTCAATTCTTTCCCAATTTTTCCTGGACTATTGGATTACCTTAAATAAGAAATATTCCGTAATAACCGAGAAGTGGAGAAAGACAACTTTCATAAAAACGGTTTAAAAAAATGTGTGAATTACTTTTTTGTAAGTTTTTTCGGTTTAATTACAAATATCTTCTACTTCTGCCTACTGGTTACCTAGACTCATAATGTTTGTTTGATACTATAACATAACGAAGAGCTAGAAGAGAAGTTGTTTCCAAGTAATAATCTGTTCATATTACTAAAAGCGCACGTGCGCGTTATGTTTTAAAAAAAGTTAAATGTTATAAAGCTTGGCTAAAAACTTTTGTTTAATTTTTTTTTCCTGAATTCCGCCAAACTGGTGCTTACCCAATACGCTTAGAATACAGTGTTACAGTGTCAAGAATACAAACATAACAAAATAACTGAAATTGTTATAAGTGGTCATCATCCCATAAATTTTTGTTTTATGTTTGAAATTTTGAATGCAGTTTTTTTCATCGCCCGAATACAAATAATTGTCTTCTATAGTAATTAAGATGAATGAAAAGGTTGTTACTACAAATATCATATTTTCAATAGGAATATATTATTCTTAATTTTAACAATTTCTTAATTTATAAATATACTAGATTTTACCCGCGGCCTCGCTCGCATGGTAACAGGGGGAAATTACTGTAGCGTTTACACTTAAAAATTATTATCCCCCTCCCCCCCCCCCCTCTCCCCCTCCCCCCCCCCCCTCTCCCCCTCCCACCACGCCTCCTGCATTCCATACATTCATTTTCGGTACATTCAGTTTTCAAACAGCTCGCGTGCCACCTGAATTTCATAATGCCAGAGCTCAAAGAAAAAAGAATCATCCAATTTTTTTAATATTTTTTTTTTATATGAAATACCGCACAAGAGTCCCAACTGCTCCCCTCTGGAGCCAGTGAGACTATGGCATCCCCAATTGGGGTATGTTGTATGGCTGAAGGTAGTGGGGATGGGAAGGAGATAGCGAAGAGGAAGGTGGGGAAATTTGGTGCAGTCGTCCTGAAGTTATGCGCGCACAAACATTTTTGAGATTCATTTTTATTTAAATATATCAACATCGTTTCCACGGCAACGATTTGTTTTGTGACGTTGGCAATAACTCGCTTTTGTTAGCGACAGAAAACGTATAATAAATATTTTATGACTGGTCATTGGTTGAGTGGGCATCGCGTTTGGGTCCCACCCTGGCGTCCCGTGTTCGATACCTCGGCTGGCTAAGTCCTCCATCTCAACACAAGCAACATTTTCGGCTTTCTGTGCTGGTAGTAGGAGATTTTCAAATATTGTTGGGTTATTCGTAACTTGGGAATGTTTGTCTTTCTTTAAAAAAAAGAAAATCCTAATTTATTATCATTTATAATTTCATAACGCCAGAGCTTACCATTATATGTAGCCTTTATTACTCGCATATAATGTAGCTTTTAAAATCGGTTTATTGGTTTTTGCGTGAAAACGTAACAAACAAACACACGCAGTTTCACATTTATAATATTAGTAAAGATACTTATATCTGTGGGTATAGTTGCAGTAGAACGTGAATGCTTCATTGAAGTATCAAAATGCATTGTCTCACGGTAAAATTTTTAGAATTACATGCTTCAAAGGAAAAACGTATTTACTCACTCCAGGAGATTGGATACAGTGGAAATGAGAAACTGCATGGAACTGGCACGGCGTTGTAGTAAATGAGGATGTTAAAGAGTACACATTTACTCAAGGAAGGAAGTAAAACGTTTGATGGATATGTGGCATAAAATGAAGATTGAAGGTTATGTTTCTTGACGTCATACGTACTCCTATACGCAGGCGAAGATAAAAGATAGCAGGAATAATGCATTTTCTAATTGAAATAAGAATTAAATGTGGAGCAAAATCATAAGAAGTGGAAGGAACGAAGTTTATCAAAAATATTTCAATGACCAAAAAGGTAACTTGAGGAAAAATATTCCCCTTAGGGCAGTGGTTCTTAACCTTTTTGAAAGTACTGAACCCCCTACCAGTTTCGTATGCATTCACCGAACCTTTCTTAATTGGAAAGCGGGGCGTGTCATTAATGGTGGCGGATAACAACAAAGGGAGGATGGGATAATGGGATAGGATGGGCTATTGTCACACCTATATTTACCACAATGGGGGGGGGGGGGAGGGGCAAATTGGGATAGGATGGGGCGGGATGGGATAGTGACAATATTCTTCGTAATTTTTTTTTCGGACTGTGTCTTGTTCCGCCGAATCCCTGAGACTGACTCACCGAACTCCTGGGGTTCGATCGAACACAGGTTAAGAATCACTGCCTTAAGACTTATATTATCTTTTGGGATGCTGTGTGGAGGGTCTTTTGAGGAGAGGAAGTTGATGTAGTTCTGGGAAGGAAAAGGGGATGATGGGTGTGCAGAAATTTTATTTTATTTATTCATACACGCCTTGAAGGCTTTTACAGAATCACATTATTCAAGTTACACATGTTATTCAGGAGTATAATTGTAAGATTGAAGTATATAACATTATAAACTGTACTTTAAGGATACAAACAGGTTTAATATGTACATAGGTATGTAGTTTCGTTATCATTAAAATTGTACAAAGGAGTTAAAAAGTTTACATAGTGTAATAATGGTAAAACAGAAGAGTGCTTAAGATACTTAAAAGTAGTTATTGAGGAACGTGTAGGTATTTACTATGTTGATTTTATTATTAACTTGATCATGAATAAATTGTTCGAAAGCAAGTTTTTCAAGAATTCAGCAAAATTAACGCAGCAATAAATAGTACCTACACATAGAAGAAAATAAATAAAAAATACATGAGTTGTAATATCTTGAAAAGTTATGCAGATGAGTTCAACAAGTGTATAGTGTGATAGTAAAAAAGTAAAAAATAGTACAAATTATGGTACAAAAAGTACAAGATAATATTAATACAAAAGAGAGAGGATAAAAAGGTAAGTACTAAGGTAATCTTTGTATACATAAGTATTAAATTTTGTTTTTATTGTGAACATGAAGAGGCCATCGATTTTAATTTAATCATTAATATATTATTATTGATAGGGCACCAAGATTTAATAGAAATTTAAGTCAATGTGAGTTAGTTATTATATTGATAACAATAAATACGAGAGGATTGTTGTTAATTGTGTTCTTATTTGGCTACCTTTATTATTCACATATTTCATGTTTTGCGATAATTAATAATTTGATAAAGGTGCAATTGATTGATATTTATGGCTTTATTTTAAATATTCTAATATACTGAGTTTGAATTTAGACACAGATTGGTGACGATAAATGTCGATTGAGTTGTATTTATTTTCGAGTAAATGGAGTCTTTGGATGGGAGAGTTTATAAAATAATTATTAGCGGAATTGGTAACAGAATACAATGCATTCGACCGAGTTTCGCGAGTAGGTACTCGCAAATTAATAAAATTTGTCAAATCGAGGGCGTCCAGTCTGCCATTCGAAATTTTGAAAAGACAAACTAAATCACTTTTTATGCGCCTTGATGTCAAATCGGTTATGTTAAGTAATTCCATTAGGTATATATAATTAAGTTCTTCAATCGGTATACCCAGTTTGTAGTTAATAAATCTTAAAAACTTATGCTGAACTCTTTCAATTTTTTGTTGGTGGGTTTTATATAATGGAGCCCAGATAGTAGAATTATATTCTAAGTTGCTTCTCACCAACCCAGTGTACAACAATTTAAAGGAATTAATTGATTGAAATTCTTTAACTGTTCTCAGAATAAACCCCAGACATTTCATGGCCTTATTGGTTATTTCATTTATATGAGGAACAAACGTTAATTTATTGTCAAAAATAATACCGAGGTCTTTAATTTGTTCTACTCTTTTAAGAAAAATGTTAATGAAATGAAATCTGTGGGTCAGTGTCTCCTGGAGTGACGGACGTAAGAATCCACCCTTCTCACAGTGGTGCAAGGCTGAGAGGGTCTGGCTGGAGAGGTCAAAAGGTCTCCCTCAACCAGTTTCTCCCGATCCGACCCGCCACGCTGGGCAAACGCATCCGCTACCAAACTACTCTCTGTCCACAGTAGGATCATTTTACTTTAGTACAAAATTTGGTTCGTAATTTATTTGAATAGTGAGTCTGAATGTGTTAACGTTCATCCGAGTAACATTAGTGGGAGGAAGGGGCAGAGACATGCGCGCTCACGGGTTGTTCTTATCCTGGATCGAGAATAGACAAACTCACCCCATAAACCCGGGAACTCCTGCTAAATCACCATACGTAGCGAACTACCAGGGGTGACCTGGCAGAGGTTCGGTAATCTAATAAATGGTACCCATACCTGCCGCCAAAGAAAAAACAAAACAAAGGTAAAATAAAATGAAAAAAACCTTTTTTTATTTTCCCTCACAGACGAAAAGTTGTATCTCCTGAGACTTTCATTTTCATTTTCAGCTCGTTAAAGTACCTGACAAAATTTTAACAAAATACTTTTTTTTTTTTTTTTTATATGAAATACCGCACAAGAGTCCCAACTGCTCCCGTCTGGAGCCAGTGAGACTATGGCATCCCCAATTGGGGTATGTTGTGAGGCTGAAGGTAGTGGGGAGGGGAAGGAGATAGGGAAGAGGAAGGTGGGGAAGTACCTGGCTATTCAGATCTGGTCACTAAACACGGCTAAAGCCATTTCAAGCAACGTTTCAATTCTGAATGGTGGTCTTACACCAGGGCGATACTGAAAGTATCTTCCACTCTGGAACGTGCCGCAAATATACTATATATTATTTTAAATGAATAAATTGTGAAATAACACAAATTAATCAAATAAAATTTATTTGCGCACGCCGGGTTCGAACCCGCGACCTTCGGATTGTGAGTCGAGAGTCTTGCCTCGGGACCACGGAGGCCGTCAGTCGCTCAGAGAGGTGAACCCAATTTCCTCAAAAGCTTTCCGACAAATAGCTGTGAGGTTAAAACTGTAACCATAAATCTTTCTTTCATAACCCTTCATCGTGGAGATAATTGTGACAAGATACCGATTACATCGCTATTTATGGCATAGTTTTATGTAGGTATTTCTGATATTTATTTCTACTTCTACAGGGGATTCCAGATTATCTTTAACAGCGATCGATATATCATTTATATTATATTATTTATATAGCAGGATGCAGTATTATTATTAAAATTATGTATTGAAATATACGCTCGCCATATGACATATTTTTTAAATGTTTTTAAATTAACGAGAAAGTGAATGTATGTTTTTAGGTTTTCACGGCCAAAAAGTATTTTTGTTATTGTTTTAACACCCCAAAAACAATAACAAAAAAAGAGAAAGTAAATGTCTATATCACTAAAATTATTATCAAATATTAGGTGCTCTGAATATAAACGCAATTTGTCTGAGATTAGTAGAACATTTATGAAGATGAAAAAGTGATTTTTCTATAGTTATAACACTTGGGACTCTAAAATTACTCTCAGACAAAAGGGGCAAACAATCAATAAAGCCATAAAATTTTTTATGGAGATACATAAATTTTATCTGCGGAGTCTCTTCTAGTTTTTAATGGTCTGAATTCATAAAAGCCAATCCAAGATGACTGCGAACCAAATTAAAAAATATATATTTTAAGTGTTTAAACATAAATGAATTATTTTCCAATGTGGAATAAGAATTCTAACATTCTTCTTTCTTTACAATCATAACTATACGTGCCTCGAATGTAAGTTCACCGTCAAGTAGAACGTAACCATATAGCATTAAGGGCCTCCGCTCATGGATAAACTGAAAAGACACCAGTTCTCAATGCAATTGCTATCAACCTACTTAACAAAATCGGTATTTTCCTTATTTGACATGTGAAAACTTGACAGTTCGTGAGCCGCTACCATGGCAACCTGTCAACAATGCAGTTGAAAACAATGCAACTGAAAAACCAGCACTGCTGGTCGCCGCGACTGTGGAGTTTCAGTTTTATTATTTAACAAGAAGTGTTCATGTTACGATAATGATGTGTGATTTATAACAGTCAATAATAAAATGAATAGGAAGGAATATTTTCATATCGTCGGCGAAGAGTAGAATATTTGCATAAAGCATTTTATAATGTCGTTGATGAAAATTGTCAACAGTAACGGTCCCAGGTGGTCCCAGGTGAGATCTTTGGGGCACGCCTGAAGATATATTTACAATCTCAGAGATGAAGCCATTTATTGTTACTCCTTTGTGAGTGCGCCCAAGACATTAAGACAGGAAATTAACCATCGATTCAAATTCCCGTGAATTCCCAAAGCAAGTAATTTGGATAAAAAAAGACTGTGATCAATTTTATCAAACGCTTTCGAAAAGTCTGGATAGATTACGTCAACCTGGATTTGATCATCAATTGATTTAGTTTTATATTTTCAATGAAGATGGCAAGATTAGAGACAACCGATCTTATTTTTATAAAGTCTTGTTGGACACATAAAACGACATACACGTTTGAATCTTTCGTAAACAAAACAATGCATTTTGTGAGGATCGAAAGTGTAGTTAGTTAAATCGACGAATGTATTTGCATTAATCTTCCAGGGTTGAATAACAAGTCACAATTTGTGGCGAACTCAAATGTGACGGCCAGTTAAACAACTTCTACCCCCAAAAGAACTGATTTTATCAATATCTGTTGGAGAATAATTCGTTGGCTGAAAGTATTTAGGATGATGGAAACAAATGGTTTATATTGTCGTTTTATTCAATTTGACGCACTACTCACACCTTCTACGCCATGTTGGGGGCTGCGAAAACATAGCAATATTATATGGGTATAATTATTTAACCTTATTTTACGTCGATATGTAAAGCAGTTAAATCAATTAATTTAGCAGAGATTGTACAATACACCCCGAACGAGAAGTAAACATAGTTATGTGAATAATTTATAGCAGTAATTTTCAGTTCGTTATGATTAATATATTCACCCGAGTTCTGAGCCATTGTATGAGGTACGGTGGCAGCCTTCGGATATAAGGTTCTGTGCTGTGAATTATTGTATTGTGTGAATGAAGAACAGCTTCTCAGTGAAATGATTCATATTCATGGAAATACAACACGTCTTGTTAACTTGGAAAATTATTCATCGAAACATTATTAATTAATATTTAAATATAATTTAATATGTATTTTTTTGTAGAGATAAATAGTGAATCTGATTCTAACGGCTTAAATATATAAAATGATTTGCGTTATTGAAAATAATGCCTCTATCATAAATGAAACAAACGATTTTTAAATTAACTATTTTTTGTAGGTTCGCCTAGTGAGGTGTTCACAAAACACTACGACTAACCTATTTACATACAGTTACGGATCTTTAACATGTTTTTTTCTTATTACTAACCTATTATGTATGTAAACTATGTAATTATTTGTAAAGTGTATGTACAAGAATAGAAATAAATAAATAAAAAAGGTTCATAAATAAGTTCATACTAGTTTTTGATCTTAAAATAATATTATTGTAAAAGAAAAAATCATTTTTTCATCTTTCATTCATAAATATCGACCTTACTGCAGGAATTTCAAACAAACATAAAATTCTTACATGCGATTGAATGTGAACCCAATAGCAAACTCAAATATTTACCAAGAAAAAAGATTCAATTTCATAGTAAGAAATCGGCTTGCGGTGAAATTTCGCAATGCTTCAATATTTTTACTTTAAAATTACACCCATAAACTCTCAAGAAAACGATTTATCAAAAAATGCAACGTTAACAAATTGGGGTATATTTTTGGGGTCAAATTGCAAACTTAATATACTTTTTCATATTTATTTTGAGAAATATGTCCCTTTATTCAGGTAAGGTATCAGTTTGATAAATGGCCAGTCATTTATAAGGTCACAAAGCCCCAGAGGAAATAATATTAAAAGCTCTTTTGAATTGTATTTAATTCTCCGTATAAATGGCGGAATGACACCATTACATTAGTTTCCTTATTCAAGGGGAAAAGGAACACGCATTGCAGGATAATAAACAGAAAGCCTATTATCCTTTGTTGTAAGGGATGGAGATTATTCGAACAAAGACACAAAACGGTTAAATGATCATTACAATAATTCTTTTAATTTTTGTTGAAAGAATAGATACAACATCGAAATAATCTTAACTAGTTCGACCTCTATGATCCTTGGCTCAGGTATCAAAGGTCAAGTATTCGAATCTGGTCTGAGCAAATAAATTAGGTTGATAATAACAATTAAATAGCATTTGTGTGGCGCAGTGTTGTGCAACTTCGCTGCAAGTGGGCGTTCGTCTTTATTTGTTTTATTTTTAACTTTTTTTCCTTTTGAACGTTCTGCGAACTTCCAAGGCGGGAGCATGGTTAAGCAGCAAGCAATATGTAGTTCCCTTTTTGGTCTCGAAGTACTTCTAATCTATTTAAATGAATGAATATTATTTTTTATCATCAAAAATGGTTTCTTGCCTCTGTGTATTCTAAGCAACATCATATGTATTGTGAACTATTGTTGAAATGCGCCACCGATGGTGGTGATGATGGTGGCAAGTGTCTGTTTGGAAAATAATTAAATTTTTCGAATATTTTTATTATTGTGACGAAATCACCTTCGATTTAATCTTTGTGAATTATGCTCTCGTCGGGTCAACTTGGAAATCTCAAATTGTTTGAATCACGAAATTTTGTGTTATATTTGCTTGAGGTGCTATTGTTATCAGTAAGTCAGTAAACCAGTAAGTCAGTAAACCAGTAAGTTTTTACAGGAAGACAGTCGGTTTACATTGATCCCATTTTATTGCATTCAGACAATTTCGGATTACCATCTTTGATACATTTTGACCGCAAAGTAAATTGAGAAATCATTTTTAAGGGTATAACTCCTTCTTGGTTTTGGAGCTATTTATACCAGGATTAAACAACTATAATAAGCTTTAAAATATTAAGTTTGCATTAGAACAACTCTCATTTTGTCACTTTTGAAGGTTATTCCCCATCAATGTAATATATCATTGAAGAATTTTTGTTTAGATTATAAGTGTTAACTTATACTTACTTAAACGAAAATATGAAAGAGAACAAGACACAGAAAAATAAAAACATAACGGTCGCAACTGGGACCAGTTCTCTTTCATATCTTTGTTTCGAGTGTTAGTGTTATCTTCTTCTCCAATGATTTATTTAAAATATTAATTTCGTATTCAGCGGTCATATTCTTAAAATTAATCTGACAGTGCCCCATATATTTCTTTTTTCTTCTTTCTTTTATTATGTTGTTCGTAGATTTTCTTAATTTTATTGTTTCATTGGAAATAAGGTTTGATTCCAAATTTGTAATATATTTTACTTTTTATTTACCTACCATTAAACATTTTCAACGTGCCTCCTAAGGATGGGTTGTTTCAAAAAATTTGACGAATTCGTCAAATATTTGACGCTGATTTTCACGTTCTGTGTAAGTTCTATTCAAGTTCTGTGATGATTTCAGTTTTGTGAAGCAGCTGGCCTCTGATGATAAAAAAACAGAACTCGAAAAGAACTTAAACAGAACCTGAAAATCAACTTCAAATATTTGATGAACTCATCAAATTTTTTGAAACAACCCGTCCTAAGTTTAGTTATTTGCATTTATATTATACTAGCTTTTCCCCGCGGCTTCGCTCGCATGGTATTACGGGAAATTACTGTAGCGGTTGAACTTATCAATTATACCCCCTCCTCCCCACCCCCACCCCCTCCCGAATTCCATACATTCATTCCCTTACATTCAGTTTTCAAACATCTCGCCTGCCACCTAAATTTCATAAAGCTATAACTCAAAGAAAAAAAGAATTATCCAATTTTGTTCATTCGTTCGGAATTAATGCGCTTACAAACATTTCGGATGTTTATTTTTAATTAAATATTTGGAAGTTTGTTAATATAATAAAAAATTACACTATTTATTATTCAGTCTTTATAATCGTTACGAATTATATTTTTAATGTAGGAACTGACATTTATTCCAAAACAGAAGCTTGTCCAAAAAAATAAAACATATTCTAATATTTGAATTTTCTGAAGCAGTAGCAATCGTTTCCATGGAAACGATTTTTTTCTGACGTTATTAGCAAAAATTTGCTATAGTTAGCGACAGAAAACGTATAACAAATATAATATATTAATATTTATAATTTCATTACGCCAGAGCTTACCATCATATACAAAATATAGTCTGCGCATATAATTTAGCTTTCTATTGGTGAATGAATTTTTAAAGTCTTTATATTGTGTTATGCGTGAAAAGGTCATAAACAAACTCGAGCAGTTTCGCATTTATAATATTTGTATGGATTTAAGTTTATTTTTTCATTGTTGCAATATTGTAATATTTAAATATCGTAGTATTTATTTTTGATTTATCTGCACAACTACACATGTCTTCCTCAAGTATTTTTTACTGTTTTACAAGCTCACTAGAGCGTTGTTTTTCATATTTTTGCTATACCTTGCCTTATTCTGCGTCATATTATGTAAAAGCGGAAAAGCGTTAATATTATAAATAAATAAATTTAAATTTAACCTTTTTGCATGCTTGTTTTATTTGCATTTTACGCCTCCATAAGGCATTCGATTAGTTGTTGCTTGTTTGTGATCATTATATCAGTAATTTAATATTTCATCAGCTTCCAGACAATTACATTCACTTGGGCTAGGAGGAATTTTATCACAGTTTTGGCTTTATGACAAGGGGCCAAGTCGTGTATAAATATGTCCTCACCCGGAAACCACTCCTGGGCTTGGGGGAGCATCTTTGTCTTAATTTTACCATAAATATGCAAATTTTGAACAGTGTCTCTAATAACTTGATCACCCCCTATACAGGTTTCCAGTTATTCATAAAATATAACTCATATATCTCTACCCGTCTATCGAACACTCTCTTGAACCAATTCTCGGAGTTCACGGAGTGATCTTATTGTACGAACCCATTATAAACATCTCTCGGGCAAAGATAGTTTTCTTTCTTAGGTCCAAAATTATACAACACTTTTCCTGTAATTTAGAAAACAAAAAGGCCAGACATTCTTCGTAAATAGCTTAGGGATAGTTTCAAGAATTAGGGAGAAATTAGATCGAAAGTTACTTTACCAAAAATAAATATTCATCAATTTGGGTGGCGGGTATGTGTTAATCATTTATTGGATAACCAACACCCCTGCCAAAAGTCACCCCAAGTGGTTCGCTACGTTTGGTGACTTAGCACGGGTGCCTGGGTTCATGGGGTAAGGTTTGTCTAGGTCTTTGCGGCGGATGCCTTTGTCCATTTACTGAGGGGCGGGCCGGATCGGGTGAGATTAGTTGACTCTCCAGACGAACTCTCTCTACCTGTCGCCTTGCATCGCTATGGGAGGGATGGAATCACACATAACACTATGACCCCCAGATTCATACCCATCCCGCATCCTTTTTTCTTCCCAGAACTTCCTTTCCTCAAAAAGACCCTCCACACAGCATCCCCGAAGATGACAAATGACCTGAAGGATTTTTTTACCGTTTGGAGAAAACGTCAAAAGAATAAAAAATCATGGAACTACTGAACGTAATAAGTGGGCCTCAGCACGCGTAAGCCTCCCAGTGAGGCCAACATTATTGGATGGAACGTAAAACGTTGTATAAAAAAAAAGAAACTCCTATGAAATGTAAAACGTTGTAAAAAAAAATTTTGAAAATGCGACACAAATAACTTGATTGATCGTCATCGAAACATTTAATAAAATTTGATTGAATGTGTACATTATGAACTAATATTGTATATTGAATGTCCAAAAACGGAAATCTATTGTTGGACAGTAAAAATCTTTATACATTGTTAATTTCTAATAGAAAATAAATTTTTTTAAATCTCTACCAGCTTCGTTACGGTTAGAATCTATTTTACCTTAAAACAAATTATTCCAGGATATTGAATTATTTGTAATACATTTACTTGTTGTTGAAAATAATAATTGTCTTCGGAATAAGAGGAAGTATCAATATTGTTATTGTGCGCAGGTAACGGTATCTGAAAAACTTTGGCCATGGAATAATTATAACCTTATGAACTTTTCACTTAGCCTGCTTCTCGAGTCGAGTTAGGAATTCATTTGTATGCAAAGGAAGGAAAATAGTTCCAAAGGAATTGTTGGAACATTTTCAATATAGTATTGAACTTTCCCTTGCGCGGAATTAAAGGGTTTTATATTCAAAATAATAATTTGATTGAAGTATAAAAAGTTAAGTTCACCTATCTACACTAAATTGTGGAAAATCTATTAGCTCTAATGCCTGATAATTACGCTGGTTTCATTTAGGTTGTTTAGAAACTTTTAAAAATAGTTTAACTAATTTCTTAAAATAAATTCTTCAATTCATAAAAAATATTATCTACCAGTATTAAATGATGCAATGACTATACACACTGTGACGCTTTCCTAAACACTGGCTAAATAAGGAGGTAACGCAACATAACATAATACCTCAAAATTTGTTCAAAACATGTTAATACTTTCGTCCTTGAAAATCTCAATCAAGCTTCACGCTTGTTCTGTTAAATCGAAATATTGCTTGAAATAGCTTTGGCTGTTTTTGGTGACCAGATTCGAATAGCCAGATACCTACCGACCTTCCTTCCCCATATTTTTATTTATTTTTTTATTTATTTATCTTAAAAATGGTAGATATTATAGAATTTCTGATCTTCCATTAAAAGCATTTGCGTGTGGATGGAAAAATAGTTTACATTTTATATATATACAATTAAACAGTTACGTGTTTCACTATATAATAGGTACAGTGAATACAATCGTAAGGAGAAAAACAAGCATAAGTATTGTAACAAGTATATTTTTAGTGTCGCATTAATGTGGAAATAGTGGAAGCAGTCTTCCCGTTAATGATTTCTCTAAAAATTTTTTTTGACAGAGTTCAAAAATTGTATTTTGTCATTAATGCTCCTGATTTCTACTGTAGGTTATTAAAGAAGTATTTTCGGTGGTGTGTATATTGGGCAAAAGAAGTGTTTAGTTTGGGGCGTCCTTCTTTTCTTCACCACCTTCACCTACGCCTACAACATATCTCAATTGGGAATGCTATAGTATCATTGGCTACGGACTAGGAGAAGTTCAAACTCTTGTGCGGTACTCAAATTTATTCATTTATTTGTTATTAAGACGTACACGGTACATACATAATTATACAAACATTATTACATGGTTATACTACCTATTACGTAAGTCCGTAGAATATCATTAGGTAATTTCGACTTAGATTTGAACGGTTCTTAAAATTTAGCAATGAATGAATGAGTAAAGTAATATAAAGGAAGATTGTGTAGGAAGATAAAGAGACAAATTTTTAGAACAAGAATTACATGCTCGTGAATAATAATAAAAGTTTAATTAAAAGATAAAATAAATAATTATTATTGGTTTCCCAATGAACAGAGGAGGAAGGGTAAATTATAACGTTTTGAAAGAAACCTGGTTCCGCCAATTTATTCAAAGGTACATAATTACAAATCATGCACATATGAAGAGATGAATAAATACATAAATTATTAACGGGAAAATGTTCCAAGTCGTAAGGATTATAAAAACTTGCTGTAATAAAAATATATCGAATTTGCTGGTTACTAAATAAAAGTTATTTGCTAAACGTGAAAATTAGGGAAGCACGATTAATTTTTCATCTTTTTTATATTCATTACACGAAAGAAAATTAATATTCATGATGTCAACAGCCCGTTTGGCATCAGGGATTAGATTCGAAATTACAATCAAACGCCCAGATATTCAGCGCTTTATATCCGGCTGGAATGTACACCGGAAATGAGGCTGCATTGTCAAGAAGTCTTGGTTAACTTCCCTTTTGAATAAATTATGAAAATGTCTAAAACAAAGTTTATTATTATTGTTCTTTCTGTAAGTTGCGGGAAGTTTTTTTTTTAAGAGATATCTCAGTCACTTTATTATGTGCTTTTACAACGTAAGTGTAAAAGAACATAGTAAAGCTTTTAGCAAGATAATAATAGTTGAACCATGAATTATTTAATGATATAGATCATTAGTTGCAGTCTTGGTTCCGGACTTATCACTGATCACACTTAAATAGTCTTAGATTGAAATTAGTCTAGCGTGATATTACCTTTAAGTTCACGTTAATAGCTAGCCTACATACTACCTAGTGATAACTAAAGGTTATCGCACCCATAAAGGTTATCAGCTCGGCACCACCTTGCCTCATCGCCTCGCCATCAACCAGCCGTCAACGTGGCGCAGGCATATCACCGGAGCGGCTAGGCATCTCCGAAGTGTTGGCTTGGCTACGGCCTGGTGACAGCTCGTTTTTACCGTCACCTGGGGTACGCCACGCGTACCGCGCGCCAACCCCGTGGTGACTGCGACGCGTAAGCGCGGCGACACACAGTGGTCCCTCCGGAGGTTACAGCCCCAAAATTTTGATGACCAATTTATAAAGTGTTTTTGCACATAAGTAGTGACTAATGGCCAAACAAAATACAGGTTTGAAAACAATCAAGTCTCCAAAGATTTAATACTATTTTGGCATCGAAAGTGGCTCATCGCGGTAGTGCTCAATTACTATTATCAGAGCTCTTATCGCCGTTGTTAATTTCGAGCAATAAATAAGTTGTGAATAGGAAATGCGTGCAATAGAAAAGTTAGTAATGCAGGCCGGAAGATAAAACAGTATATGCTGTCGGTGACGGAGATCGGGAACATAGAAACTAATGTTTTCCATTGTAGACGTGTTTTCAAACCATCCAAGAAATGTGATACAATATGCTCACCCCTTTTGCCCGTAGATGGTTCATTTCGAGGACGCCTAAGACGAAGTAATAGAGCCAGGGGTAGTAGCTGTACAGACAGAGAAATCTCAGAAACGACGATACATTAGTAAAAATGTACATTTTAAAGTATTCTTTGTTAAGCTTAAAACCCAAAAATCAAACATACCTAGGCAACGATTGCGATATGTGCCGATATATTAATAGACATGGTTCACTTTTACATTTCAATTTGGATAAAGGAAACAAATTGAATCATGTAAATATAAAAGTGAATATTTCAATTTCATCGAATGTCATCGTTCAATCTCGTTAGAATTTTGAGTTTGCTCAATATTTTCACTTTCAACGTTCGATATTCTACGCGGTTAATGAGAAACGTGTAATACAAGTATTGAATGATTCACTCAATCTTCATTCGTGTGCGCCGCAATGCGAAAGGTCGCTTTGTCAACCTAGTCAAAATGGTTTATAAGTTGAAAGAGGAGCAAACGTCTTCATTCTTGGAACATTTTAAGAAGTAACGTCATCGATTCATTCGCTTGTTTCGAAAATAACCTCAGCAATGTGAAGTGAATATTTCACTTCTTTAAAATACTTTTATACTGCATACCCTTTCACTTCTGCGCCATTCAACCAAAGTGAATCAATTTGGTTGAACTGTGTAATATCGCCATGAAGAAAATACGAAATAACATTTTAAAGTTACTCGCCGGAAAGGAGCGGATTGTATTCTACGATACGTTATGTAGTTTGTATGTGTTTACACTCCACATTCACATGATACTACGCTTCTATGCTGGTATTTAAATCAAAGTGTATTGGAGTGGAAATTGTGAATGATTTTCTCCATTATCAAATTTGCCACATAGTACAAGAACACTTCGGTTCACCGAACCTGTTTTCATTTCACCAGCTTCATCTATAATGAATTTACAAGTTTCTACCCTTCTGAAATACATAATGCAACTTTCCAATGCAGGAGCCAGGCATTTACTCTAGGGAGCAAATATTGAGTTACCAATCAATTTGTTGTACCTTGTTGAACTACTCGAACCCTGAAAAGAGAATATTTCAAACTACCCTTTATGCAGTAGATAGGTAGTAGGTACCAGAAGTCTACCGTAATTTTGAAAAGCTTCTTGGCTTGTTAATATTACGAGCTGACGGATATAAATGAGCTGTAACTTTCCCCTGTCAAACAAAAAAGGTTGTATCATTGTTATGAAATAGTATTTGACAATCGTGGCGGAACGGGAAATATAATAATAAATGTTTCAAATAATAAATATCATTTTTAAAAATACATTTTAATTCTAATGCTGATTCACAATACGATTAAACAACTAGCGTACACCTGTTAAAAATCACGGATATTAGAATTTCAATTTCAAAAACGTCATTTAATTTCTGTAAAAATATTTTATGATATTAAAATATTTCAGGTACCTACTTTATCGCTTGTCTTTTTTTTACATTAGCTCCACACAGGAGGCACGGAGGAAAATAATTCCCCTCAGGGCCTATGTCATCTTTGGGCAGGCTGTGTGGAAGGTCTTTTTAGGAAAGGAAGGAAAAGGAGAGAAAATTCTGAGAAGGAAAAGGGTATTAGGGATGGGTAGGAATCTGGGGGTCAGTGTGTCCAGTCCAGGAGTGACAGACGCATGAATCCATCCTCCCATTGCGGTGCAAGGCGGTGTTCTGAGAGAGCACGGCTCGAGAAGTCAAAGGGATTTCCTCAACCACTCTCTCCCGATCCGGCCTGCCATACAGCTGGTGGGCAGACGCATCCGCCACCAAGACCTGGACAAACCTCAACCCATGAGCGCGGGCACCCCTGCTAAGTCACCAAACGAATCACTTGGGGTGACCTACGGCAGAGGTGTCTAAATTATTCTTCACAAAATCAGTTTCAATTTTGAAAACGACAGTTAAATTTAAAGAGAATTTGATTTCATTGAACAAGATTCCATATTGCGGAATAACCAACCTAATTTATTCGGTATTAAAAAAATATATATATTGAAGAAATAAACGGATGTTGAGATTGATAAATTGGTTATTACTGTTTCATACCAAACTACCAAGTTTGAAAAGAACCTAGGTAGCATACCACAGCCAGTTTAAATGAAATGTTCATTTGCTTTTATCTTAAATCCTTGTAGCCTTGTTCTATGCACAATAAACCTACGTATATCCGAACACAAATGCTCCCTGTGAGAGCGAAACATTTCAAAAGAAATATCCTTCCCATCCTTCCCATCCTTCGTCTTTTAGTAGTAGTAATGTTTCCATCGCAAGCGTAAACAAAAAGAATTCGCTTCGCGTATGGATCAGGCTTATCTTTATTCTCAACGTAATATTGTATACCGACCAATTTGAATACAAACCATATTCATGAGATGTGTACTGTAAGAAGATTGGCATCTTTCAATACCAAAGACGAATAAACCCGCCGAAAGTAAAATTTCATCGCTCCGCTGGATCTAACCCCAACACATATTGGCTGTGTTATACGAGTAATAATAATACTATATAAAATGATATTGCGGCTCCCGGAATTGATGTTGTATTACTGTTTTACTGTTCTGTAGTTCTGTGTTATATTTTTGGATGTCAGGAAGAAATTACTTAGGGATGAATTTCTACATGTAGAGAATTACATCTTCTTAAATTACACACGGAACAAACAAAATCTACTTAAATTACACACAAGCGTAATTATTCTTCGGTTCCTTATTGCCGAGGATCACGACTAACGTGACCATTTATTTTTTCCCTCAAACCAGGACACCGAAAAAGAAGGTAGGTACTTTTTTTACTTTAGCTCTGCACAGGACCGCCTATCTTGGGGGATGCCGTGCGGAGGGTCTTTTTAAGGAAAGGAAGAACAGGAAGTTCTGGAAAGGAAAAGGGTATAAGGGTTGGGCAGGAATCTGTGTGTCTAGGAGTGACGGACGTATGAATCCATCCCTCCAACTGCGGTGCAAGGCAATGGGTCGAAAGAGTCCTGTTGGAAAGGTCAAAAGGCCTCCATCAACCAGTCTCCCTCAATCTGGCCCGCCACGCAGGAGGTAATAATAATAATAAATTTGGATAACTTATATAGCGCTGTACAAAAGAGGCTAGATTACAATTCATCTTTATCATCTAGTCGCATTGGAATTCTGGACCTTGTTCAAAATTTAAAGAGATTTTTTCACTGATAAACGTAATTACTAATAAATCTACGTGTAAACGCTGTAAACGTCAGACCAAAGAGTAAAGAATATGTTTTCTCGTTAGATATCTTTTATCTACGGTCAGATGCATTATGAGATTTTATGCACAAGCTCAATGAAAGTACTGTATTATCTTACTGCGCATGCACTGATCTTCATCTACGAGGACTAGATTCTACCGCCAGGATTCTTATTTGCTCGCTTTTTTTAAATTCTATTTTCTTCTATTCTAGTTTCTTTCTTTTCGCAAACAGGACATTTTGGCGTACCGAAGTTGTGTTCGGGGACACCGGGACACGCTGTCTGAAAACCGGACTTTCTTGATGAAAACGAAAAGTCTGGTAACGTCAATCATGACCCCTACTCTAATTTCCATGATGCACAAGGCTCCTCGGCTCTTCTGCACTGAGTGGAGTTCTGCGGACACCGGACGCCAGCGACATTTGGTCACTCCAGCATATTGGTGACTTTCCTCTGCTCTTTCTGCCTTCCACTCTGCCAGAGACTTTCTCCTAGTTGGAGTCCTCCTGGAGAAATTATGCTTCAAACACCCACAAATAATAATACAATAACTATTGACGGGTGTTAATTAAGCAGGTGTAATTATTCTCTCCAGTTTTATGTTTAAATCTGTCCTTGTGTAGTTTTGGCAGTGTAATAGTTTCACGAAACTCACGCCTGTTTAATTTTGTAATATAATTGTATTTTTATAAGCCCCAATATAAAAATGTAAATGGGACATCGAAGTAGTTTATTTACGGAATTCGGTGAATTTCTGAAAATGTTTATATTTTTAGCTCTTATTGTTGTCCCCATCCTGACGATCCTTTGAAATTTTCTGTGAAACCGGCGGCTAAATACGCTCATTCATTAAAAAGTAATTAAATAATTCATTTCCTTCGTCAGAAATTTTAACATTGGATAAATTTTCCGACATAAAATAACGATTAAAAATAGTCCAATTTCCGAGTTACAATCAGGCTTTGTCCGAGCTTCAATTTAACAATTTATTTTTATGTTTTAAACATTAAAAAATAAGGAACAAATAATTTGGCGTCTTTACTTTTTTTTAGTGAATGTTATATGAATTTGTCAGCGGCTGAGTTGACATTGCGCCTAGTTCTCACCTAAGTCTCTTGAGTTCAATTCCTCAGCTAGCTATTTCTCCATCATCAACTACATTTTTCGCTTACTGTAGCAATAGTAAGAGATTTCGAAAAATCGTCAGGTTATTTGTAACCCGAAAATTTTTGTCATTCTATCTAAAGAAAATAATTAAATTAAAACCTCAATGTTATAGCTCGTCCTGGAAATGATGCTGTAATGTGTATATTGGTGCATTACCCTTAATTTTTTGCATTTAGATGGGCGCATTGTTTTATTGGAGAGGTTTATTAAATTTTCGGAAGTCAACAAGAGAAAAATATTTATCACTTTCTAGTTTATTTTATATTTTCCTTTTTTTATTCCAGTCAAAAGAAAATTACATTTTCACTTAATAAAATAGAAATAATTAAGCACATTAAAATAAACTGAATATTACAATACAGCGCGATTCTATTTTATTACTTTGTTTATCAAGAATAATAATTAATAACTTTTTTTAAAATTTACTCAGCTTTTTTTCGTTTTTTGTCGTTCTAGAGGAAATTGTATAAGTTGCCCCCTTCGTAACCGGTGGATTGTTTGCCATAGTTAGTGTGGATGGTGTTTAAATGTATGTTATCGTGTTGTCGTGTAAAGTGTTTGTGTACATGGGATGTTTTAATGAATTCTTTGTTTGTATGTACGAATGTACGAATTTATTGTTTATTTTGTATATAAGAAGACACGTATTGCATATTTTTTTACACTTTAAGGTTAGGTTTCAACCCTTGAGAGGATTTTCAAAAAAACTGGCAATAAAAAATAGTGTTTTTTTTTTTATTTGTATTTATTTATTTATAAAATAACAGATTCAAAATCACCCTTCAAACCTAGAAAGAAATATTATGTTATTTACAGTTTAAATTACTCAAAAAAATTAAGTAAATTGTAGGTACTGTCAAAACAGATTTTTTTTTTACAACCTTCTCTTCTGTATCAGACATGTTTGTTGAATAACTTTTGACGCTTTTTTGTTACATACTGAAATCATGGCCTTTGCACATTTCTAAAAGTTACCTACATTGCACAGTGTCCTTCAAATCGAATTGCCGGAGTCAAAGCGGGTCTCCAACTTTTGCTGAACATTGCAGTTACGAGTTAAACTTTCACAAAATGGCAAAGTGGAGGATATTTCTCCCATCAAACAACCTAAAAATATTCTTCGAAGCTTGTGGATTGATTTACATTATTTATATTATTTCAATGCGTCGATACACAACAAGCATCGCAGAAACTGTAATGTACAGGTGATTGAATCATTCACAGTTTTGATATATCGTCACGTCAGTTGGACCTTTTTGAAAATTTTTCAGGACTATATTGTATTTCCATAGATTTTTGTACTACAAAATTCAAACATCAAGTTTTTAAAGCACCCTTTTATTTTACAAGGTTCTTACATAACTTAGGACTTTTTGTAATTGCCATTTTTTTATATGAATACCGCACAACAGTCCCAACTACTCCCGTCTGGAGCCAATGAGACTATAGCATCCCCAATTGGGGTATGTTGTGAGGCTGAAAGTAGCGGAGAGGGGAAGGAAATGGGGAAGAGGAAGGTGAAAAGTACCTGGCTACTCAAATCTGGTCACCAAACACGGTTGAAACCATTTAAAGCACCTGTGTCCAATTGACGCATTTTAACTGAATAAGGTTCGAACTTCGCTCTACCATATTCCTAGGTGTCAAAATTTGCAAAGACGAATTCTCGTAATCTTTTGAACAATTTTTGATTTTGAAGTAAAATCTTGTTAAGCATTTTAGTTTAACATATTTTGAAGGAAAATATTTAATTGGAACGTGGCCCTATCTTGGATTGCATGGCATTTGGAAAATGCAGTTAGAAACCAAAGAATTTTTATGCTTTAGATGGTTGCATAATGGCTTTGTGTGCAAGTTGGGTACGTTCTAAAATGGTAAACTTCGTATTTAAATATATTCCTTTAAAATATTTGGATAAAATACTTTACACAAGATTCGACCTCAAAATCAGCAAACGAAAAATAGGTTATGATAAGTAGTTTTTACAAACTTTGACACCTCATATCTCAAAAGAAAGTAAAGTGAGGTTAGAACCCTGTGTCCAAGCAATGTGACGAAATTGGCAAAACGCAATTAACTGTGGCTTTTCATAATGAAACCAACTTTTCGCTTTTAAATATCGGACGGTATCTTCCATCTTCTGCACAAAACTTTAGTTAAAAGTCAATAGAGAAGAAGTCACTATCTTGGAAAGGGACGTAATGCAAGAAAAAGGAATACGCGAGTAAGGGATGTTTGATTTAAAAAGGATTTTAAAGGAAACAGATCACTTGTTAGTTGACAACATTCAATAATGGGTTTAAGATTTTTTTTAATGAATTTTGATTAGATCTGCTTTTATTTCTTTTGGCTTTGTCTTTATTTTAAAAGATTTCCACGGATTGGCCACTCCAGTTCATCCTCATTTTCCAATCCTATACTAATGACTTAATTTTGTATTTGAACCCACGAGCCGAAGAAAAAACTTCGAATAGTTATTGAATATCTCTTGTCTACATATGAAGTAAATTGCTGTATAAAAACTTCAGTGTATATTCGTATACACTTGATTTTACCTGCATAGATATAAATATTACGTAAAAAATGTATATCGTTTTTCCGTTTTAAGTTTTGCCTCCTGACAATATCTCCTCTACTTCCATATTTTTCGCACTACCCTGAAGACCATCCGAATAGTTTTCGTGAAAATTATGTGAAATGTTGTACAGGGGAGATTATGCATAATTTAGATCTGTTTTAAAAAAATAGAGCAAGGTGTAATATAATATTCTTAAGTAAGCTGGTGCTGTTCTCAGGAAACAAGTGCTTTTTAATACGAAGAACTGTGTAATGAAAACAAAACTACAGTAAAGAAATACCTGTAGAAAAATATTTTTTTTTTTTTTTACAGTTAATACCGCACAAGAGTCCCAACTGCTCCCGTCTGGAGCCAGTGAGACTATGGCATCCCCAACCGGGGTATGTTGTGAGGCTGAAGTTAGTGGGGAAGGGAAGGAGATAGGGAAGAGGAAGGTTGGGAAGTACCTGGCTATTCAGATCTGGTCACTAAACACGGCTAAAGCCATTTCAAGCAACGTTTCAATTCTGAATGGTGGTCTTACACCAGGGCGATACTGATAGTATCTTCCACTCTATTTAAACAAAGGAAAGATAATTTATACAGACGCTTGAAGAACTATGTCAAAAAATTACAAAAGGTATCTTTTTAAGTAAATAATTAGTGTTTTACAGATAAACAGGTACGCATATTATCAACCATGTACATATTTTTGTACATTAACTCCACACAGGAGGCCCTGAGGTAAACAATTTCCCCTTAGAGACTATGTCATCTGAGATGTTGCGTGGAAAGTCTTTTTGTGGAGAGGAAGTAATGAACACTGTCTTGAAGAGACCTATGTTGTAGGAGATAGGAAACACAGAGGCCGGCAAATCGTTCCACAGCTGAGTCGAAGAAGCTATCCGTTCTCGTGTGACAAATATCAACCGTGTCCATATATTTGGCGCGCATTTGGCGTATTTGTTGACAACTCACCGGTGCCGATGAGATCAATTACTCTAATGCCTCGGAGCATCTTCCATTGAAATAGCGGTAGAACGATGATAGCATTCCTATCACAGGCGTCCTGTGCTCTAAAGATTGCAATTCGTTTTTTAAGATGGGAGAATCTATCAAACGAACAGCCCATTTCTGCACAGAATTGAGGGTTTTTTTTTCAGGTATTTTAGAGCTCCAAACCAGAGCTGCCAAATTCAACCGTGGGGCGTACTTGCGGTATGTACAGGGATAGCAATTGTGTACTATCAAAGTATTTTTGGACCCTGTACAGTTCGCCCAGTTTTTGGGAAGCTACTTTAACTCTGGTTTCGACGGAGCCCCCATACATGAGCTGGTCACTTATAGTTACACCAAGTAAGATTACTTTCGTTGAAGGAAAGTAGATTTTAATTTAGACCCTTTTTAGACGTAATCAGACATGATTGGTTTCTTAAAATATTAATATTATAAATAAACAATAACAAGCATTCACGGCATCCAACCATACAAACGAGCAAGGGGAGGGTAAACCACTAAATCATGCAGCCATGACATATCCCCTAGCCTGAACGTGACAATTTTCGAATCGGTAGCGCGCTATTTAGAGCATTATGTAGGTATTTTGTAAAATGCAGAATCGATAATGATATGATTTCATGTGACTGGGTTAATTTTATTGCTCATAAAATGGCCATTAAGGTAGACATTAAAATAAATGTGCTGAATAAAATGTGAGATAAGAATGGAAAATGAGAAATTATATTTCAGAAGATCTTCTTGTCGTGTTTTGTCTTCAGGAAAAAAAACGGCGCTAAAATTTTTATTCGAAATACAAAAACGATAAACTGTTTTGATGGCTTTCTCATACACTTTTTTACTTATGATTTTTTATAATGTAATCTTTTAGTTTAAAGTACTTTAAATTCAGATGTGCTGTCATAATTTAATAACAGTGAGTAGATTCAAAACGCTGAGTTATACAAAATATATCCCAAGTTCAGAGTTCTGCCTGTTAAACGTCTGTACTTAAGTAGTTCTATTGCTAGTTTATATTATTACAGTCCTGAAGAAGAAATTTTTTATAACCGAAACTAATTTATTATTTGCAAAATTGTACACGAAAGAAATTTTGAAGCGAGTAATTTTTCATTTAAATTATAATGTCAAGCCTCAAATAAATTGTATTTTTTTTACATTAACTGTTCTGAGGAAAATATTTATTACGCATCTACGTCGTCTTTGGGGATGCTTGTATGGAGGGTTTTTTAAGAAATAAAGTTTTGGGAAGGAAAAAGGTATGAGGGGTGGTTAGGAATCTGGGGATATAATATTATATAGGATGTCATGCATGGTGGTCACTGCAACGCTGTCCGAAACGTTGGCTAAAAAACGAGGTAGCGCAACATGGCACAACACCCCAAAAATAAATAACAAAAGTACTTTTGGCCGTGAAAATCTAAAATCATATATTATATTAAATAGACCTTTTTTAAATTTTTAGCGTGTATTAATATTCATCATTATTATTTAGAATAAACGAAACAAGATTGACGCCCACCTTTTACCCAACTAAGACGTTGTACAATCCCGTTTTACGGCTGTAAGAAATCGGTTTTATTTCCTTGGAGCAATAAAATTCGTTAATGGCGTATACTTGAAAAAGGCAAGATGGCTATCACAAGGTGACGTACCCTTGCATTTCCCGCCATTATTCTCAGCTTTATGTGTGTCGGATTCCTGTTGGTGAAGAAACGAAGAATTTCCCTTCGCATGGTCTAAATAGCTGGGAAAGTGGCCTAGTGGAAAACAAATTAATCATGTTTTTCTTGTGTCCGTTTTACTACGTGAGACTCCTTTAAAATTATGGTTAAATCAGGTAGGTACTATGAGAACTCAAAGAAAGTAATGGAATGAAAAAAAATTGGTTGTCTATAAAGTCGGTTTACGGACGATTACGTGATAACGTCATATAATAACGATGGCGCGGAAGAGAGATACATGCGTCACAAGCCGAACGCTTAGGCCGAACGCTTTTTCGGCGCTCTCGCTTGCACGCTCGGCTCATGCGGAACGTGAAAATGAGTCATGCTTTTTCGTATTTTTTATTTTTATTTAAATTCCGCACAAGAGTCCCAACTGCTCCCATCTGGTACCGGCTAATCTGTGGCATCCCCAATTGGGGTATGTTGTGAGACTGAAGATAGTGAGGATGGGGAAAAGGAAGGTGGGGAAGTACCTAAAGAGATCACCAAACATTTCAAGCCATTTCAAGCAACGTTTCAATTCTAAATGGTGGTCTCACACCAGGGTGATACTGAGAGTACTTCCACTTTGGAACGTGCCGCAAATATACTGTATTTTATTTTAAATTAATTAATTTTTAATTAATACAAATCAATCAAATAAAATTTATTTGCCGTGCAGGTATTCGATCCCGCAACCTTCGGATTGTCTCGCATCAAAAACGCTCTGCTTTGTTATCCGCAATATACGAGTATAATTTACATTGATTTAAATAGACAATTATTATTATCATTATTTTTGTATTTAATATTCGTATATTTAAACTTTTTTCTCTGAGTTAATTTTGTAAAACACGATTTAATGAAAAAAGATGTAAAAAATAATTGTCTCTGCTTTTTACAATAACTTCCTAATGTGCTTTGTAAACCTTCACAATTTAACGCCGCTGTTTTGTTAACAAATAACTAAGATAAATGCGTAGCAGCGGAAATTAAGGTAAAAATGAAAAATATATTTCATAATATTTCTGACTTAAAAATCAAAATAAAATAACCCTCATTTTACTCTCGCAAAAGTAACCCGAGAGGTTCTACAATTAATCCTTGGTTGAGTGAAAAACGGAGTTGATTAATTCTGAATAATTGGACCATTAAAATGGTGTCTTTAAAACTTTATCTAATCCAAAGGTAAACATTTAAAAATATTTAACGTGATTTATTTTTGGGGCACTATGCCGGGTTTTGCTACCTCCTTCCTTAACCAACGTTTCGTTCAGCGTTACAATGTCATCTTCAGAGCAGACGTGGGATTTTTAAATAATTTTTAGTTAATAACGGATCAATTTTTATGTTGGCTTAACTAATTTCAAAAGCTAGTGAAATAATTCTTCAATAATCGCAAAATTACCAATGGATTTACAATTATACAACTTAGAAAAATAAAAAAAAAGTGTAGCCAATTAAGTATTTTTAATAAACAAACATTTGTTTAAGAATAGCCACCTCTTAAATTTATTTTCATATTAATACCCATATTTTCAATTTTTTGTTTTGTTAATTAGACATCTTGGTAACTCTTTAATTATGTTGTGTAAATTTATAAAAGTTTTCATTATATACATGCATTTATAACCTATTCTAAAATAATTTTGAATTTTCATATTATGTAATTGTTTTTTATGTTAACGATCACATTATATTAATGAAATTTTTTTTAACGTTTTTTTGTCCATAGGTACCTACTTATTTGTTTAAACTTGTTTGTCTTTTGTTAGTTTTCACTTATCCCGAATCCCGATGAAGAATCCATTGGTTTCGAAACATGTTGATATTTTTGATGAAATGAGTTTTTTTTTACGTTAGCTCCACTTATGAGGCCCTGAGGAAAATAATTTCTCTTAGTGCCTATGTCATCTTAGGGGATGCTGTGTGAAGAGTTTTTTTAAGGAAAGAAAGAAAAGGAAGGAAATAGGTGGGTGGAAATCTGGGCGTCAGTGCGTCCAGGAGTGACGGACGTAGAAATCCAACCCTTCAACTGTGGTGAAAGGATACTGGCTGGAGAGGTCAAAAAACTTCCTCCACCAGTTTTCTAGATCCGGCACAGAAATGTCGGCCGCCAAAACCTTGACAAACCTCACCCAATGAACCCGGGCACCCCGGCTAAGTCATCAAACATAGCGAACCACTTGGTGTGACCTATGGCAGAAGTGTTGGTTATCCAATAAATGGCTCCCGGGGCGGCGGTACCTATACCCGCTTTCCAAAATGATGTAATCAAAGTGATTTGTTTTCATTTTGTTAATTACATAAATTAAAACGCTTTTGAAATGAGAACGTAGTTATGCTCATTATTTAGGGATATTCGGATAAAACTGGTCGGCACGTTCGTATAAATAAAGAGACGTACACAAAGTTACTGTGTTTCATTATGTGAATAGTTACCATCCTCCCAAATACATAAAGTTCTTTGAGCTCCAGAAAAAGTGTGGATTAGTTCTTTTGCCTGTTCACAGTAAATGTTGTCAAGTGAAAATACGGGTTTGTAACAACCATACGTAAAAACTTCAAACGAATCAGTGTTCACACTTCAGCGTTCTTTGTTGGATTTTTAATCAAAGCTTGACAATATTGTCGGCATTTTAGTTATCTGTAAGTGTTGTGTTGTAAAGTATTATTAAAACGAATGGAAGTCTTTCGACGTTCTCAACAAAGAACACATTAAAAATATTTTACTGTTACACATACGTTTTACACTTATTTTATTTATTTTTAGTAAAATGATAAACTCTTCTTTTCTAATCAGCTAAATAATTTGGTCACAACTATGATTTTTTGTAACAGATATTCAAAATTAGAATCAAAGGTGGCCTGTCAAAATAATGGAAATGCCAAGGAGGAAACGACGTAAATTTTGCAAAGTTTTGACTTTGACGTAATATTTTGTTGCTTTATTTTGTGTTATCGTATATTATATTTACCGAAACTCATTCCTTGAACAATAAACTATGCATAAAAACAATAAACTTGTGTTGATTCAATAAATTTACAGGTTTATCGATCTTTTTCATGACCTACGACGCTCGTAATTCGACAGGTCAAATCCCGGGAAAAATGAAAGGTCGATGTCATAGACAAATTTAATAAAAATTATTCCGAGTGACAAGGTGTATTTAAAATACCTCATATGTCAAGAACAAGAATGCCCCAAGCGATTTTGACCTTGTCCTTTATACGTTTTCTTTATACATAGGGGTTAAAATCGCGCTTAAAAATAAAAAAAATAAATTAAAAATTCTGTTGTTTTTTAACTTTATAGTAATAATCGACCACAATTTTTACTATTTTTCAATTTAGCGTAGCAAGTTTTAAAAAGATCAAAAATAATTTTTCGATGAATTTCGGTATTTCTTTGCATGATTATAAAGCCCTTGAATTTTCGTTATTTTTTCGTGAATGAAGTTTTGTTTTGCATTATTCACATATGTATTTGTTTTAATATGTCTGAGGTGTTTTTAATACCAGTGATTGAGATTACTTGAAATGTGTTCGTCAAAACTCCAATAAAGATCGAGGTTCGTCGATATTAAAAGTTGCTTTATTTACCTTATCATAAGGGTTACAATGAATATACAACTGAACCAGCCAATTGGATGCTCTAAATAATTCTGAAGCCGGAGAACCCGACATCTGCGGGAGCCTGGCTGTCGTCTATCGTGAATCATCGGCTATTTCAGTAACCGTTCGTGCATTAGACGAACAACGATGGATGAAACTCTTCTAAGGTATTAGTTAATCTGTTGAAATAACAAAAAACTTCATATAACTACCTTTACCACATTTGTTTTAAATGTTCATCACTTAACAACAAAAACACCTCTTATTTTTATAACGAACTTAACGTATGTTTAAAACAAAATAATCTGCCAATAAAACAATGTAAGGAGTAACACTATCATGCGTAAAGCCCTTACCCTTAAAATCGAATTAAGAACTCACGTAGAGCTACAACAAGGGTATAAAAGTGACCCTCTTAACGAAAACTCTTAACTTTGTACGCCGGGTTTCACTTTCAGACACGTTGTTTTTAAAATAAACTAACCATCAAACTCGACTCTCACGCGGTAAAGATGACTCTTCAATTTCGTACGTTAATACATACAAACATAATATTGTCTTCTGTCGGTGTGATATTGGGCTTGGAATAATTGGATAGTAATTTTGTATTATATCACAGAAAACTTTTATCACCCTGAAACCATCCTCCGGAAACTTTTAACAAAATTTATGTGACTTTGTGGAGAAACTTTCAATAAGGGATTAAGTAACCAGACGCCGACCACAGTCAAATATTTCAGCATACATTAAGTCGGATAAAATGTAGGCGGCTAGGTTTTGGAAAATAATGTGGCGATTAGGCATAATTTAAGAACAAGTAGGTAAAGATTGAACTTGAGTGTAAATTATTATGGCTAAAAAATATATTTATATAGACGTACATCAACAAACGCTGATTTTATTATTTTCTATTCTCTTGTATTATATACTATTATTCTGTTTAATTATATATTATTGTTGCGTCCTCTCTACAGCTCAGTGATAAGGAAAGCCGAGCTCAGTATCAAGACAAAGATGGCAGTGTTCAAAACGGTATATCGCCAGACGCTCACTTACGGCCACCAGATATAGAAGCTAAGCGAACAAACACGCTCTAGAGTCAAAGCTGCTGAAATGAGGTACTTGAGAGGAGTGGCAGGGGTTACGAAATGGGATCATACAAGAAACTCGACGATCCGAGACGATCTAAACATTGAATCACTGCTACTCTTCATAGAAAAATTGCAACTGAGGTGGCTTGGGCATGTACTAAGAATTTCGAGGAAGATAAGTGCGATTCCAGAGGGTAGACGTCCAGTTTACCGCCCCAGACCCAGCTGGGCGAAGCAACTCCAGAATCTGTGTGAGGAGAGGATGGGACTGCCATGGACGGAGGCCGAACAGTCAGCACAGGACAGGGACGTATGGAGGAGCCTTGTCGATGCAATGGGTCCCCGACCCGAATAGGATAAGGGAATGAAGATGAAGATGATGATGATGATTATATATTGTTGTACGAAGAATTTTTAAATCGTCATTTAAAAACGATTAAAACGGGAAGAGATTTAAACGCTCTCTGATTGGTTGGAAAGGGTTCTGACAGAACTTACACTGTTACCTCACGCATACAATTTTGTGCTAAGTTGCGTTGTGTAAACGAATATTTCGAAAGAATTCATGCTTTTTGGTAATCTTACTAATATCTCGAAGTAAATTGATAAAAATCTTAGATGAGACCTTACATCAAAGATATTACGGAAAACCTACAAGTCTTATATATTTCTTTAAAAATCGAAGAAATGTGGTAAATAAAAAGGATATGAAGAAGATCTACTAGGCATTATGTTATTCTCGAATTGAATACGGAATCATAGGGTGGTGATGTGCTACACATAAGTTCATACACAACCTGAATGCAATTCAAAAAGGAATCATAAAGACCATATTGAAAGTACCCATTAGATCGCCTTCAACTGAAATTTTCAATAGCTTTGACATACCAAATGTTCAACATTTATACGCCAAAAAAATATTATTGAAGCTATTCAAAATACTAAATTCTCTACTAGACCGTGAATGCATAACACAAGATCGAATAAAAATGGAAAAAAATATTCCAAATTATAAAATCATATTCGGACAAAAAAACTACACTAACTCACATAATATCCTTCCCCAAGACATAAAACTAATAAAAAATTCTTATGAGTAAAAATCAATAATAAAAATATGGCTGAAAGAGGTCAATGAAAAAACCCTACACTGAAAACGACAAAGAAGACAAAAAAATATCATTTAAATAACTTTAGTCCGCCTCGACACAGGACCCCTTAGTGAGGAGGACTAAGAAATACAATGTCAATACTTACGTAAATTCATCATTATATTTTGTATATACAGGGTGCGGCAGAAAGGACGGATGGTTTTAAAAAAATCATAAAGTAGTTAATTTTTACTCAAAAACAAATTTATTGATGGAATCAGGTTCGCAAGGAAAATTGAAAGAGGCACAAACATCGAATAAAATTAAAACATCCTTGGATATAACACCAATGAACAAATAATTTAAACACTTTAAAAAAAGATCACAACATGAAGAGTTTAAAAATAATATTTAAACTGGTAATAAGTACGTAGTTAAAATTGTGTGATTGTGTTGTGTGGGGTAGAATTGTGTGTTATTAAGGTTGATATTTATGTCGTCTAAAAAAAATGCTTGAGAAGGTAGCGAAAAACAGTAGTTCTAGCGGAAATATTGAGGACCTGTGCTTACAATTACATCAGATATTTTATCTTCACTCTTGAGCCCGAACCATCCAAATTAATAATTTGATTTTTCAATTTTCACTTTTTTCATCTTTACCCCAGAAAAGCGACCATGTTTCAATACCTTGCGAACCTCAATTTTCCGCAAAGCAAGTCCAAAGTGCAGTTCCTAATCTTATAAGCGTCTCATAAAGCAAACCTCGAGCTATATAACGGTAAGGAGCTTTTCAAAGCGGAAAGCTTTTATTAAATTGAATTCCTCCGCCATTAAAAAAAATTAGGGCTCGATTTTAACACAACGAAATAAAAGGACTCTCGCCAGATAATTAAATAAATTAATTTTGTTAGCTTTCAGAGCGCAAGCGACATTTTTCGATTTCACTTGGAAATAAAGGTTTTGTAGTTATACTGAATTATATTTTATGTTGCCGATTTAAACAAATGTGCACGATGTTTTGTTTCAAAAGGGATATATAAATATATAGAAACTAATAAGAAAGCAAAAAATATTTTTTGCGCTTTGTCAGTTTGATACAAAATAAGATATCATCAAAAATACAAATTTCGGTTTTTTATCAAATTTTTTTTATTTATTTTCAAATTTTTTATTTTCAAAATACACTAAATGTATTTTGAAAATAAAAAATTCAAAAACATAATTTATATTTTTTGTTGTTTGAAAATTAGAGAGACAACCAGAAATTTACCTTCACACAGTTCGTAAAATTTAAAAAATCACGAAATCTGTCAAAAATTTAAACAAAAGATATACACATTTCAAGTGCGTAGATAAAAACTATTAGTTAATTTATAAAAATAAAATAATTATCCGATTACACATAGTTCGGCACCTACTTTATTACCTAGTCTTAATATTATTCTTCAAAAATTCGGTCACAATTTTGAAAATGACACTTAAATTCATAGCAAATTTGAGTTCATTGAACGTGAATATTTTCACACAGGAATAGCTTCACAAATTTGTCTGTTTGACGATGTGACAGTCTTTCATAATTGCTAGTGTAAAACATAATATTTTGATAAATTAATTTTGATTGACTTCAACATTCTTTTTTTTTTATTTCTAGTAATAAAAATAAAATTTCTTTTAAATCGTATCATAATGACGTGAGTGAATGGCAGGCTAGTGAAAGATAGAGAGATTCAACGGTGACGTGATGAATAGGTGGCTTACTCCATATCCTCAATAAAATGTGAGCAGAATGCCGAAAGCGAAATAAGGGGGGGGGGGGGGTGGCAAGTTTAAGTATGTAAATTGAAAGTAAGTTGACATTTGTTCTCTGGGGACAGAGGGGAACTAGAAGCGAAGCGTTTTCTCTGCTTTATAGAGTATCATATTATAACAATACTTCATGCCTATCATTTTTAGACCACTTAACCTCTCAGGTTAACTTTTTCGATTTTGGAAACTACTCATATGTGTCTCATAGAAACTGTTGTATCTCCCTTACTGTCATGTTAAGAAATGTGGTCTAGAGGGAATTAGAAAGAGAAAATACCACGCTTTTTATTCAAATCTAGAAGTTTACCACAAAAAAATTTGGTTGGCTGTAAAGTCGGTTTACGGACGATAATTTTATGCGACAGCGTCACGAGCCGAACGCTCAAGCCGAACGCTTAGGCCGAACGCTTGTTCGCCTAGCTCAGGCGGAACGTGACATCGTGACATCGTGACAGCGTGACAGCGTGACAGCGTGACAGCGTGACAGCGTGACAGCGTGACAGCGTGACAGCGCGACAGGCTGTGTCTCGATACTTCACAATAACAATAACTATACACACCCATCTAATGCAACCTTCACCCTATGAACTTCTTTTTTTTAAATTTTTATTTTTTTATTTTTTGCTTTGCTTATTTTTATTACTATACCTCAACTTAACCTACCCCCCCCCATCCTACCCCCTCCCATCCTACCCCCTCCCTATTCCCTCCTAAATAACTTGTTATATTGTTTCTTGTAATATAATTTTTATTATCTGTCGAATCACTTATGTATAACGTACCTTGTGGAAACAATGTACCTTGTGTATAATGTACCTTGTGGAAACCTGTAAATGGTACAATTATTTTGTACCATTTACTATTATGCTCTGATATAAATGTAAACTGTTGGTCTCCCAAATAAAATAAAATAAAACAACGTGACAGCGTGACAGCGTGACAGCGTGACAGCGTGACAGCGTGACAGCGTGACAGTGTGACAGCGTGACAGCCAGACAGCGTGACAATGAGTCATTCTTTTTCGTGAATGCAGCCGGCGTTCATCGATTTATAAGACGTTATCACGTCAAAAAATTAAAATGTGCACCTCTATGGAACCAAAGTTTCCGACCGCAAGTCGAGAAAAATTTTAGAAACTTTGTGAATAATTTATTAATTATTTTCTTTATGAAACGACCAAAAAATGCGGTGGTAATAACGTTTACAATACATGTTTTTCCTTTTGGTCGTTATCGGTAATTTTAGTTATAAAACACGTGAGTTAGGCCACTTTAAAAACTTTTTATGTTTGCATTAAAAATTTTAATATTTAAAAACGTATTTATATTTTTTTAAATATTAGAAAGCTAACTTCATCACCTTTCAAAAAAAAAAACATTTTAGTTTTTACATTCCATTTATGTGGATTTAATTGCAAAACGGAAATTTTCTGACCTTCTGACGGAATGTGCCCGAGACTTGAGGGAAGATAGAAACTGTAAAGGGGTTTACAACGGGATCTATGCAACCCATCTTATCAGACGTTTCTTACGAAAGGAAACCAGTAAATTCTTAGATAAATTGAAAAGAGTTAGCGGTGACAACCCGGGACCACAATAAAAATACCTTGTAGCCAGAAATCGCATTTTACATCCCACTTTCTATTAAAACTATTACTTTTACGGATAACCTTTAAAGCGCCGCCTTGAATCTACCTGCCGTACCTGCCGCTACGTTCTTGCTGGTTATTTATTATCAACCTTTCCATCAGAGGTTTTCCACTATTCCGGAGTAATTAGGAGCATTTTCAAACAACGTTTTGTTTTCCTCCTTGAAAAGGCATTTCCTGGAATTAGTCTTAATTCCTACCAAATTGAAAATGCCGACGTTTAGTAGATCGAATCAATTTCTTGTTAACTGTGACCATCAACCTGGGTGAGGGTGGGGATTGCAATTATATTATTATACTGGCTTCTTTCTACCCGCGGCTTCGCTCGCATGGTATAAGGGGGAAATTACTGCAGCGCTTGTACTTATCAATTATCCCCCTCCCCCTCCCGCATTCCATGCATTCATTCCCGGTACATTCAGTTTTAAAACAGCTCGCGTGCCAACTAAATTTCATAATGCCAGAGCTCGCCAGTAGTAAAAAAAAAAATCCAATTTGGTGCAGTTCTTCGGAAGTTATGCGCGTACAAACATTTCGGAGATTCATTTTTATTTATATAGATAGATAGATAGATAATAACTACGACGCCTGAAATAAAATTTCCCGCAAATATATCAACATCGTTTCCACGGCAACGATTTTTTTTTCTGACGTTAGCAAAAACTCGCTTTTGTTCACGACAGAAAATAAATATAATAAATTAATATTTTTATTTTCACTAAATCAAAGCTTACTTTATTTATTTATTTTATTTTATTTTAAATACATAAACGGCTAAACTGCCTTTTATAAATAAACATATAATAGAGTACAAAAGTAAGAAAAATAATATCATTACATAATAGTAGTTTTAAACTTAAAAATAACATACAATTATTTTGTGTATCCATTATATACAGCCTATATTACTCGCATATAATTTAGCTTTCTATTGGTGAAAAAAAAAACGGTTTATTGGTTTATTCGTGAAAGCGTAACAAACAAACACACGCAGTTTCGCATTTATAATATTAGTATAGATTATTACCATTCTCCTCATATATTAGACGCTTTCACAGTGGTCCACACCTCACGTATGAAAATTAGTATTTACAGTGTAATAAAACAAAAAACTAAAACTTTTGGTACTTACATCGCGGTTGTAACCAAACATAATATATATTCCATTACCTTTAGTTGTAACATACGTTAGGTAAATGTTTAGCTTTGTAAAGCGTTCCTGAGATGACATTTTCCAAACAATATTTGATTTTGCCTTGCATTGAATACCCTATTACCTGAGAACGTTTAAGCATTGGTACCTTGAACAAACCCTTAACTAAGGCAGAAATAATAAAACAGGCAAGCGTGGTCACCGATTTCAGAGTAAATCGATTAAACCACCCTCATCGAATAACCAATAAACATCAATTTAATCGAATTTGTGTATACAAAACTTAGCGTTTTGCGATCATAATCTATCTACGTTTGGGAAAATAAACTTGGCACGTTGAAGGTAAAGTGTTCCAATTCCTGCCCTTCTAAAACGAAGTATAATTAGTGCTTGCGCCAAAAGATGCTAACCTAGCAAATAATTTTTCTACGGTCGAGATTAATAGTTTTATGTTTATGTTAATAATCTTAAAAAACTAGTTGAATTCTCCAGCGACGGACGGCAAGACGGAGAAATTGGTCAAAGAATTAGTGCGGCAAACGGTGTGTTGCATCCTCTCTACAGCTCAGTAATAAGGAAAGCCGAGCTCAGTATTAAGACAAAGATGGCATTGTTCAAAACGGTATATCACCCGACGCTCACTTACGGCCACCAGATATGGATGATAAGCGAACGAACGCGCTCTAGAGTCAAAGCTACCGAAATGAGGTACTTGAGAGAACTGGCACGGGTTACGAAATGGGATCATACAAGAAACTCGATGATCCGAGACGATCTAAACATTGAATCAATGCTACTCTTCCTAGAAAAATCGCAACTGAGGTTGCTTGGACATGTACTAAGAATGCCTGATGGGCCGCCCCAGACACAGCTGGGCGAAGCAAATCCAGAAACTGTGTGAGGAGAGGATGGGACTGCCATGGACGGAGGCCAAACAGTCAGCACAAGACAGGGACGTACGGAGGAACCTTGTCAATGCAATGATGTCATCCCCATCCGAATACGATAAGGGGATGAAGATGAATCTTTAAAAAAGTGCTCCTTCCCCTTCTTCCATTTTAGTCAGTCGTCTCTCATTTAAGTCATCGCTCATGGAGAAACTGAAAAAACTAATACAGTTGGCGACTCAATCAGAAAAACAGAAAAGGAACTTGCGAATTTCATAGGCAGTCCGCACACAGGCAACGTAAAGACCAGTTGACAAGGACGACGCGGCGACTAGCGCTGCTAATCACCCCAGCCGTCGCGTTTCAGTTGCCTTGTTGATAGGTTGCCATGGTAGCGATTCATGACCTGTCAAGTTTTCGAGTATCTTGCGATATGTCAGATCAGGAAAATATCGATTTTGTTCAGGAGACTGTTAAAATATTATTAAACATTTAGGTTGTTAATTGATAAATAATTAATAAATTGTATTTTTGTTAAACAAGCTGATATTATTACTGTAATCATAAAGTTGAGTTACGCCGTGAATTGAGTTGCTAACCAGTTTTCGATTTCTTCACGGGCGGATGGCCTTACAACCGGCAATCCTGGACGTGTCAAATATTTTTTAATTTTTTTTAAGAAAGACAAACATTCCCAGGTTGCGAATAACCCAATAATCTTTGAAAATATCCTTCTACCACCACAGTAAGCCGAAAATGTTACTTGAGTCGTAATGTATAATAATGTATCGCATAAATTACGCAATTTGCCATTTGAGATCAAGTGCAATTCTTAACCGAAATTTGGGAGGCTGGTATGGTTACTGCTGCCCCGGGAACCATTTATTGGATGACCAAAACCTCCGCCATAGGTCACACAAAGCGGTTCACTACGTTTGTTGACTTAGCAGGGGTGCCCGGGTTTATGGGATGAGGTTTTTCCGGATCTAGGCAAGATCGGGAAAGACTGGTTTAGGGAGACCTTTTGATCTCTCCAGATTTTCGGAATATCGATTTGCACTGCAGTGGAAGGGATAGATTCATACGTCTGTCACACCTGGACCCACTAACTCCCAGATTCCTATCCACCCTTCTTTATTTTTCCTTCCCAGAACTTCCTTTCCTTCTTTTCCTAAAAAAACCCACCACATAGGCACCGACGAGATTTATTATCCACAGGGCCTCCTGTGTGAGGCTAAAGTAAAAAAAGGTTAATAATCAGTGGTCATACACTGAGCAATTAATTTCGTTGATTCTTGACCAACTCCACCGTAAATACCCCTTGCAATTTGTTGTCTTACATTATTGATAATTATTGAGCTATCGATAACACAAAAGTGATTTGCTTGATTCTTCCAACGCCTATGTACTAAACATTATTAGATCGGGTGTTAGCAAATTCGGCAAACGTCGTGAACTTTATGGCGAGCCTTTTAGGAACTTTTTGATGGGATATGTTAGGCTTCATCGGTTGTACGGCCATTGTTGAATGCAACAACAAAGCTTTTTCATTAGATGATTGATGTTTTTCCCGGCTATTGTTTTTGAAATAAAGCGCCTCAGCGGGAAGAAAGCTTTCCTTTGGGATATTTCCCCATGTTTTCATAACGTAACTCTCGCAACTCGTTTATCACCGGTCTGGTAAGCTTCATCACACTTCGTGTTGGAAACCCGAAATATCTGGATAAATTTATTTTTCGATAGCAGTTCAGTTAGGCAGACGTCTCGTTGAGTACAAGAAGTAAGATTTTAAATTCGTATAACATGCAGATTTTATTATAAGAACTGCCATGTATCTTGTTAAAAACTTTGAATTGTTTTTTGATTTGTCAATGATTTGCTAAAATTTTAATAGCAATCTGATTTCGCCTGTTGTCTGATCGATGATTTCTAAAATCTTACAAACCATTTCTTCAAATGGAGGATTTAAATATTTACCTACTTATTTTGTATTTGATTTCAATCAGTGAATAATGGCAATAGTATTAAAGACCAAAAAGTATAAATAAATAAAATATTTGATTTTTTTTCCGTAAAAGATACCACAATGTTTTTGTTATTATTTTAATGTAAGTACATTTAATACTGATAAAACGTTATTTCTTGTCCGATTTCATGTTGTTTTCTTTGTTTTTAACCTGAAATATAATTAATATCTGTGAATTGTTTCGTCACTGTAACTTATGTACTGTTTGTTTCCATAATATAAAATAAATATATTTTTCAATATTAGCTCTGTGATATTCTCGCTTTTCCCCTCTTTCATGCTTGATAGCTAAAGAGTTGGAGCTTTCCTAAACCCTTCTTCTGACTGTGATCAAATAATTTACTCTTTTAAGGCTTTCTATATGCGGAGTATGGGGATGGAAAATTCCTCCCCTAATCCACATAAGCCTTCATGAAATTTTCTCCCGACCCCTCCGATAACTATAGGATGCTCCTTTTAATCCCCCAGTACTTTACATTTGAATAAAATGTGTACTTAACTTTGTATACGTCTTTTATGACATGAACATAAAATTACACGTATAAATTTTTATAAGTAGACTTCATCATACGTTGTGATTGATTTTTGTTTCATGATATAGAAATCTAATTATTTTTATTGTTTGTGGTAACCTTGGTTCTAGTGAAGCGTTGAATCGAGAGAGACTGAATTGATTATTTAATTACGAAACTAATTTATTTTTATTTTCCTTTTCCAAACGCGATTGAATGACCTAAACCCCAATATGGAGTGTCTACCCATTTTGTATGGCCTACATATTACCTGCCAGTACCCCAAATTACAAACAATTTCAAAACATTTATACAAGACAATGAATCAGTTAGTGATGGTTAATACAATGTTTACTCCGATCATTTAGTCCACATCCTTCGGCTCCAAGTTTATAAGCTGTAAGGTTATAAAATACAATCATGATTTAGTTGGTTAGTACCCTAGTTATTGTTCAGTGGACGAATCAGGAACAAACCCTTTTCTGGCATAATCTGGCTCCGTATCCTCCAACAAGTACACCAGGTGATCCCAGTTCAACAAGAATATCCCACATGTCGCAGATGCTATCACTGACTGATACCTAAGTTATCGCGTTTCAGTGGTTCCTCACCCTCGTGCGGTACTTTCAAGTCTCACCAAGAGCCCGATGACCCCCAAATTCCGACTCCTCCTTGGATTTAATTTTTACTGAAGTCGAACCGGTCTCGTCCTCTGTACAATCATATACTCACGGTCTTTTTGTGATAACGAGGTTTCCTAGGCCTTTTACCACGTCCAGAAAAAGGTGCAATACGACCTCCCAGGCCTTAGGCGTTTAGCTTTAAAACGAATTTGCACTATTCAATGGACAGTACATAGAAAGATATATATGTAAACATACTTTGGGTGAGGTTTATAATCCACAATGCGACATTATGTACACCGCATTGGGGACCTGAATTTCGTGAAGGAAGTTGTGAGTTTCCAGCCAATGATCAGATATATACTTAATAATATTGGAGTATAACAATAAATAACCAATAAATTAAGATCTTATACTGGTAGTTTGATTTTGGAGAGCTACCGAACTCCAGGATTGATTTGTTTTGTTTTAATGATTTTATTTTAGAGTTCATTAACTCTGTTTCATTTTTCTTTTGAAACCCTTATCATGAAAGGTCAACTCCCATGTTTGACTCGACTTGCAATTACCCCAAAGATTTAAAATTTTCTTCGACAAAGTTGCTTTCCCGTGATTTTTCAACCATCTAATAGTAAAGTATAGAATATACTTGACAACTTACAACTTGATTTTTTTTTTTCATATAAAGTTTTGAATGTAATTTAATTGGGTACATAAAAGAAATAATCAATCATTCAATTGATTGACTTCATTAATCGACCGACCCTACATTTGGTCGTCCCTGACACTTGTCACATCCATTGTCTAATATAATGAATAACCGCCCTTCTTTAAATAATCTAAAACACATACAATGTTAAAATATCATTGGTAAAACGTCACCACCTATGACACCACTAACCCACTAAGCAACGGGTACTTCCCAGTTATGTAGCACGACCTTGTATTTATAGTTGACCCAGTGACATAGTTAATTGTTTGTTTATATAACACTTCGACCCACTAACCTGGTGAATGAGCATCGGTATGCACTTTTATTTCAACAAGTATGTACTCTCAGTTAAGTAAACACGACCTTGTATTTATAGCTGACCCAGTGACACAGTTAATTGTTTGTTTATATAACCTTTGACCTACTAACATAGTGGATAGGCATCGGTAGGCATTTTTATCCCAACAGGTACATACTCCCAGTTATGTAAACACGACCCTGTAATTAGAGTTAACCCCGTGACATAGTTAATCGTTTGTTTTTATCCCCATTCAACATATGATTGCTATAGTTAGGTATTTTATATACCTTCTAAAAATACCTAAGTTACTTGATTTTGGTTCAACTTACGAACATTATAGAAAAGTAGTTTAATTATCTGTTCGGTGGTTCCCGAGCGACCTGATTTCATTTATTTATTCCCCCAAACACGCTAAAATATACACGAGCACGGCTTTCTATACGCCACCTAAGTTGATAGTAAACTACATCTTGATTATCCCATTTTCTCCTGTAAAATTAAGTGTAATAATATTAGATATACATAGATATTAGTTCATAAATACGGTCACATATACACACAAACAAGTAGTCTGTTTTATCCAGAGACGAGCTCTGAAAATCGAGTTGGCACCACCCTGCTCTCCGTCTCTCGCTGGTCATGCTCCTGGAAAATTTTAAAGGAAAACTGACTCACTTTTCTCCGATTTGTTATTCAAAGCTCCACAGGGTATACTCTGCTCTTTGAAAAATCGGAATCCAACCTGAAATCTTCATTACTAAAACAACAATTTCTCATTACTTCGGACGATACAAGGTTTTACCTATCTCAAAACGTGATTAATTTGGTCATTCAATCTTTACATTTATTTATTACTATTAAATTATTTAACTGAATTTATTATATCCGACGATGTTATTATTTTAAGCTATATTAAACGTGATTAATTTGATCGTCCAATTTTTATTATTTATTATTACTTTAAACACTTCAAAGTTTTTAATAACTTATATAAACACTTCACGCCACAATTTATTTTATGTTATTATTTCTGACGACGTTATTATTTTTTAAACTATATCAAACGTGATTAACTTGATCATTCGATTTTTATTTTTTTATTATTACTTAAAACATTTCAAAATTTTTAATAACTTTTTATAAACACCTCTGATGTATAATATTTATAACCCGATAAAAGTATAGTTGATTACGTTATCTAAGGTGCCGTATATTAATTTAGTAATATATAAATTATTCCAATAACGGTTAACTTGATAAATTGAATTTAACGATGTTGTTATTTAGCACTGAATTTAACACGGATAAGTTACTACAATAAACCACCATTGTTTAAACCGGATTGATAAAAAGGTAAATTTTTATTTTAAATTTTTACGCTAAGTTTTAGATCTAAATTTATTTATTCACTGAATTTAAATTTAAATTTTTATAGAATTTCACTGCTTTAAGATAGAGATATTTCAAAGTAAATGAAGCACTTCTTTGAAATTTTTCTAAGTCCTGAAGACACTGAATTTATTATTATCTTTTCAGAAATTTTCTAAGTCCTGAAGACACTGAAGTTATTAGTAAGTATCTTTTCAGATATTTTCTAAGTCCTGGAAAATTAACTGATAAACTCAAAAAATACTAACAAAGACAATTCTCGCGACACACTAGAACACTTCAGGATCCTTCCCGTACCCGCAAACCGACTGACTAAACAGCTCCTGCAAGGCTTTAAATAGGTCCCTCAGCTCCAAAAGAGCTTAATCGTAATTTCAATGATCTGAGATAATAAGCTATATCAACTCGAGAATCGGAACATTCAATTCACTACAATGCTAAATCAATAATTAGCCACCACCCATCGGACGCACTCTTCCTAAGATAGTTACCAGATCCGAACTTAGAGATTGTACTATAGTTCGCCCACTTCTTCCCTTTGTTTCAGAATACAAAATTATTATTCATATGAGACAGTTTTTTTTTCCGTTTTCCTTCAATTTGGAAAGCGTCCGTCCGTGACGTACTGAATCTAGATCTCGAATTTGAACAGGCGTTTGCAAAACGCAGATACCGCTACTTTTCCGACTTGATTATGGGATTTCTATAATTATCTCTTTCTCTGGGCACCTACGTTCTCCTTGAATGTATATCCATTACATTTCTAGACCGTATTTACGCTTTTTTTTGTCGTTTACACCCACTTCTTTTACTTTTCCACCCAATCTTCACAATTTTCTGTTCCCCAAAGTTTCCTTATTACTATCTTTGTCTGTTCTCTCCTTCACAGAGTATTCCTCTTTCCTTTATAACTTTATGATTAGTCAAAGCCTGATCCGAGATGGTATCTTCCTCGCAACGCTCTGATGACACCCCTGATTGCGCAATTTCGCTTTTAACACTCGCAATTTTGTTTTCTCTACACATGTTTTCCCACCAAGCCTTTCAACATAAAATCTATCTTACCAGCTACTCGAATTTTATATATAATCTCCGTTTTTCTTTTGCTCACTACCAAAGTCCGACCCTGGAATATCCGTCAATTTTATTGCATCCTCGGGGCCCCGCCTAAAATGCATCTCATTCTTGCAGGAAAAGCCATCAATTTCGTCTAATCGTTATTTACATTTCGAAAATTAAATAAGTCCAAGCAATTAATCATGTTTTATATCTCGGTCGTTAGTTTTAATTGTTTTTTTCTTAAAGTAAATAATCCATAAGCCACATGTATTTCTTGATCACCTTTTAAAGCAATAAAATCTCTTAATTGCCTAAAAACCATGTCAGAAAAATTGTTATTATAACACAATAAAGTGCAAGAGCTCGACAACCATTTATCTAAGCTCATTTCAACGTGATCGTTCCTCTGTCCCACTGTATTTTCCTAGTCTAATGTTGCGCAAAATACCCTTTTTTTTTCTCTCGCTAATAAGTTGCTACGTGACATATGATCCCTTGGCCCCAGACGTGGCTGTTAATCCCCTTTTTTTGTCTCTAAATGTTTCCGAGATGCTAGATCCTAGACCCTCCTCTCCGAGCAACGATATATTAATTTTAATAGAATTTTATTTTGAAATTCGCCCCTTTTTCTTTTTCTTCTTTTCACCAGCCTTGTTTTCACAGCTTTAATAATTATGGTCAACTTGCACCCACGCCCCTTCTCGTTCAATTTGTTCATTTCCTTCAGATCAGCGACTGTTAGTCACCACGCACAATATGCTTTGTCTGAAGTTCCTACGGTATAAAGTCATTTTGTTACTAAACGCCCCCTTCCTGGGCTTTTACAAATAGTGCATGGTTATTATTTCGTATTTATTGCACATAACCGAACTGCCTTAATAAAATAATCTATATTTATTCAAAGATAAATTGAAGATATCCACCGACTTGGTATAATCGTTTCCATCCATTAGTATTCTGGGCAATGAGGAATACATATGGTAGTTAGTCCCAAGACTCCCGCACTAATATAAATCCTGACTTCTAGTATTACGAAGTGGAATTCGGAAGCTTATCAATCCAAATAATACCGGACTATCAATTAAATCATTTGTAATTTTATATAAACACTAATTCAGTGAAATTCTTCCGTCATAACTTTTTTTTGTGTTCCCTACCCTCATTTCTAATTATATAATTCTTTCATTTACGTAAGTTTGCATTTTTTCCATATTTAAAGTTAACATTTCCACTCGTTTTCTATGGTTGTCAACTCCGTAATGCACTGAATGTTTACATCCAAATTCGAGTCAATGGCCGCAATGTACCGGTTGTTTATATAAAGTTCATTGCTCCCCATACTTCGTGAGAACATCAGGATCATTAATAATACGTTTTATTGCCCAGTCCAAAGTCCGAAATTCCTTTGTTCCGGTCCTCGAGTCTGTCATTGGCGTTACCATCTCCCTGATGGGCGTAACCCTATGCCCTATCTCTATCGTCTAATAACTCTTCTTTTGTTTTAAGCAGTCTACATTGCAAGCTTCAAATTTAAACGACAGGTGTCAATATCATACTGATTCCCACTCGAAACGTTCCAAAGTTTTTCTCTTCGTCTGTTAGGGCGACACCTATGAATATTCAAATATAACGCAATCACGTCTTTGACCCCTTAAAAGAAAACATAGAACCCACGTGACCAACGCAGCACTGATGATTTCTTCATTACATCACAGCTCCAAACAGGAGACCCGTAGGGAAATAATTTCCCTCAGGGCCGATGTCACCTCCCTCAACGGATCTCTCTCGATCTCGGTCCGATCCGCCACCCAGTAGGAGGGCAGATGCATCCGCCGTAAAGATCTAGACAAACCTCACACAATTTTTTCATTCAATAGTAATAATACATTATAAAAATATGTACTCACTTCTCTCCACTTTCGTCATGCTGAGGTCATCCTTCCTCCAGTACTTGAGCAGGTTCCTGGGGCTGAATATGCCGAACAGCCCCCCGCCCTCGGCGGCCGCCTTGCGCGCCAGGAAGGGCGCCGCCCGAGGCTTGGGCTCGCCCTGCTCCAGCTCGGAGGACCGGCAGGACGAGGTGTCCTCGCCCAGGGACAGGGAGCGCCGCGCGCCGCCCAGCGACATGCAGCCGCAGCCGCCGCAGCCCATGGCCGAGGGGGCGGCGCGCCCGCCCCCGCCCCCGGCGCCGAACACTTTCTTCGGTATCGCGATAAGGACACTTCACTTGCGGGCACAGCTCACTGATTCAACACTTATAATGCACTTCTTATTAAACGGACACTTCACTGTCGACGTATTCTTAAACGGTGACATATGAATAAATAAAATTAAGAATTATTAAATTAATCAATAAAGTTATGTTCTATCATTGTATAAGCCGATAAATATCTATAAGCAACAAATATCTATAAGCCAATAATTATCTATTAGCCAAAAAATATCCATAAGCTAATAAATATCTATTAGCTAATAAATATCTATGAGCCAATAAATATCTATTAGCCAATAATTATCTATAAGCCAATAAATTTCTATTATCTAATAAATATCTTTAAACCAATAAATATCTTTTAGCCAATAAATATCTTGAAGCCAATAAATACCTATTAGCCAATAAATATCTATTGGCCAATAAATATCTATAAGCCAGTAAATATCTATTAGCAAATAAACATCTATTAGCCAATAAATATCAGATTTTAAAAACTTTAGTATTAGGTCTTTTGAAAAGTTAAAATTTTTTAATCTGTTAACTTTTCTCATCCATGGGGTTTACTCTTTACGAACTACGTAGTGAGGTTTATATCTGCTGACAATCTTACAGTACGGCAAAATCAAAGTTTTGAAATCGGTTTGACATTTGGATAGTATATTATCAAAGATAATTTGATGCTTAATTAGCGTAATTAGCATTTTGACACATTATTATTATTTTTTTTTTTTTTTTTTTGGTTTAAGGCAATTCACCCTGGAGAGAGTGCTTTGTGCCGGTAATATTTAAAATGGATAAGAAATTTCGGTTAATCTAATGGGAAAATAATAAAACAAATTAAATATTGGACTCATTTAGATCACTAAAACAAATTAAATATTGAATTCATTCAGGTTAATAAACTTACATAAAGCTGTATGAACACGAGAATTGTTAAGAGATAAAAGGTATGAAATGTTAAGGGGGGACTGGTGTGTGATTTTAATAAGCCGGCGGTATATGTTCTTGAAAGATGAATGGTTTTTACAGTTAAAGAAAACGTGGTCGAGGGTTTCCTCTTCCACACCGCACTGGCAGAACGGATCATCTAAAACTCTAATTCTAGACAAGTGAGATGCAATTGAACAGTGGCCAATTCTCATTCTCGAGATACATGAAATGAATCGTTTTGAAAGTTTTTTACCGTGAAACCATGGCTTAGCAGGGATATGGTTTTGAATTCCCGCATAGAAAGATCCAGTTCTTATTTTGGAGACTGCCCAATTTTCTTCCCAGGCACGAGTCATATTAGATTTAAGAATCGGAAAGACATCGGATATAGGAATTCTAAAATTTAGTGGGATAGTTCCGGAATCTGAACCAGATTTGGCGAGAAAATCGGCCATCTCATTACCCTCGATACCCAAATGGGCAGGGACCCAGGCCAATATCGTCTCAAACCCAGATTCACTAAGAGAATTGAGAAGATTTTTTATTTTACATATAATATTGTCTTCCGGATAACGTAAAATATTTGACCTAATTTTAGTTAGAGCACTTAGCGAATCAGTACATAGTAAGGTTCGATGAATGTTGAGAACCTGGATTTGATTTAGCGCTTGTTCAATTGTAAAGCATTCGGCTGTAAATATGGAAGCTTCTTTCGGTAATTTATAAGTGAGATTGATGTTGAATTCTGGACTATATATAGATGCTCCACATCTTTAATTTTCAAATTTGGAACCATCCGTGAAAAGGATGGAAAATCCAGGGAATTTCGAAGCCACTATGCTTTTAAAACAATCATCCACATTTTGAAATTTATTTGGGGAAGATAAAATATTCTTCTGAAAGACTGATGTTATTGTGTTTGGCATAAAAGTGATTGCCTTAAATGGAATATTGTATATAGGAAGATTGGGAACTTCTTGAAGATATTGGAGGGAAGATGATAGAGAATTATAGAGATGAAAAATTTTAATTAAGAGAGGAAAACATTGTTTTTCTCTCAATCTTTTGTTAGAATTCAAATTAACACTTAACCTATTAAGACTTTGTTTAATAGGATGATGTGATAACGATAAAGCCTTGAAAATATATTTATTGGCAAGGAATTGCCTTCTGAAATATAATGGAGGCTCCACACATTCCACCTGAAGAGCATTAATTGGAGAAGACTTCATAGCTCCAATAATCATTCTGAGGGCTTTTGATTGAATTCTTTCCATTTTCTTATCTAGATATTTAGGGAGTGGGTCAAAAAGGAATGAGCCATAATCCAAGTGGCTCCGAACTAGGGAATTATACATTAATTTAAGAGTGGTAGGGTGAGATCCCCACCATACTCTGGAAACTGCTCGCATCATATTAAGTCCCTTTTCACACTTTGTAGAAATTATCTGAATGTGTGGAAGCCAGGAAAGTTTATGGTTCAAAAGAAGACCAAGGAATTTGATTTGAGTAGCGGTTTGTAGAGGCACATTATCAAAAGAAATTGAGAATTGGGGAATTTTTCTTTTGCGCGTGAAAGCCACGACCCTTGTTTTAGATGCCGCCAGATTCATCCCATTTATTGACAACCAGCTTTTAATATATTGTAAAGCCAAATTCATTTCCTTAGCTGCAAGAATAATATTTTTATGTAACAAATATATAAGGATATCATCCGCAAAGTAAAGACGCTTGATAGAAAAAGGAATTACTGAGTCTAGGTCGCTTATATAAATATTAAACAACAGAGGACTAATAACAGAACCCTGGGGCAAACCTCTCCATAGTTTGCGCCTTAAGCATTTAGAGGAAGACTCAATAATAATGGACCTATCTGAGAGCAAATTAATAATAAATTGGACTAATTTCGGGGGGATTTGTTTTTTAATTAGCTTTTCTTTCAAAACATTCAGTAAAACATCATCGTAAGCTGATGAAAGGTCAAGGAATGTGGCCAATGTATAAGAATTTAGGGATTGGGAAACTCGGATATCAGTTGTGAACAAACTTAAATTATCCATTGTAGATTTCTTTTTCCGAAAACCATACTGATTTGGTGAGATAATATCTTGACTTTCAACAAACCACTCTAATCTGTTCTTCATCAAACGCTCCGCTACTTTCATCAAACATGATGAAAGAGCAATAGGCCGATAAGACGAAATTTCAGATGGATTTTTTCCAGGTTTTAAAATGGGAATGATTTTTTGACTTTTCCAATCATCCGGAATTAGTCCTGTTTCAAACATATTATTAATAAGAGATAAGAAATATTCAACCGCCATATCAGAAAATGATTTAATGAAACTATTAAGTATTCCATCGGGACCCGGAGCAGAGTCAGAAAGGGTTCTTATTACTAGTTTCATCTCATCAATGGAGAAAGGAGCATCTAGCCAGTTAGAGTGAGATGGATATGGCTTAATAGAAGGCATTTCTTCACATCCGGCCACTGATGGGGGGGCTATTTTATCCGCAAATCCTATAAGAATTTCTTCTGATATATGCTTGGTACTCGGCGGAGAATACGATGATCCGAATTTTTTTAAGCTAGACCAAACTGAAGATTGGGGAGTTTCCGGAGACAGGTTCTCACAGAACTTCCGCCATCCAGCGCGTTTTTTATTTTTCAAAATTCGTTTGGTTTCTGCCTGGGCTTTTTTAACTGATAAAAAATTTTCTAGTGTCATACACTTACGAAAAGAGGAAATTGCTTTTTTACGAGAGTTGACGGAGCGAGTGCATTCCTCGTCCCACCACGGATTAGAGTGTTTTATTTTAATGTTCGCATTGCGTTTCGGGATGGATTTTTCTGCTGCATTTATAACCATAGAGGGAAACGTCTCACATTGCAATCTGATGTCTCCCGGGGACGATTTTTTTTTAAAATTAATAAGGTTATCTAGTTCAGAAGAGAAAGTGCTCCAATTCGCATCATTTATTCTAAATTTGAGATTATTTTTAACTGGTGGAGGATAAGTGTTAGATTGATGTTGGAATCGGATTATAATTGGAAAATGATCACTAGAGAGGGGATCGTTTAGGATGTCCCAAGAGCATTTAGATGCTAACGAATATGAACAAAGAGATAAATCAACAGCACTTTTCCGTTGATGAGGGGGGGTGAATCTGGTTGGAGATCCGTCATTTAAAAAACATAAGTTATGGGTATCAATAAAATCTAAAAGATTGCGGCCAGAACGATTTGTTATTTTGCTACCCCAAGAAGGGGAATGTGCATTAAAATCTCCTAGGATCATAAAAGGGGAACAAATCTGGGTTAAGATTGGTGCCCATTCATTTTCAATAAAATTGGTAGAGGGAGGAATATATATTGATAATATTGTGATATCAGATAAGACAGCTGCTATTATCTGGATATCGTCGGAGGGAGTATGTATATTAATTTGTTTAAACGGGATAGAATTATGGATTATCAGAGCCGTGCCGCCTTTACCATCCGGTCTGTCGTGTCTGAGACAATAATAACCCGGAATTCTTAAGTGAAAGGAGGGTTTTAACCACGTTTCAGAAATGGCGGCCACTGAAACGTCGTGTTCGTCGAGTAATTGAATTAGGTCAGATTTGTTAGCGAAGAGGCTTCTACTGTTCCACTGAAGAATTTTGTTCAGTTTCGAAGTCATTGGGGAGGCAAGATAATAAAGATTTAATGTAATCGGCAGCGTTGGACGGTACAGTATTGTTGTTTGTAAGGATAGAAATTAAAAGGGTAATTAAAGTTTGTATAAAAGAATTATTATTCAATATTTCGGGGAGAGCAGGAGGGGATGTATTACTATTAATGGCACACCCATTGGGGGTCCGAGATTTGGCATTCCCATTCGGGCTGGTCAAAATATTATTCAATTGTTTTTTATCAAGGTACGGAGTATATTTTGGGTTGGGTTTGACTGGCTTGAGAATGGTTTCTCTGTGAGAAGATGACGTTGAATTTAAAAAGGTGGTTGATTGGAAAGGAGCTGAGGACGATGTCATCTCTGCGAAAGATTTTTTCGCAGGAGAGAATAACTTTGAGGCCTGGAAGTACGAAATGTTGTCGGTAGCCATTTTATGTTTTATGTTCCTCTGTCTTGTCAATTCCGGACAGGCTAGACTGACCGCGGTATGTGCACCCGAACAGTTAATGCAAATGGGATTATTGGAAGATTTTGGACATTGATCAAATGGGTGATTTTCTCCGCAAAAGTAACAACGTGGAGGGGAGCGGCATACGGATTTTGTATGTCCAAACCGGCAGCAATTGAAGCATTGAACAGTTGGAAATTTATAAACTTCGACGGGAAGCGAGGTATAATAAATAAACACACGAGACGGAAGGGATTGTCCCTCAAATGTAACAACAACAGATTGGGAAGGTTTCCAGATCTTGTTTCCATCAGTTGAATCCTTGTAGTTCAGTCGACGTGCTTTTATTACTTTCGGGGTTCCTTGGGAATTATTCAAAGCATCAACAATTTCAGCCTCTGGGATATCCGTGGGAATTCCTCGAACAAGACCCATTCTCGTAAGGTTAAATGACGGGATGAACGATTTATATTTATGTTTTGAGAGCGAGTCAATTTTTTTTACAAATCCATTTGCGGAAGCGGCAGTATTAAACTCGATAGATAATTTATATCGCCCTTCCGGTTTAATTGAACCATTAAAAATACCAAGGTTATTATTTTTTGAGTCAAATAAGAATTTTCCAAAATCTAAAGGATGAATAAGTTTTCCTTGTTCAGTTCTCTGAACAATTACGATAAAAGGACCGGAAGCGGAAGCAGGATAAAGTAAGTCAGTATTTTTTGTATTATCGCTAGCTAAAGTACTTGTCTGGGTGTTACTATTGGGGTTAAGGTCGTTAGAGGTCGAGGTTTGTTGAATCGGCGGTATAGATTTAACTTTCGATGGGATGTGAAGGCTATGCGATGGTCGTCGTTTACGAGATGGAAGCGTAATAGAAGCCTGGCTAGTGTTAGATTCCGAATCAGAAAAATCTAATATCGATCCTGGGTCGGGAGGTCTATCTTCGTCTTCCTCCATTATATAAAAAAAAAACTTAACTTTTAAAAATTAAACTGAAAAAATAATACGCAGTCTATTTCATTGACTGTACAAACAAAAACGGATTAGCCGTAAGTAGGAATGCAAACAAATAAGTATACGATAAACAGAATTAAATAAAATGTAACAATAATCTCTTATCTGTATGAGGCACGGGAACGGGCGAACGGCACTAAGCAATAGGTAAGGTACACACAACCACTGTTGACCGCGGCTCGAATCGGACTCACACTATTATTTTTGAGTCGTATTGAAATTATTGTCATTTGACATTTTATGCACACACCTCTTTGCTGTATCCATCTTTTTCACATGTCGCCTAAAGTTACCCTTTCCTACCATATCTATTGGCCACACTAATTCACAGAGTCTTGCTTTCAATTACATTATTACAATTACAATTTGGGAGGCGCCAATGGGCATCGTTGACTCGAGAACCATTTATTGGATAACCAACTATAGGTAACTCTACGTGGTTTGCTACATTTGGTGTCTAAGTAGGGGTGCCCGGGTTCATGGGATGAGGTTTGTCTGGATGCGGATGACCTGGACACACTGAACCCCAGATACCTACCCTTCCCTCTTATCTTTTCCTTCCCAGAATTTCATTTTCTTAAAAAGACTCTCCATACAGCATCCCCAAATATGACAAAGACCCTGAGAGAAATTATTTTTCTCAGGGCCTGTTGTGTGGAGCTAATGTGAAAACAAAAAAGTGGGAAAATTGGTTGCCAACTCAAAATCACAACACTGTGTTTTAGTGTTTTAAGAAAGAAAAAAGCGCTCCGATATTTTTTTTAAATAAAGTCGATTATTAAATGTCTTGCGGCAGATAACGCTTGGACGTGTTTTCATTGAAAAATAAGAAAAACAATGTTATTTTGCCCAATCTCCATAAAATTATCCCTCAAATTTCTTTAACATAAAAATTGGCATCATTCCTGTATCTGCATGCATAAGCGTAGTTAGTAATTTAATGCTTTTTCGAGCAAACAATCCAAACCAAATTGAAATCGTATCCGAATCCACAAAGGAAAAACTAATTTCAGAAGGGTTTTTTCAACACATTCTACCTGGCTCCTAGCTTGCTGGAAGAAATGGCAGAGCTGCCCAGAAATATGCAAAACACTATTTGTTGTTGACAACGCGACCTCTCTCGAAAATATAATCAAATCATGGACTTAATCTAAAATAGCGACTTTCGATTCAGAATATTCATGTACGAAGAAATTCGTAAACGAGAAGAAAATCGCAAGCTCAACATGAAAAAAGGGTTGTGTGAATATTTTTCAAAACATAATATTGTGTAGATATTCATTTAATACTTCAATCGGCTATGGTACGTTCAAGAACTATGTACGTTCGTGTTTTTTTTTTTTAAATTTATTTATTGTGGTATCAATAGAAGTACTAATTTCGGTTGTCTGTGCGTTCTGCATAGTCTGATTCAATGAACTTGAATTTGTTTTGAATTTAAGTATCATTTTCAAAATTGGAACTGATTGTTTGAAGAATTCTGATGATTTACCTACCTTATGATATTATGTTTTAAAAGAAAATTAGTTTAATTGCATAATTTTCAAAATTGGAAGTGATTTTTTATAATTCAGATCACCCCGTGGTTTTAGAAGGGTCATTAAATATTTTTAATCTAATTAGAATCTAGTTATAATAAAACTTTTAACGCCTTTTTCTCGAAACTACTTTTTTCGAAACGTTTGTCACAAAATATCAAGTTCTAATAAACCTATTTTCTTGAAATTCGGCATTAATATGTTTTAGTACATCCCACTATGGGAAGAACCACAAAATTTAAAAAAAAATATTTTTACTTTTTTTTAATTCGCAAAAGTTAAAGAAGAACTCAAAAACATCAAATTAATGTTTTTTGTTAGCCGCCATTTTGAGAGAATTTTTTTCTTAATTTTTCTTGGTTCCTACCATATTGACATTTGTACTGATAAAGAATCTACTTTTTTTTTATTTTTCAAATGACCATAAGGGTTGTGTCAATCATAACAAGATGGACACGCTCTTTTTTTCCCTCTACTTCAACAGCATGTAAATTTGTGAAATATACATTTTTTTGATTTAGAAATTAGTTATAAAAATCGTAAAGTTTAAATATTAATGTTTTTTTTATCGACCGTCAAAAAAAGCCCGAAACTCAGGCTTCTAGACTAGTATACCCCCTTAATAAGCGATGCGTCTCGTTCTAGCAGCCCGGTAACACACGAAACATCGCGCATATCGCTCAAACTTATCGATGAAACCAGTAGCGACGTGTGATTGAAAAAAATAATTTTTTACTCCAAATATGCTCGGGAATAATAGCTGGTTAAAATCCTTCCGGTACGAGCTGTATAAAAAGGATAAATGTTTCAAGAAACGACCTGTAAATTCCGGAATAATAATAAAAAAAATGCATTTTTTTTTTCCAGTAGATATTATTTAAAATATTTTCCATATTTTTTCCACATCGAAGGTTTTGCTTTTCGGTAAGATCCCTGAACGATAATTCCACCGTAGATTGCTTCAGACAATGTTATTAGCGAACAACTTGTAAACAAGCAGAGACAAATTTCATGAATAGTTAATGAAGGCAAATTGCATTACAGAACTCATCAATGACTCCCCCCCCTTGCCATGCAGCTAAACGAAGTGTTCAACTTTGCTTTGAGTGGCAGTGTTTTATTATTTATTCTCGAAATCCTAGCAAGCGCATTAGTTTTCTGCCAAATTTTTGAAAACACCATTTGTTACTAAAGATAGTTTTATAAAAAATATATTGAGAGATGTCATCAACATTAAAATAAATATGTGATTTATGATAATGTATTTGGGGGTGTTATCAATATATTATATTAATATGTGGATTTTGACAACATATTGAGAGGCGCCATCAATACATTATAATACTGTGATGTTTATGAAAATATATTGACAGATGTCATCAATATATTATTAAAATATGTTGTTTGTTTATGTAACAAATAATTCAATGAATAAAGAAAACTAAAAAAAAACTAAAAAAAAAAAAAAAAAAAGTTTATTTATTTATAAATAAACGCCCTTTTTCGGGGCTTCCACATTTATAGCATAGTTAGAAATTAACAGAATTTATTGTATATAACTGAACTGCCTCAATAACAATATTTAAACAAATTTTGTTTAAAGATAAATTGAAATTGTCCACTGACTTGGTATAATTATTTCCCTACATTAGTATTCTGGGCAAAGTGGAATACATGTTCTTTCTGTATATGTTTATGATAATTTATTAAGAGATGTTATTAATAATCGAGAGATGCCAATATACATATTATAGCACTGCGTGGTTTATGATAATGTAATAAAAGTTGTCATCAATATAATTATAATAATATGAAGTTTATGATATATTTCTCGTAGACAGATACAAGACTTTATTCACACGGCTAATGGCTTCTGACAATACAGTGATGACTGCAGCGTTCCAGCACTAAACCCCACTCCTGAGTGAGCGCTGGGCCCGAGCTCACCCCAGACCACGCCCTACATAGAATTGATTATTTATTTATTTATTTTTTTTTTTTTGTTTTTTCCTATTCTATGTACCTACTTTTTTTATTGAATATAATGGTACAGAGATTACATGTTTTTATAAATTAAATAAAGTTTTTCTTTTAAAAATACATTAATAAATAAGTTTTACACTTTTTTTTAGAGCAGAGCTCGAGTAAAAAAGGCGGAGAAAACGAATGTAAAGCACAATTTAACAAAGAAAAAAATAGTAATTTTTTTTATGTGTAAAACAAAAGATAGGAATTTAACAGTGAAATAAGAAAAAAAAGGTCATATATGTAAGTATACACAAACACACACGTAGATATACACACATACCTAGATATATATACGTATACAAAATGTTATCGGCATGTGTACATACATAAAAACATATGCATATGTGTACACATACATATATAAAAATATACATATATGAAAATAACAGAAATGAAGTTGAGGAGGTAACAAAAAAGAAAGGAGAAAAATAAAGAAAGAAAAGGGATATCCGTATACTACAATTGTGTTGAGAAGTATAGTATTATAAGATGTAGTCATAATAATGTGTTTTTATTGATTTTTTGAATTTTTTATAATTAGATTCCAATCTTAGATTAACTGGTAATTGGTTAAACCATTTCACTCCAGTATATTTATAGAATTGTTGGGCTGTGGTAGTGTTACAACGTGGGACAGTCATAGAGCCAAGTATATTTGTTCTAATGCTGTTTGAAAAATGAGTAAGGTTCTCATTATTGAAGCAATATTTGTGTATTTGTAAAATTGTAATTTTTTTATAAATAATGTGAAGTGAAGGTACTTTAAAATCTTGAAATAGTTTAATGGTGGGGTAATCATATGACTTTTTTAAAATTATTTTTATTATTGTTTTTTTAATGATTTCCAAAGGTAAAACTTAACTTAACGTAACTTAGTTCTTTATTAAAAAAATCTGTTGTATTAAAATATGGTACGTGTGGGATTGCACTATGCTCCCCACGTTCTGGAATAAAAACATTATTATTAGTATTAGTTTGCATCTACAAAATTAACAGGTTTGCAATATCTTATATTTCTACCAATACCAAGGTAACGAATGTAAGGTTTGCACGACTTAGAACCTACGTGTTTTATTTTATACTTACATAATTATTCTTAAGCAAACATGAGTGATCGTACATGCTTTTACAGATAAGAGTACGTGCGTAACGTTATCCCCACGGTTACCATGATTTTAGCTCGCTCCTATGTTTCTACCGTGCAAAATAACCCTTGGCTCGAAGTTACAGTGTATTACTCCAAGAAATAACTTACCCCTCGGGTTTACCGCGTTTTTAGTTCACATGATAACTTTACTCCCAAGGCTAACATGTTTTTAACTCACACGCTTTATAAACGAAGAGCAATAAAAAGTCGGGGTGGAAAAATAATGGCAACCCTTGAAATATTGCGTAGGTACTTTTATGGTCGCTCTTAAATGTACGGAATGCTAACGTTTTATCCCTGCGCGATACGCCCAGCACCTGGTGCAATAAGCCTTTAACTAACCCATTTATGAGTATTTTTTTGACTGTGCTGGCTTATTCGGTTATTTCCTGTGTCTGAATTAAAAAAAAATGAAGTTGAGAGTTTTGCTTTTTCAATAATCACATTTTTACTTTATGGCGTCATTTTAATTTTATGTAACCATTGTTTATAATCAAAATAATCGTCATGTTTCTAAACCAGTGGTTTCCTCGTCAGGATAAATGTATTATACGAATACTTCGTCAGGAAAAACGTAGATATAGAATCTAACGAGAACGGCCTCCGTGGTCCCGAGACAAGACTCTCGACTCACAATCCGAAGGTCGCGGGTTCGAACCCGGCGCGCGCAAATAAATTTTATTCGATTAATTTGTGTTATTTCACAATTTATTCATTATGAAATAATATATAGTATATTTGCGGCACGTTCCAGAGTGGAAGATACTATCAGTATCGCCCTGGTGTAAGACCACCATTCAGAATTGAAAAGTTGCTTGAAATGGCTTTAGCCGTGTTTAGTGACCAGATCTGAATAGCCAGGTACTTCCCCACCTTCCTCTCCCCTATCTCCTTCCCCTCTCCACTACCTTCAGCCTCACAAAATACCCCAATTGGAGATGCCATAGTCTCACTGGCTCCAGACGGGAGCAGTTGGGACTCTTTTGTGGTTATTTCATATAAAATTAAAAAAAACAACACAAATGCTGCAAATCATTTATTCTCGCAATCACAACTTTTACCCACTTTAAAATTATTACACTTGAACATTTTTCATAATTCCTTGCAAAACTAATTAATTAAATTTTTTAATTTCTGCGTGATATAAATTATTTTAAAACTACTTACACTTGATTTTTTCAATATACTTTTATTAACTGTCAATTAAAATTTGTAAGTATATAATTCTTGATTTAAAAATTTATCTTTATCTCTCCACACACTTTCTTCCTTTTAAATATTATTATTAACTAGCTGGGGTACCCGGCTTCGCTCAGGACAACATTCGAGAGTGTTCTGGAATGTTCCTTCAAGAGTTAACGAACCATCCAGAATGTCTTCAAACTTTTAGACTCACTGACATAATCCGCCACTCCTTCCAGAACTTTCTAGAGTTTTATCAAACCTTCCAGAACTTTCAGAAAGACTGTTCTTGAAATTTCTAGAGGGCGAAACTTCCAGCCCTTTTATCTTCAAAAACACGCCCTTTAGGTAAAAACCTCATCCTGGAGGGAAGATAGAGATCTATAACTCGGATGAGATCTATAACTAAGGATAGAGATATAGAACCAAATAACTAACTACCTTGATCGTACCGGGACTCGTTTCTGAGTTTTGGCGGGCCGCACGTTTTTTTAAACTTTCTTTTATAATATATATTGATGACTTCATTAAAACATTTAACTACATACTGATATATTTATAAGGATTTACGTAGATGCTACAATCATGTAATAATTTAATTTAATATACCTACAAATTCTTATTTTTATTAATTATTCTTTTGGTACAATTTTATAATACAAGCTTTTCATAAGAACAGTTAAAAAAGTAGAGAATAATACAATTTGCAGATTAACCAAAAAAATCCTACATAGGCATCGCCAGTTCGTGTGTATATTTGAGTGTTTTTAAGACAGTTAAAATTTTACTCATAAACATACGTTATCTTGCATTGCTGAGATCTGAGATTACCATTTTTTAATCAGTCCATTGTCGTGTCATGAGTCACAAGACTCATAAGCTATCGCATCCTAACGTGCATCCAAAAGTAGAGAAAAATTATATTAAATTAACGAAATGTCATATTTTCATCCCCGAGGATATAGGACTATTAATCTCTCCTATTGTTCATTATAAGGAAATCCGTTAAATTTTACGGGCACGAGAACCACTGAAAACTCCGTCGTTACTATTTATATGTTATGCTTTAATTCCCCAGGTTAAAAGTAAATATCACCGACAACAAAAAAGTTAACGGTAAACGTCACTGTTGATCCGTAATGTTAATGGGGAATCCAGGGGATAGTGCGTTTATATAGATGCGGTTCATCGATGACCGTGTATTTTAACGGCCCGTTAAAGGGGTTGACGGCAGCCTCCCACAACAGCCGCCATTAAACATTTAACGGTCTATCATTTCGTCCAGTGAAAGCCTTTTCCACTTACAATGCCATGGAAAATATACGACTCGAGTTAAAAATTTATATCTTAGAGCACAAAGGAAAAATTCATAAAATACAAAATTTGATGTTTCGATAAACAATCGTTCTTATGAAAATAATAAAAAGCTAATCCAAGTAGTCCGATAATAGATATAATGACGTTTTATTTTTAACACAACACCATTAATAGCTTGCTTTTATGAAAGCAATCTAGTTTTCAAGAAACAAATAGCAAACAAATAAATGTTTAATAACATTTATTAAACATTTATTTACATTTTGTATATGAGTATACATGTAGGTACGGGTGTATATCTACGTGTGTGTATGTGTATACTTACATATATGACCTTTTTTTCTTATTTCACTGATAAATTCCTATCTTTTGTATTACACATAAAAAAATTACTATTTTTTTCTTTGTTAAATTGTGCTTTACTTTCGTTTTCTCCGCCTTTTTTACTCGAGCTCTGCTCTAAAAAAAGGTGTAATACTTATTAATTAATGTATTTTTAAAAGAAAAACTTTATTTAATTTTTTTTTTTTTTACAGTTAATACCGCACAAGAGTCCCAACTGCTCCCGTCTGGAGCCAGTGAGACTATGGCATCCCCAATTGGGGTATGTTGTGAGGCTGAAGGTAGTGGGGAGGGGAAGGAGATAGGGAAGAGGAAGGTGGGGAAGTACCTGGCTATTCAGATCTGGTCACTAAACACGGCTAAAGCCATTTCAAGCAACGTTTCAATTCTGAATGGTGGTCTTACACCAGGGCGATACTGATAGTATCTTCCACTCTGGAACGTGCCGCAAATATACTAAATATTTATATTTATAAAAAAAACATGCAACCTCTGTACCATTATATTCAATAAATAAAAAAATAAAAAAAAAATTTAAACAAAAAAATTACACTAACATTCATGTTTATATTAAAAAACTTTTTCTTTATATGTTGACCCCTCAGGCTAATTTAATTTTTTAATTTTAATTTTAAATACATAAACGGCTATACTGCCTTTTATAAATAAACATATAATAGAGTACAAAAGTAAGAAAAATAATATCATTACATAATAGTAGTTTTAAACTTAAAAAATAACATACAATTATTTTGTGTATCACAACAAAAAATAACAAGAAATAAAAATGAGAAATATCATCATTTCATTTCAACATGTCCATATTGCGTATATAAAGTTACATTATGGAAAAAATAAAAAAAACTTAAAAACTGAAACCTAAAAATAACATACAACTATTTTGTGTATCACCACAAAAAATAACAAAAAAAGAACAATGAGAAATATCATCATTTCATTTCAACATGTCCGTATTGCGTATATATATATTTTTATTTTTTTTTACAGTTAATACCGCACAAGAGTCCACTATTTTTCCGTTGTTCTAATTCTATTATCAGATTCTTCATGTGATTTCGTTGAGTTATTGTCAAGTCCGGTTTTATCTTTATTCCATCGGTAATTTTAAATTTATTCCGAAGAATGTATTTTACTTGGAAAGAATCTTCAAATTCCACTTTAATTGGTCTGATGACTCCAGGTTTTTTAGCACCAAGTCTGTATATTTTTAGATTTTGTGTTGGTATGTCATCAATTTTTTTGATAGTGGATATCATTATTTTTGAGTCATTTGTCAAATTTTCTTCTTGAGACAATTCACTTTCCGGTACGAAAGATTGCATTTTTCGATTTTTCCTTCCTTTCTTCCAGTTCCATTATTGTTTCACAAAGGTCTGGAATTTTTTGAGTCGGTTGATTTTGAGACAAGTTTTTGTAAACGGCGAGTTCACCTTCCAACTTCGCCATTATAGCCGCCATATGAGAAATTGAAGCCATGATGTTGTTGGACTCCGGAATTATTTTTGCAATCTGCTCTTTGTTAAATTTATTATTAGGGTTCATCATGACAGTTGTTAATTTGTCAACTGCTTCCTTTGCAATTGTGACGAAATTAATAGATTCCATATTAATTTAGATATCTGAAACTTTTCGTTAATATTTTTGAACCGCACAGTGCAACACCCCTGATTTTTATTGGAATAGGTACTGCACAGGTAAGGTTTAATAAAGGTACCTGCCGCAGAGTTCACACTGTATTATTGGCACATTTATGATTGATTTCGCCTTTTGCTTTAAGCAATATTCAAGAATATAATTTTAATAATAAAAATTGATATTTCACACTGTAATATGTAGTATGTTTACGTAATTTTAAACAGCACTTTCTTTAACCTTTACTGGTAACTGTTTTAAGCCACTATTATTAGTATATCCACTATTTAATAATATTATTATGAAGAGGTTAAGGGATACGTGTACTCACTTTGACAGTTGTTATTATTTCTTTTATGTTCGCTTTTCGGAATAACTCATATAGGTCTCATAGAAATCCCTTACTATCCTAGAAAACTTTTATGTAAACGGTTTTAGAAAGAGAAAAAGCCAAGCTTTATATTCAAATTATAAAAATCAACCACGAGATAAATAAAATGATCACCTTATTGAAACTCAAGTTTCGAATCGCAATTTACAAAAAAAAATCATGAAGAATTGGGAATTCTTTATTAATTATTTTTATACAGAAAGACAAAAAAATGAGGTGATAATATTGTTTACAATACATTTGTCTAATTCTGTATGTATGTATTTTTTTTCGTTATCAGTAATTTTAGTTAGAAAAAACGTAAGGTGAGCCGTTTTCAAAACTTTTTTATGTTTGCGTGCAAAAAAATTTAAACTAAAAAATTATATGTTTATTTCGAATCACAAAGTTTTAAAGCGTATTTTATCACCTTTCAAAAAAAGTTTTTAGTTTTTGGACATGCTTAAAAATATTCTATTTATTTGGATTTTATTGCAAACCGCGTATGTATTTATACTTTGACAAAATATGGTCGACGCTTGAGGGGTTAATGACCTTATCATAAAATAATAATTTATTTCACGATAAAAAATTTATTAATGTGAAATCTTCAAGTTTGTTCGCGTTTGTGTTTTACAAAGTTTTCCGCTGTTAAAACAAGAAGACTTGTTTTGAAATACTTTATTCTGCAAAAATTAATAATAACGACATTTTATTATACCTGAAGTCTTCGAAGAAAATAATTGAGATAATCCCAGATTAAATTATGCGAGCTGTACACTTAGTTGGAGAAAGATTATAAATTGAATTCAACATGAAGGGAGTTGTAGAATTAGTCCGTCAACTCAATTTAAGAATTAAATTATGATATCGTTTTCATTGGTCTGGAACTTTTTAACTTGGTTGAGAAATATTACTCAGAATACCAAAATTGTACGTCTTTCTTTTGTCCCATTTATTTTTAAGAGATAAAATTTGGTAGGTTTTTTCTTGGGTGTGGGTTTTGTTCTGTCAATTATACACATATAGGGTTTTAAGATGAGAACTTTTACTTTAACCGGTGTATACTGGGTTTATTTCACTTTGGAAGGTGTGTATGGATAACCAATCTCCTTGCCATAGATCACCCCTAGAGATTCGCGATGTTTGGTGACGCAAGGGTGCACGGATTCATGGGTGACTTTTGTCTAGGTCTTAGTGGCGAATGCGTCTGCTTACTACTGCGTGGCGGGCCGGATCGAGAAGGACTGTTTGAAGAAGGCTTTTTGAACTTGCCAGCCAGAGTGTCTCGATCCATCGCCTTGCACTGCAGTAGGAGTGATGGACTAGTATGCCCGTCATTCATGGGTGACTTTTGTCTAGGTCTTAGTGGCCGATGCGTCTGCTTACTACTGCGTGGCGGGCCGGATCGAGAAGGACTGTTTGAAGAAGGCTTTTTGAACTTGCCAGCCGGAGTCTCTCGATCCATCGCCTTACACTGCAGTAGGAGTGATGGACTAGTATGCCCGTCACTTTTTTTTTTTTTTTTTACAGTTAATACCGCACAAGAGTCCCAACTGCTCCCGTCTGGAGCCAGTGAGACTATGGCATCCCCAATTGGGGTATGTTGTGAGGCTGGAGGTAGTAGGGAGAGAAAGGAGATAGGGAAGAGGAAGGTGGGGAAGTACCTGGCTATTCAGATCTGGTCACTAAACACGGCTAAAGCCATTTTCAAGCAACGTTTCAATTCTGAATGGTGGTCTTACACCAGGGCGATACTGAGAGTATCTTCCACTCTGGAACGTGCCGCAAATATACTATATATTATTTTAAATAAATAAATTGTGAAATAACACAAATATCAAATAAAATTTATTTGCGCACGCCGGGTTCGAACCCGCGACCTTCGGATTGTGAGTCCAGAGTCTTACCTCGGGACCACGGAGGCCGTCACTCCTCGATACCCAGATTTCTATCCACCAATCACACTACTTTCCTTCCCAAAACTTCCTGTCCTTATTACTTTTCTTTGAATTACCTTCAACACAGCATCCCCCAAGATGTCATAGGCTCTGAGGGAAATTATTTTCCGCAAGAAGCTAATTAAAAAAAAGGGAAATGTATCTAGTATTTTGGTAACCAGCTTTTTTTTAACCTAAAAATATTAAAAAAACAATTGGTATTGGATTGGCGGGGGATTGGCGGTTAGATCGTTTTATGATTTTAATAATTGGAATAAAATTCCGAAACATCAATAATTTTTTTTTCTCCAAATAAAGTCACTAAATCGCTAAAGTTTATCAGGTACGTACCACAATACATGTACATCCCGAACAGGTTCGTAAACTGAGCTACTCGAGGATTTATACAGATACGTGTCATTTTATAAATTCGACATTCCCATGTCCAATCTTCGTAAGGACGATATCGATGTTCAGTTTTCTGTTAATGTTAAACACCAAAATATATATATATATATATTGGTAGTAAAAATTACTGTTATACAAAAAGGTAGCTAAGTCCCGGACACAAGTCGAAGAAAGGGTGGAATCTAGGAGTGCAGAACTTCGACTACGTAACATCTGGTTAAAGTTGCTACTGGTTTTATTAATAAAACTTTACCAGTAACGTCAATTTAAATTCCTTAGCTAGTTCTAAAAGGGCGGTCTCCGGGAGTTTCCTTGTTGTTTTGAGAAGTATGGTATGCAATGTGACTGACGGTAATCGCAAGGGTGAACGACGCTGTTTCGGCTTAAGGGGAACGCTTGTGCCCCCCTTTTCATAAAAAAACCCAACCAATTTGAAATATAATTTTTTAAAGCAAATATCCAGTGATACCGATGCGCTTAATTGATTTTTATATTTTAATGAAAAAAAATATATACAGGAAATTGAGGAATTCAATTTTTCATGATTTTAGAGACCACTTTGGCAATTATTTGAAAGTTCATGGTATTTACCACATTTTTAAACAAAATTTTTTAGTGAAAATAAAATGAAATATAATATTCATAATTAAAAACATTGAAGAAAGCATTTTGATAGGCGTAAATTCAAATTTTAAACCAACGATTTACATTAGAACACAAATTTTTTGCATACAAATTAAAAATTTTAAGCCAAAAATTCCTATTTTAACTATGTTTTTTTTTTTTATTTGATATTTCGTCATATTTAGATGGTAGATTGGGCAAGATTAATTTTTTGACAATTATCTTTAACTCACAAAAAATTGTCAAAGTTGCCTCTAAAATCGTGAAAAAACTAATTATTAATGGCCGGCCTATGATTTATCAATTCAAATATAAATAAATAAAGAAGCACGTATCGGTACTAAATACTTGCTATATATTTTGATTATAAAAATAATTATTCAGTTAAGTTATATATTTTGGCTTAAAATCCAAAATTAAATTTCGTGTAAAAAGGACAGAGCAGTCGTTCCTCTTAAGCTTCTGTGTTATCGTAGACCTCTGAAGGCGAATTCCCGTTCTTTATCCTTAGCTTTGGAATATACCTTTCCCCCTCATTTTAGTTTTGGCATAAACCAGAGCGAGTAAGATAGCCGCGTAGCGATCGTTACGCAGCTGAGAGGGATAAGTGTATTCCTTAGCTAAGGATAAAGAACAGGATTCCGCCTCGGTATAATTTAAGCGATCCTCCTCGTCACATGATTTTGCCGGACTTCAAACATTTGAAATCAAGCGAAAATCAGAATCACTCTGCTGGAAAAAATCACTCTGAACGCAGATGGCAATAAGATTGAAATTCCTGTTTTTTATTAATGCAACAAAAATGTGTGATTATTTTGTGAAGTTCAGGCACAAATATTAAAATGTTAAATAATCTAAAGAACACCATTGACCACGTTACACAACGAAAAGTAATATATTTTATCCTTCCAAGCACTATTTATAGGCCAAATACTTTAATTTTTCCCAGGCTTGTCTTAAAAATTTACCGAAAAAAAATCGATTAAAGACCTAGGTGTAATCTACTCGCGGTATATTTCTAGGCGATAAAATTTAAATTACAAAACCTATGATTTTGCATTATTTCGCATTGCTTCTACTTTATATTAAAAATTACTAGCAGACCCGGCCACACGTTGCTGTGGCTAACAAAACACAACGCCATTACCCAACCTATATAACCAACGCCATCTGTTAATTTGCATACATATCAAATCCACACCTCCCGCTTGCCAGCCCGTTGCTCGCTGCCCGCTGCCTGAATTAGATCTTTGAATTTCTTGGCTTTTCTCTACTATAATATCCATTAATTATACATTTAAACCTTTCTCTTGAATCACTCTATCTATTTGTGAAAAACCGTTGCGTAGTTTAAAAGATCTAAGCGTACAGACAGAGGGAGCGAAATCATTTTATACTATGTAAAGATGTTTTTTCTTGAGATACCCATACTACCAGCGTGTTCACGATGTTGTTTGGGGTGAAAACCTTCTCATATATATTTAGAATCAACAAAGATAATATGGTTTATTGTAAATACTAGCTTTTCCCCGCGGCTTCGCTCGCATGGTATTACGGGAAATTACTGTAGCGCTTGCACTTATCAATTATCTCCCACCCCACCCCCATCCCCTCCCGCATTCCATATATTCATTCAGTTTTCAAACATCTCGCCTACCACCTAAATTTCATAATGCTATAGCTCAAAGAAAAAAAAAATTACTTATCCAATTTTGTTCATTCGTTCGGAATTTACGCGCTTACAAACATTTCGGATGTTTATTTTTATTTTAATATTTGGAAGTTCGTTAATATAATAAAAAATACTCTATTTATCATTCAGTCTTTATAATCGCCTGCCACCTAAATTTCATAAAGCTGTAGCTCAAAGAAAAAAAGAATTATCCAATTTTGTTAATTCGTTCGGAATTTATGCGCTTACAAACATTTCGGATGTTTATTTTTAATTAAATATTTGGAAGTTTGTTAATATAATAAATTACACTATTTATTATTCAGTCTTTATACCTAATCGTTACGAATTATACTTTTAATGTAGGAACTCTATCTGACATTTGTTCCAAAACAGAAGCTTGTCCAAAAAAAAACAAAACATATTCTAATATTTGAATTTTCTGGAGCAGTAGCTGACCAGGGGGCTCAGTACCTACCAACTTAGAGCCTACAAATATATCAACATGGTTTCCATGGAAACGATTTTTTTTCTGACGTTAGCAAAAACTCGCTTTTGTTAGCGACAGAAAACGTATAACAAATAAAATATATTAATATTTATAATTTCATAACGCCAGAGCTTACCATCATATACAACATATAGTCAGCGCATATAATTTAGCTTTCTATTGGTGAATGAATTTTTAAAGTCTTTTTATTGGTTAATGCCTGAAAAGGTCATAAACAAACTCGAGCAGTTTCGCATTTATAATATTAAAGTATAAAGTATGGATAGTATGGATAACTTTTCGCTTACTACATAATATTGCGTGTTCCGTTTCACCTTTACATTCAGGAAGATAATTGTTATCAAAGCTGATATATATTAACTATTACACCGAGAGTGTAAATGGAAAGGTGAGAAACTATTAGATTGTAAACAGGAAAGATAAGATACAACGCTATATCCGATAAGATCTAATACGGTGATGTAATTATATCTAATGTTAATTATGCCAGAGTCTTGATTCTATAATAACAACCCCGGTATCGGCACCATTTAATCACAGAGATTCACTTACTACCAGTCATCAAACATTTGCGTTGCTGACGATCGCTAGTTGCTCTGGGCTCCTAGACTAATAATTCTAATCAATCCACATCAGTACTGTGTAAAGGCATTAAGGTCAGGGACTAGCACGGTCAAACCGATAAATTTACAATATCGATTCGATAGGCTTAACTGATGACGATGTTTTTATCGATTTACCGAGTACGGTTGTGATAGTTGGGCATGTCGATAGTGATAATTAAATAAATTCGAAATCGATGTTGACGATGGCAAAACTAGCGGGTATTATCTGTGAATCGACATTCATAAACGTTACATGTTAACCAGCTACTTCGTAGGAATAAATTGATAATTTGAAGATGAAACACACCCTTTTTAATATGCATTGGCAGTTTGCACGTACTTTTGACACTAAAAATGGAAAAAATTAGTCAATGTGGTATTTAGCCATAATTCGTGATATTCTGAATAACTTTCTTAATTCCAATTCTCCACGCTCGAAAGGACGCAATTGATCACATAGATACTCAATTGATCGCATAAGTATGATGTCTTTCAATTCTATGAACTTCGTTAGTCTGCCTTCGTTCTTTAATAAATCAGTAATTTTGCACAGCGGCATTATTTTTTTTTTTTGTATATTGATTGTTAACCGAAACCCAGGGAAAGTTAGATGCCGCACTTAATTAGGAGGCCTTTGTTTACCGACTGTAGAATTCAAGAGGCTGACCGTGGCATTCATTCACCTGACCATGACCGCGTATACCGTCTAGGGCCGCCTAATAACCATAGATGTTGAATTTATTCAACATCGTATCGATATAGGGATTTATGCTAGAAAACCCTGGGTAAGGAATGTTTGTCTCACACTATGTGGAAAATCGGAAGAACTTTTTTCATCGATTATTGCTTGTGAAATCCCCCTGCTGGTGGATGCATTATCTGAAACAAAAGAAAAGCAGTTGTTATTTAAATTGAAAAACATTTTTCAAAAAGAAAGAAAAACATTCCCGATTTACGAACAATTCAACTGTACCTGCATTCTTACTTACTTTACTTTGCAATGATGAAGAATAAGCTAGCAAATTATCGAAACAGCAATGTCTGAGTGCGAATCCGACGCTTTGGACCACACGACTACTGAGCGGATAAATTTAGCGGCAAAAACCTAAAATACTAAATTTCAAAAATAAATTATTTTACTTTTGTTTGAGAAATCAGCAGTTTTACACTCATCTTTTATTTAGTACTATATAATAGGTTGCTTAAATTAAATATAAATGATGAAAAAAAACATAATTTTGATAGTGGAATTGAGAGCAATAGAAATCGTACCGGTTTTAGTACCATACTTAGTATATAAGGTTAAATTAACTTTTTAGTAAACTTCTTTAGAAAATAAAATGTAAAGTAGTAAAATAAAATAAGACCTTACACACAGAAGGGGTTAGGTAGTTTGTGTTTATTTTTTTTTCTAATATGCATTTCTCTTCAATTGACCTGAGAAAAAATAGAAAATATCAGAGTCTGAAAAGATTTTTTGTATTTTGCGCATGTCCTACTCAAAAAAATAATGTTATGTTTGAATAAAGCGTATTCAATCCTTGTCTAAGTGCAATCCTTATCAATCCATAATGATTTTAGAACAGTTTTAAAATCAATTTGATTTTATTTCATTTTAATTGATTTTTACGGTAAAGACTTTTAAGGTACTTTTTAACCTAAAATGTTGAAACAGAATTCATAATCACGTACCAAAATACTTAAAAAGGTTTTGGCTCGACAGAAAAATAAACATTGCCTTTATTCCCTCTTAAACTTTTGCGGTCTTAAAAGATTTGATTGATTGAATTACCAGTTAAGTGGTTCCATTGAGTTCCACTAGTCTCGAGCTTACAACTTTGCGAAATTAATTAAAACCACGCATTTTTTACAGAAGAAATACAAATTCTTACGCTACTCAAATACATTTCTTAGCAATAAATCACGGCTTGACAGCTACTATATGAAACCGTCTTACTTTGTATTTTTATAAAGAAGATTATATTTTTAGGCATCTCCTATTTAATGTTATTACAATAATTAGAAATACTAATTTCGGTTGTGTTTCTGTCTGTAATTCCGATCCGATGAATTTGGATTTATTTGGGACAATTCAGACAAGCGATAAAGATAAATAATAACCAATTTTTAAACGTGTGTTTTTGGTTAAAATTTTTGATGGACGTCATAATTTTTCAAGTTCAGTTTTCCTTCAAAAGGTTTCTGATCGTCTTTAAAATTGAAAATTTTCGTTTAAGGATAGCAATGATCCTGAGGTATTTTTCATATCTCTACATATTATAAATTAAAGTCCTCCGCTGCGTCTGTCTGTCTGTTCGCGATAAACTCAAAAACAACTGAACGGATCTTCATGCGATTTTCACCAATAGGTAGAGTAATTCACGAGGAAGGTTTAAGTATTTAATTTATAAAGGTTTTGTGTAAATTGGTTGAAATATACATTATAATGTGGTGGACGAGCGGGCTGGAAAGCGGGCGATGTGGATTTGATTTGTGTGCAAATCTACAGTTTTATGCCGAGGCTGATGAAATTTTGCAAATGTGACTTTCGAAACAAGAGAAAGGTCACTGTTTACATTTGATTTCGAAAACTCTGTGTAAAGCCCGGGCATCGCCGGGGACTTCAGCTAGTTATTTTTATAAATAATTTCAGCTTCACAAACCCTGTAGTTATAACATCCCGTGTTTTTTTACAAAACGCAATAATAATGAAAACAGTTCTTGGATGATTTGCATAGCGCCGTTTCCATGAATAATCATCTCATCCAACTGATTATTTTCGGAGTAAGTACTTCAGAAAAAAAAATGTAAAAGATTTACTTATATTTTGTATTTTAATGAAACAAAAGATGGACGACGTTATTTAAAAGAAATAGGTTGAAGATGATTTAAAATCTGCCAAATCTAAAAATGGCGTAGGCACATTTTGATGAAGGTTCGACATTAAGGACGGATTTGGTAAGGAATTGGTTAAATAATGTAAGGTATTTTTTCTTTTTTTTTAGTAAAATTATTTACTTTGTGAGGTGATTCTGTGTCTCGCGTATTTATTTACCTCAAAAACTTAGAACTAACACAATCCTCTACTTGGTCGCGCACATACAAAATAATAAACAATTGATTTTAATAACTGATAAGTTTTAGAGCGCCGTTTTTTTTTGAAGATCACCTCATCTTAAGAAGTGCAGGTATATTTTTTTTGCTCGTTCGTATTTTGAATCCATAACCCCTCATCTCCTGTCGAAAATCAGTAAAGTGCACCGTGGAATCTGATTTGAAATTTTCGGTACTTACGCAATTGATGGGAAATATAAAAATATGAAGGTATATACGAGTAACATTAATTTAAAAAAATACCAACACTAAATTTGATAAAAACTTAGATGAATATGAAAAATTAAGAACATTGAAAAGTTCTCTCTCCTTTTCTGTTTTTAGGGTTTCCTGCAATATTCTCACATATTGCGTGAGAAATACTGGAGTAAGCAGAAAGGGCTCGATCTTTTATGAATTACTAGCTTTTCCCCGCGGCTTCGCTCGCATGGTATTACGGGAAATTACTGTAGCGCTTGAACTTATCAATTATCTCCCCTTCTCCTCACCCCCACCCCCTCCCGCATTCCATACATTCATTCCCTTACATTCAGTTTTCAAACATCTCGCCTGCCACCTAAATTTCATAAAGCTGTAGCTCAAAGAAAAAAAGAATTATCCAATTTTGTTTATTCGTTCGGAATTTATGCGCTTACAAACATTTCGGATGTTTATTTTTAATTAAATATTTTGAAGTTTGTTAATATAATTAAAAAATTACACTATTTATTATTCATTCTTTATAATCGTTACGAATTATATTTTTAATGTAGGAACTCTTATCTGACATTTATTGCAAAACAGAAGCTTGTCCAAAAAAAAAACGAATTTTGATATTTGAATTTTCTGCAGTAGTAGCTGACCAGTATCTACCAGCATAGAGCCCAAAAATATATCAACATTGTTTCCATAGAAAAGATTTTTTTCTGACGTTAGCAAAAACTCGCTTTTGTTAGCGACAGAAAACGTATAACAAATATAATATATTAATACTTATAATTTCATAACGTCAGAGCTAACCATCATACACAACCTGTAGTCTGCGCATATAATTTAGCTTTATATTGGTGAAAGAATTATTAAAGTCTTTATATTGTGTTATGCGTGAAAAGGTCATAAACGAACTCGAGCAGTTTCGCATTTATAATATTAGTATGGATTTATTTATTTTACCTTCGAACAAACGGAAGCATACGTTTTTTCTACCCGATTATGTGTCCACACAAGGAGATCAATGTTTGCAAATAAATAACGAAAGATGAAAAATTACTTTTTCGAAAGAGAATTAAAAGTAGCTTTCTTGAAACCAGCGGAGACACGTGAAAAATCACGGGATAGCAGGAATTCTTGAAAAATCAACTTCAATTTTAAAAATGACAATATATATCTACAGTTGTTTATTGTCTGTAAAGAATATCTCCCAAAATTGCCCAAGGGGTTAATGTGAGTGGTAATATTATCACGGGTAGAATTGCGACTGTTTTGCTATATTTTTTAAAAATGTAATTCGGCGTATTAAAAAATGTTCGGTGATATATTTTAATAATTATTTTTTTTTATGAATACCGCACGAGAGTCCCAACTTGTCCCGTCTGGAGCCAGTGAGACTATGGCATCCCCAATGGGGTATCTTGTGAGGCTGAAGGTAGTGACGAGGGGTGGGAGATAGGGAAGAGGAAGATTGAGGAAGTACCTGGCTATTCAGATCTGGTCACCAAACACGGCTAAACCCATTTCAAGCAACGTTTCAATTCTGAATGGTGGTCTTACGCCAGGGCGATACTGAAAGTATCTTGAAATCAGGAACGTGCCGCAATATACTTCATATTATTTTAAATGAATTATTTGTGAAATAACACAAATTAAACAATTTTTTTTTTTGCCACGCCGGTATTCGATCCCGCGTCCTTCGGATTGCGAGTCAAGAGCCTTACCGCTAGACCTCGCCAGTCGTCATATTAAAAGATAAATTAATTTTGATTGATTTGGTAAATGATTTAAAAGATATTAGGATTACTTGGTCTTAAAAATTAATTAAATGAGCAATTATTTAAAGAGTGAGAAGCTTTCCAACCAGACTTAAGAAAAATATTTAAAAAAATATCAATTTTAAAAGTGCTTATAAGGTTGAGGTCCGAAGAGCCAACAGCCTTTCGATGATATTATTTAAATGTAGGGGGTCAACCTTTCATCTAGCAGGGCACCGACCCGAATGACTCGGGTACCGGTCAAACCTTTGATTAATGAGACAGATATAAATCAAGTGTGGGAACCGTTTACCCAACGGGCAGCCTAGAGTAGATTGGCGGAGGGCGATTTATCCATTTAAAGGCTTCTCTGCGACTGCCTCACGGGGTTTGGAAAGCTACCAACAAACCCTAAATCAATGAGATTTTATCGATTATTTTATAAGCCCTTTGTAGAGTGACAGAATCGTTCCTGAATAATTTTTAATATTTTGGGAAAATTAAAATCACCAAAAAACACGTGTATTTTGAAATTCAACATATGTCTTTTGAACATTTGGTCACAAAAGGCGATGCGATAATCTGGCGAACATTTATTTATTTTATTTATTTATTTATTTATTTATTTATTTACGGACAAATAGTTCATTACATAACAATAACACTAATAAAAAAAGAGATGACAATTTTTTTTTTTTTTTTTTTTTAAGTTTTCTTTATTCATTGAAATGTTGGTTACATAAATTTTAGAATTTTTCGACCACCATGCTAGGCACATGCCCGTGTTGTGGTGGTCGATTTTCTATATATTACATTAACATGTAAGCAAATAAAAAAATGTGCGAGAAAATAAAAAATATAAAATAAAATAATAATAAAGAAATATTATAGAATACAAAAGAATATAAAATGATGTAAATTGCTATAGAGTAATTATAAAAGAGTTAGGAAGAATATAGTAGAATATAAAATAATATAGTACTAAAAGTGTAGAACATTAAAAACATATATATACTAGAAGAATATATAAAAGTAGGTGATCATAAAATATATAAGATCAAAGTAAGTGCTATACAATAAGCAAATAATTAAAGGTTTTTTGTTACGATGGAAATCTATAAGTGCGTGGTTATATTGGTAGATAAATTATATTACACCAATTTTTTGTACAAATAAATTTTAGAATTCATGTTTCAAGTCCGGCGAAATTACACTGGACACAAGAGTAAATTATTATTGCTACATTATTGGACACAGTGTGTGTAGGCAGTGGGCTGATTGGACAGAGTACAGTACACGGTACTTGTAGGCACCGTAGAATCTGTTTCTTTAAGGACACATAGTGGTAGTAGACAGTGGTGCCAAACAGTTTTAAGTAAATAGTTTGAGAAGTATTTAAACTTTTTGTTATTAATATTATAGTAATTACGTATAGTTCTTTACAAACAAAAACTTTTATTTGTGGTGTTTAAACATACGTTCTTTAAAAAAATTCTTCAAAGAAATTCTTCAAAGAAATTCTTCAAAGAAATTCTTCGAAGAAATTCTTCAAAGAAATTCTCTAAAGAAACTCTTTAAAGAACTTTCGACCCTTTCCGGATATCCATATTTGGACACCTGTTGCAAATTGAGTAAGTGTACTAGATCTCTTGATGTTGTAATTTAGTGTGTTGTATATTTTAGGTGCGATGAATGTGTATTGCCTTTGTGAAAAAGTGGTTTTTGTTATAGGGACTGTGCATTTTGCATGCGTTGAATAGCGTGTATGTATGTCTTTTTGTGTGGATTTTATTAAACCATTTTTCTAGATATGGATGAGAACTATCTTAATATATAGTTGGCGAATGTCTAGAACTGCTAATTTCTTGAAAAGTGGCTCTGATGGATGAGAAGGGGAACATTTGAAGATGATCCTTAGTAAAAGTTTTTGAACAGTTACTAGTGGGTAAAGAATGGATGCTGCACAACCTCCCCATCCTATAATGCCGTACGTTGCTATAGATTGGAATAGAGCAAAATAAACACTTCTGATTGTATTTATATCAAGAACTGATCGAAGAGAATAAAAAATATAGCATAACTTACGGAGTCTCTTTGTTATGGAGTTAATTTGGGCCTCCCAGCGTAAATGATTATCTATAATGAGCCCTAGGTATTTTATTTCATTTGATGGTTCAAGAATTGGGCATGAACAGCTGTTAGTAGAAGATAGTGAGGGAGTGTCTAGATTTTGTGGGCAAGTGTGAATAATTAGTTTAGGAAGGTTTTCTGGGAGAGTGAATTTTCGGATTGAAAAATGTAAATATTGTGTTTTTTGAATATTAAGGGTGAGGAGGTTAGAGTCTAGCCATTTTTTAATTTTGCTCAGTCCAGAATTTGCCTTCTCGACTGTTGTTTTCCATATTTTACTTGTAAATATGATAACAGTGTCATCAGCGAAAGAAATTATATCACCTTCAATATCCAAAATCAACAAGGAGTTCATATATATGAGAAATAAAAGCGGGCCTAGAACACTTCCTTGGGGCACGCCATAGGAAATAGGTAAGCATTTACTTCTATATTCTTGATTAGATTGGATGACTGTTGTTTGCGATCTCTGTGTGAGGTAGTTTTTAAACCATTTCAGGGCAGTACCTTCTATCCCAATCTGTTGGAGTTTTTTAAGAAGAATGTGGTGGGAAATAGTATCGAAGGCTTTAGACAGATCAAGAAAGACAGCAAGAGGTTTATTGCCTTTATCGAGGTTATCTGATATTAGATTGGTGAAGGTTGCAATTGCATCAGCAGTACTACAATCTTTACGAAAACCGTATTGGTTTTTTGAAAGAATTTTATTGTCCTCGAGGAATTTGAGGAGTCTTAGTTTTACTACTTTTTCAATGATTTTGGATAAAGTGCTCAATAACGATATAGGCCTGTAGCTATTTATGGAAGATCTGTCACCTGATTTGAAAATAGGGATGATAGAGGCATGTTTAAGTGATTTTGGGAAAATTCCGGATTGGAGGCTTAAGTTTATAATATGTTTGAGAGGGTTGGCAATAAGGGTTTTTAAATGCTTAGTGAGTTTAGAAGAGATTTTATCTACTCCTGTTGAGTGGCTATTTTTTAGTGATGTGATGATTTCTATAATTTCCGATTCTGTGGTAGGAGTGAAAACAAATGGGGTATAACTCAGTTGAGACAGGGATATTTTGCTTGCAAGGTCATGTTCCGAAACATTATTTCTAGTTAGAATATTATTGGAAAGGTTAGATCCGACTGAGGTGAAAAATTCATTGAAATGGTCTGCGATTTTTACGGAGTCATTACGTGTGTTTGTTAGTGATCGGCCTTCAATGTTAATCTTATTGATGGGTGTAGCCGTTTGTCTAGTGTAGGAAATGTTCTTAATAATACTCCATATTTTTTTCTTGTCATTTTCGGCGTTTATGATTTGTTTTTTATAGTAATCTTCTCTGGCCTTTAAAGTAATTTTTTTGCAAACATTTCTGTATTTCTTGTAAAATATGTGGGATTCATAGTCGTTGGGATTTTTTTTACAGAGTGCGTGCAGTTTATCGCGCTTACGTATAGAATGAAGAATACCTACAGTTATCCAAGGTTTGAGTTTCGTATCATAATGTTTTCTTTTGTCTGTTGTGTTGGATGTGGCGTTCGTTAGGTGGTAATGAAGTGTTTGGACAAAAGATTCGCAGGCTACATTAGGATCATTTTGTTTGTAAAGATTTGACCAATTTTCTTGTGAGACCAGCTCAAAAAGTGTGGTATATGATATTTTGTTTTGTGGAGTTTCATGCGGTTTTTGTTTATGTACATTGTAAGAAAGAGAAGTTATGGTAGCGTAGTGGTCTGTCACGGTACATTGGTATACAAGAAATATAGTTTTTAATTTACATTTTGAAAATACATGATCAATACAACTTACAGATGAGCCAGATACTCTGGTGGGTGCTGTGATAGCTGGGACGAAACCTTGAAAAGTTAGCAGGTTTATATAATCATTTGCTTGAGGATGCATGGAATTAATTATGTTTATATTGAGGTCACCAATAATAAGGAGATTATCACAATCAGTTACACAAGATAAAAATTGGTTTAGTGAATTTAGAAAAGGGGTTATGTTGGATGTGGCTGGTGATCGATAAATTGAAAATATGGTTACGTGTTTATCTATAACAATTTTGAGACAGTTGGATTGATTGATTATGATTTCGTTTACTGTGTGAGATATGTGGTTTTTTATGTAAATAATAACACCATCATTTTGGGTTATGTTATTCTGTGTGTTGTAGTGTGTGTAATTAATTATGTTTTTGGGAATGTAATTTTCATTGATCCAGCATTCACTCAAAATGATTATGTCAAAGTTTGAGTTCAGGTCTGCGAGAACTATCAATAATTCGTTAAAATTACGGTTTATGCTTCTAATATTCATTGAGAAGATTTTAAGGGCTGATTGAGATAATGTTTGTTGGACTTCTAGAGCACTGTTTGTTTCTTTACATTGAATTGGCGTCAAATTATCCAATTGATCAGCTATATCTTCCATTTATAATGTTTGTAACCTAACAGAATCAGTTGCATTAAATATATAAGTGGTTTAGACACATCGTATAAAAATAGTATCTTTTTGCTAGAAACATATAACAATATTTTCCTGCTGTTTATAATACAAAAATAGGAATAATATAAAAGTATATGAAAGTAAGTTTTGTAGTTAAAGGAGCTTTGTTTACAAGTTAGTGAGTGAGGGAGATAAAAGGTGCTTATTTTTGTCATTAACAATAATGACAGGAAAGTACATATAAATGAAGAGCATTAACGAATTATTATATAAAGAACATATAAAAGACTACAAGTCAAAGCTTGAAGATGGATTTAAAAGACTTTAAAAATTACACATTTCGTATCGACTGCCGAAAGTCATTTAGGCTAACACCAACAAATTCAATGCTTTGACTTGGATTAACAAGTCTCACATTCTGAATAAAGGAGAATGATATTTATAATTAGTAGAATGTTGATTGGGGAACAGCATTTCATTATTTCGGAGTCTACGGGAAGGGATGTTAAACTGGATGAGTTGTAACAAAGCAGGAGTGTCAGTAATACTGTTGATAATTTTGAATATGCAAATTAGATCAGTGTCCTTTCTACGTTTTTCTAGAGAAGAAATGTTTAAAGTTTGTTCGATTTCATCATACGAGTACTCGCCTCTTTCAAGTCCTAATCTCCAAGCAATTCCTCGTTGGAAGCGATGTTGTACTGATTCGATGTGACAAATATGGACAGCATAGAAAAGAGACCAAATGACCAGCGAACAGTAAAGAGTTTTAAGGCCCCGTACCCGAGCACGAAAAGAAGAAGATGGTGAGATATGTAATTACGAATTTTGGAGTAATTTTATTTTTATTTTTTATTTTATTTATTCATACACGCCTTGAAGGCTTCTACAGAATCCCATTATTAAAGTTACACATGTAATTCAGGAGTATAATTGTAAGCATGAAGTATATAACATTATAAACTGTACTTTAAGGATACAAACAGGTTTAATATGTACATAGGTATGTAGTTTAATATAATATTTATATAATAATTAATATAATATTTATATTATATTTAATATTTCAAACGATAAAATTGAAGCGAAAATTGTGAAAATGTTTAATAAAACACGACTCGTTTAGAATAGAGCAAAAATCTCGTGGGAGTTGTTCAAAGTTCACAGCAGTTGTACAACGTTCAAAGAAACACTGAATTTTTTCATACATATAACCTGTTAAATAATAGAGACAGGCTTGAAAATAAACATTTTCGGAGCATAATTTGCGATTTTTTTCTATCGAGGGAATTTCATATAATTTGCGTTTCGGCGTGGGGGTTGTGTAGATATTACCTTCAAAATAACATATATTTTTTAAGAGCTTTAAAACTTCAAATGTTTAAGGGAAATTTGCAAGAAATCGGTAGAAATTCGGATAGTGCCGCCTTAAGTGTACTTATACGTTTAAAGTCAGCGGTAGTTTTATGAATGAAGCTGAGTAGTTTAAGTGATTTGTTTACGATGTTATTAATGTGATCACGGAAAGATAGTTTGCAGTCTAGAGTTACCCCAAGGTCCTTGATAGATGTGACAGTAGAGAGACAAACATTATTTAGTTGTCTGGTCAGTGGTTGAGTGAGCATCGCGTTTGGGTTCCACCCGGGCGTCCCGTGTTCGTTTCCTCGGCTGTCTAAGTCTAACACAAGCAACACTTTCGGCTTTCTGCGGTGGTAGTAGGAAATTTTCAAACATTGTTGGGTTATTAAAAAAAAAATAAAGTTTATAATCAAAATGAATAGGTTTTTTGGTTCTACAAAAGGACAAATTTTGCATTTATCAACATGTTTCCTTCTCAAAAATGAATTTAACGGTAGGTACTCACCTACTTATCTGTAGGTAAATGTTCACTCTCTCCTGCGCTCCAGTTATAAGACAACCTTTCACATATCTACCCACCTCTCGTTAATATTTGGTTTCACACCTTTTGTGGAATAAACTGCCCACTGAAACATGCTGCCCTCTCTTTGTTTATTTTTTCATTATTATTATATACTTACATCCGAACAAAGAAAAATTGGGTATTTATTATTTCTTTTACGAATCTGGGGTGTTATCAAAAATTGCCAATTGATAATGAACCCACAAGTATTAATGAGACAAGTGCTTAAGCCGCCGCTATCCGAATTTCTACCGATTTCTTACATATCTCCCTTAAACGTTTGAAGTTTTTAAGCTCTTAAAAAAATATTTGTTATTTTTGAAGATAATATCTAGATACTTTCCCCGCCGAAACGCAAATTATATAAAATTCCCTCGATAGAAAAAAATCGCAAAGTATGCTCCGAAAATTATTTAAAACAAGTCTATTTCTATTATTTTACAAGTTATATTTGTGAAAAAATTCACAATGTTTCTTCAAAGGATACTTAAGAGACCTACGATGAGATTTTGCTTTATTTTAAATGAGTCATATTTTTTTAAGCATTTTCATAAATTTCGCTTCAATTTTATCATTGAAAATATTAGCGCGCTCTGTCCAACATTCGTAATTACATATCTCTCAATCTTCTCCTTTTTGAGCCGGGAAGCGTCGCCTAGTGTTAATAAAATTTTATAAAAGTACAGTTAACTCTTTGTTTAATCATTTGAAATCATTAATATTTGGTTTATACAACGACTGAAAACCAAATATCATTCAGATTCGTGAAAGGAAAGATGCTTTTATAATAACGATAATGACACTTATTTTAACTTAAACTGCAAAAAAAATATAGGATCCTGGAATGGATGCTATCAAAGCTTCAAATAAAAATATTTGAATGATCCTTTATCCGTATAAAAGCCAAATCCGTGCTCCCGCGAGTAAAGTGGGCGTATTTATTTCCGAATTCCTCAATAAAAAGCTCCCATATCTCAAGCGGAATAAAATAATAAAAATATATTACTGCGACAAAAAGAATATTCTTGTGGATAGGATAGCGTAGAGGATTATGCTAAGCAATAAAAACTCCTAAATGAAATATTATTGCTTAATACCTGTAACGGTTAATTTTTTTATTCCTTAATAATTTGAAAATAGTGTTATATTTGTTACGAAACATCAAAAGCTGTTAAGTCACGTTTTGCTATATCTTTAATTTTTTTTTTTTTATATGAAAACCCAAGTTCCAACTGCTCCCATCTGGAACCAGTGAGACAATGGCATCCCCAATTGGGGTATGTTGTGAGGATGAAGTTAGTGGGGAGGGGAAGGAAATGGGGAAGAGGACGGTGGGAAGTACCTGGCTATTCAGATCTGGTCACCAAATACGGCCAAAGCCATTTCAAGCAACGTTTCAATTCTGAACGGTGGTCTTACACCAGGGCGATACTGAGAGTATCTTCCACTCTGGAACGTGCCGCAAATATACTATATATTATTTTAAATGAATAAATTGTGAAATAACACAAATTTATCAAATAAAATTTATTTGCCACGCCGGGATACGATCCCGCGACCTTCGGAATGCGAATCAAGAGTCTTACCGCTGGACTACGCCGGCCGTCATCACCGTCACCAACTGACAATTCCTCATGTCTTCATAAAATTTATTCTATCATTTTCTATTTTTGTTTATTTATTTTATTTTAACTGTAAATTTACAGTAGTTAACATAACAAATAATAACATGCATTATATTATTAACTATAAATAATTAATTTTCAATCATTAAATTGAACAGTATCTATATAAAGGGAAAAGTTATTTAATAGCAGAATCATTTTTCCGAGCGGTATTACCAATGGTAGGTTAGTTCCGTATCTCGGAACGACAAAAGTTCTGTGCCAGCGCGCTCTTGTGAAGTTGTCGGGAACATAAAACTATTTTTTTTGTATTATATCAGGAATACAGATATGGTCGTTCAGAAGGTTGTATGCTGTTATCAGCAAAACGAGGCTATTAATACACAGCATACCGGACAGAAAGGCTGATGGATGTAACTAGGGATAATACTCAAATTCTCTAAGACATAAATATCTCAGAAACCTACTATGCACTTTCTCTACCTACCATTAATATTAAGTAAAATCCAACGGTTCCTATGTTATTGAGCCGCTTTCCTATAATTTAAAAGAGTGTTGCAGTTCAACAAAATTAGACAGCACAGCATTCCAGATGACATAGGCCCAGAGGGGAATTATTTTCCTCAGGGCCTCCTGTGTGGAGTTAATATAAAAAAAAAGAATAGCCATTTTAAAACTGAGAAAGCGAGTTAATTTATTTTGTGCTAATTCACTAACTTTGAATATTATAACGTGGATCCCAGACCGGAGAATTGTTCTCAAATTAACTCTTATAACAGGCAAAATATAACAGCTTAATACACTAAATAAACACTGTTTTAATTTCTAGTTAACCTAGTTATATATTCCAAAATTTCTAACCCTTTGTGGTTAACAAATGAAAGATTTGATTAAAAAGTTATTCTAACGCTCTTAATTTGTGATAATGCTTCAAGATCATTGTAATCAATATTATAATTAAAAATAACATGACATTTTGAGATATTTAAGTTAAGTCTGTTTCTTTTTGGACCAAATTAACAATTATGATCAGAAATATTGGCATAAACAATTCTAGTGGAAGAGAACACCAAGCATTCTCTTTGCATTAAAAAATACCATTACATAAAATAAACAATTTGAATGTCAAGCGGGATTATTTCAAAATAGATCTCTAATTCGACGGACTTTGTAACTAATATATTATACTGTCTATAGTATATACTCTATACAGTTACTGTCTAAACCCGTGGAGAGTGGCGGTTCTTCACAGGGGGACAGTCACTCCACCAGTTTCACATAAAACCGACCAGCGGACTAGCCGACCAGCTGACCAACGCGCAGCGCATGAACCATCAGAATCCATTTCTAAGTGCGCAGAACCTATCGCGCACTTGGGGATAATCCGAATTGTCCCCTTAAGGTATTTTGGTTCATTTTTTGTTATTTTCTTTCTCGATCGTAGGCAATCCAAAAACCGCGCACGCGCCTCATATGTAAATTTCAAATACCGTGGGGACAATTCAATGGATCCCCGCGTAACGAAATACTGAATCTGAATGTATACAAAATACTGAATGTCGGGCGGGAATCGCTCGCGTTCAATAAATTGGTATATGTCTACAAACATTTTTTAAATTATTTTGTGTTTAGAAATCCGATTTGCATGATTTGACCACCAACATTTTTGTTAGAGAAATTTTATGTTAGAATCTCCGGGTGGTGAGATTACGGTGCATCCACGTAAAAAATGTCGATCCCCACCATCAAAGAAGTGCTCCAGCCACCACTACTCGTGGGGTTCAAGAATAAATGTGCAGGCTTCTATTTCAAAATCTTTGCTTATTTTACATCTGCTACAGGAGCCAAATGCCTTTGCCAAAAATCGACCCTCTCAGTTTCAGTTATCATTTTTTAGTTATATAATCTATACATTCTTACAGAACGTGTGGAGTTTTGTAAAGGTTTTAAGTAAGAGGTTTTTATCAAAAGTATTAAATTGCTAGATTTTTTTAGGAGTTGTGGAGATGTGAGGGATATTTTTGATTCTACATCAAAAAGAAAATCTTATTACAGGAGTTTGCTTGTGAGCAGAATTTGTAACATTAAAATTGAATCTTATAGCACACCTTAAGTATACTCTAAATGTACAGTGAATTAAAACGAAAAATATTAATTGATAAAAAAAAATTCCACACGAATTTTTATTCAATATTGTATTGATGGGATACTATTTACATGTAGCTCGAAAAATAATAAGATGCATGGGGCATTCTCTTTTCTTTTTTCGTCGCGGGTTTTACTTTGAATCTTTTTATTGCCTCTTATTACATTCTATTTGTTACATTATCATCAATTTCTCTTTAATTCACATTCTTCTTCTGGAAAGAACGTGAATTGACTGGACGAGAAGTGAGGCTGGATGTATTTTTAATCAATTTCCCGAAAGCGAAAATCCTGCATTTTGTTTCGCGACTGGTCTTTGTAATTTTTCGTTCCGTTAATGAACAAAGGAAAGTTTAAAAGATTTAATTACGGAGTGGAAATATTGACCAACTTAATTAGGACACAAGATTTTGTACGCTTCTTGAGATAATTATTTATATTTTAAATTGAAGAAAACACTGTACTTCTAGAAAACTTGGGACTTAGTGGCAGAATGGTAAAGTTTTCAATATTCCGAAAGGATACGGGTTTGAAATACGTCGCAGTCTTGGCGCGTATGTAAGCAATTTTTTGACGCGATTCATTACAGCCTGGAAGATACTTTTGATGATCAACTGAATCGGGATGTTGCTATGCTCCCTACATAAGTATTAGTTTACTTCCCTCTTATCCTTCCCCTTAAGACCTATTCTGAATGTCTACCGACATATAATATTACTCCCCTTGAACGCCTCGAGTTTTTAAGCCATTAAAAAATATCTGTTATTTTTAAAGCGAGCTGAAAAAGTAATTGTATAAAATTCACTCGAAAAAAAATGCTTCGAAAATGGTTCCAATATTCATGATAGAAATACAAAAATTGATTTCGTTTCTTTAAATGCTGCTTAACTCAGTTATCAAAAGATTTCTGCTCTAATTTAATATTGTCATATTTTATTAAATACATTCGCTTACGCGCATCAATTATAACCATATACTATCTTAGTGCACTTCCGATATCATTTTAAATTTACATATCTTTTTTTTTCTTCAAAATTCGCAAATTCACTCTGTGGCGTCATTATTAATTAATTTTTGAATTTGCAAACCACATTTTGGAAACAGGTCATTCTTTTGATATTAATAAAGTTTTTTAAATTTTTCACACTAAAACACAACGGGTATACAATTAGATAATTTAGAAATTTTAGAAATTAGAAAAAGTGTTAATAGTAAATTAAATATTATAAATAACCAAACGTTTTTTAAAAAAAGACATCTTTTAAATTTATTTTCGTATTAATACTTATATTTATAATAATTAATTTTGTTATTTAGACTTCTTGTTTTGTTTTTTAAAAGATTTTTTATTATGTTAATGTAATTTTTTACCCATTCTAAAATAATTTTTATATTTTATTTTATATAATTGTTTTTTATGATATATTTTAAGTAATTAATCACCTCTCCTCTCTAATATTTTGTCTATGTTCTAATTAGTCTATACTTGTTTGTCTTTTGTTATTTTTTATTAACTTATTATCTAGTTTTCGAAACATGTTGATATTGTTAATTAAATAGTGGTGTACACAAAGTTATTTGTTTTTCATTAAAATTACATATCTTTCTTTCAAGACATCTTCAGTAACCTTCTGATTCTTTGTTAATGATCATAACGGAGCCTTAATAATTACTGGATTTGTTTAATATTTATATATTATCATTTTACACCTATGTAAAAATATTTATGTTCTTACCTACGTAGAGATAGGGAAAAAATAAAATAGTTTAAAAAAAACATTTTTCTCAAATAGCTCCGGACATTGAGACTGTTTCAAGCATAAATTTATTAGGTTATTAATTTTTCCTGATTTTCTAATATTTTTCTTTTTTCTCATTCAAAAGTAAAATTAATAACCAAAATCAATTTTCCAGAACTGAGCAATTAACTCGGTTCAAATGTTTTTTTTTAATTAACAATATAAAAATAAAGTGGGTTATGAAAGCCAAAACCCACATTGATTTGAATATTTATCATTTGTTTTTAAGCTGGGAAAAGCGGTTTAATACTAAAAAAATACGATTTGTAATCAAACCTCTACTATTCACTGATCACTGAACAATTTTAAGAGTAGTTGTGGGAGTAATTGATTTTTTGTTATTTTAAATATTTAACGGGCGCCAGCTTCACATTTTTTGATATCGAGAATTAATGGAGTTTTTTTACGGTAGAGTCCAAGTGGTAGGTTCGGATATGGTTATACATTTTTAAATTATTCAAGAAATAAGTTTGGTTTTTTGGTTTCAGATGGTGTTGTATGAACCATTTTTGTAGGTTAACTGGTTTCTCATTTCTGTTTCATGATTTGAAAGGACTAGCTTAAAACATTTTTTTTTACAAATATAAATAAAATATTAGAATTGTTAAATAAATAAGAAGCTCAACAAAAGCAAAATGTATAAAATAAACCGAAAACATATTGGTCGAATTTTTACTAACACTATAAAAAAAGTAGTAAGTATGTATTGATATTATTTTTTATTAACCCTCTAATGAGCAAAATTCGGGAGCAAAGTGGTGCAAAGTCTGTGCAGACCTAATGTTTAATGTGATTAGCATAAAATACATGTTAAGTATTTGGTATTTGTGAGATATGTGTGAATATTTTGAAAATTTGAAAATTTACCAGAACATTGAAAACAGCCATAGTTTGTTTGATGTGCGGGTAAGCCAATGGGTGTCTACCATTGAATCGGTGGCCCATTCTTCCATGTTTGGAAATATTAACTCTCGGGCGAGCGTGACTACAAACGAACATTTCTTTTTGTATTCTGCTCAGATTTCAATTTTATACGCGACAAAAACAACTTCATCGAAAACACGTTCTAACAAGCGGATGCCAATCACGAGAACGCACAACAACTACCTGCAAAATATTTGTAAGGTCTGCACAAATCTTGCAATGTTTATATACGAAGCCGGTTTTACGAAAAAAAACACTGCGAAATATACAAAATTGAGCTGTTTGTGCGCCCTTTGCGTACGCTGCATAAACTTTGAGGAAGTTATGAAACTATTTCGATCCAACAAGTCTAGAAAAAAGTCACATTTAAAATCGAATAGGTCTGGCGAGACCTTGCCGCTCATAGGAGGGTTAATTTAGGTATTTTAATATTTGATGGAATCTTTTCTACATTATTAAAACAAAATAAAATGTTTGTATGTGTACCGTTTAATAAATACACATTAAAAATAACGAGAAACAGTTAAAATATGGAAATTTTCTTTTCATTTATATACTTTAGGTCTAGTTTTACATTTGGGCTGAAAAAGTTACTGCTGGGATTCATATTAGTTAGATGTTTAGATATGTAGATGGCGGTGGCGGGACGTCTGAAGGGGTGGCTCGCGAAAGGTCAAGTAAAAATAGGGTGTCCCGAGAATCATGCAGGTCAATAGATACCATTCTTCCAGCGACAATAGAGCCACCGCCAGTTCCTGAGGACTGACCCTTAACGTAATGACGTGTTTAGAAAAAAACAAATTCACTCTTGCGAAAAACGAGTTTTTTTTTGTTAAAATAAATTGAATTAGATGTTTTGTATTTCGAAGAGATAGTCTACGTCATATAGACAGCAGTCCTGGATCAGGAGTTTCTTCAGAAAATAAGTAAAATTACGTAAATATATAGGATAAATGCTAATTACAAAATAAGCTTTATTGCTCGCGTCCGCTATCGGCTATTCATACCAAGAGCGGATGCGAGCCTTTTCACCACCGAATTTTACCAACGACGGGTGTCGAGCAAAAGAAGATTTATTCTGTTCCCGATTGCCGCCGATCTTCCAGCTAGCGAATTGCTTCGTGTTCGTTACCCACTTTCCGATAACTAACATTGTTCAAAATGTAAATTATGGTGCATGGATAATTGTTTAATAAACTCGTAAGTAAAGTGTAATGTCGTCCTCTTACTTCTCAAGCGTCTTGTTTGAAAACGAAAGAAACGGAAGATGCTAGAAGGATGACATCACGTACGATCTCTCACTAGGACTAATACAATAATGTAAGAGATGCTGTGTTGTGTTTTTTTAATACCTCACAAAAGTCCCAGTTGTGGCAGTAAGACTGTAGCATTCCCAATTGGGGTATGTTATGAGGAGAAGGAAGTGGGGAGGGGAAGGATTTGGGGAGGAGGTAGGTTAGGAAGTACCTGTCTGTTCAGATCTAGCCACAAAACACGGCTAAAGCCATTTCAAGCTAGGTTTCAGTTCTGGTGATGTGCGATTCTGAGAACGTCTTCCTCTCTGGAACGTGCCGCAAATATATTATGTATTATTTTATAGTAATTAATTATAAAATAACACAAATTGATGTGTATTTCGAAAAACCGCACGGATATTACCTTTCGAATTTTGGTGATATATCCATACAAAACAAAGGAATTGTTTTTTTTTGCGTTTTTTTCTATTTACCAGATAATGTATCTTATTTTTATACAAAAAACCCTTCATATTACAATAATGGGCGTCCATATAAGCGGCCCAAACAAATAATAAAGGTCAGTTTTTTAAACAAAATATAATCACTTAATAACGATTAAGAAATTTAAGAGTGCATAAATTATTATTTAACATACGATAATTTGGTTGTTTGTGCTGCACGTTAAATAAGTCATGCTTGAAACATTCCTGCATGAATTCAGGATAAATTAACTAAAATTTTATTTAGAATTAGAAGTATCATTTACGAAATTAACTGATTTGTTGAGAATTCTGACTATTCCGCGATTTTTCACGGGTCTGCGCTAGTCATCAAGTATGTACTAACCTTGGTTGTCCGTGATGATCGTTATTCCTGCATGAAAGTATGCGCGTTCGATGAACTCAAATTTGCTTTGAATTTAAGTGTCTTCAAAATTGAAAGATTAATTCGTACAAGCGACAAAGAAAATAATTTTAATTGTCTTTTTCAAAATTGGAATTAGAATATCGTGTGATTTTTCACGCTTAGCTAACAATTTCCGTGAACTGTAAAATGAATTCATTTCTTCTGCAAGAAAGTAAAGTAGCTATCTCTTAAATAGTATTTTGCATGGAATATTTGAAGAGCGGATTAATCTTCTGGGAATATTTTCCTCTGGTTGGATTTTCCGGCCGGAAAATCGGCTGGGTATCCAAATATCCCATTTATTGTGCAAATTCAATCTTTCATCTTCGTAAACTGTTTTCTTTTTTCGTTTAATTGGACGGAGACTTGGGACGATAAGCAGAAAAAAGAATAATTTCGTTGACAAAAATTAAACGAAGATTTTTTGTTGAAATTACTACAGAAATTTTGAACTTTTAATGAGATTCTTGTAAATGTTTATCTAATTTTGCGCAAACGTCTTGTTATCAATGGAATGGAGCATAGGGGTTGGATTTCTAAGAGTTGAAGGTTGCTGTATACTTGGTGTGAACGGGGGTCATCAGATTAATAAAGTAGTTTAACACTGAGAAGTTTATCTATGGAAAATTAAACTCAAATCAATCGAGAAACGCGCGCCCAATTTTTATTCACGGTATGTCAGAACATCCCGGAACAATCTGAAATTTATGGAATGTTCGGGAATAGTCTGGAACGTTCGGAAACATCCCGGAATACCCCAGATCATTGTGGAACATTAAAAAATATGAATGTTTTGAACGTTCTGGAAGATTGTGGACCATTCGAAGCCTTTTTTATATGAGTGGGGCTACCCATTGGTAGGGGTATATAAAGCAAGATCTGTCGTGGGTTTGAACGTCAGCTCAATCTCATGTCAACTGACAGGACATCTCGCGGGAGAACGATCTCTTAGAGAATAGCTCTTCAGGGCAGAGAAATGTAAAAGTGGTTTCCAAAGTTTTATGTTATACTCGATGCCACTATGTTTTAGATCGACAATCCATCGGTCTCAACCACATAAAATATCCAAAGAGCGTATATTTGTATAGAATAATGGTCATTTGAACCATTAAATTTTTTGTTTTGACAATTTTCAAGTGTTTTCTTACCCATCTGATAAATAAATAAAAAAACAAGACGGTCAATCATTTACAATTCAGATCAAAACTATAACATTATGCTTTACGGTTTGATTGTCTGACTCTAATATAAATACTTACAACACTTATTTAGTACCTTACTGAGTAACAACTTTTAACGAGTTAAAATACGGAAAGTTTGGTGGGAAATTTCAATGGGTATTCATTTAAAAGTTAACTACTCACCGCGAAGGTGATTCGGAAATAGATTCCCTGTTTCTACTGCTATTAGGCGATCAGGCAAGTAAGTAGACATGCAATTACGTACAATATACATCGAGCGTAAGTAAGTATTCCGACAGGTACACGTGAGTGCACGCCTGCGCCTGTTGTCCGAATCGGTATTTCTACGTGCAAGCGAGTTGACTTACATTGCTACCAGATTACCTCAAATCACTGAAAGGTGAAACGATAGAAGATATCTTGGGCGTGTGCGTGGGGCTGGAGTACGCCCAATCGTTCATGACCTCAGAATCTTTTTAACATTTTCAAATATTTTCATGAGCAGATGAACAATTTGAGTCCTAGAAATTCAAAGACGCTGGGTAAATTCCCAACATTTTTTTTTTAAATTTTGGATGTCATTTTCTCTACCTGGGGGAGTATGGTTTCTTCCCGTAGCTCTATCGTACTGACCATCTTTTGATATGCTCAGAATGAATCATCTACTTGTTAGAAGTGATATGGACGTCGCTCCACATTTTTTTCAAACTGATTCGTGGATGGACTCTGTAGACGATTTCAAAGTTCGTCTACCTTGTAGAGCAATTATTTCTATGTTCCCGATGATTATCTTCGTAACCGACAGCATACTGTGTTTTATCTCTGGTCTGTAGGACTAACTTGACAATGGTCATGTGGGTGGGTAAGGCATTATTTCTATTCTACAGAGTCGATTCGGATATCGATTGATTTTGGATCAGTGAGGCTTCTTTTTGCTGCTGCTCCGGGTTCGTGGGGCTAGGTTTGTCTTTGACCGTGAGAGATTGGTTGAGAGAGACCTTTTGATCTCTCCAGTAGGAGTTTCTCGAAACATATCCTCGCATCAGTAGGAGGGATAGATTTATATGCCCGTTACTCCTGGATACACTGACCCCCAGATTCCTATCCACCCCTCATACCTTATTGATTCTCAAAACTTCCTCTTTATTTTTTTAAAAAGACCTCTCCTACAGCATTCGGAAGATTGCTTCCGTTGAAGGAAGATTTTCATTTCTGATCGGATTGATAAATATTTTAGTTTTTGTTTAAAATCGGTATTTTTAAATCACTTCTAAGAATTACCTGATCAGTGACTTCAATTTACAATGTTTACTCGTTCGACCCACATAGCTCGACTCATTACAAACAAAGACTTGCCTTACAATATACACAAACACAGGTACTGATATCTGAATATCTTTTGTTGGAATAGAACAATCCCTGATCTTTAGACTATAGTTTATCTACACTGGAGCGCCTTAAGTGAACTTTTCACGGCAGTTATTTATATTCCAGGAAATGGCAAGCATCAAGGATAAAGGTAAAGCGGCAGGGGTGTTCAACCTGCTCAAGTCCCGGATATTGGAGGCTCTTCAACTTAATTTTTTGATGTATTTTTAGATTTTTCTAAAGGTAGGCTTACTTAGGACGCCCGCAGACGAGATACTTTAATCGCGGCGACCTGACAGATAGGAAACTATTCCAAAATTCATACAACTTCCAAAAAAGTCTCTTAAGTTTTGTGATGCTTTTGTGCACATCTCCATATCGTTGCTTACATTATAACACCACTTATCTCATTTTCACAGGTTTTCAGAAGGAACAAAAAAAAGTTTAATTCATTAAATGAAAATAACACATCTTTGAAATAAAGGGATTACAAATATTTATTCATCAGTTATTTGGAGATATTTTTATTAAAAACATTTGGTTAGGTATTTTAAATGAAATTTGCGGTGTAACGCACAAAAAATGATTCATGAGACATGCGTTGTTCTTATGCGAGAAATATTTAATTTTCATAAAACTTGTGTAAAAACATTTACTTCTAATCATTGAAAAGTACCAATTATTATGTTACAAAACTTTGTATAAAAGAGCAAAAAAATTGGTAAAAACATTTGTTCATAGATTCAAACCATGGCGCATGCGTAATTCTAAAATAAATTCGATAAAAAATTGTATTTTTTGAGAAACACGTTGTTATATGAGCGATACACGGTAGATAATGGATTTTTATGTCCGCAACTTTACTGTTGCAATGCAACTGTCGCCGCTACTAAAGTCTCTCGTCTGCAGTGTGTCTCTTGGTTCCTCGCTTTCAGAACATTGCTTGGTGGGGAACTTTTAAAAAATTTCGTTTTCTTTGTGAAAACTCAAAGGTGTTTGAATGAACCAATAAAAACCCTTTTCCAGGGTTATGTAGGAAAATGACAAACTAACACTGCTTGGTGGGTTTCCAAACATTTTAAATTTTTCGTTTTCTTTGTGAAAACACAACAAAGGTGTTTGAATGAACCAATAAAAACCCTTTTCCAGGATTATGTAAGAAAATGTCAACCAAACATTGCTTGGTGGGTAACTTTTTAAATTTTTCGTTTCGTTTTCTTTGTGAAAACACAAAGGTGTTTGAATGAACCAATAAAAACCCTTTTTCAGGGTTATGTAGGAGAATGACAACCACTATCCTTATTGATTCAATGTATGAGAAAGCGAATACTTTTTACATTAGAGATAGTAATTTTCATATCTTTCGTACGAGTGTATTATTAAACCGTCATATATTTGGAGTGTCATTAAAAGTGTCCTTCATGGAAGTTGTTATTAGCTGGAAACTGGCTCATAATGAAAAACCAACAATAGAGACCTTTCAGGGACTGTCACTGGCTTTCATTTATTTCAACTTGTGTTTTTTAACAACAGCAGCAAGAATCCAGACTATTCCCATCCGCATGTTTAAATAATTAGCTGTTTTGTAGTTGTTTTAGTGAGTTGATAACAGCAGTAAAGATGTCTAGAAACGAGACCATTCCCATCCATGTGTAAATAATTAGCTATTTTACAATTATTGGAATGACCTTCTAAATAACCTGTCTTTGACATAAATGTTCTTTACGCCCAGTAGAATATACACTGAAGTTAATAATATTTTAAAAATACATACCTTCGCCGAAATATAACGTAACAACGCACACTTTATTGGAAAACTTGAAACTGATTTTTAAAAGAAAGTTCCTGCGATTAAGAGTTGGCCTTTTGAAACCTAACTTGTTGAAGCTTTTTCTTATAAAACCCTCACTCGTCGAAGGTTGGCTCTCATGAGGGCAACCTAACACTGAAACCTGAGGCCGGATAGTACTGCTTTTTTTACATTAGTTTCACATATGAGGCCCTGAGGAAAGTAATTCCCCTCAGAGCCTATGTCATCTTTGAGGATGCTGTGTGGTAGGTCTTTTTAGTATAGGAAGGAGAGGAAGTTCTAGGAAGGAAAAGGGTTTGCAGGAATCCTGGGGTCAGTGCGTCAAGGAGTGACGGATGTACGAATGTATCCCTCCCACTGCGGTGCAAGGCGATATTCCGAGTTCCAAGAGAGTAGTCGCAGAAGTCGGAGACGGCTGGGAAGAAAAAAAGGGACTCCCTCATCCATTTTTTCTCGATTCGGCCTGCCATGCAGCTGGTGATCAGATGCATCCGCCGCCAAGACCCGGACAAACCTCACTCCATGAACCAGGGCACCCCTGCTAAGTCACCAAACAAACCACTTGTGGTGACCAATGGCAGAGGTGTTGGTTATCCAATAAATGGTTCCCGGGGCGGCAGTATCCATATCCGCCTCCAAAATTTAAAATGCCCTGCATCTATAATATTATAAGTCATAAGAATCATATCGTGGATATCGTTAGGATAACCTTTTATTTTTTATCTGTTCTCATATTCTTGTTAAGATATTGGGATTTTCTTCTGTAATAATAATATTTGGATGATTTATCCAACACCGTTTTTTGTAAAAATCCACTTCTAGCGCAAATATTTTCTTCCAAAACTCTTTTCTATGTTTTATCTAGAAGCTATAAGATAAGACATTGCATCCACCGCTTTATCTATCCATAATACTAAATTATATAATGATAATTTTTATTTTTTTCAACTTAATGAGTAAAAACTCAAATTGTAACATTTAATTAAATGACGACGATATTAGCGAAACTCAATCGAAAATCTGGAAACAGAAAAATCAGAAAAAGATATTGGCATCTCTGGGACTCGAACCCAGGACCTTTGGCTTTCCGGGCCACTGCGCAAACTACTGCGCCAAGATGTCGATATCCGATCTGGTCATTCTTAGTCGAAGTATGATACAATTTAATTTGGAAAGGGGTCGTCCATTAATCACGTGAGGCTCGAAACGGGGGGGGAGCAGGTCAGAAAAAAATCACGAAATATTACAAGGAGGGGGGGGAGATATAAAGAGATGTCACGTGTATTTATTTTTAGTTGAACGCACGATTTACAGCGGCACGTGGCCTTGACTCACCGTTGTCAGGCAAACTAGACAGACAACCGCTCGGCTCACCAGTCGCCATTAACGCTTTTGACGCCGAATACATGCGTAAATCGTTGTCGCGTATGTTTTGCCTTAAAACAAGTCTGAAAATTTGAATATACTTTGTACTAAAAAAATACACGTGATTTTGGGTATGGGAGGGGGGTAGTCTAAAACCTCACCACATATCACCAGGGGTGAGGAGAGGGGGTTAAAAAGTTTTTAAAAAACATCACGTGATTAATAGACGGCCTCAAACTTAGATAAGATTTTTAAAACCTAATTATGTATTTGTGATTTGAAGCTTTTATCTACAAGTAAGGAGCTCCATTTTTTAAACCGAAAGTGTTATGATTTATTCAAACCTATATGGAAAAGGGTCGAGGCACATGGAAAAGAAATATCTTTTTTAATCTGCAAATTTTCGCTTTTTAGAGAAGAAAGAGGTCCCTTCTCACTTTTGTTAAGGTTCCCTTGAGATGTTTTTACGAAAGGAAGAAAAAATTCCATAATAAAAAGATATACAAATGATGAAAACTCGATGATTTATAGTGGAATCGTAAGGTAAGGGTAGACGTTTTTAAGACTGAAAAATGACTATCTTTATCTATTACCATAAAATTTTTACCACCATATAAAGTTGAAATATTAGAGGTTTTTTACAATGGATAATATTGTGATATTTCAAAGACCTTCGTATCTGGAATCGTTATAGATCTGCGATTGACGCCTTTTGAAGTTTTGACATTTGAACGATCTCTGTTAATTGAGTACCTGACCGCCAGCGTTTAGTTACATTCTGAGGATTGTGACAGCGGATCAATCAGCCAAAACTTATAATTTGATTATCGGTCGAAAGGATCTCGACTGTGAACGGAGACTTGTGGCGATTTCAAACAATGTAACGGTACTTAAAACGCCCCACCGTAAATGAGGCAGGAAGACGTTAATAAATAATAAATAAAATATTATTTTTAACTTAATGACTAAAACCTCTAATCGCAATATTTAATTAATGAATATAATATTAGCGAAACTTAGTCGAAAATCTGAAACAAAAAATCAAAAAAGATACGGTCACATCTAGGAAGCGAACTCAGGATCTAAGCCATGCTGGGGCGGTGCTCTATCAACTGAGCTAATGTATCCCTGTTCGATTTGGTCATGTTCAACTGCATTGTACTTCGACTAAGAACTACCGATTTAACGCATATTTTTATTGGCTGCTATATTCATGTATGATTGCAAGATTCAACCAGAACATTCAATCAGAACTAAATGCTATATTTATTTATTTTATTTATTTGCAAAAACGGCATAAAACCAATTCATTACTAAAGCGGTAAGAAAAGATACACATAATTACATTTACAGTTAAACAGTAATACATTTACTTAAAAGTGCTGTTTCACACTTAAATCGATGTAGGGTATGTGTAAACTATCCACATTTCCTGCAAGGCAGGTAATCAACCTAGTGAGTCTTCCTAGGTTATATGGATAGTTTCTTGGATAAATCTATCCATTTTTTATTTAATTTGCGACATCTATTGACTTTTCTGAGGATGAGTATTAATTTTTTTTTTTTAACATAGTGAGTAAAACCTCAAATTGTGATATTTAATTAAAGTAGACAATTTTAGCGAAACTCAATCGAAAATCTGAAACGAATTATCAGAAAACGATACGGTCACATTTAGGAAGCGAACCCATGACCTTAACCTTATCATGGAAGTGCTCTACCAACCGAGTTAAGCGTCTCAATTTATCCAGTTCGGTTATATTATTTAACTGTTTCGTACTTCAACTCAGAACCATCAACATTGTCTTCATTTTCTTAAGGCATATTTTAACTGGCTGCTATATTCATGTTTGATTCAACCCAAACTAAATGCTATCTAGATAGTGTCTTGGATAAATCTATTAATTTTTCATTTAATGAGCGACATCTAGGATGAATAATTATTTTTATTTTTAACACAATGAGTAAAACCTCAAATTGTGATAATTAATTAAAGAAGACAATATAAGCCAAACGCAATCGAAAATCTGAAACTGAAAAATCAGAAAAAGATAACGTCACATCTAGGAATTACGACCTAGATGTGACCTTATCTTTTTCTGGTTTTTCAATTTCAGATTTTCAACAGTTGAATTTTTATTGTCTTCTTTAAATAAAAAAAATGTTATTTTAATGATTCTGAAATTGAAAGACAAAATAAATAAGTAAGTTTCTCCATTTTAACTTTAACTGGCGTTGCCTGGGCTTTACAAAAAGTATCTCGAAATCTGATGTAGATGGTAATTTTCTCCTTATTTTGACTATCAAGTCGGCGAAATTTCATCAAAAGTATCGAAATTCTTCTTGGTGTTTGAGTTGGTGGTTTTTATAAATTCTATATTGAAAGTCACCTTCCTCTTATTTTGAAAGTCAAGGGTAATATTTAATCAATCTCAAATGAAAAACGCAAATTTGTATGAAAAACAAAACCACGTCACCACAAATACTTTTTTACATATATATTATTAAGTATATGAGTTATTATGTATTGCTATATTCAGCAAGGAAATGTTTGAAACTTCCAAAATACCTTCTTTAAGCCCCCGCGAAGGTTTCTGAATTATTACAGCCACATGAAAATATATCTGAAAAGTTTTTAATCTTTACGAAACCTCTTGCGAAACTGTCAAAAATGTCAAAATTTAAATTAATGAATTTATTTCAATACTTGCCTAATACTTTGACTCGAATCAACAATTAAAGATATTTTAAATAGGTACCTATGTTAGGTATAGAATTCGATTGATTTTTCCTACAATATACAAAAATTAATATTTGTGATGTATGGAAAATGAAAAATTTCAATAAGAAAATTATAATAGTTGGCACGCGGGCTGCTTGAAAACTAAATGTACTGGGACTGAATATGTGGAATGCGGGAGGGGGGTTGGCGGGACGGGGAGCGGGAGAGTGGAGAGGGAAGGCAAGAAAGGTAGAAGAGGAACGCGGAAGGGGAAGGGGATGCGGGAGGGGAACGGGGACGCACGGGAAAGCACATGCAGGGAGAAACCATTTATTTCTTTGAAAATGGCATTGCAACGCATGCCGGGAACCAGCTGGTTATATGTATTTATGAATAACTACTCATAATTTTTTTGCTTTAGAGTTTTAACAAAATCTTTTAGAAGTCTGTTATAAATTTATATCCTTCGTACTATTTGTTGCGCTGCGGTAAGTGGTGAATTTGGAACCACCCGAAATAAGGTGTTGTGCGTTTACCGCCAGGACGAAACCATAAGAAACTCCGATTGACATAAAATATTGGGTTAAAGGTAAAATCGATTCGATCCCCCGTACAGAAGATGTTGTGCAATAAACTTTCGTCGTAAGAGCCAAAGGGGAAATATATATCTGAGACGAATGGGGGTAGTTTGTGAGGCCTCGGGGTAGAACAGATATACGAGTCTTCTGTACCATGGGATACTAAAATTTACTCAGTACATTTATACTAATCTATAACATTGCAAACTACGAAAGTATGTTGCGCTCACCCCATGGAGGCCAGTCGGTGGTACTAACTTTATTTACATATATGGCGACCTTTCTGAGACAGATTTCTGGCCACCGTTACCAACTGACAAAACTCGTTTTACGAAATTTTTTTTTTTAAATTTTGCTGTTGTTTTGTAATTTGTTTACAGCGGATATACTTTATTAAATTGTTTTGAGTTAATTTTACAGGATTTTTAAAAATTCTACGATAACTTAAAATTATTGTTAATATTCGTATCAACATTTGTGTACTAAAATGATTAACAATAAGCTTGAACGGACTAAACCAAGGTAAGCGTGATATTGTAAGACAAAACAGCTGTCACACACATAAAAAAAAATATCTTGCAGATTTAAAGAGATCAAGATTGGCGGCGGTACATCCTTACAATCAAATATATTGATTTTCATAAGCTTTTTTTTTTTACATTAACTCCACCAGGAGGCTCTGAGGAAAATAATTTCCCTCAGGGCCTATGTCATCTTTGAAGATGCTGTGTAGAGGGTGTTTTTGAGGAGAGGAAGGAGTGAACAAGGAGTGAACAGGAGTGAACATTTTTACATTAGGAGGCTCCATTTTTTACATTAGGAGGCACTGAGGAAAAAAATACCTCAATACCTGTCATCTTTGGGGATGCTGTACAGAAGGAATTTTTGGGAAAGGAAGGAGAGGATGTTTTGGAAAGGAAAAAGGTTTGAGGGGTGGGTAGGAATCTGGGTTTATGTGTGGAGTGACAGACGTTTGAATCCATCCCTTCCACTGCTACGCGATGGGTCTAGGTTAAGTCTCCCTCAGCCAGTATCTCCCGATCCGGCTCGCCACGCAGAAGGTGGACAAACGCATTCGCCGCCAAGACCTAGACAAACGTCACCCCATGAACCCAGGCACCCCTGTTAAGTCACCAAACGTAGCGAACCATTTGGGGAGACAATAAATGGTTCCCGGGGCAGCGGTACCCATGCCCCCTCCCAAATTGATACAATGATATTATGAAACACTTTTTCATATCGGCATTCGATGGGCGGCAGCATTGGATGAAATACGACATCTGTATTTTGTTGCTCGAATCGTTTGTAAATTATTTGGTAGCGTACTAAGGTTTTTTCTAAATGAAAATGAAGCTGGGATTGAAATCTACGCTAAAAATAAAATGAAGCTTCAACCGATATAACCTTCATGACTGGCGATAAGCACGCGATAGAAAATATAATAAAATATTGATAATAATATTATTTGAGCATTAATTCAATTCACGATAATAAATGCATTTGTTGTTCTCATAGCACAATGTAATGTAACCGAGTCATATCCGTAACTAGCATTTTCCTGTTATTAAATTATTTACTATGAACATTTTTATAACATATGACATAGCATATGAGCATTAACGCCATAACGTCGATGTCGTCAAATCGTGGTTAAGTAGATATTATTGTTTTTTAATTAACTAACTATCCATCACGCCGTTTCACGCAGGGGTAGGCAGAGAGAACGGATCGCCAAACAACCCGGTCTTGGCACACACTATTTGCCTCACTCACATTCATACATCGTCTCATACACTCTTCTGTTATTCTGACTTTTGACATGGCCCGACTCAAGTATCTTTTTTTTTAATGAATTTTTTTTATATGAATTGTACCTACGAGCTCTCTAAAGTCATCCATGTGGATTTAGCATTAGATGTGTTCTTATTTATTATATTGAGTTTATGCTTAATTTATTTTGTAATCTTTTTTATTTATATTATCCTGTTGTTATACATATGTTATACGTTGTTATGTATACGAAATTTGTATTCTATATGTAAAAGCCCAATAGGGCGTCAATAAAAATATGAATAAATTTAGTTTATCAGAATTGTTTTACAAAACTCCCATCTAATACAGCAAATTCGTGCTTTGACTCGACCATTTGGCATTTCATCTGTCTGTAAATTTATTTGTAACGTTCCGGTTCCGGTTCAAGATGGTTGACGTATTGGATAGTATCTTTTTATCCTGCCAAATTTCTCTTCATCTCTCCACCCCCTTTCTTCCCATTTGGTATGATTAAGGAATGAAGCAACCGCAAACGGCGCGAAAGGCCACTTGCAGTTACTTCGTTTCTTTCCCATGGCTCAGCTCGCGCTTAATTTGTCATATTTAGGTATTCATGCCTACATTACCAGACGCAATTAATAAGATTCTAGCAGTTAAAAATCCGTTCCGCAGGTTTTTGCTGAAGTTTTTATTTGCAAATTTCCCCTACACACGCATCTCAGTTTACAGTGATCGGAAGAGCTGTAAGCTGCAAATCTAAATCAGGATAAAAATACATAATTCACCACCAATGATATCAATCGTTTAGTGATACTCCTAAAGACCACACATTTTATAATAAAATCTTCATTGGCTTAAATGTCCTGAAAGAATCCAGTTTAAGCTCTGCTGGATGGTATTTAAGTCCCTCAACGGAATGGCCCCGGCTTACTTATCGGAATTGTGTATTCCAGAAAATTCCAATTCTCGACAGTTAACCCTGAGATCAGCAGGGTCATCAGCTTTCGGAAGGTTAAAGGAACCAAAGCGTTCACCAGATACTAAGTTCGGTGAACGCGCTTGTCACGCGAGTGTCAGGACCTAAAGCCTGGAATGGACTGCAACACGACTTAAGGATGATCACAAATTCAGCGGAATTTAGAACTAAACTTAAAACCCACCTTTTCAGACAGTCATACCCTTAAATTCAAAAACCTTTCACCTTAACCTTCAATGCCCGCGACATTGTAAAAATAACTCATTTGTTAAAAAAAAAATATAAAAATAAAAATAAAAATAAAAAAAAAATAAATAAATAAATAAAAAATAAATAAATAAAATAAAATTAAAAAAAAAACTCAGTTGTAAGCTTTATGTAAGGGTCATTTCATGAAGATTCCCTAAAGACTCCTAAATTCTCCAGTCTCTCAAAGTAAATACAACTCTACTTTTGCCACTAATCTTTTAATGTAAATTCATGCAATGTCCAGTGTTTTAAATATAATACCCTCCGCGTGCAAGACCGTATATTCTGCAACTATCTTAACGTATCTATTAACTTTCTAATTTCTCGGAAGTGACCTGCCAGGTAAGTATGTTTCTGTATCTGTTTGTAAATAGTTAAATTAGATAGAACCTAGGAATTAATAATAAGCTGTACAGCGCCCTTGAGGTGATTTTTCACAAAAACGGCGCACTACAAATTATCCAATTATTATTATTATTATAATGCACTGGTAATATAATGTATTGTGTATACCTTAATAAATAAATAAAATGTAATTTAAAAACACACAGTTGTAGTATGAAAAGTTACAATGAAGCAATAGCAGAAAAATTCAGTCAGAATAATTTATTTAATCCTACAGTCGCCAGCGATATGTTAAACACGTTTGGCACAAATCATTTTCAGTAGATATTCCTGTTCATTGTTCAATAATTCGGCGACCCCATTAAAATTGTAACCGGCAACTATGTAGGTGTTCTGTTCAGAAATAATATAATAATATCCGGCGACAGTTCTCGCTCGTGTACCGCGGACTCTTCACAACCGTACGGAAATAAACGGAACGCCGCGCTGTGTGACAGGTCGGATTATACAATTGGATTATTTTTAAATGTGGAACCTCGTCTCCCGCCATAATATTGCGCGGGAAACGACGCGGACGCCGCAATGGCGGCCGGCGACACGAGACTTGATAATACTATTAACTCGTTAGGAACCGACGATTTATTGTTTTTCTTTAATTCACTTATCATAATTTAACTCCTCGATCTGGTCCCCCCATTTTAAAATACATTCGGAATCAATCGAAAACAATCAACCAAAATTCTTAAGGCGCATTAAATTTACTCGTTATTCTCATTGAAAGCATATACTGAAATTACTTCATGAAATAATGAAATTTATTAAATAAAACGCAAATCAAAGAATTATGTCATGAATGTTCAAAATTTTAAATGGTAGTACAGGCAGTTCTGATTTAATTAACCTCAATGAATTTCATTTGCCTTGGAGAGCTACTCGTCCCAAAATCCTGTTTAAATGTATCATTGCCAGGACTGGGTATTTCAAACACCCGCTTGTACCTAGGTTCCAAGACGTTATTAATAGAAACCCTGATTTAACGGCACGGAAGGTAGGTACAAGAAGGCTATACAATCTTTTTAATCAATTTTTATTTAATCTAAGTCTTCTTTACTTATACATTATAATTTGTAAGTACTTGTAACTCTTACTTTTATATCCATCCAAGTTTTTATTCATTTTATTCTCTTTGATGTCATTTTATAATCAAATGCCACAATTATTTATTTATTTATTCTTGAAAAATTTACAGTGTTAAAAATTATTGCAATAATTGCCGTTGGGATGCACGTAGATATTAGCATTCCAATTAGAAATGTTCACAGCATGAGTAATCAATGTTTAGTTGTTACTAGACGGAAAATCTTCGGTGATAACAGAAATAATGATAATCAAAATTAAATATAAAACACAGTAGTGTTAAATATAATACGTAACCTGCAGAGGAAGAGAAAAAAGAAAAAAAAAAGAGAGGGTATGACAATAAAGCAGCTACATAATTCTCCACGAAGTGTCATGGTAGGAGTTTGATAATTTGTTTTTTGAAATATGTGAGATTGTTTGCGTAGATATCTATATGGTCACATTCGATGGTATTATATAGATGACACATTCGAGACGGTGGATTGAAGTATGCAATATTGTTATTAAATAATTCAAGATGGAATTTTTTATCACTCCTTAAATTACGGAACTTTAATATGAATATTGCTCAGACAATAAGTAGTTTGAAGCTTCTCATGAATAATTTTGAATAAACATATTATGTCAGCAAATTGTCTTATTTTTTCCAGGGTTGCAAAATGAAATTGTTATAGTCGTTCCTCGTAAGATAGGGGTGAGGCATTTAATCCGAGTTTAAATGATAACAGTTAATTGTGATTATATTTTTTTATCATTTTTAAAATAATCATGTGCTTGTAACTGTGACATGCAAACATTTTTACGGTATATCGTTCCGGTACGGTAATATATTTAATAAATTTATGTATATATTTGATAAATAAAAAAATGTACATAAACCTACGTTCATTTAGCTAGTAGTGGATAACGTACTGTATACAAGATGCGGACTTTTCACTGTGAGATAAGATTGACAAACGTCACCTTTTTAGTATGTGAAAACGTAATTTGTTTTGGTCCGCCCATAGGAGTGATCGGCGCTGAACGAGTTAACTGTATAATGATTATTATCCGCTGTATTTGCATTTCAATAAGCATACATGAATAACACATTTAATGTAAATTATATTGTAACTGTATTGCGGCGGATGCCAGCGAGACAAACACGGATTATGTTAATATGCTAATGTTTTAGAAATCTTTATATTTATAAGATTAATTATCTGTTATTTATAAAACTAAATAAGTTCTCTCGAAATCATTGTCTATTTAAAGTGGTTTTGAAGAATGGATATTGATTTCACAAAATAAAAAGTTTTTTTTTGATTTCATGGGATTCGAACCGTGTCTCTCTGGCCGCTGAAACTTGTCAGGCATCTTGCCCACTACGCTATGGAAGGCACACGCCAAGGTGCAAAATTACCACATTATATTAGAACCGAGTATTTGTGTAGAACTGAGTTGTTATGCATTTTTGTTTCACCCAAATTTTAAGTCGCTATAGAAGATTCACTTAAAATAAATTAAATGTAGTTCCTTTTTGCCTAGGGTAGAGACCCTGTGCCGGCCCTGCCCCTGACCGATACACCATTACTGTGAATAGATCAGTAAATTTGTAGTAAAGGGAATTGAATTTCTCGCAATCTCTCTCAAGCCAAGGAAGAACTGTTTATGCACTGTTATGCTGCTCGATGCAACATTAATCTTGTGTTGCATGTATTTGTTGTACATTTTCTCATGTTCAGAGTTGAATAATAAACTTTACCGCAACGAGTTGGATGGTGCAAATAATGCTTAATGCTTCTATTAAAAAGAATCGTGTGTGTGTATATGTACATCATTTTTCATTCCGAGCTATTATTTTGAACCTACTTTATTTTACGTTTTTGAATTGTCGAATTGGAATTGTGAATCGTCTGACGCCACATGTGTTGGGTACAACATTTTAAGGAAACCGTCTCTAAAATTATAAAAATTGTCGTTATAAAAATACAAATCACATTTACTATCGCTCACGGAAAGTTAATATGCATTTGTCATTGCAATTTGTTATATTTCTCCGTTTTTTTTTTTCACTTTCGATCTGCGTCATCGAAATTTTTCTATTAAAATAAGTACACCTTTTACGGCGTGCATTTTAAGGTGACCCGACAACTAAGAATCAAACCAACTCAGAACCATCTCAGAAAAGTCATTAAAACGATAATATACCCTAAAATATATTCAGAATCTTAACGACGTAACTAAGGAAGCCGTGTACACAAATTGCGACTCGCGACCCGTGTATTGGACGGATCTACTGACGAATTTGCCCTATCAAGGAAAAGAAGAACACAATTAATGTGGGAATCTTAACGACGTAAGTAAAGAAAGCCCGCGACACGGCGTATTGGACGCACGTACGGTCGAATTCGCCCTGACGGACCTGGAGATGCGACCTTTCCGCCGCGTTAATTTTAATTAATTTTGAAGAACATGTTATTAATATTTAAGATATTTTTATATGAATATCTCCCAATTTTTTGTTATTGGTTTTGGGGTGTTATGCCGTGTTTCGCTATCTCCTTCTTTAGCCAACGTTTCGGACAGCGTTACAGTGTCCATCATCAGGGCAGATGAGTAAATGATATTGGTGAGAGTGTTTACTTATGTGTGTCGAAGCGATACCGTGCTGCCAGCTCCATTTCTCTACGAGCTGGTGTTAGAAAAAATTCAGCATGGTTTTTTTGCGTTTAGCTTTGGTGTAGCCGTCAATTACTGGATACCAAGAAATATTGAGCTTAGCTCCGTCGTCTCTGTTAATATTGAAAACCCCATCAATATTAACAGAGACGACGGAGCTAAGCTCAATATTTCTTGGTATCCAGTAATTGACGGCTACACCAAAGCTAAACGCAAAAAAACCATGCTGAATTTTTTCTAACACCAGCTCGTAGAGAAATGGAGCTGGCAGCACGGTATCGCTTCGACACACATAAGTAAACACTCTCACCAATATCATTTACTCATCTGCCCTGATGATGGACACTGTAACGCTGTCCGAAACGTTGGCTAAAGAAGGAGATAGCGAAACACGGCATAACACCCCAAAACCAATAACAAAAATACTTTTTGGCCGTGAAAACCTTAAAACATAACCGAATATCTCCCAAAGTTATTAATTCATCGTCCAGAAAAATAAAATCTGGTGCTAACCACTAACTTTAAGGTAGAAAAACTGGTTATTAAGTTTTAAAATAGTTGTACGTAAAATATATTAATAGTAAGATATTGTTTTTATTAATCTGAAATATAAAAAAAACTTACATTCCCAGGTGTCTCTCAGAATAAAAAAGTTATTATAGTTATGGATTCGACGGAAATGGTTAAAATGTGAGTTTTGAGCAAACTCATTCATAATAAAAAATATTAGGGTTGTGTACCGCATTAAGAGTGATGAAAAAAATGTATAAAAAATTGCTTAAATAGGTTACGTTAAGTTAGAGTTATGGAAAATTTAATTTTTTTTTTCATAGCTTTTAATGACTTTTCAAAAAAGGTGTTGAGTTGACTTTATTCTCAATTGGCATGAAACCGTACTTGAAAAGGATTTTTTTCTGAAAAATGGAAAATAAATTAAATATTGTCATTAAATAAATTTACAAAAAAAAATTATTTTCTATACAATGTTATTTTCCAATAAAATTCACAATTATAGGTCTACAAAAATAGGAGATAAGATTTTTCAAAAAATATATAATTTTTTTTTCCGCTCTCCTGAACAATTAATTTTTTGTTCTTTATAGCATTTCAAATTTCCGTGTTCGAATACTTGTCGTTTTTCAAAAATAATCATTAAAGTCAAAATAAAGTTTATTATGCACGCAGTAAGAAACCATTTATAATTAAACTTTATAAAACTTAACAATTCAGCTTCCTGGCTCTCTAGATTTCATTATTAAGCAGTTTATTGGAAGTTCGATAGAGGAATTGTCGATGAGTCAGTAATATACATTCCCGCGAAAATCCGAGAGGATATTCATCTTTCCAATATAAATAATGGATTAGTCAGCCGTTCTCCGAAAAAGTCGGTCAAATCGAAAGAATTAATATATTCAGGTCATTCCAAATAGTCGCCGTGGAGCAGCAGCATTGCAGTTCTCCGCAATAGTTAAACTGCAAAGGCTAGCTTGATTTTTGGAGCGGAATAATAGGAACTGAATCTAATGCATCTTCAATAAATTGTGACATGCGGAAAACAATATTTCATTTTACGATATTCTTAATACTTTTTTTATCATTTAGACATTGTTGTACGATTCATAAATGGAAACAGAGTGTTAAGGAAGTGCCTACGGTCAAATAACGCCGCCATTTTAAAAAAAAATTCTTAGTCATAATTTTTTCATCATCCACCTTTCCACAAATGTTCTGGTAAAAGTTGCAAGAACATTAAAAACATTTGTTTTATAAAATTGAATTTTTTAAAGGGTCTTCTAAAAGGGACTACCGAACTTCGACAGTTGATAGCGGCCCTATTGTTAAAACGAAATTTGTAGAATTGGCTGTCATTTATTTAGTCTATTTTGCCAAATCACCATGAACGGATATAGCGTTCAACAAAACGTGAAATTGATAAAATTGTTTAAATTTAATTAATTGTTTAATGATAAAATGTAATGTGGAGGTGATGTGAACTGGCCACCGAGATCGTTCGGTTTGACCCCGTTAAACATTTTCTTGTGGGGTTTTCTAAAGCCGCCGCTATCCGAATTTCTACCGATTTCTTACATATCTTCCTTAAACATTTGAAGTTTTTAAGCTCTTCAAAAAATATATGTTATTTTTGAAGATAATATCTAGATACGTTCCACGCTGAAACGCAAATTTTATGAAATTCCCACGATAGAAAAAAATTGCAAAGTATGCTCCGAAAATTATTTTAAACAAGTTTTTTATTTTATTTTACAAGTTATATTTGTGAAAAAATTCACAATGATTCTTTAAATGATACTTATGATACCTTCTACGAGATTTTTGCTCCATTTTAAAAGAGTCATGTTTTATTAAGTATTTTCCCAATTTTTGCAGCAATTTTGTCATTGAAAATATAAGCGCGCTCTGTCCAACATTCGTAATTACATATCTCTCCATCTCCTTCTTTTAAGGCCGGGAAGAATCGCCTTAAGTTGCAGGCCTATGCAAATAAGCCAACACAACCCGTGGCATCGGTCAAATTCAGCCTGGTTTATGCGTCATGGAGTCATGGAAAATTGGATATTTCAGATGCGCGCCACCCAGAGAATCCGCGTATGACATTTGAATGATGTTATATTCCATACATAATAGCATCGATAGGCCTTTCAAATAAATAAAAAAAAATTGATGATATCTCACATACACTTTGTTTTATTGAAATTTAAATGTACTTTATATTGCAGTTCGTCACATCGCAGTGAAAAACGAAGTGAGGACTATGTAAAACAGACATTGCTTCAGATGATGATTGAAATAATGGATATACTCTTTTCGTACGATTGGGAGGTCAGTGGGGGGCATCTGCATATCCAATTTTGCCCTGCGGACCTCTTCAATCCTGCCGGGGTTTGAATGAAGCGGGCATTCGGTGACCACATAATATGTTCGATGGTCTGCACGCAGCGCATTCACACATCGCCGACTCTTTAAGACCCCACCTATGAGTCATGTGGGCAAAACCGCTGCGGGAGAACCTTATCCTATAGATTGAGCACAAGAGTTTACGAAGCAGTGCGAAGCCAGGCTGTCTCTCAATGGGGTCATGCGCGAGATGGGCACTTAAGTTTTCACCTGTCTTCTGGAATACGAACTAACGGAAAGATCCTCTCTTATTCCATTTAGAAGGATTTTGCAACTTTAAGGCGCAGCTTCCCCGCTCAAAAACAAGAAGATGGAGAGATATGTAATTAGAATGTTGGACAGAGCGGGCTAATATTTTAAGTGATAAAATTGAAGCGAAAACTGTGAAAATGTTAAATAAAACATGACTCGTTTAAAATAGAGCAAAAATATCGTGGAAGACGTCCTAAGTATTATTTAAAGAAACATTGTGAATTTTTTCACAACTATAACTTGTAAAATAATAGAAACAGGCGTGTTTTTAATAATTTTCGGAGCATACTTTGCGATTTTTTTCTATCGAGGAAATTTCATATAATTTGCTTTTCGGCATGGAACGCGTTTAGATTTTATCTTCAAAAATCACATATATTTTTTTAAGAGCTTAAAAACTTCAAATGTTTAAGGGAGATATGTAAGAAATCGGTAGAAATATGGGTAGCGGCGGCTTAAGCAGCTTGCAGGGTGAGAAACTGGTGAGAGAAAAATCGTTGTGCAAAGGTATTGCGCTGGAGTGCCTTTTTGTATTCCACAGTGAAATTTTGATGTTTCGAAACATAAAAAATTTTTCCTCTTATATACGGTAGGATTTTCAGATATGGGAGAAAAGTTTTAACCACTCTAAAGTGACTTCGTCAACCGACATGTTCACGTCAAAAAAAGCTTTTTTCATAAGCACAATTTAGTCTGAGGACGGGGACCTATGCAAGAATAAATGCAAGGCTATTTTTTATTTTTTTTTATGCTATTTTTTTCAATAACTTGCACGTGAAACAAATTCACCCGCAAAAGCCTGAATATTGATGACTGCAGTGTTCATTGCAAAAAAAGCGCTGGTGTTAAAAAAAAGGTTACCTGCACAAGGCGGTATGGTAATTTCAATGGCACAAGTAACCAAGGAATGTGCTCTTTTCCCGCTGATGTACTATTCCATTTCCCAAACAAATATATTATAACGCCTAGAGCGGTAGGAAAATTGTTATCATTAGTTGTATCGTAAGTTGTAATAAGGATAAAAGTTGGTAATACGCCCAAGACATAGGCAATAACGAAATATTTTAAAATCGTATCAAAGTATTGTTGCACAGTCGTAATTTTAATTAAATATGATTTTGTTGATTTTGTTACGATTATTATATTGAAACTGACACATTAAGGTGAATTTCGAAAGATTGCAATTTAACGAGTAAAGTTTCTTTTTAAATTTTGAAAAAAAAAAGTAATTTTTATTATAAAGCCGGCGCCAGACATATGTTCAGAGCATGTGTTCAGAGCATGTGTTCAAATAAGTGTTCACATGTGTGGCACGGGCCTTTGATACTATTGTCACATATTTGAACACTTAAGTGCGCTTTTCCGTTCCGTGTCGGTTTTTTAGCGCACATAAAAGGGATCAAAGTCCAAATGTTTGTGTGCCTGCCACACTGCGCGAAGCCCATTTGAAGTCTATTTGAAAAATTTGAGCTCAAAGGAGTGATCAAATCTTTTAACACATATCTGGCAGGTACAACAATATGTGACCAAAAGTGTGAAAAGAAGTGATCACTTCTTTGAACTTAGGTCTGGCGCCGGCATAATAAAGTTATACCGTTGGTCGTTATGGTCGTTACGCAGATATATTAAATTTTAAAGCGAAATGTATTAAACAACACATATATTCAACTCATATAGTCATACGGTATTATAAATCAATAAATTATCCGTTTAATCTGCCATAATTTGATTGTAAGATGACCTTTGTGTGTCAAAACTTTCTGAATATATAAAATATATTAATAATGGGTAGGGTAGTTATGTGGGCAGCTTTTATTTTTTAGTAATATAACTTATCAGTCAATACATCAAAATTCCTTACAAAATATCATTTAGGTTGCCACAATGCTGCAAGAACCCCGCACCAAGCGTTACCCGGAAAAACAGCAAAATTGAAGCACTTGTTTTTGTTTTTGCCGTATTTTTCAAAAAATAAACGTCTGTCGAAAAAATGTGTAGACTTTTTTGAAAGTAGAGTATTTTTCTTCAATTCAAAGCGTAAGATGAGCTACGTAAGTATGACGATTCCCAAAGTACAACTTTTTCAATAATAGATACTTTTTTTTAAATTATCAAAGGGCAAAAATTACCAGTAATATCCTTCTATTGTGTCAAATGCACGATATATTGATTTTAGAAGATTAAAAATATTCATAAATATTTGAATCTGTACCTTGAAACCATCATGAAAATAATCTACAACTCTTACAGTTTACTAACAAAGTAATACACAAACGTAATTATTTTTTCCTGATAAATCCGAACGTCAATTATAATTAGTCGAATGCGATATTCATAAAATAATGATGAAGTACTTTAATTGCATTCACTAAGTGCCCCATTGCAAGCATTGATATTATTATATTGTACGATTTAACGAGACACGCACACTTCAATTGTATTCAGTTCCTCCCGTCACGTTATAATAAAACCTTTCGTTACATATATATTTTGCTGGCGATTAGTTTTTGATTTCATAATGTAGGGATACCAACAACAGACTATAGCTTTGCCTAATGAAGAAGAGTAGTGAACAGTCGACCTAGAAGGACGAACTATTTATTATGACTTAAGTTCGATCCATAAAAATAGGATATACGTTCATAATTAAAGTACACTTTTACATTTTAACAATAAAGACAATCTTAACTGCCCACTGGAACGACAGCGCAATTTAAAACTTTTTCCTCCGTTTGCTCGAAATTTTTTGGAAATCATTATGAATATTTTCCGCCCATATTAAAAAATCATACTTCCGAATTTTAATTTGGAGACAAAAAAAATGATTATAGTTGTACATAGCCAATTAATTCACTTATCTTTTGTCGCTTATTATAAAAAAAATCACATATTTGTAGGATTTATAAAAAAAATATTATAAAATCATAAACATCTTCTTAATTACTTACGAATAAGGGAAAATTTGCCAAAATTGGCAGAAAAGCAATCTGAGGTATTTTAAATAGTACCATATTTTAATGTCTGAAGTAGCTACATCCCTTGAACGGTAAGCTTGAAATAATATTTTGGGAAAATGAATCTGAACTTACAGAATAGCTAATCAATAACTTCGCTTAGTATTTTGTTAAATTCAATTCGCGACGGAGGATTTAAGAAATTTACTTTTAATAAATCCACGGCACCGGATTTGGTTTTTGGTTGAAAGAATTTAATGCCTCATTTCATCAACCAGTTGAGGATATAAAAAAATCTATGAATAAATTTAAATACAAAAACATTTTAATCCTTCCGAAGAAAAAAATGGTGTTTAATTATTAAGAAAGTAATTATTTCCTCCCCTCTTGTCTCTAGGAGACGAAAAGAAGATAAATAAGGGAAGAATCTCTCGTGAAATAAAGTAACTTTTCTCATCTACATGAAATTGATTTATCTCCCGTCGAACGATTTTCTTTCACGGATCAATGCTCATTTTTCCGACGGTTTTGAATATCGGAGAGTTGGAAAAATCCAAGGACGTGGGTGACATTTGATTATTTAATAAAATAACTTTATCCCTAGAGCAGAAAAAGGGCTAGTAGAATGCTGGGGTAGCCGTATTTACGCTTCAACCACAATTCATCAATTGAGTTTTGCCATGTAAAAATACAAAGATATCCCATGTTGTGTGGAAGATCCCCTAAAATTTACACAAAAACAAACCAACGAGAATTAAAATTTTCACAACTGGGTTACCCGATCACTAAATTGTATAAACATTTTAGATAATATATACAAAGATTGTAAGTGGAAGAGGGAGAGAGAGAAGCAGTAGAGCAAAGCAGTGAAAAGCTGTCTTAGCAAAATGTCTCCATGAAGAAATTATTTCTAAGGGTGACCAGACAACTCATAACAAAATCACTTCTACACCGCCTTTGCAGAGTCAGTAAAAGTGATCAAAAAAATAAATTAAAAATTGGTTTAACAGGTTGTTAGGTAAGGTTATGAAATATTTTCAGTAGTTTTTTATAGTTTTTAATGTATTTTAAAAGAGGTGTTGAGTTAACTTGATTCTGAGTTGGCATGAAACCATTTTTAAGCATGGTTACATTTGACCTTGGCCACCACAACACGGGCATGTGCATAGCATGGTGGTCGAAAAATCCTCAAATTATGTAATTTACAAAACAATGAATAATTTAAAATTGAGTAAATAAATAAAATTTATCTGCGCACGTCGGGATTCGAACCCGCGAACTCCGGATCGCTAGTCGAGAACTTTGCCCCTCGGCCACGATGTATCTCAAAGTTAATCAAAACGGCCGAAATGAAATATTGTTACGTGTTGTGACACCGACAACAATGGCAACAACAAAAACGCTGACTTCGTTTAAATCAGTTACAAAAACTGCGCGGTCTGCAATGTTTGTCTAACAACGTCATGGGAAAATCTCATAAAATTATTGAAACGACCAACCTAAAAAATGTATACATTGTGACTGATCCTATTACTTTTGACAAAACCTCAAAAAAATGGGTTCCATCTCGTTTTTGAACAATGCGTCCTGTATAATAAAAATGTAATATAATCTACATACATAAAAATCTATGTACGAGTATTTTTGCTTACTTACTTGCTTATATGTATGTGAGTGTGTTTGTATCTTATGTTGCTAAACATTCATCCGATTGCGATGAAACTTTGAGGATTTGATGTGCGCATGCCCGCGATGAATTTTATATATAATGGTGACCGGACAACTCCGAACGAAATCATCTCAATACCTCATTTGAAAAGTCATTAAAAATGATCAAAAAATTAATAAAAATAGGTTACGTAATGTTAGGCTATGGGAAATTTTCATTTTTTAATAGTTTTTAATGTCTTTTCAAAGAGGTATTGAGTTGACTTGATTCTGAGTTGGCATAGAACCATTTCTAAGCACGGTTGCATTTTTAGCATGTTGCAGTTGCACCTTCCTCTTCCCCATCTTCTTCTCCTCCCCACTACCTCCAACATACTTCAATTGGGGATGCCATAGTCTCATTGTCTCCAGACGGGAGCAGTTAGGACTCTTGTGCGGTAAAAAAAAAGAGCTCTGGCATCATGAAATTATGCGTCGCTAAACCATTCATCCGATTGCGACGTAACTTTGGGGATTTGATGTGCGCCTGCCCGCGCCGGTTCCTATATATATATAATAGTGAGCTCTGGCGTCATGAAATTATTTCATACACCTTTAATCGTATTGCGCTAAATCTTTGGTGAGTTGTTGTGAGCATTTTCGCGAAGTATTCTATGTATACTGGTGAATATATAAAATTTGTATAAAAAAATTGCAATAGGTGGCATGCGAGCTGTTTGAAAACTGAACATACCGGGACTGAATGTATGGAACGCGGGGGGGGGGGGTCGCGGGAAAGCGAGAGAGGGGAGTGGGGAGAGGGAAGGCGGAATTACCGCATTTAGTCTCTATTCAAAAACCATATCTCACTGCAGTAATACATCAGAATTAATGCCAAAACGTTACTGTAACTTCTCGAATAATTTTTAACTTTAATTATTTTCTCTCTATTTATGTGATTAATGTTTTCAAAGGATATTTCAATATTTGATTTTACTGCATTCAAAGTGAAAAATTCAAATTCTTATCTCTTGCTAATATAATTTTATTTGCTATGTTAGGTACACAAATGTATCCACTTGCTCCGAGGATTCTCAGTTCACAGGCTCTTTCAAATCCAATGATATTAAAATTTCTACAAATCATAGTTCAGAATTCATATTTCATTCATCCTAGACATAAAAACCTGCAGATGTTCAACACTGTAGAAAATAAGCACTACGTTATCACAACAAGTATTATTCTTTCAAACTATGCATTTGGTTCAAAGAACTTTGTGTTATTTTCTAGCATCAGAAATAATATAATGGACAAGTGAGTTAATCCCATCAACAATAATGCAAATTTAATGAACCTGTTTTCATAGTAGAAGATAATTCAATTAACTTCGAGCAATTTGTTGGCAGGTATTCCACATTCTAACAAAGTAAACAGGGAATAAAATATGCATCTAGATCGCATCACGCGATTCTCTAATAAAACTTAGCAAGGAGATTGGTTTTCTTGTACCTATGTATATAGTTTTCTTCACCCTCCGCTAGATGGTGTAATGTAATGGCGAGGGACCAGAAAGGAGAGGGGGTGAGTTAAGGTCTTACAAGAAATCCAATTAGTTACACCTGTCGAAAACTAATTTTACGACGTACATTTAACGAACGGTGACTGCGGATAACATATTAAATCGTTGAATGGACATTATCAATAACGAGATTAATGTTTATTAGACGCAATATAATGGTAACGCAATCGCATCGCATTCATTACTATATTACTTATTGATACCCGATTGGTTGACGTTATGAAACAGGTTAAGAGACCATGAGATTTATTACTGAGGATTTTGAAGATATAATATCTACGTGTATTTCAGACTCTTTATGAATTAGAAATAGAGATCAATCTGATGAAAATAAATTGTCAATCAGATGAACTGCTCTTATTTGAACAATCAAACAGCTAAATCTGTTGTTTAGGGGATACAGATTTGGTAATAAAAATTACATCCATCATTAGAGATCAACACAGCAGAGAGGAATATAAATGCAAAATTTTCCAGGAAGCCAAAATTTGTTTCTCTGTGGCCCGTTTATGAAAATTGATAAATTACTTTCCTAACAATCAAAAGACTTTAAAATTTCATTTAGTAGCATAAAAATCCGATAAAAATTATTAATGCAAATTTATTAAAAACGTCTCATTTCAGAGTCGATTTGTCGTCATGAAAGGATAAGAATTGGTTTAAAATTAATTACGGTGAAAGCTTCAGTAAGAATAGACTTCTGAAGCATTCAGTGCGGACTTTTCATTTACGTCCCGTATCCTTTATTGAGGATAATTCGATATCAATACCTTTGCCTAGGGGTGGTAACTAATGTTATGAGGAACACACAATGCGTACCAGACCCGCCTGATGCGTATTCACCGGTGGACGATAGTTTCTTTACGAAGTAAAATGATTATTATGATAAAGCTTTAAAGCAGGGAGTAACGAACTGAAACTAAGACTAATTAATTACTATTATGTAATGAAAGAAGAATTTTTACTATTTCCTTTTGTACGTAACTTTTCCGCCACTGTATCAATGCGTTTGCCAAGTAGGTGCCCAATATGCCAAAATACGTAGCATATTCCAAAATTATGTGATGATCCAAACGATATTGTACACATTGAAATTGTCCAAATAGACAAATCTTACAATATTTTCAACTTTGGAAGAGTAAATATTTAAATATCTGTATTTGTATTTTGGAATGTCCAAATTGACAAAACTGACAGTGTGGGCTTATTTTGGAACTGTTCAAAAGGACATATTTAACGATATTTTAATCTTTGGAATTATCTAAATGGACAAATAGGACAATATTGTCAATTGCTACACTTTGAAAGAGTCTAATGGACAAACGATTTTTGTTCTCTGCAATTGTCCAAATTGACAAATTTCAAATTTCGACGACGTTTTTCCAAATGAAATTTTCCATATGGACAAATTTGACAGCACGTATTCACACGTTAATTCCAGTGACTAGCGTTTTCTGCACATGGATGCCATGAGGTCCCCTACAAGTTTTCCCCCAACAACAAGTCCCATACTTCATTTTTTTACACAGGAAAAATAAAGGTTCCATATTTTTGAAAACGGTTCTAGTGTGAACATTACAGTGGCTTTATTTAACATCCGGCACAGAATCAGAGGATTATGAATATTTATTTAAAGTGGTTTATTCATATAAAATTAATAATGTATCTTTGTCGTATTCCACATGACTGTGCAAAATTATTTTTTAATGTTTATCAAGTACGTAGATGCCAACAGGTTTAAAAAAATTACAAAAAATGAATATATCTGTTAGCCTATATTAACCAGAGGCAGAAGGATAAACATATGGAAAGGAAAATGGGAGAAGAACAGTTGTAGATTTTTGAGATTTGATTCCTACATTAATATAATAAATTTTCGCATGTAGCAAACACATTGTGGGAATACATTATAATAAACACGATTAATATAATAGTTTTCACTTTACTATGTTGTGGCTGAATCCGAATGGCTCAGCTTTCCACTGAATGAGCGATGGATGCAAATGATGCTGCAACTTTCCTGATGATCATATTATAATAAGTAAAATTAAAATTAAAATTAAAGGGAATGATCCCTTTTGATGTTTTTATTTTATAATATCACGAGTTCATCTACCTAAAATGTTTTTTTTTTTTTAATTTTTAAATTTTTTTTTTTTTTTTTTTCTAAATTTCTGTTTTTGTAATAATCGTAATATATATATTTCATTTAAATATGGCAGATTTGGATTGTACAATCGTACAATCCAAGTCTAAAAACTTAATAAGTTATTAATAAAACAAAATAAGATGTGGGAACTCACAGTAAATACATAATGTCGAGTTTCTTAGTAAAATCATTAGGACATTGAAGACAACATTGGGTTATAGGAATGAAGTTGTTACCTCATGAAAATACAAAAAACAAAACAGAAAGTGGTATCATGGAAACCAACTGAATATTTTCGACCAAACTACAAAATGTTGAATCCTTGCAGTATTTACGAGGCACGCTGCGAATACGAGAGAAAGTGGATAGGGAAATAAAAACCATTTATATGATAAAAATATTTAAAACATTACCCAACTCTTCTATGTCAAACAAAGTATCGTCACAAGTAACAAAAATAAATATAAAGGCATGAAAGATATAAAAAACAATCATGTAAATGTGAACTTAAAATAAAATTGTTTTGAGGATTCCCGAACAAAATATTCATGAGAGTCAGGGCTTTCGTTCGACTTGAGGTATGTAGGTACACCCATATCAGTCAGATTTCATATTCATGAAATAATGATACCAATGCTTCAGATTCTTCAAAATTTCCCATTCTGATATTCGGTTCGGATGATTCTTGTACTGTTTTAATGGTTATTTGCAGTAGGAATTTTAATGGATTCGTTAGACTCTGTACAGAGGAATAATTAAAATCCTTCCGACTATGCAAGGGATCGATTATTCGAAGAATTTCAATTACATTCATTCAAAGATCTGTACACTAAAATGCATTAATTCAAATCATAAAAGAAAAAGACAAGTTTCAATTTCTAACTAAAAACCGTACTCGACTTAAATATATTTTTCCATGTCCAAAATTAAACACTTTCCAAGTAATAATTTTTTCGACTACCGGAAGAAATAAGAAACATTAATGACAAAATCCAAATAATTAACACTGTAAAAAAATGTTTTTAAAGACAATATTACCAGAAAAAATTTCCATTTGAATTAATCTTAAAAATAACTCATACCTCAATTAGTTATCCTAAGTGACATTCCCTTCTTCCAATAAGTTAAATTTTGTTTTATTATTAATTACTAATTGCAGTATTTTTAGATACATTATTCTTGTAATATAACAGTTTGCTAGTAGTATAATATTTACAATTATATGACACCTAACAACTTAAAATATATTATTTTCTACTTTCTTACTGTAATTTAGGTTTTTTTTTACATGAGCTCCACACAGGAGACCCTGAAGAAAATAATCTCCCTCAGGGCCTATGTCATCTTTGGGGATGCTGTGTGTAGGGTTTTTTTTTAGGAAAAGAAGTGGAGGAGAATTCTGGGAAGGAAAAGGGTTTAAGGGGTGGGTAGGAATCTGGAGTTCAGTGTGTCCTGGTCATCCGCCTTCAAGACCTAGACAAACCTCACCCCATGAACCCGGGCACCTCTGCTAAATAACCAAACGTAGCGAACCACTTGGGGTGACCTATCGCAAAGGTGTTGGTTATCTAATAAAGGTTCCCGGGGCGGCGGTACCCATTCCCACCTCCCAAATTGGTACAATATTTTTAGATAAATTATTCTAGTAATATAATAGTTTGCTTGTAGTATAATACATACAATTATATGACACCTCACATCTTACAATTTATTATTTTCTACTTCTCACTGTAATTTAGGTACTTAATATAGCATATATAATTCATGTATGTATCCAAAGTGTTATTAATTACTTTAAATATCTATAATAAAACACTGTACACTCCTCTTCCAGCCAAAAACAAATGCTTCCATGGGAGAATAAATATGATATTGTTTCAGTTTGAGCAAGAAAGCGTTCATTCAAATTGATTCTTTTAAGAAATTTGCTTTGTTTACTAGTTTTTTACGAGATGAAGCCAGAAACTCTGGCAAAGCTTCCAATTTTTTGTACCAACTACAGATTTGCATACATTCACCGTTCGTTAATTAAACTTAGAGATTAATGTTAGCAAAGGCAATAAAAAAATTCTGAGAACTAATTTAAAATAAAGGTTACTAAACAAAAAATAAAAGTGTTAAAAACGAATGACAATTTTTAGAAACCATTAGGTTAGGTAATTAACTCTCCCTATAACGCGGCAACAGAACCAAGGGATTATTTTCAAATGAAATTCGTATATCAAAGGAAATCCCACTCCAATACCGTCATGAATCAGATTCCAATCAAAACGCCTACAAAGAAAGTGTTTGACCCAAACATGGGTTTCCAATAAAAAATATTGGTTATATATCGCGTGCCGAAATTCAAAGGAAAACATATCTATTTAAAAGTTCTTAATAATAATAATAATTGGATAATTTGTAGAGCGCCGTTTTTGTGAAAAATCACCTCAAGGGCGCTGTACAGCTTATTATTTCTTATAACATAAGATAAAGCACACACGAGCCTTATTTTTAAAATACGTCCACAAATTTAAGGTGGGTTCGCGGTTGTCTTAAGCTTCGATGACATTGAGCGAGTTAACGAGCTACTATCTGGAAAATTCACTATCTAATTGTAAACTCGCTCAGTGTCATCGTATTACGTGCTAACTAGCAGATTGTGGACAATATACGAAAAAAATTGATAGGTGGTCAATTTTACTCGCTACTCGTTAGTGTTTGCCTAAAGATGACGGCCCACCAACAGCTGATTTCGTAATTAGTTCGCACGGAAGTCGTTATTCTCGCTACTGCTACTAGCGTGTGGCGCTAGCTGCGAACAAAAAAATGTCGACAGATTTGCTTGGCGCGGGAGTCGTTGTTTTAGCTGCTACTGTCGCTACTGAGCGAGTCGACAGTTTTGTGTCTCATCATGACAATCTCACTCGCCGATTCGCCCGCTTTTAAATTTGCTGGCAAGTAGCTTGTAAACTCGCTCAATGTAATTGAAGCGCTAGAGACCATTTGACATTCACAATTTTTTTTGTTTTTGTTATTTCAGTATCATCCGATGCGTTTGTCAATCCACTAAGTTTAGTAATAATGCTATAGATGATTCGCGACGTGAAAAAAGTGTAATTTTAGATCATGAAAATTGACTTACTCTCGGAAACATTAAATCTTCTAAAACCTATTTCATAAGCCAGACCTAATTATACACAGACATAATAAGTAACTCATTGTACATTTTATGTATCACTTGCAAATTATTCTGTCATATTGTGACAGAATGATTTGGTACTGATTTTAGTGATTGAATTCAATTCAATTCTATTCTCAGTTTGGGAGGCGAGTCTAGGTACCGCTGGGTCATAGGTCAACCCAATTGTTTCGCTACGTTTGATGACTTAGCTATCGGGTTCGTGGTGAGGTTTTTCTAGGTCTTGGCGGAAGATGAAAAGACCTTCCACACAGCATCCCCAAAGATGCTATAGACCCTGAGGGGATTTTTTTACATTAGCACCCCACACAGGAGAAAATTATTTTCCTCAGGGCCTCGTGTGTGGAGCTAATGTAAAAAATGATCAATGACTAAATAAAATAACCTAAGAAAGGACTTGTATTCAAATAAAATATTCTGTCCAAACGATTATACAAATATGATCACCAAGATAGAACCAATATTTATTGTTTATCATATAAACTGAATGATAACCATGGAAACCGCCGCCATTTTTGTGCAACCGGTTGAACAGAATGTTCAGTATATTTTTAGATCGATCTGCCAAGTCCTTTTCTCAGGGGTTTTGTTTAGACATTGGAATAGATATATTATTTAGAAGTTAATGAATAAACCTTTTTCCTTCCCAGAACTCTCCTCCTCTTCCTTTCCTTAAAAAACCCTCCACACAGCATCCCCAAAGATAACTTAGGCCCTGAGGAAATTAATTTTTCTCTATTAAGGCCTCCTGTGTGGAGCTCATTTAAAAAAAAGTGATTCCTGGCATTATTTGGAGAAAAAATGTTATTTAAATTTTGGTCACCGGTGATTTTTTGGGTGTCTTTTTATCATGATTTTTTTTCTGTACTTTATACACGTATCGTCACTGGTCACTCAACCGAGTAATCGCCCAACTCCTCGCCCCGCCCCTAATCCTCCAATTTCTAGTGATTTTTTATGTTTTTAGTTAAAAAACCATAAAACATCAAAAATGTTACCGAAGAACAAAATTTCATTTACATGTTTTACTCCAAATAAAGGAAATAATCACTAGTTAACTTAACTCAAGTACGTCTTTTAATACCCTGTATAATAAGTACGTCCCTTAACACCCTGTATAATGTGTATGTTTCCCCATAACTAACTCCAAATAATGTATTGTCCTGTGATGTATAACGTATAATCAAACAATAATTATAAGTCCGATCAATCAAGTTACTGTCAAAAGTGTGTTTGACTTTCCTCAGGTCGGGAATTCTTCATTACGCGCTTAAAGTTGGGTTCGTAGACGGAAAACCTTGGAGTCCTGCCGTCGTGTTAGCGGTTATTAAGAATAATGACTTTGAAAGAAATACAGCGTTTAGTTTTTGGTTTATTTGGTAACTTATTTCATTTTCTCATTGGTTTCAAAACCACCGAATCCCTCTGTTCGAGGTCAGTCACACCATGGCATTCTCAATTATTGATATTTATTTGTGGCAGATTGGAAATGGTTTGAAACTAGTTCCGCTAAATTTCCCCTCTCTATTAAATCCCACGAAGATCGTGGGCTTAAATTGTCCCACTTGTTCTGGGTTCTTGGGACTCTTGTTGAGAATCACGTAAAAGATAGCACAAGTTATTTCAAGTAAAGGGATTTGGAAGATTTCTTTCATTCTGCACGAAGGGAAAATACATTTTATATATTTAAAGATGTTTATTATGTTGAAAAACCCAAATCATTCTATAACTCAGCCATCGAAACTTATCTAGAAATTTTGTTTCCCAGAACTGGATTTTTTACATTTCTTTTATAAGTTTTTGCTATGTTTTTGATACTTAGCTATGTTCCAGTTATAAATGTTTCTGTTATCAGATCTTTATTAAAAGATTTCTGGACCTTTTTATCCGTCATTTCCTTCCCAATTTCATTTTCTTTCACCAAGCAATATTTCCGGCTTTTGGGGTGCCACAAAAACAAAACATTTGTGCGGACGCCTGGATATGTTGTGTGGCTGCAGATAGTGGGGAAGGAAATGATATAGAGGAAGAGGAGTGTGGGAAAGTAGGTACTTGGCTATTCAAATGTGGTCACCAAACATTAAAAAACGGCTAAAGCCATTTCAAGCAACGTTTCGATTCTGAATAGTGATCATTCCAACCATATTCCAATTCTGAATAGTGATCATGAACCAGGGCGGTTCTGAAATCAATCACTCTCGAATGTGTCGTAAAGAACGTGATAAATATATTATTTTATTCTAAATGAATGAAAATAATGCAAATTAATCAAATAAAATTTATTAGCTCACGCCGGAACTTGAACCCGTGACCTCGGGATTTGTGGCCAACGATCGTGACCATTCAACCATGGAGGCCGTCAGTATGGCGGCAGTCATGGCGAAAGTACCTAAGTATGCCTTAAACTTCCTTCCACGCGTCTTACTCCGTTTAGTGTTCTATTTTCGACCTGATTAGTCATAACATTAACCGTGTGCGATTATGTTGGGGTAGTTTTTCAACGTTTACATCCAAAAATAATGGTGACACACATTTCCTCACAATAATACATTGCCCAAAATAATCAAGCTAAACCCGTCCTATACCGACAACCGCTACGCCTATCGTCTTTACACTTTAATGTACCTTTGTGAATGTTCATGGACGTAAAGATATACGTGAGCTTACACTGCGGGAGATATAATATCAAAATTTTGATTAAAAATCTTTTTCAATGAACTCAAATTTGTATTGAATTTAAGTGTCATTTTCAAAATTGGAACGGATTGTGTGACTGATTCAGAAAAGCAATAAACCAGGTACCTACCTACCTTTAATATAATACTTTAGAAGAAAATTATTTTATTTGTAATTTTCAAAATTGAAATTATGAGATTCCGTGATTTTTTGCGGGGCTGCGCTTTTATCTCTAAGTGTAACTTTTTTAGAGTTTGGTATTTGTGACTTTTGACCATCTTTTATAAACGAAAGAAGAAAAAACTTTTTAACCATTTACAAAGAAACCACTTAGCCAGCACAATAAAACAAAAATACATATTTAAAAAAAAAAGTTTTATTTGCGTGTTCCTAAAAGTAAAGTAACCGTAGGGGGTAAAATAAAAACAAAATAAAAACAATGCTATATTCCCGGCAGTACAGCATGTTGGTTGGATATTATAAGAAAATTTGGAAATTTATAAACTTTTTCAAATTCACAGCTTTGTATCTTTTTGAGTTTATAAGAAACACACTTGAAAGTTAAATTGCACTGTAACACATCAACTCTCTTCAAAAGAACAATTAATTAACTTATATCGGATAATTAATCTCGGAGATAATATCGATAGCGGAAATTTTAAAAGCTGTAAAGGACAATAAATTCAAAATGAGTTTTTTTTTTAATTTTTTCATTTCATTTTTCTCCGTCTTTTTTTTCTTTTTTGATCTGTGTCGTCAAAATATTTCTAGGAAAATAAGTGCGTCTTTTACGACATGCATTTAATCAGAATTATAAAATAATAAATAAATAAATAACAAACTATAAAATAATATTAAAGATTTTGAAAAAAAATTTAAGTCTTCTGAAAGATATATTCGATGTTATTGTAAAATAAAAATTCTTAATTATAGGTCCACAAAACAAGATATAAGTTTTTTGAAAAAAAAAAATTTTTCGATTTCCTGAATGATTAACATATTGTCCTTTAGAGCATTTCAAATTTCCGTGGACGAAATGATCCATCCCGTTTCATAAACATTGTGTCGATTCCGGAAAGTCGGAAAAGGTGAGTCCACTTTTAGCGTGTGTAGTTTGCGAAGTCCGGCTATCACGAATTTCGGAGCAGTATTGGTACAAACTTTTATCATTCTCCTTAAAAGGCCGATGTCGATAAAAGACTTTCCCCTTCAAAATAAAAGGGATAAGTCACAACGACTTAATATTGGCACAATATTTATGTAGTAAGTAATTTAAAAATATTTTTTTAAGAACCTTTCTAAAAGTCTTCGGCAGTGTAACCCCGCTTATACAGAAGAACGCTATCATTGACTGGAATCTGGTTCGTGAGTTTTACGAACAACCTTGACATTTACATCTTCCACATCCAATCCAAAATCTACCAGAGGCGTGCCGACTATTTTTCCGGTATTTTTCCTTACTAACAATACTGTGCATATATTTTAGTACATATACGTATCGTGAAAACAAGATTTTGATTCATATTCCTTCTTATATTAAAGCAGCATGTAAAATTAAGCTTTTCCAAAAAAAATGTATTTTCTGTTTTACTTTAATGAAAACAAAGTATTTTTAATATTCAGAACTATACAAATATAAAATTAAGTGTATCGTTTAAAACACAAATTTAAGACCCACAAACAACATGCTTATGTCACAAATTTTACTTTTCTTTCAACAATATGTGCATTTCAGTGTCCTCTCGTGTAAATTTTTCTTTTAAATAATAAAATCATTATCAAAAATATTGATTTCCATTTTGTGTCTGTAAGTCTGTCTGTTTAATTCTGGTTCAATGAACGCAAATTCGCTCTGAATTTAAATGTAATTTTCAAGTGGTGAGCGTACAATGCAGCACCTTTACGCCAGATACTTGTGCTATTCATTGGTGGCTCTAGTGCAGATCGGCCTTCTAGCATCAGCGACGCGATAGACTGACCCAAAAAGCGAATCTTTCTGATTCCGATTGCCGTAGATTCAACTGCTCTCGAAATGCTCCAGGGTTCGTTTCCCACCTTCTGATGAAATAATCTATATTATAAAATCAAATTGTGTGGTAAATAAAACAGGAACACGTAAATAAATTTACGTGTGCCTATTTTATTTACCACCACAATTATTATTCATTACCCTCATACAATAAAATACCCGCCTGTAATATAATATTTTTATTTGTATTGTTATTTTAAAAATTGGAACCAATGATCGAAGATTGATTTATCACGATAACATATCAGTTTGACATTTAGCCGAATGAATGATGGATTTAAAATTAGCAATTTAAGAAAGTCATAAAAACCCAGTACCTACCCCACTGCTATGTGCGTGTGGCGTGTAAGGGTTGTACTAAATAATAGTTACCGTTCCATCGTATTACCTGAATTAAGATTATCTTAATTTACCCCAGGGCAGACATTTTATGTAAAGTAGACGTAGTATTGCCACACTAACCCAATGTTTTTTTCCTGCTTCTCTAAATTATTATTACTACAATTTTGTTCAGTCGTGCTTCGTTTTGTTAAATGAGAGAATTGTATATGTTCCTATTTTATTCCTAATTATATTTATTTATTTATATTATTCATCACCCTTCGGCTTTTACTGTGTATAACTTAGAGTTTAAGATATAAACTATAATATGAGGAATGAGAATTGCTTGGGCAATAAAGGACCCTTATGAGCTCGAAAAACAACAATGGTTAGTAAATAGGTGTAAAGAACATAGTAAATAACAAGGCAACACTGCGATCCTGATGATGGACACTGTAACGCTGTTCGAAACGTTGGCTGAAGAAGGAGGTAGTGCAACACGGCATAACACCCCAAAAACAAATAACGAAAATGTGATCCTGTTCAAGTAGCACAACATTGGAATGATACTGTATAACATTCTAGGTGCGAATAACACATGAATTAATTGTATCTAATATTTTTATATTACTTGCGTGGCAACTTTTCCTTATCCCTCTCCTCCCCTTACCCTTCCCAACCCAAATCCCTACTTTGCAGTCTATTTCAGTTATAATCACACTTATTTTAATGTTGTGTATTAGTTTACCATTTGTTGAATTCACATTTGTACTCATATTATTTTTTTAAATATTCTAGTTTTATATTCAGTTAGTCTTGTTTCTAAATACCTATCTGTGAACATTAATAATTGGTCTGTTTTTTTATCATCCTCTTATGTTTATTGTATTACAAAGACTGTTGATGTTCCTTAAATAAATAAAAAAATAAACAAAAAATGTACATATATTTCTGCAAATCGTAAGATAGGTATATGTAATATTTGAAAGATAGTGAGGTAGGTCCATAATAAAGTGTTTATGGATAAGGATAGTATGATGTTCTTTCTAAATATTTCTACTCATTTTCGTAGTATTGAAATTCGAAATACAGGTCGACACGACTTGACAATATTGTGAAAGAGAATTTTTTCCCGTATGTGGGAAGAAACATATATATTTTAAAATAATAAATCTAAAAATAATTTGATTTAATATTAAATAATATCTAAAGTAGGCAACAACTTGCAAACACAAACCGATTTCGTTAGTTTTTTCACGGCGAAGCTTGAAATAAATTAATGAAATAATAAACTGTCTCGTATTATTATTTCTTTAACAATATTATTTCCAAAACAAAACAAATTTATTCACATAACTTACATTAGCAAACATTATCATTGTTTGTACGGAAACAACCGCTGTCTCCCTTCCTTTATAATAGGATCTGATTGTCACAGTTTGGCTAATAGACGTCGGAGACAATAAAATCGACTAAAGTTTCGTGATTTGATAAATGAACAAGATAGAGTGAATCGCGCAATACACCGAGAGAAACTTTCCACTTATCGCTTGAAATAAATATAAAACTATTAATAAAAGTTTTCGAGAAGTTGCTTGTCTGTAGTAGGAAAACGTAAAAAATATGCATGTTGTATAATCTTATTTTTCTATTTATTTATGAAATTGGTTAAGGCCCCGTACTCGAGCACGAAAAGAAGAAGATGGAGAGATATGAAATTACGAATGTTGGAGAGAGCGCGCTAATATTTCAAATGATAAAAGTGAAGCAAAAATTGCGAAAAAGCTCAATAAAACATGACTCGTTTAAAATAGAGCAAAAATCCCGTGGAACGTATCTTAAGTATCATTTAAAGAAACATTGTGAATTTTTTACAAATGTAACTTGTAAAGTAATAGAAATAGACTTGTTTTAAATAATTTTTGGTGCATATAATTTGCGTTTCGTCGTGGAAAGTATTTATTTATTTATTTTACGCCTATATAGGCTTTTACATATACATAACAATATTTAAGAAATTATACTTGTAAATAGTACAGTTTAAGACACTTGTGAAAAATATGTATACGAAATTTGTACAAAAATAGAGTAAAAACATTATTAAATTTTATCCACACAGTGTGTAAGGTACAAAATATAAAAAAATATAAAAAATCCAAAACAGCTTTTTTTCTTTCAGCCGATAAAATACAATTTAATTGGCTTTATATTCCCCTACTTGATGAAAAAAACTTTAATAAGGTATGCTTAAATATTAAAATTGATGAACTAAATATATCAACAATATCGGAGTATTTGTTTCCTAGCTGTTGAATCCGTCGCGTAGGAGTGTAATATTAGGAGGTTGTAGTAGAATTTTCACAATAATAAGGTAGGTACTGTCTTGTAACTGACCTGCCTGGAGTATGAAAATATCTAGATATTATCTTCAAAAATATCATATATTTTTTAAGAGCTTAAAAACTTCGAATGTTTAAGGGAGATATTTAAGAAATCGGTCGAAATTCGAATAACGGCGGCTTAAATGCGTGGATTTTGTAGTTATGTAGTTTGTAGGCAAATCATTTTAATATAAATAGTTTTGATATAATTTGAATCACCCGCCCATAGTATCATCTTACCCCGCAGTAGTTTTACAATAAATTACACCACTACAAAAGCAAGAACCTCTTTTATCCTTGAACCGTTCCTATACTGGCAAGTACACGAACAGTACCCAGTGGTACTGTCAAATAAAACTGAAGGAACTATTCATGATTTAATTTTAGGCGCTGGCAATATTTATTTAATCGCCCCACTGGGACACATGCGCGTACGACCGCGTTATCTGAACCAGCTTCCGTGGTTAGAAGCCCTCTCCTTCCACGTAATCCCTACATATTGATCTCACGCGTTTCCTATAACATTCTTGAATTTGAGGGTTTTGAATAAAGTTAAAGTTTTTAATAATAAATCACTTAATTTTAAACGCATCCTTATATCGTCTCCGCATCCTTAGTAATGAGCACTTAACATCCCACTTGCTTGGGAAAACGGTATACTCGTAAAATAGTCGGTAGTTGTGCCTTTGCTCCGATATTGTTAAGTTATCTATTTCGCTGCGCTAGACCTCTAGGTCAAAGAAACCTATCTTGTAAATTCTGGGTTAAGAGTCAAGTAGCTTACGGCTCTACCATAAATCACTACAATATCGCTGTGCAACCGGCTCTAGGTATGAAGTCCGTCACCCATCTTACGGAGAGAGAGACAAACTTACCGAGCTATTATATCGAAAGACTTAGATACAAAATATGAAGAAAACCCCTAAATACGAAGAAAAAAAACAGAATTCACACGTGGTAGAATTGAAACCTTCAGTGAACTAGACAAGAGTGGGGAAGCTACGAAGCACCACACAAAGAAGAGACCGATAGGCTACGAAGCATCGTACAAAGAGGAGACCGATTATACTATCTCATTCTCTAGCAGGCAAAATCCTATAGTTGTATGTAATAGTTTCTTTTTAGTGACGCTATTTTTCGTTTCATTCAGTTTTAAATCTCAACGGTGCTAAAAATTTTTTTACAAAAAATTAGGGTGTGCAATTCACACGCGGTAGAAGCGAAACCTCCACGAAACGTAGATAAGAGTGGAGAGGCTACGAAGCACCGCACACACGAATATACTATTTATCTCATTCTTTCGCAGGCTAAATCCTATAGATTAATGTGTTTGTCTCTTTTTACTGTCGCTATTTTCGTTTCATCGAGTTTCAAATCACAACGGTTAAAAAGGTTGCAAAAGAAGTTTTCACTTCAAGAAGTGTTAATATTCAATAAAAAAGAAGTTTTGTTTTATTGGAACATTACATGGCTATTCGTATTGGCATATTTGGCAGTTTAACATGCTCTCTATGCTATGTAATACGCCAATACGAACAGCCATGTAAGGTGGCACTATTAGATTAGGATATGGTATTACGCATAACACAGTGAATTTGCTAACATTATTATCATATCCCAATATTCAGCACAAAGAAGGTTTCCTAAGCTTTTCTTTATCCCCTTACTGGCCTAGGTATGTGTTGAAAAGGGGATATGCTCGATTTGTTCTGTTCAAATATAAAAATATATGTATCGCAGCTTTGCCCAAGTTTATGGAAAAATACCCCATCAATCACATGATATTTATACTGGAGAAACTACTAGGTACCCTTTATTTATTCTGTATTCTTATTTTAGAAAAATTGAATTTTTAAAATTCAATCGTGTATCATTCCTAGAAAGGAAGCAAAGATAATTTAAATTATCTGCAAAAATAAGGTATTGTCTGTCAAATAAGAATAGAAAATATTAAAATGAAGCTACAAAATTTGTAGTATTCTGGCAACACCAATTTATCTGTCAAATATTCTTTTAAAGAACCATTTTTTGGTTCTTAAAAAAAAATAAAATCGTAGAAGCGCTGTTGTTAAGGTACCTACTTTATGACATAAATTTGATTAAATTGTGTTTTACAAAGTGATTGGCTTTAATTTAATTTAACATAAATTTGAATTTAACAGTAGATAGAAAGGAAGAATCATTAATGGTGAGTTTAGTTACACTACTTTTAGAAATGAATGAGTTAAATACATTCAGATCTAAAATTAGAGACATGATCTAAAGCCCGGGCAACGCTAGGTATGCTAATATTCAATAAATGTGAGCAATTTCTATAGTGTGTTTATATTTTATTACAATGTCGTTATTCTTCATTATGTTAACATAAAATTGCAAAGATATAATAATAATATACCTATTTGAAATTCTAATTTTTAGATCAGTGGGTACCGATAATTCAATTTTTTTTTTCACTTTCATGCCTTTTTAATTTTTAATAAAAATGTAGGTTCCACAGCTTTAGATTACCACCATGCTTATATTTTTAGTTTTGATTTGAACAACAGTGATGCCCTCCTATGTTTTCTACTAATTTGATAAACAGCATGTGATTTGTATCATTGCTAACATTTTAATTTTTTTAAATAAAACTCTTCATTGGATTTCCAAAAGCCTTGAAGATAGTAATGATTTGATTTTAGTAAAATAAAAAATTAAAATAATGTTTTTGGATAATTATTTCTTTTTTACAATATAATATAATATAATATGACGGCCGGCGTGGTCTAGCGGTAAGGCTTTTGACTCGTAATCCTGGCGTGGAAAATACACTTTATTGGATTATTTCACAATTAATATAGTATATTTGCGGCAAGTTCCAGAGTGGAAGATACTCTCAGTATCGCCCTGGTCTAAGATCACTATTCAGAATTGAAACGTTGCTTGAAATGGCTTTAGCCGTGTTTAGTGACCAGATCTGAATAGCCGGGTACTTCCTTCCTTCCTCTTTCCCATCTCCTTCCCCTCCCCACTACATTCAGCCTCACAACATACCCTAATTGAGGACACCATAGTCTCACTGGCTCTAAACGGGAGCAGTTGGAACTCTTGTGCGGTATACAAATAAAAAAAAATTAAATATGTTTATTTAAAAAAAAAATTGTTCAAAATAATATATCCAGTATTCTCAAGCAGTGGTTTTGGTTTAAAAAAACGTTTAAAGGTATGTCTTATGTACTTCAAAGCAACTGAACAGGAAATATAAGCAAAAATACAGTATAGCTGCGATTTTCTTGAAATATTTCCATAACACATGTTCCGAAGTGCGCTCGCTTTTATCGCTCAATGTCGAGCATTTTCCTACATTTCTAGCAAATATTTCAAACCATTTCCAGCGTCAATCGTTGGTTTACATAACTGCGGAGATGTTTTATTTTTCCCTCCTTTATACATATATCTTTCACGTAATATGACGGAGAACATGAAAAAGAAATAACACAATTAAATAAGTTTGTATAAAACAAGGAAGCGAAACGATCTGATGAGGTGAAAATGTTTTTTTTTACTGATATTTTTGATCAAAGGTTTGTTTAAAATTATGTATGTGTTTTGATAATTTTTAAAATAAAACTCTTAGGATGATTATTTGAAAATTTTTATTCAGAGAAAAAATGTCTCTTACCATTATTAAAAATAATTAACACATATTATAAATTCTGAAAATTTGTTTATTCATTAACGCCCTTTTTGAGGGCTTTTACACATGAATAATAAGAAATAGACAATATTTATTGTACATACTTAATTAAATTGCCTCACTAACAATATTTTGTATTTGTTTAAAGATAAATTAAAGATGTCCACTGACTTGGTATAATTATTTCCCTCCATTAGTATTCTGGGCAAAGAGGAATACATATGGTAGTTAGTCCCAGAATTTCTGCACTGAACTAAATCCTGAATTCTGGTATTGCGTTGTGTTATCCGGAAGCTTATCAGTTCAAGCAATACCGGACTATCAACTAAACCATTTAGAATTTTATATAAAAATAACAAGTCAGTGAAAATTCTTCTGTCTGACCATTTGAGCATATTAATATCAAATTTTCACATGTAGCAAACACATTGTGGGAATACATAATTATAATAAACACGATGGTATAACTTTGTTTAATTCCACTTTTTATTTAACTTTTAAAAGGTGGAATTAAACAAAGTTATACCATCGTGTTTATTATATTCATATCAATTTACAGAGTGTTTGTTATAGTTCAACATAGTTGCTAGAATACCCATTTTAAAATATAAAAAACGTAAGAATTTGTTTTGTATTCTTTCAACAGCTTGTACACGAGTATTATATTGTGGATTCCAGACGAGAGAATCGTATTCAAGCTGACTTCTAACACAAAGGATCAATAACTATTCTAAAATTGCTACAGAACCATCATGACACAAAAAGTATTTATTTTTATTGGTTGTACATTGTACGCTGTCCGTTTTAATTTAAATATTCCTGTCGACTGACTAACGACTTTATCTGGCTTTTTTAATCCTAATCTCTCTGTCAATCGTTAAAACACTAATCATGTACAACACGTGACAATTCATGTAAGTAATAGTAGTGTTACTACATTACATTTCCATGTTTATCCACACTGTGTGCTCAAATGCCATAAACATTTATTCGAAAAAGTTTACTTTTCTGTGTTTAATTATTGAATACCACATGCGACAACATTCCTCAGTTGAGAATTACAAGATAATTTAATTAACTGATTGTATCAAACACGAGAAGTGGAAATTCCACTGTAATTACTTACGTATTTACGTGCGAGTATTCCACCATTTTCTTCAAAGGTTCCGTTTAAATGAAAAAGCGATAAAAAGAGTGATCGCCTTTGCTCACAGCTGGTCCTCTCACGCACACCCTGAACCCGTAGTCCGCCTTCACCCCGTATCTACCCCAGTATCTACCTAATCTGTCGGGAGGGTCCTATTCGTCCACCTATATCGACTCTGTTACAAAATTTCATGCATGATTCTCTCCCCTGAATGCGCTGCTTTCGTTTTCCTTTCATGGAAAATGGTGATAAACACCCTTATTTAAGAACCTTTTCAGAAATAAATGGATCTTTTCGTAATGGGACTGCCTTATAACGTAAAATAACGGACCGAATATTACAAAACATCTAAGTCAGGGCAAAATTATATTGTATTAAAGAAAGTAAGGACTATAGAATTCTATAAATTAGGAACCTTCAAAAAGTGTTTTATTTTATTACCAACTTTTTTCGCTCGCGTGTTATTAGGGGTAAATTACTGTAGCGCTTGCACTTATCAATTATCCCCCTCTCCCGCATTCCATACATTCATTCTCGGTACATTCAGTTTTGAAAAAGCTCGCGTGCCATCTAAATTTCATAATGCCAGAGCTCACCAGCAGTAAAAAAAAGAATTATCCACTTTGGTTCAGTCGTTCGGAAGTTACGCGCGTAGGTACAAACATTTCGAAGATTCATTTTAATTTACATAGATAGATAGATATCAACATCGTTTCCACGGCAACGATTTGTTTTCTGACGTTGGCAATAACTCGCTTTTGTTAGCGACAGAAAACATATAAGAAATATAATTTATTAATATTTATAATTTCATAACGCCAGTACTTCTCATCATATACAGCATGTAGTCTTCGCATATAATTTAGCTTTCTATTGGTGAAAGAATTTTTAAAATCGTTTTATTGTTTTATGCGTGAAAGCGTAACAAACAAACTCGAGTAGTTTCGCATTTATAATATTAGTATAGATTTTTATTTGATATGTATGAAAATTAATTTTACCATATATTTTATATTAATGTGTTTTTATTATTTATTTTTGTTTGTTTGTTTATAATACAGTATTTAACATTTTAGATGTAATTTTAAAATCTTATAAGTATGTTAAAAATGTAGCATGTATTTAATTTAATTTTTTAATTTGGGAAGCGGGTATGGGCCGTCTCGGCAGCATTTATTGAATAACCAACACCTCTGCCACAGGCCATTACGGCCGGCGTAGTCCAGCGGTAAGGCTCTTGACTTGCAATCCGAAGATCGCGGGATCAAATCCCGACGTGGCAAATAAATTTTATTTGATTAATTTGTGATATTTCACAATTTACTAATTTAAGATAATATATAATATATTTGCGGCACGTTCCAAAATCAGTATCACCCTGGTGTAAGACCACCATTCAGAATTGAAACGTTGCTTGAAATGGCTTTAGCCTTGTTTAGCTGTGTTTAGATCTGAATAGCCAGGTACTTCCCACCCCATCTCCTTCCCCTCCCCACTACTACCTTCAACCTCACAACATTGGGGATTGGGGATTCAATAGTCTCACTGGCTCAAGACGGCGCAGTTGGGACTCTTGTGCTGTATTCATATTTTAAAAAAAAAACGAGTGTGCTTTAGACCACACAAGTAAAACTTCTTTATGCTTCGTTCGCCTCGTCCGATCACACTTTTCGTAACGCTCTCATCACGCATTCACCAGCTTACTCCCCAAGTCAAGCGTTTTAAAGAAGTTTTACTTCAAGAAAAAGCATGAATTGGATGATAAAAATATCTTTGGCTTTAACTGAATTTTATCACGGAATATTCGTATTCATTGTACGTGATAATTACTGATTAAAATTTAAGATTCATGACATAAACAATATTTATTTGTTTACGCTATATCAATAATATTTATAACAAGATTTACAAGTTACTCATTGTAACACATTTCTTCAGACTGATTCGTGGACGGTTTGAAAACACGGCTATCATGGAGAGCATTAGTTTCTATATTCCCTACGGTTATCTCCGTCACCGACAGCATAGACTGTTTTATCTCCCGGCTTGCAGAACTAACTTGCCAACGGTTATGCCAGTCGGGAGAGCAGTCTTGTAGTTAAATAGAATCATTTTGAATATGGATATGTTTAACATCAATGAAGCACAATTTAGACAGCAAACTTTATTGCTGTTAGTCTGATTGTGCTTCATTGATGTTTAAATTGTTCATTGATATTTAAATTGTTTAAATTGTTCGAATTGTTTAAAATTGTTTAAATTGCTTAAATATGCTTAAATCTTAATATTTTCTCAATTTTAAAAACGATTCGAAATTTTAATTTTGTTCCTTTTTTAAAGTGAATAAATTGAATTTAATAACAATATATAACTTTGTTTAGCGGAAAAATAATCTTAAATTGGAAGAAAACATTTCTCCCAAGAATGTACAAAATGTAAGGGAAGTTAAAATCAATTAAGAAAGCATCCCATTCCTGAATGCTCTCAGATAAAACTCATTAGATTTGTAATGGTTGAATCTTCTTTATCAAAGCGCGTCATTAGCCGAAGCAAGGTCGGCGTCTCGACGGTGCCGACGCCGAACTTGTCATTACGCATTACGTCGTAACACCATGTTATCTAGCGTTTGTTACAGCTTGGTTTACGTTACAGCTATCGTCAGGTTGTCGCCGACGTTCGGTTACAGCTAACGAAGGTTACAGTGAGCGTTTGGTTTTAACCAATATTGATTACGGTACATTACAAGTTAGCGGTAAGTGACTTTAAACTTGGCCTTGCGTTGGACGCACTGATAGTTTCAGCGTAGTCGGAAACATTGAAACTTATATAACCTCCTGAAGCCCGTCAAGTGAAAGATTTTCGCAAGACATCAATTTTCAGCATCGCATTTTCAGAAATGTTGTGACAAGCTTTGAATGGATTATGGATGCTAGACAAAAACCTTTAAATAGCATAAAACTGGACAATTTTACACACCTACAGCAACTTTGATAGCGGAGACCCGTGAAAAATCACGGGATATTCTGAATTTCCGACAAATCTGTTTCAAATTTGTAAAAGGCATTTAAAATAACCCTTTGTTAAAAATATTATATTCCTTTGTTCCTATCTGCTTTTACGCGTGTCTAAATTCTTCATGCAATCAGTTCCGGTTTTGAAAACCACACTTAAATTATATTTTTATATTTTACTTTAAGAGTAATTAAATGAAGACAATATTAGCGAAACTCAATCACAAATCTGGAAATAGAAAAATCGGAAAAAGATATAGGCACCTCTGGGACGCGAACCCAGGACCTTCGGCTGTCCGGGCCGCAGCTCTACCAACTGAGCTAAGGTATCCCTGTCCAATTCTCTAATTTTTATCACTTCGACTAAAAACTACCAACATTATCTTAATTTTCTTAATGCATATTTTATTGGCCACCATCTTCATTCAAGTCTAGGATCAATACTTTTAATTTTTAACTTTATGAGTAAAATCTAATTGTGCCATCTTTATCAGATTTTTCTGTTTCCAGATTTTTGATTGAGTTTCGATTATATTGTCTTAATTTATTTAAATTATAGCAAATTTGAGTTAATTGAACCAGATTTTTAGCAGGAATAACGCACAAACAACCTAACCTAACGCACGAATAATCGAGATTAGCATTTTTGATCACGTCGAGTATGGTGTTAATAATGAGTAATTGTGTTTTTCTAAAAAATAAATCCCTTGTAATCAAAAAAATTTTATGAAATTATCAAATTGAAATTAAAATTACGAAGACATGTTATGAATTTACCCATTTTTTATAAGCATGTGTAAGGATTGTATTGGGACATAGGTAACTTTGCATCTGTTTAAAAATCATAATTATATACATAAAATAACTTAACAGTTGTGACTTACCTAATATTGATAGTAAAAAAAAACAAAAGTACTTAAATCAATTTTGTTGTGACGAGGGAAGAATTCAACAGCGTTCTGGAGAGGTATTAAAATGGTTTTGTTTAAAAGTTCGTATTTATTTTAAATAAAAGTTTAAATTACTTATAATTATATGCCTAATGCGAAATCATAATAATAATAAAAAAAAACGTTTATTCACTAACAGATTTTTTTGCAATATTACACTTTTTGTTCATTATATATCATTGATTCTATTGACGAAAAGGTCACAGCTCAGCTACAATTCAGAATTTCTCCTGGAGTGCAACTGATTTTCAGCAGTGCCTCAAATATAAAAACAGAAAATCAATAATTTAATTAAAATAAAATAAAATACAATATAAAAAAACATTAATAATGTACAAATAAATAGACAATGTAAATCATTAACTCAAAAGCTTATACCCACAGGTAAACAGAGAATTTTCCTTGACTATCAAATTGGAATGAACGTTAATGATGTCAACATAATATATCAAAAATATTTGGGGATTTATTAATATCACTATACTTCCAGAGAAGTAGGTAGTCTTAGATCAAACGGCAGTTTCCAAATTTTTTTCAATATTTTGACCTATTATGTCAGTCAAATTAAGGTCAAATTCTTCGAAGCCATTTCGAAGAGGATTATTTTTAAACCTACACACAATTTATGCGGATTTGCATATTCTAATATTCATCTTTGATTAAAAACTCCGGCGATAATTTGGTTGGAATATACTGTAATGTAAATCGCAAGGTCATTTTGAAATTTCTCTTATAAACGAGTCCTAATCCAAGGGCAGATCTCTCCGCGACCGGAAACATCGAGAAAATAATTAATGAAATTTCCTTTGCGCTGAGCCAACACGTGACACCCAAAGCCGAGCGGCTTATGAAGTCACAAATCCTGGCCCAATACTACATGGTCTTATGTTATTATGAAAAAGGTCACAGTTAGCAAAGCCTTCAATTTCAACCGCCGCTTATTGAAAATAAGGGAATTAATTCGGGCCTCGCGGGGAAAATATTATTACTTTCGCCATTTACATTGAACATTCAGACAAATTATTCCGAGCAAATATTAAAAATTTCAACCACGACAGAATGAGAGCAAAATCAACTGGTACATAATGGGTCAAATTATACCCGTAAAAACCTTTGATCGGCCGCAATTCAACAATAGTTCGATATTTATCCTGCCTAGTATTTTCCTCAGTCACACAGAATACCACAGAACACTGCTAGGTATTAAGGCGGCACAATACCCTAATAATGGGGGTTTGCCATAGACGTATGAATATAGTAGACCTGCCCTAAGTGATAAAAGCGTATTATTTCCCCCTTCCCATACCATATCTCGCGCAAATCTAGAAAATGTGACGTCATCATTCTTGTGCGAACCACCGTCGAGCTCTCATCGATACATTTTACGAAATAACACTGCAAAAATGGTTGCTTGTGCTATGAAAATGTGTAAAAATAGATGTAAAAAAGAGAATAAACCAAATTGTCGTATTATATTCCACAGGTAAGCATTATTTCACTTTAACATTTACATATATAGGCGTGTCTCAAGTTTGCTCGTCGCTGTTTACTGGGGTAAGTAAATTATGAAATATTTATAAAAGTGTCTTAACTAAATACAGCAACTAAATATTCGACTCTGAAAACAGGCGAACTTTACTTTGCCGTATTTGGACTTCGCTAATTTGTTCATAATGTGGCGAGCAATTCGCGCTCCCATGTAAAAAAGTCATTCAAAAGCAGATTTTATTTTAAAGAACTAAATGTTGATATTATAATGTGAGATGCCTATATACTGTCAGATTGATTTATTGACGAATCACATATCATCACAGTCGCGGGACGGAAGTTGGTTTGTCCCCCCTCCTATCTGTTCTCGTCTACCAATATTCATATGTCTATGGGGTTTGCTCAAGGTTCACATTTTAATTAATTCTGAAGAATTCGTAACTAATCATGACTTTTTTTTTAACTTTTACCCGGGGATGTAAGTTATTTATATTTTAGATTGATAAAAACAGTAACTTACCATTAATATATTTTATGTAAAGCAATTTGAAAATTTTAAAAGCCGTTTTTTCAATTATAAATTTAGCGGTAAGCACCAGATTTTATTTTTCTAGGTGATGAATTAATAACTTTTGAGGGATTCGTTTAGAAACATCTGAAATATTAGTAACGCGTTCATCAGAATTAATTAAAATAAACCCGGTGGAACGATCAAATTTCCAGGCCTGCAAGGGCGAATTCGACCATTGGTCTGTCCAATAAGCCGCGGCCGCGCGCGCATATTTGTGTACATGCTTTCTTTACTTACGTCGTTAAGATTCCCACATTATTTTAGAGTGTTTGCTAGGTCGAATTTGACAGTAGGTTCGCCCAAAACACCGGGTCGCGCGTTTTATATTTTTGTGCACGCCTTCTTTACTTACTTCCTTAAGATTCGGACTATATTTTAGGGTATTGCGTCGTCTTATGCACGCACGTCCAGCGTCGGTCGGCTGTAATAATTTTAGGTCTTATTTTTTTTTTCGTTTTGTAATAATTTTAAGGTTTTACTTTCTTTGACCCGTGATGTAATATTTTTCCCTCGAAAAGCGACAATAAATATAATCATTTGCACAAAATGTTAAAAACACATCTACAGCAAGTATGCTTGCAACATGATTGTTTTATCTTCAAATGTTCAAAGAATATTTTATCATCAAATTTGGTTGTCTCTCTCTAAAATCGCATAACTCTCTAAAATGCCTCCCCTCCATAGAACATCTCATCTCTTTTAAGTCTGACCTTCAAAACACATTTACACGACTGTCATCTTCAATACATTTCTGAAATTTTCCCATTTTAATAAAATTAACAAATACATTCACCTTCTCTCACTCCACAATTTGAATTTTTTTTAAATTTATTTTTCTATATAAAGTTTATTCACATGCGATTTTTTTATGCCTGTCTCACTAGGATTTAGTTGTGTTAAGACAGACATTCGATGGCTTAGAACACCTTTGCAATACGAAAGCCAGAAACATTTGGAAAATATATTTATATTCTACAAGTAAAAAATTTTGAAAGTAAAAATAAATAAAAAAAAGAATATTAAATTATTAGGGATGAACGTTATTTTTTCTCTATTTCTAAAATGAGCGGTTTTATTTTTTTTTTAAATTTGTGTATTCAATAATATATAAGCAATTTATATAAAAAAAAATATTTACATCTTGAAAACAATTAATAAGTTATTTTAAGTTTCTAGATGTCTTAATTTTAGTTTATTATGTTTAAAATCTGATATTGCAATGAATTAAAAAAAATATATATAATATATTTTTTTAATAACACAAATGGAATGTTTACGTTATCGTGATTCGTAATATTATTTGATTTGTTTTTGATGTTTCACAATTTATTAATTTAAAATAATAGTATTCTGAGTTGTATGGACACCCAGACAACTCAGAATCAACTCAACTCAACACCTCTAACCTCCTTTGAAAAGTCATTAGTCATTAAAAGTGATAAAAATATCAAAAAATTGGTTATTTGTAATGTTAGATAAGGTTATGGGGCTTTATTTTAAAAAAAATCGTAGTTTTTAATGACTTTTCAAAAAGGTGTTCAGTTGAGTTGATTATAAGTTGACATGGAACCATAATATAATATATTTGTACACGTTTCAGAGTGGAAAACATTCTCAGTATCGCCTTGGTGTAAACGACAATTCAGAATTAAAATTTACTTAAACTGGCTTTATCGGTGTTTGGTGACCAGATCTGAATAGTTAGGCACTACCCCACCATCCTCCCCATCTCCTTCCCTACTCCTATACCTTCAACATTATAACATACTGCCCCAAATATTGGGGATGCTTACTATCTCTGACTCCAGACGGTTGGGAGCAGTTTCAACTCTTGTGCGGTATTCAATTAGCAAAACCCCCTTTAGAAGCCATGACTTTATTATATAAAGGAGATCAAACTTGCAAGAACACTGAATATTAACTTTTAGAATGTTGTTTTGAATAACTTTAAGACGACAATACTAATAAATCTAAACAAAAAAATTTAAAATATTTTTTTTCGTTAAATTTTTCTGTGTCTTGTTATTTTTCGTGTTTTCGTTTAAATTTATTAGTATTATCTATTTATTCAATAACTTATTATATTTAAATAGCCTAATATCTCCCAAATGTATTTATCCCTCAATATCCTCCAAGTTGGAGCTTTCGAAAACATTAGCTTAAAAATATGCTGCCATTTCAATATCGCTCGATCCATAATTTCGAATCTTACACCAATGGCTGGCGTACTCGTAGCGAAATCAGCTGCTGCCAAGTATTTTATTTGATAAGTTAGGTTTTACGAGCAAACTGCTTGCATTATCTCGAAGCGATAACTTCCTCGGCGTCCTGACGAGCTCTTGAAAACCACCCCTTTGTGCCGTTTATGGACTTTTTAATCGCCGGATAGTGCAAAGGGGCACTTTGTAATTTAAGAAGAATCTTTTTAGTGCTGAACGATAAAATTCGATTCTATATTTTCTATTCTGCTTCGAAGTACCACTTAGATAGAAGCTACTAAATATTTTATGTGAATTGTCGCTATTTTAACTCGTTTCTATAAGAATCTTACCTTTCATATTATTATCGCAAAACAATTTTGTATTACTGAGTACAATATATTTTTCTATCAGATAATATGGATTAGAATTTCGTTGGCATTGCAGTTTGACTTTGGCATTCCCGATTCGGTATAGTATTTTGTACGATTGTGACATTTGTGGGCGGAAAACGGAAAAGGGAAATGGTAAAATTGTAATTAAAAATCCTTGGCTTTAAATTTGAGAGAATAATCAAGTTGTCTGAAAAATCATTGAATCACCTAGTTCTGTAAATAATCACAGCAGGCAAATATATTAATCCATTCTCAACAATATTAAGCTCTGCAAAAAGCTCTCTCTTTTTACATTGATATATAATGAATTTCTCCATTATAATTATTGACATTAGGCTTGCATAAAATACCTGATCAATAGTCTGCAACGCATTTTTTTAACGAACGAAAACTGAATCGTCTTCCAAAGGCGTCACGTCGTTAAATTGATTAATTAATTTGAGTGAAGAAGTAAAAATATGCATGTTTGTTTTTTTTTATATTAGCTCCACACAGGAGGCCCTGAGGAAAGTAATTCGCTAGGGGGCCTGTCTCCTCTTTGGGGATGTTGTGTGGAAAGGTAGGATAGGAAGTTCTGGTTCATACCTTTTTTTTTAAATTACTGTAGCGCTTGCACTTATCAATTTCCCCCCTCCCCCCCTCCTCACTCACCCCTCCCGCATTCTAAACATTCATTCCTGGTACATTCAGTTTTCAAACAGCTCGCGTACCACCTAAATTTCATAATATATATGTTATGTTATAACATATCTTATGTTATCTTTATTTTTTTTCTTACAGTTATATTATGTTTATATTATATTTTGTTATTTCCTATACTTTACCAAAAACGTGTACTGCACTTTATGTAAAAGCCCTATGGGCGTTTAAATACATAAATAAAAATAAAAAAAAATAAAATAATGCCAGAGCTCACCAGTAGTAAGAAAAGAATTATCCAATTTGGTGCAGTCGTTCACAACATTTCGGAGATTCATTTTTATTTATATAGATAAATATTAACTACGACTACTGAAATAAAATTTTCCGCAAATATATCAACATCGTTTGGTAGGAATCTGGGGGTCGGTGTGTTCCGGAGTTACGTCTGTCACGTATGAATCTATCCCTTCTCCTGTGCAATGCAATGATCCGAGAGAGTCTTACTGGAGAGTTCAAACGGTCTTGTGGGCAGACGCGTGTGCTATCTGGTTATCCGATAAATGGTTCACAAGGCGGCAGAACCCATTCCGCCTCCCAAAAGATATACATACTAAGAAGAGAATCGCCTCTTTTTTTCATGCAACCAAATGTTTTTCTAGCCACAAACCGCTCATGATCAATCGACGAAAGTAGGCCAACTGTCTTTATGCTACGCGTCGTAGTATAATGCTCGCAGGGAATAATACAAGACTTACGGAAGATTGATAGACAGCACAAAAACGTATTTCATAGCATTCGCCATGCAAACAAGTAATTTCTTTCTCTGCCTGGGAATTGCTGAAGTATCGGCTGGCAACGTAATGGAGGTCTCTTACATTATAGTTGTGATAACATACGTGTATTCAACGGCTCCTATAATAATGAACATTACATTGCGGCGTAAAGATACCAATCTAAAGATACGGGGGCTGTTCTGAAGTTATGACAGCAATATGCTCTAAATCAAATTACAGATACTATTAAGTTGAGCGTCTTCAAATATGATATTATATTATTACATAAAATAATACTACAGTGGACCCGCGGTAATCCGACAAACGTTTTGCAGGGCGATGTCGGATTATCGAATTTGTTGGACTATAGAGTACTGCCTAAGACTGCGTAAGTACTGCGTAGTCCGGAATTTTTTGAATAAGAGTACCTTGTAATCCGACAAATTATAAATCAAAGTGGAATTTAGTAAATTAAACATCACAATGGAGAGCTAATATTTTATTATAAAATAACGTCATCAGAGGATAATATTTATGTAACAATCAATTTATAACATATTCATTATTTTTTTTATTTGTTTTAAGTATGCAGTCAAATTCAAACTGAAACAATACGCGTTGAGCTATCGAGTAAAATAGTGGTGGCGCGTACATGTAACAACACAACCTGTCCAATCATCAGGCGTGTCGGATTACAGGGGGCGCCGGATTAGCCGGGGGCCGGATTACCGCGGGTCCACTATACATTTTATAAGCACTTAAGTAAAAGCTTACTATGATTTACAAAATTGAGAGAGCATCGAGCTCTCGACGGCCTCCGTGGTCTAGGGGTAAGGCTTTCGACTCGTAATCCGAAGGGCGAATCCCGGCGTGGGCACATGAATTTTTTTCGATTAATTTGTATTATTTCACAATTAATTAATTTAATATAATATAAAGTTCATTTGCGACATGTTCCAGAGTGGAAGATACTCTTAGTATTGCCCTGGCTTATGACCAACATTTAGAATTGAAACATCGCTTGAATTGGTTTAAGCCGTGTTTTTTTTGTTTTTTTTAATTTTCTTTATTCATTTTGTTTATTACAGGATTGTTTTACATGGTATTTCGACTACCAAGCTAGGCAAATGCCCGTATTATGGTAGTCGAGATTCATAAAATATTAAGTATATAATATTAATAATCATCCATATATATGTAGATGAAAATACAAACATATAGCATACATATTAAGGAAAATATTCATACTAGTACTAAGTACATGATCACATACAGGAAAGGAGTTTGATGACTAGATCTGAATAGCCAGATACTTTCCCATCTTTCTCTTCCCCATCTCCTTCCCCTCCCCACTGACCTTCATCCTCACAACGTACCCCAATTGGGGAGGCCATAGTCTCAATGATTCCAGATGGGAGCAGAAGCGACTCTTGTCTTGGGAAACGTAAAAGCTTAACCCCCTGACTATACAAATTAAACACATTATATGTAAATGTTTTTTTTGTTACATAACAACACCGTCTAATAGAATCCCAATAAGTGCTAAATGATTTCTTTAGAGGAAGCCATAAGCCAAAAATATACATATTTTTAGTCTGCCTTACATCACCACAAACATAGGTAACAAGCATAGAAATTGCTTTGAAAACTGAGTGTAGATGTCACGAATTCAAGCTCAAAGGGTGTTTTTATTTATTTTGTTTTTGTTTTTATGTATTTTAGACATATAAATTTATTTTTAAAAAGTTCTTTCTTATTTTGTCAAGTAATTTTTATTTTTATTTTACTTCATGAAAACGGTAGGAAAAGTTTCATTTTATACAAAGCATATTTATTTGTATTTTTGATGAAAACCGATTCTTAGTATAGATTAATCAAAAATAGTGATTTAACATTAATATACGCATTAACATTTTCTAACTTGGCTGACTGGCTGACGCACCGGAACGTAACGGTTACCCAGCAGAGCACACAAGGCAAATCGTAAGAGTCAAATATCCACCAAACGGAGACAAAATTGAACAAGAGTCAAAAGGCTGCGCTTTCCAGCCTTACGTTTACAATGTGACAGACAGAATTGTCAGGCTATTGAGAAAATAACGCATCAAGACTGTCTTCGGAACTACTTACCACAAAAATATAGGACTTACAAAGACTAAGTTTCTCTGAAAACAGATGGAGTGTATAAACTCAGCTGCTCCGGATGTGACATGGTTTATGTAGGCCAGACAGAGCGGACGATCTCCAGAAGGATATAAGAACACTTTTGAGCACGTAAACTCGGCCACCCTGACAAATCGGCAATCGACGAGCATTTAATCGAAACTTTGGATTTGTTCGGCCGGCTTGCTTTGGATTTGTTCCTGAAGTCCTGAGAAGGCCCGAAACTCACAGAGCAAACCTGATTACGGAGGCAATTGAAATTCATAAAAATCAAATTAATATTAATAGAGACGACGGAGCTAAGCTCAATAGTTTTTGCTATCCGGTAATTGACGGCGTTACCAAAGCTAAACACAGAAAACCATTTTGAGGTATATTGTAATACCAGCTCGTAGAGGAATAGAGCTGGCATCATGGTATCGCTTCTACGACCATAAACACACATTTAACCACAGTCAATTACACATCTGCCTTGATGATGGACACTGTAACGCTGTCCGAAACGTTGGCTAAAGAAGGAGGTAGCGCAACACGGTATAACACTCCAAAAAGACATAAAGAAAATTTTATAACTTGTTCTTATTATTTTATGATATACGAGCGTAAATATTAATTTCGATTTTTCGGAACCAACGATTCCTTCATCAGGATACAACGTATATTAACAATAAAAAAATGTTTAGTATAGATATAAACACGTCTGTAAAGTGTGTAGTAGGAGAGAATTATAAGGAAGGAGTAACTTTCTAAGTAGAGAAGAAAAAAACATAGAAGGCATTTTATTAAAATTATTTGATTTTTCATTACATTTCGTTTTCCCATTTTCTTTTTGTAACTTATCATAAGTAGTCTATGGTCAGTTTAGCTATCTATAGGCCATTCGGGTCACGTGGTGGTAGCGAATTACGAGATGTGCCGAAAGAACCCGAAGGCGGTTCTGCTCTGTCATTATATCGCGGCAGCTCGCCGGACAAAAAATAGCTAGTAGTAAGGATGTGAGTACTCACAATATATGTGTAAAGTATAAACGATAACAAGCACATAATAATTCTGGAGATATTGGCCCCACTAACAAAATAAAATATCTCTAGAGAGGATTTCAGAGATTCTCTACACATTTTTTAATAAAATTTCTAAATTATCTAATTTGTAAATCCTTGGTATTTGTATCCAAAATTTCCAATCCCTAATTATTTATATCAAAAGAAAAGTTTATTTCCAAAGTATGGTAGACGAATTAAGAATAACTTTAATTATTTTAACACCTCGGGTGCTTTTTGATTCCGATGTAAAAATTTGTAGAATTTTTTTTTCTGTGCAAAATCCCCGATTTGTAAAAATATCATTTTCCATATCCTCGTTTACACATAAAATATAATATTTTTTTTATTAGTGAGAAAATATATATTTTTTAATGTGAATATCTGACAAGAGTCACAGCTACTCCCGTCTGGAGCCAGTAAGACCATGGCATTACCAATTGGGGTAGGATGTAAAGTTTTAGGTAGTGGGGAGGGGAATATGATGGGGAAGAGGAAGGTAGGGATATGCCTGGCTATTCAGACATGTCCACCAAACAAGGCAAAAGCAATTTCAAGCAACGTTTCAATTCTGAATGGTCTTACACCAGGATAATACAGAGAATGTCTTCCACTCTGAAACGTGCCTCAAATATGCTAAATATTATTTTAATTGAATAAATTAGTCAAATAACACAAATTAATTCAATGCGCCTACATTAGAACCCGCGTCCTGTGTTAACCCTCAACCATTGACGCCGTCTTGTATAATATAAAGTTATTATAAAAAATTATTGTATAAATGCAGTTCGTCGTCTGAACGTTTGAAAGCTTCGGATGTCGAAAAGCTTTACATTTAAACGAGTCGTCCGGTTCGGAAACCTCGCAGTATCAATACTGTCTGATCCAATAGGTGACACATGCCTGGCTAGTATCAGCTGCTGCCAGAAGGGTTCTCCTTTGACCCTCTGAGTGCGGGGTGGCTGGAGGGGCAGGGGGCGGTGGGGGGTGGGGTTCAAGGACCGTCCTCTCCTTCCAGACGACCTTCTCGACTCACATAATGGCTTAGTCCACCATATTGGACAACGCAAGCTGATATCGGTATCAGTGGCGACCAATTTTCCTTTGTGTTACTCTAATATTCTTTTCACGAGCTCCTTGGTGTTGTTTAGATTGTCTATCACTACAAAATTTTTCATAATAAAGCTACCGTCAACCTGCTGATAATTCACCACAACGCAAACTGTAAAAAAACTGATAACAGACAAAAATTAAATGGATCCAATTCTTCCGAAATCTATTCACCCCCAAACCAAATTTCTTTAGTATTGAAAATATATAATTACATCCTAAGATGTATAATTATATCATTACATCTATTTAGAATTACATTATTATTGTTTAATTACTTGGTAATATTTTAAAACAGATACTTTTAAAAGAATTTTCATAATTTTTTCTTTTAACCACGTTGTATCTGTGCAATATTATGATGAACTATAACTGCTACTAACCTAATATGCAATACTGCCGCCATGGGTAGAACCACACTATCCCTCTTGAGAGTCTTAAAGACGATGCTATGTTTTTTCCTAAAGCCTTGATTACATTGAGCGAGTTTACTAGCCGGTAAGTTTAAAAGCGGGTTAATCGGTGAGTGAGATTGTCATGATTATACACAAAACAGTCTACTCGCTCAAAAGCGACAGTAGAAGCTAAAATAACGACTCTCGCGCGAACCAATTCGGTCAATATTTTGTAAGAAAACTTGAGCTCGCAGCTAGCGCCACACGCAAGCCAGTAGCGAGAATAACGGCTCCCACGCGAATTAATTCTGACTGTTACGAAATCAGCAGTTGATAGGCCGCCATCGTGACCGAGTAGCGAGTAAAGTTGACCACCTTTCAATTTTTTCGTAGATTGTCCACAATCTGCTAGCCAACACCTCAGCACAGGTTATCCTAGTGAGATGTTTACAAAACACTACTACTAACCGATGTACATACAGTTACTGATTTTTTTAATTATTATTACTTAATATCTACGTAAACCGTAAAAAACAGGTATAAAATTAATGTACTTGAAGAGAAAAAATAAATCTACAAATGTGCGAATGCAAATGTGCGTTTCACCATTTGTTACACCATGATATCGATCAAAAGCAATACAATAATCTCTTATAATTTTATTTTTTAAAACTAAACTGCAATATATCATTGAAGAAGAAGAAAATACTAATAAATCTAAAGGAAAATATGAAGAAAAAACAAGACACAGAAAAATAAAAAGATAACGGTCGCAACTAAGACACTTAAAATGATACATTGATAGGAATAACTTTCATATAGGGATTGCAATCACGCAATGCGGGATCCCGCTGCTTTTATTAATCTGCTGGATCCCGCACCTTCAAAGCGCGGATCCGCGGATCCCGCAAATTAAAAAATTTTCGCTAAAACTTTCGCGTAAATCTTTTCGTAAAGCAGTTGTTCATAAATGGCACTGCGCTGCGCACGTCTTTCTGTAGGTGATGAATGTTTTCGTATTCAACGTTCGGCGTTTAACGTAAGTACCTAAATTTTAATGTTTCGTTCAATCTCATTGCAAACTTACAGCCTTTTAAATTAGGAGTTGAGGCACTTAGTAGGCGAGAATCAAGATGTAGGCTTGTAACTGCGACACAACAGTTCGATTTATTTTGGATAAATTATAACAACAAAACACGGTATTGAGTAACCAGTTGTCACAGGCTCTACATGAATGTATTCAAGAACGCCGCACTGATTTAACAGGAGTTTTGCAAATTCTAAAATTCTAATTCTTCAAATATTTGCAAAATCCGCAAAAATAGAGATTTTACTTATATATTCTTCATGCCAAGAAAAGTTGCAATACGCCAAGAAATAAAGAAAATGATAGAAAGTGTCCTAGTTCAAGACCAAGAAACATATGCAGATGACGTCTTCGAAAATACACCTATAGCTGGAACATCTGCTACTGATACAGATCCTACTCTAACGCTAAAAGAAGAAAAACAGCTTCAACAAGAAAAAGAAATATTTAAGAAAAAGCCAGACAACAAGCAACACAACATTGAGAAAATTTTGAAGAAAGAAATGACGTTCTTTGAGTCTGATGGTATCAGAGGAGAGTACCTGACGCTCGCCTATGAATATATCCTGACGGTTCAGCCTACTAGCGTAGAAGCCGAGCGAGCGTTTTCAGCATCAGGATATATTTGCAGTTCACTCAGAATCAGGCACGAAGATGATACAATAAATGCCATTAGCTCCTTAAGAGCGCATTTTCAAAAGTTATCACCAAATATTGATATCATAGTAACAGCATCTAAGAGAAAGTTGAGACTTTATTATTAGTCATTATATGAATAAGACTGAATTAAAAATATAAAACTGTTGTTAGGAGTAAGGGTAAAATTAAATAAAACTATTAAACTATGCCAAACATTTAAAGATGAATCTAAGAAAACAGATTACTAATTACATACTCAATTAATAGAAAGAAATAATTGCTTAATGTAAGAAATGTTTAATAAAAGTTGATTTTTATAACAAAATTTCAAATATGCGGGATCCCGCGGGATCCCGCGCGGGATTGATTAATCCCGCATATCAATCCCGCGGGATTGAATGAGCTGCGGGATTGCAATCCCTACTTTCGAAAAAGAGAGTTTTTCTAATAAAAATTGAATATTCATTTAGACTTTTAGAAAAAAGGCAATAGGAGTCCCATATAAAAAAAATCACATATGTTTATCCCACTATATACAAACCAGTTTTTTTGTGGTACAACACAAGTACGACAATAAGACGTTTCAATGGCCGCGTTGGTTGAGGCAATTGTTCCGGTAAGACGAGTGATCCTGGGCTCGAATCCTTTTTCATATTTTCTTTTGGATTTATAGGTATTATCTTCTTCTTCAATAGAATATTACATTGGTGGGAGTAACCTTAAAATGTTGTTGTAAAAGAGATTTATGGTAATAAAAATTTAAAACTACAATATTTATTTAAATAATAAATAAGATGCATCTAAAAATATCACACGTATTACAAAAAACTACACGCCATTGGAGATTTCCAATTACGCTGGTACTCGAGGGTTCAAAAGACTTCCCGATCCGCCGATGCTATCTTACAGTAAGTGATTATGTAAATGTGACCTTTGGCCACAAAGCAGAAGATTTACATAAAGGGGAACTGTATTTTCAAGATATATTCTTAATCTACTTGACTTAATTGCATTAATAAGACGCGGCGCGGTTTAATTTATAAATAGTATACATTTTAGAAGTTCTTCTCTCGACAGTTAGTCAAAAAAATCACTCGCGGAAGATGTGAAACCTTCACACTTCACAATAACTTACACACAATCTCAAACAATGCCAGCCTTGAAAAGTGAGCTCATAATCAAAGCAGCCAGTGTGGTAAGGTCTCATTCTATCTCATTCTCTCCAATAGATGTATGTATTTGTCTCTTTTTAGTGTCCTTTCCGTTTCATCGAGTTTCAAATCACAACTATGCTAATGAAGTTTCTTTTCAATAAGTTTGTAACAAGATAAAAGTCTTACGGTATTCCATTATTTCCTCTTTCCTCTCATAGGTTGTACACAAATAGTACCTACCTACTCTTAATTTAGTGGGTTTTATATCGATATTTATATTAAGCTTTGGCTTGTGCTAGGATTCCAGCAGAACGAACACAAAACAGAATTATTGGAAATAATTTCAAATTTGTAATTACCAAAAATAACGCTTCGTTTCTGTACAGGGTGTTAAGGTGGCGCTTCCCGGCTCAAAAAGAAAAAGATGGAGAGATATGTAATTACGAATGTTGGACAGAGCGCGCTAATATTTTAGGTGATAAAATTGAAGCGAAAATTGCGAAAATGCTTAATAAAACATGACTCGTTTAAAATAGAGCGAAAATCTCGTGGAAGGTATCTTAAGTATCATTTAAAGAAATATTGTGAATTTTTTCACAAATATAACTTGTAAAATAATAGAATAGACTTTATTTTTAATAATTTTGGGAGCATACTTTGCGATTTTTTTCTATCGAGGGAATTTCATATAATTTGCGTTTTGGCGTGGAAGGTATCTAGATATTATTTTAAAAAATAACATATATTTTTTAAGAGCTTAAAAACTTCAAATGTTTTAGTGAGATATGTAAGAAATCGGTAGAAATTCGGAGAGCGGCGGCTTAAGGGACATAGTACTTGACTTATTTTAATTAGTGATTCATGACGTTTTTGGAAGTAATAAATGTAAAGGAATTTTTGATCCCAGGCGATATTTTTGGTATTTTTTTCACTTCATAAAAAATCAGAAGGTATTGGACAGATAGGGGCAGGATTAAGGGTTGGATGATTACTCGGCTGAGTGACCAGTGGCGACAGAAGAAAAAAAAAGTTTGATTTTGAAGAAAAAAATTTGAACTAAAAAAAACATGAACCGGGGACCAAATTTTCATTAACATTTTTACTGCAAATAATATCAGGAATCACTGATTTAAGTAAATAAAGTACACCCCTTAATACCCTGCATGTAATCGCTATAAGAAATAACTATTTACGTCGTGATAAATTCAAAATAATGCATTTAAATGCCAAGTTTTTAAAATTTTTAAATGGGCGACAGTTGAATTTTCATTCAATAGACAATGAAAAGATACTCGTAAAATATATTCGTATAGGTATCAAAAATATTAAAATAATATACAATAGAACCTATCTAATACGCATAGTGTTTTGTGTTATTGCAACAATTAATTAATACGATTGAATATCACATCAAGAGTAATTTTGCAAAAAACTTTAAACCAATTGAACGCGCTATATTTTGCTATCTAAACTATTTCGTAAACTCTCCAATTCAAAGGGTTCATATACTCGGAAACAAATATAGTTCTATCGATGTCTATCGTTACCAATCGGTTTCTAAACATAAAATTAGCATTTATAATAAAACTATAAATATCAAGCAATTTCACTTTTTATCGAAACATTATTGAAGCCATGATCCGCAAAACATCACTTTTATAATAAAACTATAAATATCAAGCAATTTCACTTTTTATCGAAACATTATTGAAGCCATGATCCGCAAAACATCACTTTTATAATAAAACTATAAATATCAAGCAATTTCACTTTTTATCGAAACATTATTGAAGCTATGATCCGCAAAACATCTACTTTATAAATGCATAATAAAGGGTGCTAATTACAAAAAAAATAACAACAATCTTTTTTATTTTATAATTAAAATAATTAACTCACATTAATTCGTCTACATTCACCTTCTTCATAAACAATTTCTATTTCTACTTTACTAACATTCTATGTTACCTACTTTGTGCCAACTCTTATAATATATGTAACCTATTTTTAGTTTCTTATACTTTATGTAATTCCCAGTATTTTGTCAATAACATATACTACACTGTATGTAAAAGCCCTACGGGCGTCTAAATAAATAAAAAAATTAGTAATTTGCATAGCGTCAGCTGAAAACAAGAAGAATAAAAAGTAATATTCTATGCATATTAAGAAGGATTCTGAATATGGCATATTAGATAAAATGATGTCGGCCATTCCAAAGGGGTGGTCAGGGAAGTCAGTATTCCAGCGATATAGAGACGGAAATCCTTTAGTATTTTTAATGGAAATTTTTTAGTATTGTTTGAAAAAGAAACCTTTAATATTTATTAATTTATCCGGTTACTAACCGTGTGGAAAAATGAGTCAGATTATCACCTAGACGTTGTGAAATCCATTATCTGCAAGGTAGGTCCTTTAATATTGTCCAAGCAACGTTTTCAAATTAAATAAAAATGTGAAATATTTTTTTCCGAATCATCTGTCCTCAAAGTGTATCATTTTGGCATCTAGCCGGGGCCCTATGGAAAAGTTGATATATTTTCTTCAGAGTCCTGCTTTTTCAATGCACAAGTTATAGGTACTATTTTGGCAACTAGCCAAATGGGGGCCCTAGGAAATGTGTTTAAATATTAGCCAAAAAAGTCCCTAACCGGGAACCCCCCCGTCGTTGGGGTCCTAGGCCACTCCCTCCGGGTCTCTAGCGGAAGTTCGGGCCTGACTGCGATGGACCGATGCCAATCAAGTAGTGCGAGAGAGGGATACCTGGAAAATAATAAAAAAATATTGGATAATTTTTATGGCGCCGTTTCTGTGAAAACTACGATCCGACGAAAACTTAAGATGAATTGTAGGAACATAAGAGAGATGTTACTTATCTTAAAACTTCATGCCTAAATGCGTTTAACCCTGTTATGCCTAAATGTGTTAAACTTCAATAGCTTAAAAAAGCCATTGATGACCTCCGTGGCACAGCGGTAAGCTGCTTAACTCTGAACCCAGAAGCCACGAGTTCTAATCCTGGGGTGGTAAAATAATTATTTATTTCACTAATGTGGGTTAAATCTATTAATATTTATAATGAACGCATCCTGGTTGCGGGGTTGCGATCTTCGGATACGAATCCAGAAGTTACCGGTTCAAATCCCGGCCTGCGCCAGTAAATTTTATTCGAACAATTTGCGTTATTTCACAATGTTTTCATAAGTGTGGTAGATACTTTCAGTACCTCTCTGGTGAATGATTCACCATTCAAATTGAAAGGTCTCTAAAATGGCTTTCGTCGCTTTCGATCTGAATAGTCAATGATTACCGTTAGGTACTTCCTCTCCTTCCTCTTCTCCGTGTCTTTCCCATCATCAGCTTCACAATATAAACATAATTGGGGATGCCGTATTCTCACTGGATCCAGATGGTTTGGAGCAGCTGGGACTCCTGTGCGGTACTACGGTAAAAATGTATATACTTCCTATGTGTTAAGGGACGTACTTGAGTTACCTGTGATTCCTGACATTATTTGGAGTAAAAAATGTAAGTGACATTTTGGTCTCCGGAAACTTTTTAGACGTGTTTTCTTTGGTTCAAATTCTTTTCTTCAAGAACAAACTTTTGTTTTTCTTTCATCTGTCGGCACTATTCAGCCTCAGCCTAGGTACCAACAATCTCTCATCCTGCCCTTAAGTCAAAAACCTATTGATTTTTCATGTTTTTATATGGAAAACGAAAAACATCAAAAACGTCACCGGATACCAAAATTTTTGTTTTTTACTTTAAATAATATCAGAAATCGCTGGTTAAAGTAATTCAAGCATGTACCTTAACACCCTGTACAATATATAAGACTTTTTTAATCCACAAAAACCACAACACAAAAGAAGCGTTGCCTTAAATTAATATATTTAGTGACCAGGTCGGAATAACCAGAATAACCGTAGTCGGAATTCCGAACCACGTCTTCCCCACTATTCTACTTTATTTCCCCTTCTCTACTTGCTTCATCTCCCTAAGTTCCCCAAATGGGGATGCCATCATTCCACTAGCTCTGGTCAGTTAGAACTCTCGGGCAGTACCACAAATTGGGTGGTTCATAAAAATTCTAAATTCGTGTGGAGTTAAACCTCGACATTTTGACCTGGGGAAAAAAATCCTTCAGGGCCTACGTCATCTTTGGAGATGATATGTAGAGAATCTTTTTAGCAAAAGGAAGTAAAAAGGTATGAGGGGTGGGAAGAAATCTGGAGGTCAAGGTGTTCAGCGAGTGTAAGTTATGTGTCGACAGAGTCCGGCTAGAGAGGTCCAGGTTAAGCCTCCCTCAACCAATCTCTCCCGATCCGGCCGGCCACAAAGTAGATAGGCAAAACCTTACCCCATGAAACCGCGGAATCCTGTTAAGTCGCCAAACGCAGCGAACCACTTGAGGTGACCTATGACAGGGGTGTTGAGATTGACATGAATCAATTTTCAAACGTGAGCCTCGCGGTTTACTTCTCGAAAACAATTCTTCAGCACCTGGTGCAAATAAATGTTAAGTGTAAGTTTGTCGTTTCTACAACTGTTTATCTTGTAAAAATCTAATTTCATAGCCTTGTTCCATTTCCACCTGAAGTTATATTAGATTCTATTATATTCCTCGACGTTCAATGAAATTGTGGGTTTCCATCATCCCAGACATAAACCACGTCTCATTTTTCGTATCAACGCTTGCCACCATAAATAAAGCCTTTTGCCACAGCCTACGAGTATAACAACCTCCCCTCCCCCCCCCCCGCTATCCCTCCAATGAGAGTAGCTTCTTGATAGAATGAAGCAGGGAAGTGTGTTGTCAGCTGAGTATATCTAAATAAGCGTGAAAGGCCGAATGTTCTGGAACTCGGCGACGCTTTAATTTATTTAAATTTATTTTTAAGGCTATATAAATTTAGATTTTAGAAGGCTCTTTTTCTTCCTTACTTTGAGGCAACGCATCAAATTACATGGAGCTTTATCTAAGGTCACATCATCTTGGCTTCGTCACGCAAAATAACAATCGTAAAACCGGCAAGTAACAGTAAACCTCATCAGAAGATCCAACCAAAAGCTCAAGGTTATGATAAAAATGAACTAAATAAAAGTTCTTTTACGTAGTGCCTAGTTTAAGCAGCTTGCTTATCCGCGGCATTGATTTTTCCATGTATTTATTTACTAGTGGTGCGCTCGGCGATGGGTGTCTCGAATCGATATACAACATCACGCAACCCCCAAATAGATTACGTCGAGTACATTGGATGAACTTAGCTTTCTTGGTACATGCCACCACTGGTATTCTCCGCGACAATATCAGAGTCCACTAACCTATATTATTTTGTAGAATCGTTGGCAGTTGCATCATGGATTATTGCCGAACGAAATTCGCTAAATATCTAAAGTATTGAAATTTTCAAAAATTAACAATTAAAAAATAATATATTTACAAGCAAATAAAATTCCTTCGAAACATGAATCAAATTGATTATTACGTCATAATTTTGTAATTTTCAACATTTCGAAGCTTCATAGCTCAAAAAATGAAGTTGCTTGCTGAAGACGTAGCTTGAAAATTTGAGAAAGAAAATTTTCCCTATTTTTATTCTCTTTTTGTCTTGCTTGCTTCATAAGGTTCGTTTCATATTCTTTCCTTTTCACTTGCAACACTGTAACAATGTTACTATGCCTATACACTATTATAATTAACTTTAATTGCTTCTAACCTAACCACTGGAGCGCTTTTTGCCACAATATGGCACTATTTAAAATACCTCGGATTGCTTTGCTGCCAATTTTGGCAAATTTTCCCTTATTTGAAAGTAATTAGGTAGAGGTTTACGATTTTACAATATTTTTTATAAATCCTACGAATATATGATAATCGACAAAAGATAGGTGAATTAATTGGCTATATAGAACTATAATCAGTTTGCATGTCTCCATATTAAAATTGGGAGGCATGATTTTTTTTAATTTGGGCGGAAAATATTCAAAATGATCACAAAAAAATGTCGAGCAATCGGAGAAAAAAGTTTTAAATTGCGCTGTCCCTCCAGTGGCTAATAAAAATTAATGTAAAACAGACGATTATTTCGGTTCATGTTCGTCCAGTTAGGTGTTTGCAAAACAATCCTGTTTTTACATATAGTTAATGATTATTTTACACTCTACTCAAATGTTTTAAACAAATAAAAAAGGTAAAACATAATTAATTTAATCAAAATTATCAACATGTTTCAAAACCGAAGGTTTCATCGTCAGGATATGACAAAAATTAATGTTAATCTTAATCCAACAAATGACCTTTGGTTGTGAAACATGTACGAATAGATAATTTGATTAAATAAATAAGAAGTAAGAATAAGGAACATTACATTTATATTATTTGTATGCTTCATCTATCTACCTGTAAACTGCGTGTAAGAGCAAAAAAACAAATAAATTGGCCTGAATGTTTGCTGCGTCAGATAAACAAATTTTCTGCTTCAAATATAAGACTGTTCCCTAAGAGTGAATTTGTCCTAACTTCGAAATTTTTTCAAAATTTTTTTAACAAATCCTCCTTACAGCGAGGAAGGATGGGTAGTTGAACTTGACCGGTAGAATCGTGATGTGCTACAAATAGCGGTTGAATCAGCGGGGAGACGTACCGTGGTGCGGTCTTATCGTAGCGCACCACTGTGATTTCGTATTAGCGAACGTCACTTGACCCAGTTTATAATGCAATACTTGCTCATTTTGAGTTCGGGTTGGCTGGAAAATTAATTAATGGTACTCCTTCGTCACCGTTACTTGTAATAATGTAAGCTAGATAGTACGTGTAAAAAAGCCCGATGTATGAACTGATAGGGCTATCAAAATGGATTGGTAATCTTATTAAGTGCTCCGGCTTTCTTTCAATTTTATGGTTTGACTTTATTAATTTATTAGCATTCCACGTGAGGTACAATTACTTGGGAAGTAATGAGCATCGATTTATGGTTAGTAATTACACGCCTCAATGGCGCATTAGTAAAAAAAACGAACTAGACATACGGAGTAGCCAATACCTATGAATTCTCTCACTCACACCGCAATCTCTCACTCATCCGCAACTGGGCGTACTGTACAGGGCCCGCAGTTACTTTAATAGTACACAACTGCTAACCCTGTACAAATCGCAAGTGCGCCCCACGATTGAATTTGGCAGCCACCTCAGAAACGAGCGGTCCGATTGATAGACTCTCCTAACCTGACAAACGGATTGCAATCTTTAGAGCACAGGCGTCAGGTGGGAATGCTGTCCCAATGCTGTCCCCGGTATTTCAATGAAAGATGCTCCGAGGAACTAGTGTCATTGATCCCTTCGGCACCGGTGCATAGTCGGGAAACACGCCAAACACGCGCCCAACATTTGTACACGGTTGAAATTAGTCACATGTTACGACTCGTTCTTGAGTTCAACAGTTCGGCTGTGGAACGATTTGCCGGCCTCTGTGTTTTCTCCCTCCTACAACATGGGTCTCTTCAAGACCCATGTTCACTCCTTCCTCTCCTCAAAAACACCCTCCACAGAGCATCTTCAAAGATGACATAGGACCTGAGGGAAATTATTTTCCTCAGGGCCTCCTGTGTGGAGTTATGTAAAAAAAAATATATATCCAGATTTCTACCAACGTAAGACATTGAACACTCTGAGTACTTAAGCTCTTAAAAATATATATTTTGGACCATAATCGTATTTATTCAAACGCCGCGCCACGTTGAAAAAGTAATATATGAAATTGCCAAGGTAGAAAATATCACAAAGTGTTTCGAAAATAAAAAAGAAAAAAAAATCTAGAACTTTTATTCAACACACTGTGGGTATGAACAAATTCAGTGTTTCTTTTTTAAATACGGCTTATCTCAGTGTCAAGAGATTTTAAACTAGATTTGTTTAATTGGTTTTGTTCAATACTTTCACAACAGTCTTTGCTATTGAGCTGCATGAGACCCAAACGGTTGCACCAGGTTTTGGTTTTAGTTTGGTTTCACCATTTCCAAGGTTATGACCAGGTTTGGTCCGAAAGACTTGTCAACAAACTGCCTTCTCACGGACTTCCCGCATCCTTGTATATGTGGATTGCCGTCTTTTTGAGGGAATGTTTGATTCAGACCATTCCTGATGGTTCTCTTCTTCACATTCAATAAATACTGGCTTCACACAGAAATCTGTCCTGTCTCCGACTGTGTTTTTGTTGCACATCAATGACCTTGAATTTTAAATTTCTACTATCATCTTACATGTTTAACTAACGAATGTACTCCTATTTTCACCTCTATGATGTATAAGGTTTGTAAAAGCCCAAAGGTCTTTTAATATAATAATCAGGTTTAGTCACTTTATCGCACAACAACGCTAACACAATTTACGTAATGTAATTCTGTTATAATTAAAGGGTTGCTTGTTTTTATAACGAGCATTTTACACAAATTTCACGGAAATACACGGATTAATTTGTTTTATTTCAAACGTAACCTGTATTTCACCGGTTGTATCACTGTTGCCGACACTTAGTAGGTAATGTTGTACACTGTTCATGTAGATACCTCTTGTCCTTCTAGAGTAGTTAGGAGTTAGGAGGCTTCTATCAGGGTTAATTACCCGCGCAAAAAATCCTCCACCCCGCACCACTCTCCGCGAATGTGAAACAGTCATTAAACAGGATAATCTGCAGACTGTACTACCGACTACTCACTATGGATTTTTAAGGTGATGGTTTATCGGACGTACATCAATTAAAATTAAGGGGTATCTGTGTACTTGCAAAAATACACAAAAAAAGGCTAAAATAACTCACGGACTTCTAGGTAAAAGTAATTATTTGCATCTCGCAACATCATTTTCATCATAATCTAGGGTGCTGGAAAGAATCAGAACTTTAATACCGCTTTTAACAAATCCTTTTCTATTTAACCCTAGAAAGATAATCTACGTCTTTGCGACGTAAGCGGGACACAAGTTTTGCTGTTTTATTTTTTATTTCGCAACCTAGCACGCTGTCTATCTCAGTTAGCTCAGTTTCCGAACAAAGCTTGCGAAGGGCGACTAGCGTAAAATAATTACAGAGATATAAATACACCATACGTTCAAAAGACGTATGATTATCTTTTGTGTTACTTTCGAACTTCTTCTAATAATGCTATGAATTTTAAAAAAATATTATTATTTTTAAGCCTAACGACTGATTAGCATTTAAACTTTCATAGCGTATAAAGAAAATACGTTTTAGACATAGAATAAAACATTATTTTTCTATAAAACAGGAATTATTAATTAAAAGTTTATTTTTCTATCGGCTTACAGCATTTTGTTTTTTTTATAATTGCAATATTTTTTTAATAATTATTTTGATTTTTTTTGAAGTACAAAACCCTAAACTAATTATTTAACTACATTTAAACCGTTTAAGTATGATAATATGTCAAATGTACACTTTTAAACTCCAGGAAGTCTTTAAGACGTATCATTATCTTTAACATAGGTCAAAATAAGATTATCTTACTAGGGTTAAGGTAATTTTCTAAAACCGCCTCGACCCATCGCACAACCGGGACGATTTACTTCGCCTGTGTGTATTGCGTTCAAGCAGGGTGTCTTTATGAGGCATCAAATAAATAAAGAAGTGAGAACTGCTTACCAAGCATGTCGGTTGTTTTTAATCAATAAAAATGATTAAATCTAGGTTTTTTTTAAAGTGAATAAACCTTTGAATATAGCTATAACTTTAAGATTGTCTATTACAAATATATGAAACAATATGACTTTGTTAGAACCACTTATATATTTTATTTACGCCGACTGGTTTCGGAACGACCGTTCCTTCCTCAGGGCAAACATATAATGACTTGACAATTATAAAATAGTGGGTGAGTACAATGTACTATTACTAAGTGCTGTTGTAGGGGTGGGGGCGTGGTTAATTAATGAAGAGTGGGTGGGGGAAACAGAACGGACATTGAATGGGAACATATCTAAGATGGGACTGTAAGATAATATTTTTTGTTATTGATAATGGAATCATTATTATTGAGGGATTTTTATTTATTTCTAAGGCTTCCAAATTTATCTAAGCGTTTACCTTTATTATTAACCTTTTCGTCCCGGAACGAAAAAATCACACATGACCCGAAGGGAGGTCACTCGGGGACCCCATTTTTTTTTGCTTATTAAAGGGTGTTAATGACATATTTTTTTGTAATTTGTTATAATAATAATTAGAGGGAAGTATATTCATCATATTTCAGTAGTCATTTTCAAAATCGTTTGATAAATAAAGTCAAAATTAATATTCTAATGAATTTAGACCATAATGTGTATTTTTCCATAGAAAACAGAGAACGCGGGCCGATAGCCAACATAACACCTTGTTTTAGAATCTCGACTGACGATTGGCGTTCACCGGAAACGACTCAGACCGAATGATCTTTGACCGGCAAGCGAACATTATATAGCATTGTAAAAAGAGCAAACGAGATGCGCAGTGTAAACGAACGCGATCTAGTCCTTTCCACTAACAACTTAGAAATTACTTGCTATCGCTTAGAATTATCCCGATACATTCAGCAGATAGGGATGGGGTACGCCCGAACAGAGGGGAAGGGGGGCGGGTGGCACAGATTATTCGCCGGAATTTGTTATAAACTATTTAATTTTAAGAAAAGAAGTAATGCGATATTATTTTTTTTTAATGCAAATCGATAACCAAATAGTTTTTCTAAGATTACCCAAATTATTGAGTATGTGGTTTAAAAAACAACTTAGATACAGCGTAAAACTCTCGTTAGTGTAAGTGCGTTCCCCCGGTCCGGTAAGGAAGTGTTAATATGAAAAATATTTATTCTTGCACCTTTTTCAAAACTATGGTTATTTTCGATTATGTGGTTAGCAAAATCGGAAAAATTATTAGTATTAAGACACCTTAAATGTTCTTTGATCTAATTTCGAAATAACGAGTTGTTTTCCCGATATAAAATGAATGGAATTAGTCAATTTATGGTCTTTATCTATTATAGTAATAATACATCGTACTTACCCATTGTTTTGTAATTGTCAAGGCATTATATGTTTGCCCTGAGGAAGAAACGGTCATTGCGAAACCGGTCGGCGTAAATAAAATATATAAGTGATTTTAACAAAGTTATTTATTTATTAAATAAATAAACACTGCAGTGGACCTCAAAAATGATAATAAATACGTAGTCAAAGTGCAAAAGAATAGGATCGCTTCATAAATCCCACATTTAGAACACTTGAAACTACGTTGTTAAACAAATCATTTTATGAACAAAATATAACATGCTAAACCCCCGCAAGATTTAGTTAACCGGGTCATTGATCATTTTTAATCACTGCATCCCTTTGAAGGACCAATCGAAGCAAATATTTATATGGCATTCTGAATAAGCGTATTCCAACATTTCATCTTCTACAGAATTGCCTAGAGCTGTGCTCGAACTTTCATACATACATTTATTTATTGTAGATACTATTGTACAAGGAAACTTTTTCAGGTCACTGTTTTTTTTCTCTTTTAAACCTTCTTGTTATTGCAAAAAATTTGAAATTAAGATCTTTTAAATATTCCACCGTGAAATGTTAATGTTTTACCCGACCTTTTAAAATATCTTTTCAGCGTCAATTAGATGCAATTATCGTTAATTAACAAAATGTCGAAGAAAAATTTCTTCATTTTTCTAAATATTTCAAAAGCGTCATTAAAAAAACATTTTAAAGTGAATGTTTCTGAAATTTATGTTTTCTGTTAGAAGTTGAGTAAAAGAAGATTAAAAAATTTCGAGTTTTAATGAAAGCTTATCATTTTTAGACATATTATTTCTTTAATTAAATGAAGACATTATGAGCGAAACTCAATCGAAAATCTGGAAACAGAAAAATCAGAAAAAGATATTGGCACCTCTGGGACTCGAACCCAGGACCTCCCTACTTTCCGGGTTGGGGCTGAAAATGTTGCGAATGCCATAGAAACATATCTAGATATTAGAACGTCTTGTTATTAGACCTCGGAATTTTGATTTAAAGCTTTAAAAGTGAAGATCGATTGCAACTGACCTGATTTAATAAGTGAAAGATGAGTCACACAAAGGCAGTGAAAAGTCAATTTATGATTTCTAGCATTGAAAGTCACGATATCACAACAATAGCAATTGTGTACACCGGTTTACCCCCTTCCCTCCATGTATATTACATAGATGCAGTTCTCTAGTACCTTTATATCTTGTTTCCATTTCTTTTCTCACTTGACAAACTGGCGATCCCTGCCCTTATACGATAAAGACTGAAAGTGGCAAAAGAAACAGAGACCATTAGGGCACACACATTTACGGTGTGCCCTAATGGTCTTCAACAAACTTTAAAAAAACTTTTTAATCAGAAGACACGTGAGGAAAATTATAACGTACTGTAATGAGGAATAATTTCGAAGCTAAGATATTGTGTGCTATTGCTTTATCACTTAAAATTATCATTGTAATATTAACATAGCTTTGAATTATGTAGTTAGAAAGCGAAGTATATATAACAATAATTTTTTAAAAAATTAAAAAGATAATTATATTACCTTGTTTGACAATGATCTTGTTTATTTTTTAAAACGAGCGTTTCTCTGAAAAGCTTCTTTGCTTTCAATAAAATGTAATTACATTTGGTTGATTAATTAGTTAACTTTCAGAGGACTAAGCCGATTGTTTGTCTTTCTTTTAATTTTGTTTGAACATTTCTTTCTATACAATTATTTATTTATCGTTCACATTATTTGAAAATCTTGAAAAGTTACAACGCAATTATTATTATTGGTGGAGATTAGTACAGTACCTAGCTATACTAGCTAATGGTCCTTGATAATTCGTATTTTTTTTCTGTTCTTAATTAAGCTTGTAATAATAAATCATTTGCTTGATTCCTGGGTCATTAACGCTTAATATATTTTACATTTAAACAATACTCTACCGGTTCCGGATTATCAATTAATATTGTAATTATGAACCATATAAATCACGAAGTAAATGCTCTCTTGGAGTACTATTATACGTACTCCAAGAAAAAATTAATGACTATTTACACCTATCGCCTATCTTCCCCATTGTGGGGGGGGGGGCTGCCAAAGCCCCGCGATGTCGTTACTGGTTGGTGAATACTATTTGTAATGTACAAAATATATTTTATTTGCCGATTCGTTTAATTCTCAACAATAAATTTATTATAACTAATAAAAATAATTTTAATTTTTTTCAACATATTTTGTTTCTAACCGTAACCGATTTCAGCCTATTAAGGCCATCTTCAAACTTTTTTTTACATTAACTCCACACTTCAAGAGGCTCCGAGGAAAATAATTTCCCTATGTCATCTGAGATGCTGTGTGGAGGGTTTTTTTGAGGATAGGAAGGAATGAACATTGGTCTTGAAGAGACCCATGTTGTAGGATGGAGGAAAATTTGTTCAGTTGAACACAAGACCGAGTCGAAGAAGCGACCCGTTCTCATGTGACAAATGCCAATACATGTACATACGGGCACGCGTTCGGCGTGTTTCCCGACTATGCACCGGTGCCGAAGGGATCAACGACGCTAGTTCTTTGGAACATTTTCCATTGAAATACCGGTATAACAAGGATAGCATTCTCACCCGACGCCTGTGCTTTAAATATTGCAATCCGTCTGTTAAGATGGGAGATCTATCAAACGGACCGCACGTTTCTGCACAGAGTTGAGGGTATTTTTCAGGTATTTTGGAGCTCCAGACCGGAGGTGGCTGCCAAATTCTACCGTGGGGCGCACTTGTGATTTGTACAGGGTTATCAGTTGTGTACTATTAAATTATCTGCGGGCCCTGTACAGTACGCCCAGTTTTTGAGAGGCTAACTTTACTCTGGCTTTGATGGAGCCCCCATACCTGAGCTGGTCACTTATAGTTACACCAAGCATATCAATTAAGGGTCTGTTCGGAAGATTGCTTCCGTTTAAAGTTCAATCCCTTTTAGACGTAATCAGACATGATTGGGTCTATGAAACATTGAATTCAACGAAATTATTTTTATCCAAGAGAAAACACTCTCGAGGTAACCGTTCATACGTTGTAAATAAAAAGGATATGAGAAAGCTCTACTACGCTTTGTGTCATTCTCGAATTGAATATGGAATTATAGGATGGGGATCTGCTACACATAAGTACATACATAACCTTAATACGATTCAAAAAGGAATCATAAAGACCATATTGAAAGTACCCATTAGAACGCCTTCAATTGAAATTTTCAATAGCTTTGATGTACCAAATGTGCAACAAATATATGCCAAAAATATATTATTAAAGCTTTCAAAAATACTGAATCTTCCACTAGACCATGCATGCATAACACTAGGTCGAATAAAAATGATGTAAAAAACATTCCAAGTTACAAAACCACATTCGGACAAAGAAACTACACATACTTTGCAACTAAACTTCATAACATCCTTCCCCAAGATATAAAACTAATAAAAAATTCTAATGTATACAAATCAAGAATAAAAATATGGCTGAAAGAGATCAATGAAAAAACCCTAATGGAAACACTAAAAACGACATAGAAGACAAATGAAATATATTTAAATAATTTTAGTCCGCCTCGGCAAAGGACCCCGTAGTGAGGAGGACTAAGAATTGCAATATTTAACATTAAATTCATCATTTTATTTTGTATGTACAATTATTTTATATAGTTGCTAATAAAAAAATAAAAAAAAATTGTACAATTATTCCATTCACTATGGTTTTTATACGTAGTATTCGGCGGAGGGTTACCAGGAGTGTATGCAATGATTTTATTCAAATTATATTGATTTTCCTTTCTTCGTTTCTATATCGTGCTTCATGACTGAATCAAAAAGGTAAATTTAGCTCGATTTTATGGATTTACCTGTCAATCCGCCTCATCCAAATGTTGTATATATAAACAATTGTATAATAGATGTACTAGTTTGAAGAAGGCCTTAATAGACTGAAACCGGTTACGGTCAGAAATAAATTATGTGGAAAAATGTTTTAAACTGTTTTTATATATGTTTTTTATGTTTTACATATTTTTTTATATTATTTATTTTATAGCACAATCCAACATTTTTTTGGATTGTGCTATAAAATATGAAATATTGTATCAAAATTAAAAATTTAATAATGGAATTTCACCCCGAATTTTCAGAATCAAAAATAGAAATACATATAAATTATTACCTCAACAGGTGTGGATTTTTTAGACTTGTCATATTGTCCACTTCGACAAAAGTATTATAAATTTCATAAATGAGATTCTTTAAAGATTCGTCAGAAAATAAAGAATCTTTTTTTTATTTTAAATTGTTATCAAGTTTAATTCGTAGAGCTCCATTTTAATTTATTTTTTAATTCAATAATAATATTATTATTTTATTTATAAAACCAGTTTATTTATATATATGTACGAGGGGGTACCCAAAAGAAACCGAACTGATGTTGTGATGGGCCGTGTTTTTGAGTACCGTATTTTGCCATTATTGGGCATATAGAGCCACCATTCCCGAGTCAGTAAGCCAAACGTCATCGCTAAAGAAGGTTCCGCTCGATTTGTGTGAATTTTTTAATGACAGTTGTTTTGTGTGCTCCTCGTTTTTGCAACGGCAAAGGTTGCTAACGGAGCCTTCTTTAGCGATGACGTTTGGCTAACTGACTTAGGAATGGTGGCTCTATAACCCCCCTAACGGCAGAACGCGGTACTACAAAAACTCGGCCCACCACAACATCAGTTCGGTTTCTTTTGGGTACCCCCTCGTACTTATCATAACGCATCCCAGCTGTTTCGCCTTCTCAAGGCATTATCAAACTGTGGTTTTACCACTTACAGACGATGCATTTATATTATTTCTAGATAAGTACGTATGATTTATTAGGTACTTAGAAAGGTATTTATTACTCATGTCCTTCTTAATTTCTGAGTAAAATGGCGGAAATTAATTATGGTTATTACCCTTTTAAAGTGTCCTCAATTACTGTATTGTTTACATTTAACTGAAGGTACCTATCCAGAACTAAAATAAATGTATCGTCTGTAAGTGATATAACCACAGTTTGATAATACCTTCAGAAGCCGAAACAGCGTGGTAATAATTACATAGCAGAACTTGTTTGTAAATAAACTGTTTTTATTAATTAAATAATAATATTTTTTTAATGTTTTATTGTACGAAATAAATTTTTAAAAACACAAAAAAATAAATTGCTGTATTATAAGTTTGTCGCGTATTGTTTCGTTACGCTAGAACATAATGACAATGTGAAGCCTTAGTCTTTCGATATACATACATAATACACCTGTTAATCCCCTGTTCAGATACCAGTCCTTAGTTATGCAGTATAAGGTACGCGTATTAAAGCCAGGTTAGTTATTAAAACTTTCTTAATGAAGTCGTTCAAAGCACAGATTGTGATAACTTATAATTTAAGTTGACATAATTTTCAGCATTCTTAAATCAAAATTTAAAACTAGAAATATCTCACTTTTTGGTGTTCTTCCTCCAAAATTAAGGTTTTGTACGTTTTCATGGAAAACTTAAATTTGGATTTGGTCTTAATAATTTTTTTTTTAAATCAAAAGGTAGAGCAAATATCTAGTACGGATAGGTGCTATTTTTTTGTTTTGTTTTAAATTATGATACAAAGGCTACTGGAAAATGAAGTTTGATGATTTAAGAGCTAAATTTGGAATTTTTTTGCGAGTTTTTTTTTTTTACGTGAGCTCCGTACAGAAGGCCCTGAGGATAATAATTTCCCTCAGGGCCTATGTCATCTTTAGAGATGCTGTGTGGAGGGTTTTTTTTTAATTAAGGAAGGGGAGGAGAGTTCTGGGAAGGAAAAGGGTTTAAGGAGAGGGTAGGAATCTTGGGTTCAGTGTGTACTGGTCCAAGACCTAGACAAAACTCATCCCATGAACCCGGGCACCCCTGCTAAATCACCAAACGTAGCGAACCACTTGGGGTGACCTATGGCAGAGTTATTGTAATTGTTTAGTATTTTATCTTACTTTATCTTCTTTGGTTATATAATGATAAATAATACTGTCAAACCGTCCTATTACTCAATCTCATATTTCAAATTTTAGAATTAACAATATTTTCTTCAACAATTTTTTTTCCATATTATAGGCAACTGCCCTTTGTATTGGAAATAATCATTCTAAGAATTGGTTTGTAACCTAGATAGCGTCACGGATAAATATATCCAATTATATTTATTTGGAACTCTTGACTTTTTATAAAAGTCTAAATGAATATTCAATTTTATAAAAATTCAAGTTCCATTTAAATAAAATCGGATATATTTATCCGTGACGGTGATCTAGATGACAAACCAATTGTTAGACTGATTGTTTCCAATAAAAAGGGTAGTTGCCTATAATATGGTAAAAATTTGTTGAAGATAATATTGTTAATTCTAAAATTTTAAATATGAGATGGTTTGACAGTTTGACAGTAATGGTGAAATTGGTCACGGATAGAGTGGAGTCCCAGTTGCGACCATTATCTTTTTCTGTTTTTCTGTGTCTTGTTCTCTTTCATGTTTTCGTTTAGATTATTAATGTTATATTCTTCTTCAATGATGTATTTTATTGATGGAAATAACCTTTAAAAAATATAAAAACAAAGTAGTAGGTCTTCATCAAGTCTCCTCATAGTAAACTTTTAATTCGATTTTAATCAAAGAATGATTTTTTTTTCTTTGGAAAAAACTTTAAAGGAAGTTGTTAAATACGATAATTTGAAATAAAGACCTTTAATAAAATTATTGCCATAATGAGTTTTCTCATATTCAAGGCTATGAAACAGCTCATTTATTTTGAAATCGCTTTATAGGGATAAGTTATTTGATTCCCTTTGGAGGAAATAAAACTTTTATCGGATCTTTTCCTCCAGACTTTAAAGCCGACAATAAAACACAGCTTTTCCCCCGGAGTGAAAAGCTTCCATCCATGAAACTTAAATTCTCCGATAAAATCAAAATAAAACAAGCGTTTAAAGAGAATTTATCGACTTTGAAATTGCTTAGCTATTCGGCAGTCTGTTAATTATTAACAAATTATGCATCCTGCGGTTTAGGAAAAAACATTATTACGAAATGAAAAAAAAATTGTTTAGTTAATATTTTATTTTTTTTATTATTAATCTTTATTAATTTTAGACTTACAATTCTTTTTGTCCTATGCCTGTCTCACTAGGAGAACCTGTGTTGAGAGCAGGCGCTTAACATAAGCAGTTTATAATGATAAACATACAAATAATAATACAATATTACAAGAAACAGATAATCAATCATCAACGTACCATTGAAGAAATAAATACTTATAAGATAGTTTCGATACAATCTTTGATGTTGGATCTTTTTTGGCTGGTAATCCAGGACTTGGTGTCAGATTTATGTTTAAGATACATTGTATTTTGTCTAATTGCCAGTGGAAGTGTAATAAATAGTTTTGTTGCAGAATCTAAAATTTCTTTGGCCAAAGGTTGTTTAAGCAAAAGGGATAAGTAGGAGGTTATGCCCTTTGGTTCTAGTATCTCGAGCAGTTTGGACATTTTCAAAGGTAGTTCTGTGTTTGAAGAGAATAAATCCAATGCAATAGCCCTTTTCCGTAATATTTTATTTATTTAAAAAAAAAACATATGTCTCTGGTATATAAAAATTTGGGCTCTTTTTCAGTGTCTTTCTCATTTTTGTGTTACTTTTTACGTACCTAAGAAAGTGTTAAGGCGTTTTGACTGGTTAGTAGCTGAGTGAACAAATGCGTTGCGTTGGATTAGATACTCTAGTAGCTAAGTCTTCCACCATTCCACAAGTAACATTTTTAAAGATGGAGGTAGGAGGATATATTGTCAAGTTATTCGTAACCGTTTGACAGGATAATATTGTGCTAAGCAACGCGATTGAAACGCGGTTGAACCAATATATAGCGAATTGGCAACTGTGTCCTACGTGTCCACCGCCCGCTCCCGCTACGCAAATTTCAGCGATCTATATATATTGAAGAAAGAATGATGTCTTTGAGGTTGATATTAACCAAAAAAATATTATATTTTATTCAATCAAAATGTATCAATATATTTAAAATATTTAAAGTATAGTATAATACTCAACGTTTGCAATGTGCGAAATTTTTTCGAAAGGGCACAGCGTCTTATATGGGCGACGTCGATGCGAACGCGAAGCGACGCCTCGCGGTGCGGTGCGGTGCGGTGCGACGCAGTGCGACATGAAGCGGCGCGAAAATATTAAGTAGTCACAATAGTCACCGCCACGTCCATCATAGCTCTACATGACAAGCGTTGCGATGCGGCGAGGGACTTCAGCGCCGCGATCAGTTGGTTTAATACAAAGATATTGTTTAATATTTTCACGACGTGTGGCGCGAAGTGACGCGGTGGACAATGGACAATTATTGTCTGTTGAGTCTTATACTATATTTTAATTTAAAAAAAAAAAAAATGATAATTTAAATTGAATAAAATGTTATAATTTTGGGTTAATTTCAGTATCGCCCTGGTGCAAGACCCCCATTCAGAATTTAAACGTTGCTTGAAATGGATTTAGCCGTGTTTAGTGGCCGGATCTGAATATCCAGGTATTTCCCCACCTTCCTCATCCCCATCTCCTTCCCCTCCCCACTACCTTACAAACATACCCCAATTGGGGATGCCATAGTCTCATAGGCTCCAGACGGGAGCAGCTGGGACACGACACAACTGGTTTTTTTTTCACATTAAAAAAACCTCAAAGTCATAATTCCTTCTTCAAATGAAATTGATCGCTGAAATTTGCGCGGTGGGAGCGGGCGGTGGGCACGCAGGACAGATTGGCCACTTTGTTACATCTATTATATCGCTTCAACCGTGTTGCAATCGCGTTGCTTAGCGTAATATTATCCTGTCTTCTATAATAATGTAATCGGAATCAATGTGCCAGGTGATATGCCAGGCGCTCCCGTGGTTTCAGAATAGGGTACAATCACTTTTTTTTTTTTTTTACTAAAAATTTAAGAAAAAAATTACAAACTGGAATATTCGATTTTTTTTTTTACGATAGGAATAGTTCTTCAACAACGTTTTGAATATTAACAATTCAAATTAGGGCTAAAACGCCTTCTTCCCGCGGTTTTGACTTGTGACGTCACTGCGCACCTTGACAGCTGCCATTGATCATTTTTTGTTTGTCGAATAAAATGACCGTAAATACCGTTTATAAATACTGTATTGTACCAAAGTGTACAAATACAACATCTTCAACACCAAACAAACTATTTATAAACGTCCCAAATGATGTTATTATGTGTAAAGCGATGTCGTGCGATGAAAGGTGCTTTAAACAACTGCCACCATAATCGCGTCGATTTTTGAAAAAATTATCAGACTGTCCTTTTATGTAAACCACTGTCTGTCATGATAGTATGTATTTAAATATATGTTTTATATAAACGAATGGGTTTAGGATGCGTAACTAAACGATTATGACTCTCAAACTTATTCAAATTCAAACCAACAACTGGAACAAAAACAACATGACGTGGGCCTCGGTGGTGCGTTGTGACGTCACAACTTCACTAGTCAATCATGACTCGTTTTTGATGTTTGAATTTTCATACAACGTTAAAAGTGAATTAATTAATTTAATAATTTTTTGGGGGGATTTTGAGTACGATATTCGAGTTAAGTTATTTTTTTTACATATATTAAATGCATTGAAAACACTGTATTACATATACTGTATGTACCCTATTCTTCACCGAAATCACATCTTGAGAACGGCTATCCTTTTCAATGTGTTAGCCTCTTTAAAACGTACAGAAATAACTATAGTTGAAACGGAACTTGAATGAGCATAATCTTTGCAATCATCGTTTGTTACCACGTCACTCTAATTCATAGCATCTTTTGTCATGGAGATTTATCTTATCACCTCCGTTTCGCAGCCTCTTTTCTTATTTTTATAGTCCGTGTTTTTAAATCTCACAAAGCATTTATTTTCATAGCATCCGCGTTGTTACATAAACATTTGTTATAAATTTAGTTGTTTTATGATTTTACCTTCAAAATGCACCAACGAAGTCGAAGGTGTAAATTAAAAATATCTAAGAGAATGGAAGACACACTCATCTTGTGATAGACCACCATTAAAAAATGCTTTTGGCTCTTTTTAGTTACTAGATAAGTTTTGAAAGGAACTTTCAAAACTTCAAATTCTTCTTCTACTTCGTCTCTTTATTATTTCCACTCACTTCTCAAACTACAGATGTCGTTATTCCACGATTGCGACTGTAGTGCGAAAATACAGATTTTACTGGATTTAATATGACTCATTTGTTTTTCAGAATAACCATTTAACCATCGTTCATGAATAAATTGAAGAAGCAGTATTTTAGTTCTTTTTTTTAAAAAGAACTAAAGTTTAGTTATTGAAGTGTATTGGGTAGTCACGTAGTTTCAGTTAGACCATCCGCTCATGGAGCAACTGAAAAAAAAACCAGTTGGCAACTCAATCATTATTCACAAGAAAGAAAATTGCGAATTTAATTGGCGGTCCATACACAGGCAACTTGTTATATACCAGTTGTCAAGGGCGACGCCGTTGTCAAATGCGACTAGCACTGCTGGTCGCGTTTGACAGGGTGACAGGTTGTCATGGTTACGCCCCATGACCTGTCAAGTGTTCGAGTAATTTGCGTTATGTCAGAACAGGAAAATATCGATTTGTTCAGGAGATCGTTAAATTATTATTATATGTTAAGATTGATAATTTATGAATTATTATTAAATTTTGCTTTTGTTAAACAAGCTGATATAATTACTGAAATCGTAAAGATGAATTGAATTGAGTTGCCAACCAGTTACAGTTTATCTATGAGCGAAGGCCCTTATTGTTAATAGATGTCGATACTTAGAGCTTTTGCCACAGCCCAAAAGATATTTGCTGAAGCAGTAATAGTTAGAGCAGTACCACCTAGCGTCGTTCGTGTCGTGTATGCGATCGGTTAAGATCAGAATCGAAAGCTTTCAGTAGAGTGGGCCGCTGTCATCTACCTGAGCGCGCTTCAGCTATATATAGCCTGTCAGGTTCAGACGTGAGTCCAGTATAATATTATATTGTAAATATACAAGATAAATTAATTATAAACCGACTTGTAATCGAGAACCTAATTATTCAGTGGAAGAGCCCAACACTTCATTAATGTTTGAATGTGTTTAGAGCGGACACTCCAGTTTTCTATTTTTTCTTAGGTAGAGGAATTTATTGTGAAAATACGAGCACACAATTTGTTACGTCAATTGGTTTACAATAAATCATTAAGTAATTATGTGCTTTTTCTTTGCTTAGTTGCAGTCAAGGTTTGTAGAAAATGTGTTTAACAAGGTTAGCTCAAAAAAAAAACTCGTCGGGACGTAGCTTGAAGTAAGACACTACCACTTGTATTCAGTTAATTCAAATCTTCCTATCGAACATGAACTTCCAGCTACGTCACGATTTTTTAGTCAATCACCGCTCTGCCCCCTCGATGAGCTAACTTTGTTAAACGCATTTTCCACAAAACGCATTTTCTACGAAAAGAATTTTCTACGAAACGCATTTTCTACGAAAACAATTTTCTAATTTTCAACCTTGAACCTTGGGTTGTAATAAGGCAAATTTAAAATTAGATATTTAGGCCCCTGAGTGCCTAACTCTTATTTTAACCAAGTTTGTATTAAGATTCCTACTTCAAATTACTAATACAAACACGAAATATACACGAAGACATTTCGAGTCAACTGTTTAAATGCGCGCCTGTTACCGACAAAAACTTCGTTCTGAGTTTCAAATTTGAATATTTATTACATTATGGTAGGTTAAATATTATAATTATAGCGTGACTGTCTGTGGCTGTCAAATAGCAAATAACCAAATAATTTTATTATTTAAGAGGTGTGGAGATATTTACGGAATAAATAGTCACCAGTTTTGTTTGGATTTATTGTAAATATTATTACTTTTTTACGTTAACTCCAAACAGGAGGCCCTGAAGAAAATAATTCGTCACGGCCTATGACATGCCAGAAAATGAAGGAGAGGAAGTTCTGGGAGTCAGTGTGTGCAGGATGAATGAATCCATCCCTCCCTCTTCGGTGCAAGGCGATGTTTAGAGAGAGCCCTGCTGGAGAGGTCAAAGGGTCTCCCTCAACCAGTCTCTCCTGATTTACTTCCTTGGAGTAATAATTCGATAAAATAGAAATAAACTCATTAAAATAAATATTTAACATATTGTGGTGCAGTACATCATTATAGACCAGTTATTTCACAAAACTGAAATCATCACAGAACTTGAATAGAACTTACGCAGAACGTGAAAATTAACTTCAAATATTTGATGAATCCATCAAATTTTTTGAAACAACCCGTCCTAAGTGTTTTTCTACAATGAACTTTAAAGCTCTCTAATTTTATATTTTCAACTTGTCAGTTCACTGCCTATTTTTACACATCATGTAGCCCACACATTATTTTTTTTTATATAAATAGCTCAAAAGAATAACAGCTGCCCCGTCTGGAGCCAGTGAGACTATGGCATCTCTAATTGGGATACGTCGTAAGACTGAAGGTAATGGGAAGGGGAAGGAGATAGGGAAGAGGAAAGTCGGGAAATTCGCACCGCTTAATTTTTTTTATATTTAAATATTTTTGGCTATCTTTTATTTCTTAGTGAAAGTATTGTACAGTCAAATATGACCGGAGAAGATATGGTCGAATTTGCTCAAAACTAAGATCAAGATTTCATTTTCTAGATGCGACCATATCTTTTTATGACTTTTCAATTTCATATTTTCGTTTGAGAGTCCCATGATTAAATATTATAATTTGAGGTTTTACTCTAATTCCAAAAATAAATTACTTAAGATTAAATATTGTAATAAACTTATTTTATTAATTTTTTTCTTCGTATATTTACTATGTCTTCTAATTAAAACTGTTAATATTTCACTATTCAGCAAATTCTACTATAAATAGTCACAGCTTTATGAAAATATTTTACTCCGGAGGTGAAAATGTTGGCGACATATTTCCCTGCTGTGATTTGTGTTTCAACATTCATGTTGAATTTTGCATAGTGCATAAATTAAACAAAAGGCTACAAATTTATGCTAACTAATTCCAAAATACGACGTGACTACACATTTTTGTGAACATTGCACACATTTATATTAACACCTTTCATCGATTTGAAATACACTAGATTGACATGTGATATGTGAAAATGAACACCGTAACCAAATTATACCATCATGGCGGCCTGGCTTTTGTAAACACAAATCTGCAGTTTTATTCCGAGATTGATGAAAATTTGCACACGTGACATTAAAACAAGAGAAATATTCCTGTCAACATGATATTTCAAAAAACCACCGTCATCTCTTTTTCCCACTCTTTACAACATAATTTTTGTGCTACTTGATGAAATTTTGAACATTTGATGTTCAAAATAAAAGGAAAATTGCCTTAGTATTTAGTTATTATTTTATCCTGATGAAGCTTGGTCGAAGCGAAACCGGTAGATATATAAAAAATAATTAATTTAATTCTTTTAAATATAATATCCAACCACAAATTGCTTCTTACGAAAAAAAAAGAAAAAAAAAAGGAAAATTACACCTCTGCCGTAGGTCATCCCAAGTGGTTTACATCGGGGGCCCGGGTTCATGGGGCGAGGATGTCTATGTCTTGGTGGCAGATGCATCTGCCCACCTACTGTGTGGCAGACCGGATTTGAAGAGGCTGGTTGAGTGGTTGAGGGAGGCCTTTTTACCTTGTTTTACCTTTCCAGCAGGACTATCTGGACCCATCGCCTGTACTGAAGTGGGAGGAATGAATTCAAACGCCTGTTACTTCTGGACACGCTGACCTTCAGATTCCTACCCACCCTTCGTACTTTTTCTTTCCCAGATTGTCCTATCCTTCCTTTCTTTAAAAAAAATCCTCTACATAGCATTTCCAAAGGTATCAGAGATATGGTTTTCCTCAGGGCCTACATAAAAAAATAAATGTCCAATATAAAAAAAATAATTAAAAAAACAAGAAGGGTCCACCATTCAGAATCTAAACATTGCTTGGCACGATTTCAGCAGCGTTTAGTAAACTGATACGATTAAGTGAAACATTTGCGCGGCCGTTTTCGGCCCGTTTCAAACAAATCTTAAATTTGGATTTGAGATCAAAATACCCAACCAAACTGAAAAATTATTTTTGTAATCAAAAGGCTTATCAAATATCTAGTACGGATGTGAGCTATTTTATTTTGCTTTGAATTATAAGATAAAGGCCATTAAAGATTTTAGGGTTCATGATTTTAGAGGCAACTTGGGCAATTATTTGTGAGTTAATGAAAAACAATAAAAAATATTTTTACTATATTTACCATAGAAATACAATGAAATATAAAATAAAAAAAATCGTTTTGATTGGTATTAATTCAAAATTCAAATTATCATTACTACCCAAAAAATGCATTTTTTACGATGTTTTATTTTATTTTTCATTGTATTTGTAAAATAAATATAGTAAAAATATTTTTTTAATGTTTTTCATATACTCACAAATAATTGCCCAAGTTGCCTCTAAAATCATGAAAGGCTAAAATCTTTAATGGCCTGTATCTTATAATTAAAACAAAAATAAATAAAGTAGCTCACATCCATACTAGATATTTGATATACCTTTTGATTACAAAAATAATTTTTCAGTTTGGTTAGGTATTTTGATCTCAAGTCCAAATTTAAGATTTGTATGAAACTGGCCGAAAAGGGCCGCGCAAACGTTCCACAACAAGATTATCAAAAACTACCCACACTCTTCCCTTGTTTCCTTTCAGTTCACAACATTCCCCAATTGGGGGTTCAATAGTTTCGCTTGCTTCAGGATGTCACTTAAAAATGTAAAGCTTTTTCAGCAGATTGCTTCCTGACGAACGACTCTAGCGGGACTAGTATTATTATTTAATAAAATACATTCTTGAGTTGTTTGCACCAACTCGTGCATATTTCATTTCTCATTTCGCTCGTACATTGTGCAGCAGTATTTTCTTCTTCGGTTAGTATTTATAGATGGATCGAGAAACGTCTTAAAAATATTTTTGGTAGCCTATGCTAGCGAACATCAATAAATAAGGGATGAAGCAATTCAACACAATTCCAGGAATTTCTTCAGGGAATTCTTTGGAATACCAACATGGCCACCATCATCCCGTCTACCAACAAATTTACAGCTCAGCTTCGGAAGAAATGATAATATTGTTCACTTCAATCGTTTTTATTTATATATGTTTAGCTGTGATTAATGTTTGCATGCGACAGTGTATGTTTGCTTATATAATATTTTTGATAGCTCCGAATTATTACCTAAGCGGAATTCAATTGAAAGCAGGCAAATAGGCGTTTTAATGTTTGCTTTCAAACCTAGCGAACATGAAATCAAATCAGTTGATGGTATCTGTAGGTACAGTAGTTTTGCCTGATCAAACTGTTCGATTCGCGAAATAAACACATACATATTATCGTTATTTGTTTTTAGGGTGTTATGCCGTGTTGCGCTACCTCCTTCTTTAGCCAACGTTTCGAATAGCGTTACAGTGTCCATCACCAGGGCAGATGTTTAATTGTACATACGTACATATTAAACTTTAAATTAATCGATAATTTCAATAAATTTGATGTTTTATGTGCTATTCGGCACTTTTTTCAACTTACTTTAAATAACAGGTATCTAATTAGGCGTGCAAATTGCATATAAGTACCTGTTTTTTTGTAAATATTTTTCTGTTCAAATAATGTATAAAGTTGCTCAATTTAGATTTTATACCATAATTCTCAAACAGCTTGGTCGGGCTGGGCATAAAAATATGTTAATAATTTTTGCGGTGTTATGCCGATATCATTTATATTCACCAATATCATTTACTCATCTGCCCTGATGATTATCACTGTGACGCTGTCCGAAACGTTGGCTAAAGAAGGCGGTAGCGCAACACGGCATAACACCCCAAAAATAAATAACAAAAATACTTTTGACCGTGAAAACCTAGAATCATACCTGATTTTTTTTATTGTTTTCTTGAGAATATTTTTTTCGTCACATGAAGTACATGAACCCAAAAATATTTCTGATTAATCACTGTTTCAGATATATTCTACAGAAATTGCGCATTGCTCTTTTGAAAAAGAATATTTTCAGACGGTATTTACGGTTTATGGAAAAATTTCGCTTTTTAAAATCAAAAAGCTATATCTCAAATTCCACATAAAAGTACCAAAGAGCGATAAATTTTTATGTACTAAGAAATCCTTTGGCAAAGTCTTTGACTTTGCGTCCAATTCAAATATTTATTCAAGACCCTTTCAAAATTCACAGCGTTTTCCCGAATACTCTCCAGGTCGTATTTTTCTGCTTTTAATTTTCTTCCTAGTTAGTAAAAGTATTTCAGGTGGAAGTTTATCCACTACTTAGTTCGGCTGTTAGTTAACGTTGAAAGCTAACTGGGAAATAAATTGAAATGTTGCATTTTCAATTCGTAAATTAATGGTCACTCGACAGTTTAGTTATGGGAGAAAATTAATTAAAAGCATTCATCTACGCTTTTCCAGCTTTTGAGTTCGGTCAAGTAATTTTTTATAGAAAAATTAATATTTTATTAAATAAAATAGTTGTTTTTTCTACAAGAAATAATAGTTGTGTTTTTAAACTGCTTGCTTTAATCTAAATGAAAATTAAATAGTTATTGACTCCATTTTTTTTTAAAATTCAATTTAGTAGTGTTATTTATTATTAAGTTCTGCAAGTATTTTAGTTATTATTTTTGTGACAGCTGTTTCGGTTCACAAGGCCATTTTCAAACTCTCAGGACAGTTACACAAAAATTTAAACTGAAATACCTGCAAAATTTATTAACAACATTATTAAGGTGATCTAATAGTCCAGGAAAAAATCGAAATCGGAATCCAGGCCTCTTTTTGGGCAGGATTTAAAAATACTAAGACAAATAAAAAGACTTGAGAAAAAGCTTTTGGAAAGGTTGGAAAAGGTATTTGAGAGTTGTTTTTTACAGGTTGATTTCGTTAGGGACCGTAAAAACATTAACTTCTTTCTTACGCATTGTTAATTGTAATAACAAGGAAATTTAAAATTGATTTCACGAAACCAAGCGCCGCAGAGTCTATTCCCTACCGCAGACGGGGCGGAACTGATACAAAATGTGTGGGACAAGTGCATTGTTTTTATGTCGATGGCATAAGGTTCACTTCAAAATTCCAAATTCATCGGGTGCCGGCCGTCTTGATTGATGTCAAAAATAACATTTTTTATTTTGTAGAGTTCAGGCATAAATATCATTTTTTTGCGATTATTTAAAAAAAACATATTTTTGCCACATTATACAATCAAACTGTAACCAAAAAGGGGTTCATAAGTAGGAGAATTTGCAATTGAAAGTGTTTTTTTGTAGACCTAATATTTTATTATTTTCTAGGCTTAGAAAAATGATATTTTCTAAGACCAAGATGTGTTTTACTCGCAGTATTTAATTGAAGCATCTATAATACTTCTAAACAATCAAATTTTCAAAACAAAAACACATAATTTTGTATGATTTCACATGGCTTCATCTTAAACTTAATTTAAATAATTTTTTTTTTAAAAACTTCTTATTTGAGTTTTTCATTGAAAGGTTTTATATTTTATCAAATAAATTGACTAGTTTTTCATTGCGTTTATTCAAATATAAATCTTCTATATTCCTATCAATTAAAAACCTAACGAGTTCTTATAGTTTTCAGTATAAAAGTCTTATCCCGCGTAATTCGTTCTTCAAATAAACTTTCGTTTTTTTTTACTGTTAATACCGCACAAGATACCGCGCATAGTCCCACTGCTCCCGTCTGGAGTCAGTGGGACTATGGCATCCTCAATCGGAGTATGTTGTGAGGCTGAAGGTAGTGGGGAGAGGAAGGAGATAGGGTAGAGGAAGGTGGGGAAGTACCTGGCTATTCAGATCTGGTCACTAAACACGGCTAAAGCCATTTCAAGCAACGTTTCAATTCTGAATGGTGGTCTTACACCAGGGCGATACTGATAGTATCTTCCACTCTGGAACGTGCCGCAAATATACTATTTATTATTTTAAATGAATAAATTGTGAAATAACACAAATTAATCAAATAAAATTTATTTGCGAACGCCGGGTTCGAACCCGCGACCTTCGGATTGTGAGTCGAGAGTCTTGCCTCGGGACCACGGAGGCCGTCATATATTCCGTCATTGCAGTAAACCTCTCTACATTTATGAGCACAGTACATAGGTATACGTATTTGACTTGATATCAGCACATTGCGGGTCAGATTCCCATGACATTGCAAAATTTGTAATAGATTTATTATATTAAAGAAAAGTTTTTTGCGGTTCGTTGGTGCTCCGGTGAACCGGAAGGGTTTAGAGACAATCTCCGAAAGCGAATCAATTCAAAGATTAATTGTTAATTGGATATAGGTAAATGGTATAGTGTATTTTTCTTAAATAAGCTTTTTGTTAGTTTTAAGATAATTTTTTTTTTTAAATGGCTAAAAGTCTGAGTTTTTAAAGTGAAAATTTATTTAGCACCGTTGTGATTTGAGACTCAACGAAACGTAAGCGAGCTACACCAAAAAGAGACAAACACATACATATATATAGGATTTAGTGACCGACCGAAGGTTCGGTTTCAGTTTCGATTTCGGCAAGTTTCGGCAAAAAAATCTAGTTTCGGCCGCACCGAAACTCTGCGTTTGTGAATTATCGCGCGTCGTTTGGCTGTCTTCGGGTTAGTTCGTGGCTCGTGTGTCACCCGCCACATCAGCTGAGTTCTCCGGCCGGTTAAAATGCTCAATTATTGAGGTCTTTCCTTTATAAGTAAGTGTTGATTATTGACAATTTTTGTTCGAAGAAGTAGTTAACATGTTTTGTTAATTTTATAATTTTATAATTTTTGTTTTTTTTTATAGCAGTAATATAAAAATATATATTATTTTTTCACATACTTCAATTATTGTTTTTTATTTCATTTAACACGTCTTAACCGTCTGTGTAAGTGTAAAAAGTAAACCGAATTTCAGTAAACAATAGATTTTTAACAAGTTTAAAAAAGTTTCGGTTTCGACCGAAACTAAGACAGATACCAAAGATTCGGTTTCGGTAGAAAGTCCTTTTTCGCTCGGACACTAATAGGATCTGACTTGAGAGAGAATGAGATGGCAATAAAATATTTATTTATTTTATGGGTACTCGGTTTCAATATAATACGATTTCAATAGAGTGGTATATGGACCAAAGATCGAATCCTATTAAATCCAAAAAATAAATATTTTTGTAAAATCAATATCTAATCTTCAAACCACTCCAAAGTGAACAGGCAAAGAAAACACAATAGAAAGCGACATCTAGTGACTCCAAATAAAAAAATAATAAATAAATACCAATAATAAGACCAAATATATAGGTTAAGGTGCCTTGGAATTCAACGACAAAATACTGTAAAAAAATATCCTTCACATTGATAAAAAAAGTGTTTCGTAGTCTCCCCACTCAAGCCTACTTTAATTTTCTGAAAGTTTCACTTCTACCGCGTACGAATTGCACACTCTTTTTTTTAGGAATCTCCTGAACGATGAACGCAGATTAAATTAAACAGTAGAATTAATTAGAACAATTAAACGCAGAGCCATGAAACTCCCTGTGATCTGCTTGAACATGGACAATAACCTAAACTTCTCGAGGTATTTATTATTTGGGTACCCATTGACGATGTTCCAATGCATAATTTTTGAACTATAATATGATGTCTCTGTACCTACTTGTAAAGTTAGATATTTCTAAGGATTGTAAAATTAGATATCGTTTAATCTTCTTTATATCACTGTCTAAGTCACATGTTTGTGACAGTAATATAATAATTCCTTAACATTCGTAATAACTTTATATTGCAACGTTCTTACATGCAGTACAAGTGTATTTATTTTTATATGAACACCTCGCAAGAGTCCCAATTGCCCCCGTCTGGAGCCAGTGAGACTATGGCATCTCCAATTGGAGTATGGTGTGAGGCTGAAGCTAGTGGTGAGGGGAAGGAGATGGGGAGGAGGAAAGTAGGGAAGTACCTGGCTTTTCAAATCTGGTCACCAAACACGGCTAAAGCCATTTCAAGTAACGTTTCAATTCTGAATGGTGGTCTTACACCAGGACAATACTGAGAGTATCTTCCACTCTGGAACGTGCCGCAAATATACTACATATTATTTTAAATGAATTAATTGTGAAATGACACAAATTAATCAATTAAAATTTATTTGCCCACGCCGGGGTTCGATCCCGCGACCTTCGGATTGCGAGTCAAGAGCCTTACCGCTCGACCACGCCGGCCGTCAACATGTGAATTGAACGACATTTAAAGACATATGAATGGACGTTCATATGAATTACCTGTGACTCTCATACCGGTTTTCTTCACGAAACTTCCTCTCGTTTATTTCCTTTAAAAGACTCTCCACCCAACATCCCAAAAGATGAAATAGGCCATGGGGGGGAATTTTTTTTCTTGGGGACAATCTTGGTATGATTGGTATGTGGAGTTAATGCAAAAAAGGCATACATACAAATGATTTCTTTTTAAATTTATTTAACGCCCAGAGGGCTTTTACATGATTTATTTGTAGTGTAATTTTAATTTGACAGATACTTTGAAACATAGGAAATAATATAAATAAAATTACATTAGATAAAAGTCATACAGACACAAAAACAAAAACAGAAAAATACAACTTTTTTATAGGTTTACAAGATGTGTTTAGTAATAGTGTTTAAATAAATGTTTTAAATGATCCACAAAACTCGCCAAGTTGATATTGAAAATGTCAACATCACCCAAGTACTTATTTCCCATGGTGTGAAGTCGTTGTATCGGAAAAAGGCAATGTGGTTACACTTATGAGCGCTGTAGAAGATTGTATTTTGGCGTGTTGTTACTGTGGGTGTTCGTAAGTTAATGAGTTTGCAAGAGTTCGCAACAGTCGAATTTAGAGTTAAGTATTTTGAATAAAAATGTTAAGTCGTTTATTTTACGTCTGTCTTCTAATGTATGTATTTTCGGAGTATTTAATAAGTAATCGTTTTTAAAGTAAGTTTTTTTTTATGTAAGTATACGTGTAACGGTGCAAAAAACGTTTATCTAACTATGTATCGAGATTTATAATCTTATTTGAAATCACTTTGATCCTTTCAAAAAATTTATGCCTTTTTCCTAGTCGGTGTTTTTACCTTTTGCCTCAATAAGTTGCCGAGAGGCGTCGGGTCCGGATGCCTTTTTGTGCTTTGGGATTCTCGTGGCGTTCAATTCCAATAAGGAACTCCAGTGAAAAATATTATGGCTTTAAAAAAAATATATTCATATAGACTAATAAACGCTGATTCTGAATATATAAGTTTAATTAAATAAATTTTAATCTTTTTAATATTTTTTTTAAAACGTAGAGTTTTAAAAAAATATATTAAAAAGTCCATTTTAAAACAGTTCATTAAAACACCCTGTCAAGTTGGTATTATTGAATTTGTGAGGCGTGACGTCACCGCTTCTATAAAACGCTCCAATGCTGAAATTCAAAATGGCGGCCGTCGAACAGCTGATTCCAGTTCCCTACAAAATTCATGCTTCGGTTTCCTTAATATTGATTTCGATTCGTAAAGCTAAAAAAATAATAATTTCAAACAATTTTTATACCACTCTCCCGTAATAATATTGAAAAATATAATAATATAATAAATATAATATTATTAATAAATAATTACACCTAAATAACGTTTTACTTATTGAATAGTCTCATTACTTCTTCCATACAAAATGACAACATCTGTTGAAAATAACTAAAACTTTTGGGCAGATGACGTCACAGGGCCGGATGACGTCACGGTGGTTTTCGGGGGAACTTGAAAAATTAAAACTTTGAAATTTATTTTAACTATTAAAACTAACTATAAAAATAAAAATAAATATGCAGTTATTTAAGTTACAGGGTCATTATTCATGAAAAAAAAAAATGGACTGGAGTTCTCTATTACAATTTTAAAAATTTACCATATTTTGAACGATTCCAAGTTTTTCTTTTCCTTCAATTGGTAATGTGACCTATCAGGCGTGCACGACTTGTATCAGCGCGAGGAAAAACCCTACACAATTATACATTTCCCGCCCCCCCGCTTTAAGGGTGGATGTCTGCAGAGGTTTTTAAATGGACTAAATTTATTGTGTTTTGCGCTCTGTCGTGACTGGTGGCATTTCTCCGTGTGATTATTTCTCCCCAGGAGGGCTGGGAATTGCTACGGAATTCCCATATTTAGCATCGCCAAATGCACGGCATGCAAATGCTAGATATTATTCCTTGGAGCATACGGGGTAGGTGTTATATAACGCCCATACAACACTGTCCTTACACTTCCGTACCGGACCGGGGGAACTAACGAGAGTTTTACGCTGTATCTAAGTTGTTTTTTAAACAACATACTCAATAATTTGAGTAATCCTAGAAAAACCATTTGATTATCGATCTGATTTAAAAAAATTAATATCGCATTACTACTTTTCTAAACATTAAATAATTTCTATCAAATTCCGGCGGAGAATCTGTCCCGCACGCCCCCCTTCCCCTCTCTTCGGGCGTTACCCCGCTCCTATCTGCTGGATGTATCGTGATAATTCTAAGCGATAGCAAGTAATTTCTTAGTTGTTAGTGGAAAGGACTGGATCCCGTTCGTTTACACTGCGCATCTCGTTTGCTCTTTTTACAATGCTATAATGTTCGCTTGCCGATCAAAGATCATTCGGTCTGGGTCGTTTCCGGTAAGCGCCAACCGCCAGTCGAGATTCGGAAACAATGAGTTATGTTGGCTAACGACCCACCTTCTCTGTTTTCTATGGAAAAATACGCGTTATGGTGTAAATTCTTTAGAATATTAATTATGACTTTATTTATCAAACGATTGTGAAAATTACTACTGGAATACGATTAAAAAACTTTCCTCTAATTATAACCAAAATAAGCAAAACAAATTGGGGTCCCCGAGTGACTCCCCTTCGGATCATGTGTGATTATTTTCTTTCCAGGACGAAAAGGTTGCATACATGAACAATGAAAATTAATACGACGTTCATAATAAAGATTTGTAACCCATGATGTGTAATCCATTCCGTTTGGAAAGAAAGCTATTATCGTCAGTTGTTAATGTAATATCCTTCGATTCAAGGTCCCCAACAAAAGTTAATCTGTTCTCGAAAAAATATTGAATTTAATTTTTTAAATTGTTTGATCAATTTCACAAATAAGAAAAAAAAACTTTCGTCAGGCAGATCTGCATCGTACACATCCAAGATGTACGTATATCGGTGTGTCTCTGCAAAGTTGATAATGATTCATTATCCAATAGAGTCAGATTATCCACACTGAATGGAATATTCCAATTAAGAAACATTCATTGAATGTTGTGACAAAAATGACATCGAATTTCTTTTCAAAATTATTATATGACCGTTCAGTGAAACATTTGCGCGGCCCTTTTCGGCCCATTTCATACAAATCTTAAATTTGAATTTGAGATCAAAATACCCAACCAAACTGAAAAATTATTTTTGTTATCAAAAGGTATATTAAATATCTAGTATGGATATTAGTTATTTTATTTATTTTTGCTTTAAATTATAATATATAGGTCATTAAAGATGTTTGTATTTCATGATTTTAGAGGCAACTTGGCAATTATTTGTGAATAAATGAAAAAAAAATATTTTACTATATTTATCATACAAATATAATGAAATATAAAATAAAAATTAAGAAAAAAAATCATTTTGATAGGTGTAAATTTAAAATACTTATTTACGGCGGAACAAAAATTTGTCGCTTATACATTATAATTACTACCCAAAAAATGCATTTTTAAAGATGTTTTATTTTTTATTTTATTTTTCATTGTATTTTTAAAATAAACATGAAAATTTTTTTTTTTTTTTTTCATTTACTTACTCACAAATAATTGCCCAAGTTGCCTCTAAAATCATGAAACACTAAAATCTTTAATGGGCTGTATCTTATAATTTGAAACAAAAATGAATACAGTGGCTCACATTCGTACTAGACATTTGATATACCAAAATAATAACAAAAACAATTCAAATATCTATAAAATAATTAAAATGATTACAAAATTAATTTTGCAGTTTGGCTGGGTATTTTGATCTCTAATCCAAATTTAAGATTTGTATGAAACTAGCCGAAATGGGCCGCGCATACGTTCCTTTTCAGAATCTTCCCTCTTTGCCACAATTAAAATCAATGTCAATCAAAATCAATTAAAAAATCCCGAAACTTTTCAAATTAATTTCCAAAGAACCAACGTAACCTACTCCCAATTTCTTCCGTGAATGTGTCGACTATTTTTTAAATCCCCTGTAGTGGTTAGATTCAGGACATATTTAGCGACAAACCTCGGAATTTTTTAATTTTTTTGTTTTAACTTGATTTCACTTGATCCAAACGTACTTTCACTTGTTTTTTGGTTTAGTTGTTTCAAATATGGCGAGCCATTAAGTTAATGGTTTTTACAAATACGTTTGCTTATTGTTTTATTCTTACATATTGTGGTACACCGTCATTCAACGGTTGGTATGTTTTCTTTCTTTGACAGTTTCTGTTTAACTTCTGTCTGTTGTGTACCCGGTAAATAAAATAATTTTTGTTATTTATTTTTGGGGTGTTGTGCCGTGTTTCGCTACCTCCTTCTTTAGCCAACGTTTCGGACAGCGTTACAGTGTTCATCATCGGGTCAGATGAGCTGACAGTGACGTTACAGTGTCCATCATCAGATGATGATGGACAGATATCATGTTTAAATACAAGAAAAAACTCTCTTACATCACAGTTACACCACCAGAACAATAACCAACCGACACTACAATGTTCCTACACTACGCACCACATCAGCTCAAAGACATTTCATGTACCTAGCTCCTAAACTATTTAACCTTCTCCCCGAGAACCTAAAATCCGAAACCCAACCCCATATCTTTAAAAAAAAATTATCAAAATGGATCTTTACATTCAGTAACGATGATGTGTAAAACTTGCTATTTTAATTGAATTGTAATATAATTAATACAACTTGTAACTTTAATTAATTGAATGTGTTACTTAAATAACTTACATAATTTGTTACTTAAACAACTTAAATGAATTGCATAAGTTAATAACTGTACACTGTACCCAATTTGTAACATTCTTCCGCCATAACAAGGGGACATCCCTAGCATAGCGGATGAATTAACACAATTTTTTTTGTTCATTGTATAAACTTATTTTAATAAATAAATAAATAAAACTGTAACGCTGTCCGAAACGTTGGCTAAAGAAGGAGGTAGCGAAACACGGCACAACACCCCAAAAATAAATTACAAAAATACTTTTGGCTGTGAAAACCTAAAAACATACCAATAAAATAATTATTGATATTTTTGCAAATAATATATTCATTGATAAAAACGTTAGCAAAATTTTTCTCTCCTCTTTTCTACATTAACTCCACACAGGAGGCCCCAAGAAAAAAATCTCTCAGGGCCTGTGTAATATTTGGAGATGCTGTCTGGAAGGTCTTCTAGGTAAAGGAAGGAGAAGACGTTTTAGGAAAGAAAAATTGTAGGCAGGTGAAGGATGCATGAATCTATCCCCCCGGTGCACGGCGATGGGTCGAGATAGTCCAGCTAGGATATTCCAGGTGGACAGATTCAGGTAAGGTTTCCCTCAATCACTCCGGCCCGTGACGCAATAGGTGAGCAAACGCATTGACCGCCATTGACCTAGACAAACCTTACCCCATGAGCCCGGACACCCCTGCTCGGTCAACAAAACGTAGCGAACCACTTGGGGTGACCTATGGCAGGGATGTTGGTTATCCAATAAATTATTCCTGGGGCGGCGGTATCCACACCCGCCTCCCAAATTGTAAGTTCCCGATCGAACTCATGCCACCGACCATCACTGCCGCCTTTTCAGAGCAATTTCAAAATCATCCAAATTATTAATCTACCAAGTCGAAATTGAGATCTTATCTCAATATGTAATACAACAAAACTTTATCAAACACAAGCCATTTAATTAACCATAATGTTAATCATTATGTAATGCCATCTGATGAGGTAATTATTTCAAATGACATGTTTCTTATTGATAAACCATCTCCTCGTCTAAAAGCTGTTCAATAAGTAGATTAAGGGAGATGTAATTGAATTATCTGTCTCTTCCCACACATGATGTGATTAACAGGATTATTATTCCATAGCAGAATGAATACACTAGTCCCAGGCCGAGATTGTATTGTTCTAAAAGCCGTTGATAAAAAAATCTTTTATGATAAACCATAGACCGATCAGTGGTTGAGTTGGCATCGCATTTGGGCCCCATCCGGGTGTCCCGTGTTCGATTCCTCGGCTGGCTAAGTCCTTCATCACAACACAAGCAACATTTTCGGCTTTCTGTGGTGGAGTAGGAGATTTTGTTTATTGAGTTAACCCGGGAAAGACAAAAAAACAATGTTTTAAAAAAAACAAACATTTGTTTTCTTTAAAAAAAAAAAAAAAACAAAACGAAATGGCAGAAGGTACTGGAATGTCAAATTTCTTCACATTCGTATACACGTTTCACGAATGTATAGTTATTTATTCCGTATTTTGTAACTACATATTATGGTATTGCCAATTAAATGCTTTTTTTCATAAAACGCACATACCGGAAATAAAATTATCACAAAATGAGGTAGACAATTAACATTAATTACATTCTTATTCGTTAATAATTTTATCGTAAAAATAATACGAAATATATAAAGTAATAAAAATTAATGTAAGTTAAAAATTACATTCACAATTATATTATTCGTACGCAACGAGCTAATCCACGAATTATGGGATTGGTACGAAGCAACCGCAAAAACCGTATCGCGCCGTTTGTGGTTGCTTCGTTCCTTTCTCATAATTCGTGGTTCGGTTCTCAAATTTACATATCGATACTGAACAAATAAATATCTTCACATATATGTAAATAAGAATATCGTTTCAAAATTAAAAGATTTCTTTGTTTTAACCACTTTTAATGATTACATTTTTTTTTTTTTTTTAATTTTGAACAATGTTTGAAAATCTCCTACTACCACCACAGAAAGCCGAAAATGTTGCTTGTGTTGTGATGGAGGACTTAGCCAGCCGAGGAATCGAACACGGGACGCCCGGGTGGGACCCAAACGCGATGCCCACTCAACCACTGACCGATTAACCAGACTCAATCCTGAGGAAGAGAGCATTGCTCTTGAAACATGTCGGTTTTATAGACATGAAAAGTGGTTAAAATAAAGAATTTTTTAGTTTTGAAATAAATATGGTGCCACAAAATAAATTTGCTGTATTTGAAGAAAAAAAATTGTACTCCTACTTTCATTCTTATTTCCATTTCACATATTAACGAAAGAATGCAGACATATAAAGAATTCAGAAAATAAAATAAACAAAAATAATTTCCAAATAAATGAAAACAGAATGAGCAAAAGAATAAATAATATATTTTACACCCCACAAACCAATACTAAATTATTGCAGACACATAGCAGTTTCATTGGTCCTCGTTCATTAAACCTTCTACCACTACAAACTCAAATGATAAATAAAATGATAAAATATGTAAAAGAGGTAAAATTATGGTTGAATAATGTAAATATTGAAATGCTTTTTCTATAAATTTATCCATCCTTCTACAACTCACTTTCTGTAACTTTCTAAACTTTAGAACAATGTGTTTTCTGTTTATTTTTTTTTTAAATCACTAAAAAAAAAAAAATTAAGAAAATTAAAAATCATTATGTTTTTTTCCATATTTTTATTTTATTTTTATAATAGCTGAAAAAAAAACCTTTTTCACTTATTCTACCAATGTATTACTAATTTTTTATACTAACTTGATATTTTATATGTTTTTTAAGTCTATTTTATACTTTGGGTACTTGGAAATAAAGTATTTTGTTTTAATATTACCCACACTCAGGCAGTGCCTTAGTGGGTTTTCATTTCTTGTTCATACTATTTGTTATTATATATTATGTTATTACATGTGCTATTATACATTATATGTACAAAGAAATGAGAATAAATAAAGTTAAAAAAAAAAAAAAAAAAACATATATCTAAACTTTCAACGTAAGTAGGTACTTAAGGGATTAGGCCACCTTAGAGGCCGAAAAAATATGCTATTTTAGGATTTTTTTCCAGAAATAATACAAAATAAATCGAGATTCCAATATAAATTTTTTATTACACATATTAGTAACTGTACACAAAAAAAATTTTGAAGCGATTAATTACAAAATTGCGGCTGTACAGCGTTTTTCCGATGACGTCTCCGTTTTTTTGGTCCACGTCCGGACACGCAACTCCTGTAATTTTTGAATTAAAGAATTTTTTTTATTTTAAATAGTACTGCTAGTAGAAGTACGTAGGATTTTTTCAATTTATTAATTTTTGGTCAAATGGCGCACTTCCAAAGTGAAAAGTTAAAAATTTGCCTAAAAAATCATCAGGTAAAATAACAAATGAACCATGCAATATAAAAGAAAAATCCTACGTACTTCTAAAGACAATGTATTTTTGAAGATATATTCAATATTTCAAGTAAATCGGTTGAAAATTGTCTGAGTTACGTTTCCGGCAAACTTAAAAAATGCTGTTTTGAGATACACGCGTTTGAAGTTTTGAGTAGTAGTAATAATTTTGCAATACCTTCAATCTGCGATGCCCGCACCATACAATTGGCTTTCTAGATTATCGTCCTGCTCTTGCTTTTTTTTCTGCTTGATATTAAAGCGATCCTTATGTCTTTTTTTTACCCGTTCAGACAGCGATCTCTCTGAATGCTTTATGCGCTGTTTGTCGATTACTTATGTACTGAGTACTATATACTAAAATTCAAAAATCGAGTACTAAGAGATTTTTTCCGACCATAATCTTTTGGGACATCATTTTTGAGGTCTTAGGTGTAATTTAAAAAAATAAAATTAAAAACGATATTTCGAAAATCCTAGGGTGGCCTAACCCCTTAATGACACTAGTTTTTAGTATAAGTTTTTAATATATTTTTTTTACAATAGCTACACACTGGAGGCCCCTCGAAATAACGATTATTATAAAATAATAATTTTTTGTGCATTTTTTACCAATTTTAAACCTATAATCAACTTACGATTAACAATTAGTTAATATGGATATCAAACGAATTTATTTACATTATTGATTTTTTGTTATACGCTAGTATGTATAGTATATAGAAACGTATATAGTTATATGTTAAAGAGTGCCCTCTATCTGGTATAATACAGATTACTCATAAACACCTCCAAATCAATTATAACGCAGAAAAAAGATTCTCCAACCGTCGTACCTTTGTGTGAACTTCCTCCCCATAGAGGTTCGTCAGGTATGTTTTTAGGTTTTCACGGCCAAAAGAATCTGAGGAAGCGAAGGAACCCTGCTCGTCTGCCCTGATGATGGACACTGTAACGCTGTCCAAAACGTTGGCTAAAGAAGGAGGTAGCGCAACACGGCATAACACCCCAAAAATAAATAACAAAAATACTTTTGGCCGTGAAAACCTAAAAACATACCTTCATTATAATAATTCCCTTAAATATAGAAAAATGATTTATAATACAAAAAGCAAGTTACAACGTACGTTCGTTTCGAATGCTCCACGATGACCTGCGTACGAGCCCTGTCTGGGAATACTATACCTATATTTGAACGCACCATTTCGCACTACTCCCTCGAGACAGTTTCCCGAGTTTCGTCACAAGTTTGCGCTTATTATAGCAGGCTATAAGCCTGTTCTATAATATCGGGTCCACTTGATAGTGTCAGTTATGTGAAATATATGTGGTTAGATTGCCTTTGGGTTATAGTGTCAAACAAAAACGCTTCAAATTAAGACAAACTCATTAAAGTTTAACTTGAAATTTATCTTGTCTCATTAAACTTTAACTTGAAATTTATCTTATCTCATTAATGTTAAACTTGAAATTTATCGTGTCTCATTAAAGTTTAACTTCAAATTTATCTTGTCTCATTAAAATTTAACTTGAAATTTATCTTTTCACATTAAAGTTTAACTTGAAATGCGTTTTTTTCTTGCACAACCAGCGCATAATATCTTTGTTATAGTCAAATACCAGAACATCGTATTTTTTTGAGAAGTTGTAATTTATATAAAGAGCGTCCAGTTGATTAGTCAGACATCTCCAATTACTAACTTACCAACAAAAAATATAAGCGTAAACCACTAAAAAAATGGTTTTTCATGACTACTATGAAGTAATAAAAGAAACTATTTTTTGAAAATAACCCTTTATGACTAACACAATGTTTGAGGTTTTATATGTTCTTACTTTTTTCATTTTTATAAAATTACGCACAAAATAAATAAAAACCACTTTTTCGACGCGCGATTTTAAATTTTGTAGGCATAAGAATCGAAATATTTCTAGCGTTTATATTCCTCTTATAGCTGATTTGTGTTAATGGATTTAACCTTTGCTTCTCCTCTACAACCTAACCTAACTTTTTACAGATGTATTGTTAGCATTATCCATTTCTTCTCCCGGGCACACAATATGGTTTTCCTCTGTTAGTTGAACAATGTGCCACATTGAACGACGTTGCGATCGAGTACCTATTTTGTTATATGAGTGAAATTCGATATTTGTCGATTATTCAGCAGTTAATGGTTGGTAAATGTCAAAGCTGTCTCTGGTTTCGGCTGTCGTTAACAGATAGCTATTGTACATTACCGACAGATTCTACCTCCAATAAGGCATCGAGGTCTGATTAAACAAAGCGAGAATTATTTCGCTTGGAGTTCAATTTATCCTAGCTTATTGAAATAATCTGGAATCCCAACATGACAATAATTTGTCTAAATCATAGGTGGGCGAAAACGCCCCCGTTTGAAACTTTCATGGGGGCAGTAGAGGACCCGGAGAAAATTAGGGGGCGTAGACATGGCACAGTGAGGGCGTGGGCAGGTAAAAAATATACGGACTAAAAAGACACAAACACGTACTAATAAATCAAAGTATGCTTTAATATTGGTTAATTTTTGTTATTGTATAGGTATATTGTAATCATTTTTATCACGTGTGCAAAAATTCACAAATTTCGGTAGTTCGGGAAGTGGATGAAAATTGAACTGAAAGATTTCACCACATTCAGATCTACATTAAATTGGATGATATGAAAAATTTTATATTTATTTTATGCTATAAAATTTTTCATATCATCCAATTTAATGTAGATCTGAATGTGATGAAATTTTTCAGTTATTTTTAAGAATTGACACTATATCATGAATGCAAGAAGGAAGGAAATAGCAACCCGGTATTTAAAATACAAAAGAATTGCTTTTTAACTTGCTAAACAAAAAGGTATAACAAATAATTTAATAAATGTAATTTTAATCAAATTATTGATTTGTGACAGTTGAGTTCCGATATGTAATCGGTTACATGTATTTTTTGAATGAATCAACAAATCAAGTTTTTAAGGAAAGCGAGCAAGAGTATCGAACATTAAATAATTTAGAAATTAGAAATTTTATTTTATTTATTAGTTTTATTTTAGTAAATTGTACATTTAAGTTTACAATTTCCTAATTAATTATATCATATCATATTGCAAACTATATTTTTTCTTGTTTTATGTAGCTCCTACAATACATTTTGAACTTTCCAATTGGTGCGGCCTTTAAAGTTTCTGGTAGAGTGTTGCATAACTGCATCCCTTTGCATAGTAAACTGTTCTGCGTATTCGTTTTGTCCTTTTTTTTGTAGTCTGATTTCCTTGCAAGTCCTTGTGTTGTGTCTGTGAATGTCCTTGTTGTATATAATTTTGTTTGAGAAGTTTTTTGGTAACATGTTGTTCACTATTTTATGGATAAATATCATAGTGTGCAGGGTCAACATCTGTTTCACGGTTAGCCAATTTAGTTCCTTTAACATTTTATTTACTTTTGAGAATCTATTTCGCCGAAGTATTATTCTCATTGCCCTGTTTTGGAGAATTTGAAACTTATTTTGTTCTCGTTCGTTACAAAGAAAAAGGATAGTTGAGCAGTAGTTAAAGTGTGGAACAATAATTTAATTATAAATAATGACTGCAGTTTTTCTAGAAAGTTTTTGCCGAATTCTTCCCAAAAAAGATATTTTTTCCCAATTTTCTTTTGGGTATATTCAGCATGTTTGTTAAAGGTTAGTTTGGAATCTAATATAACTCCTAGGTAAATTAGGAATAACGGAGCCTAAAAGACGGACAACAATTGTTTCTTGCTTTTAGAAACAATAATAATCAACTGCTTTGAAAACAACAACAAATCTGTAGGGCCTACCTACAGAAAAACTTCAACGATTAACCAGCCGATCGATGTGAACGAAAGTGCAAGATATGAAACTTGAAGGAGACTGTAGATAAATGCAAGCAAAAATTTTCGTAGCCATTTCTTTCGGAGTCCATTGGAAAAATTGCACGTTTTTTCAACTTTCCGCTTTGATACGATATTATTTTATTGAATTCACGTTATTAAGTTGATTGATTCTGTTTGCTCAACAAGCTGGGCGAGGCTGTGAGTACAATGGGCTGAGGCTTCAATAGTTGCGCAAAATCAAGGGGCTTTTTGTAAAAATTAGTCGTAAATATCGAATATATACGTCAACTTTATCTCGAAGGAATATTACTGTCTACTTCTGATTAAATGAAAACATCGGACATCTGATACAATAACTCCGGGATTTCAGGAAGTCAAGCAAAGAGAAATCGATAAGTTAACAATATCGGATCTATAAGCGTAACATACGACGAGCACAGTTTCACTATTGACATCACAACTGATATTGTCGGGGAATAATTAAGAAATCCTTATAAGCAATTCCTAAGAATTGACTTTCTGAAACGTCAATCGCCAAACAATTATGTAAAAATATTGAATATGTAATGTTGAATTGAATTACTAACCTAAATATGCATTGGCAGTTTGCTTTTACTTTTTGACACTGAACGCGAGATAATTAGTAAGTGAGATGTTGAGTCATATTTCAACCACTTTCGTTTCTCAAAGATCAAACGGAATAAATTGATCTCGTCTTAGGTGCATTATTGAAATCCATGGATCGCGTATACAACTTATTTCAATTCTAAGAGCTTCGTAAGTTCAATCTGTTCATTAATAAACTAGTAATTTGGCATAACGAATGGCATTATTTAAACATACGTGTGTATTGACAGTTAACCGAAACTTGTCTGATACTATGGAGGCCGCGCTAAAATTCATCAATCGTCGTTCGAAATGTCTGTAATCAATTGTTGACCGTGCTCGCAAATATTGATAACTATCCATAGATGACGGATTTAGTCAATATCATATTGATATAGGGTTTTATCGATCGTCCATGCAAGACCCCCAGCTATATTTACTAAAAAGTCACAATCGATTCCCATATTTCTATCCTTAGCTAGACGTTCCTACTTGGTTTCAACATCGGTATGAACGGTTAATTGTCCTTAGAGTAACGAAGCGACTAACTCGTAAACACGGGGGCCGTTCCAGGTGCCCAGAGGAACCAAGAGGGTCAGGATATAATCAAATCCAATTTCGCTGGAACAATGCTAACCATGATAATTGCTGACGTTCAGTTTAATTAGACGGCCGGAGAGGCTATTTAGTGGCTGCTTGCTGGTATGACGTATGCGGGATTGGTGGAATACCACCAAACACTATTTTAAATGGTGGACAACTCGGAATGAAATAAACTCAGAACCTCATTTGATAAGTCATTAAAAGAGATGTATAAAATATATAAAAAAATGGTTAAATAGATTACTTTAGGTTAGATCAGTGGTTCTCAACGTGGGCGATAACGCCCCCTTTTGGGCGTTTGAAACCTTCAGAGGGGGGCGGTAGAAGACCCTGAGAAAATTGGGGGGCGTTGAGATGGCCCAGGGGGGCGTTGGCAGGTAAAAAATATGGTCTAAAAATATAAACAAAACACGCTAATAACATACAAATAAAGCAAGGTATACTTTAATATTGGTTAATTTTTGTTATTGTGTGTATTGTAATCATTTTTATCACTTGTGCGAAAATGTACGTATTTCGATAGTTCGGGAAGTGGATGAAAATTTAACTGAAAGATTTTATTACATTCAGATCTCCATTAAATTGGATAATATAAAAAAAAATATTTTTTTATTGGAATTAAAAAAGTTAAAACTTCCGATTTCACGTGAAATGTCTCATACATAAACTTTATTCATTTAAAAATTTCTTCACTGCCTTAGTAAGAAGTAATTTGGAATAAAATTCAACTATTTGGTCCCCATACTATAAAAAACATCAATTAAAAATTGAGAGAGTTCAACATAAATTTTTAAGATTCATTAATTTCAAACTCTCTATACCCATTGAACAAATTAATTATGATAATTTAATGAAACTACTTAATTTAACTGACTTATCGTGTAGAAGAACCAAGAGCGATCTGGTACTTTTATTCAAATTAGTTAATGGATCACTTAACGCACCTGACTTGACAAAACTAATAACATTCCGAGTACCAAATCGTGACACGAGACTTCCAGAACTATTCTTTGTTTATCCGCCAAAAACTAACTTTTTCATTAACTCCCCAATCCAAAGATTACATAGGCTTGGTAATAAATTCAGTTCCGTTGATATTTTCATTTATTCTTTACCAAAATTTATATCAGAAATTTTTTAAATTCTGACATAAATTTTATAATTATTATGCTAATATTTTCATTTCTTTTTAATTCTACTAATAATTTTTAATACAATGTTAAACAACTTATGTAATTATAATAACTTATGTAACTATAATACATGTAAAAGCCTTCAAGGCGTGAATAAATAAATAAATAAATAAACAAGTGAAGTTAATATATGAATTGTTTGTAGCTATTAAATTATAACAAGTTATTTTGTTAAGAAACGGGATTTTTGCAATCTTGCAAGAATTGCTTGCGCTAACTTGCTCAGTGTCGTCGGTGCATTCGGGAGTCAGCGAGTGAGCATAAGTACATGAGTCGACAAGACTGGGTTCCGTAGCCCCCGATCCACACTCAATCCTATCTTACAATTACTCGTGGCAATAGCTGTTTCAGATTCGCGACAAATAAGATTGTAAGATAACCAACACCTCTGCCATAGGTCACCCCAAGTGGTTCGCTACGTTTGGTGATTAAGCAGGGGTGCCCGGGTTCATGGGGTGAGGTTGGTCTAGGTCTTGGGAGGCGGATGACCAGGACACACTGAACCCCAGATTCCTACCCACCCTTTAAACCCTTTTCCTTCCCAGAACTCTCCTCCCCTTTCTTTCCTTAAAAAACCCTCCACACAGCATCCCGATAGATGACATAGGCCCTGAGGGAAATTATTTTCCCCAGGGCCTCCTGTGTGGAACTCATGTAAAAAAAAAATAATTAAAAAAATGACTTTCGGGAGACCCAGAGAAACCCATCCCATCCCATTACGCCCCCCCCCCCCCCCCCCCCCCCTCCCCCCGTTGTGGTAAGTATGATCGTGACAATACGTGTTTTCGATTCATAACGACAGATGGTATGTAAAAGCAGTTGCGGGGCACTAGAAAAAAAATACCCTCAAAGGGGGCTGTGGGCAAAAAAGGGTTGAGAATCTATAGGTTAGATTATGAGCTATTTTTTTCGTAGGTTTTAATGACTTTTCAAAGTGTCGAGTTGAGTTGATTTTGGCATTGAACCATTTTAAATATTACACTTTGAACATTTTCATACTTTAATCAAAGCCTCCAGAATTCAAGCTTTTTTCCAAATGTCGGAGCAATGCTGGAAAATATATCTTATCCATTTTTTTAGGTATGTTTGCCAGAGTACCTAATTCAATAAGACTGTCGCATGGGAATGAAAACAATTTCACAAACACAAATAAAAACCCTTTCAGAAGGAAAATAATAACTTCTACCCTCCGTGTTGCCATCGTCGCGTAAAAATGATAAAAGTCATGTAATTTTTGGAAAAAATATTTTTGTGGCAATATTTTATTTTGCTAACTACTGCCATTGTAGCCAGAATATGTGCCTATGTATGTAGTTGATTATTACAGATTGGTTAGGATTTGATTATCTTCACAGTTTTCTATAAAAACTTGGCTTTTTTGTGAAATATCAACCCAAAGGCGCCTAATTGGATTTAATTGCATTTTATCTTCAGATTGGTACCCAAAGTAACATTGATGAATGTAATAAAATAATATATACGGCCGGCGTGGTAAAGCGGTAACGCTCTTGACTCGCAATACGAAGGACGCGGGATCGAATCTCGGCGTGGCAAATAAATCTTATTTAATTAATTTGTATTATTTCACTATTACGTAATTTAAAATAATATATAGTTTATTTGCGGCACGTTCCAGAGTGGAAGATACTCTCAGTATTGCCCCGGTGTGAGACCACCATTCAGAATTGAAACGTTGAAATGGCTTTAGCCGTGTTTGGTGACCAGATCTGAATAGCCATGTACTTCCCCACCTTCCTCTACCCCATCTCCTTCCACTCTCCACTTCAGCCTCACAGCATTGGCGGAATCATCCCCCAATTGGGGATGCCATAATCTCACTGGTTCCAGACGCGAGAAGTTGGGACTCTTGTGCGGTATTAGAGTGCGGTATATAAAAAAAAAGTATATAGATAAGAACATACTCACTTATACGAGTACAGTCGAATCCGTTTATAATGACATCGAAGGGAAATGACAAACACGTTATACTAAGCGAACGTCATACAAAGCGTTTTGTAGAAAATAAACAACCTCCTGTTTTTGTTAGGTATAAGTATGTTTTTTATTTTAATAGAGAGAAACACAGTATATTATCGTCGTCGGGCTTCACGTGACCCTCCCGAACACTGCCGAAGGTGTTAGAAATCATGTCGGTCACTATAACCGACATAATTTTCCATGAAATTAGGACGTAATTTATTAAAAATTATAATAATAAGCGACATTTCACTATAAGCGAAGTCATTATATCCGAATTTGTTACAAAAAAATTTGTATGATAACCAAATCATGTCTGATTACGTCTAAAAGGGATCGGAATGATAATCTAGTCTCCTTCAACGGAAGCATTCTCCCGAACAGGCCTTCCATTGATATGCTTGGTGTAACTCCAAGTGACCAGCTCAGGTATGGGGCTCCATCGGGGCCAGAGTTAAGTTAGCCTCTCAGAAACTGGGCGTACTGTACAGGGCCCGCAGATACTTTAATAGTACACAACTGCTAACCCTGTACAAATCGCAAGTGCGCCCCACGGTTGAATTTGGCAGCCACCTCTGGTCTGGAGCCCCAAAATACCTGAAAAAAAAAACCTCGACTCTTGCGGAAACGGGCGGTCCGTTTGATAGATTCTCCTAACTTAACAAACGGATTGCAATCTTTAGAGCACAGGCGTCAGGTGGGAATGCTGTCCTTGTTCTACCGGTATTACAATGGAAGATGCTCCGAGGAACTAGCGTCACTAATCCCCTCGGCACCGGTGCATAGTCGGGAAACACGCCAAACGTTTCAAAACGCGCTCAATATTGGTGCACGGTTGACATTAGTCACATGAGAACGGGTCGTTTCTACGACTCGTTCTTGAGTTCAACAGCTCGGCTGTCTCTTCAAGACCCATGTTCACTCCTTCCTCTCCTCAAAAGCACCCTCCACACAGCATCTTCAAAGATGACAGGCCCTGAGGGAAATTATTTCCCTTGTGGAGTTAATATAAAAAATAAAAAAAACTTCGCTATGTAACTACTTCATTAAACGGTTGGTCAATATAGGCAAAGTCATAATAAACGGATTCAACTGTACATCAATTTCAGTAATTTTGAAAGCAGTTATGTTTTTCTAAATTTTTGTTTACGTTAGCACCACAAAGAAGGCCCTGAGGAAAAAAAACCCACGGGGCCCACGTTATCTTTGGGGGTGATGGATGGAGGGTATTTTTAGGGAAACGAAGGAGAGGAAGTTCTGAGAAGGAAAAAAGTATGAGAGGTGGCTAGGAATGTGGGGGGTCAATGTGTCCAGGAGTGACGGACGTATGAATCCACCACTCCCACTGCGGTGCAAGGCGATGTGTCGAGAGAGGATTAGGTTACGTCTCCCTCAACCAATCTGTCCCCATCCGGCTTACCATGTAGTCGGTGGGCAAACGTATTCGCCGTCCAAAACCTCACCTCATGAACCCGGTCACACCTGCTAATATTCCAAACGTAGAGAACCACTTGGGGTGACCGATGGGGGGGGGGGGTGTTGGTTATCTAATAAATGGTTTCGGGGTACCCATAACCGCCTCATATAATATTGGAAAACAAGTGTTTTTAGATCGTAGGTACCCCCTTTAAGGTAAGTACTTACCTAAGACTGGGAAGAGTTGTCAAATTAATTAACTTTCCCATCCATATTCCATTAGTGTTCCAAAAACTTAATGAGAGACGCTGTCTATAACTAATAATGAATCAGGAAGTTTCTTAATTAGAACTTGATTGTCTTTATAAGGTAAGTGCCTATGTATGGGCCATTTTCTCAGAGTTTAATGAACTGTAAGGACGATGAAAGCAAAATTTAATATGATTAATTTTTATGCAATATAAATTAAACTTAATTAACTACGTAACTTAAAAAAAAAAAACAATACCGAAAAAAGTTTAATGGTCAACAGGGAAAATAATATTTTCAACTTGCGAGGCGGGTACGGGTATCATTTATAGAACAACTGTTATTGGTCACCCCAAGCGGTTCACTACGTTTGGTGAATTCGCCGGAATGCCCGGATTCAATGTTGAGGTGTGTTCAGATCTTGGCGTGATTGCGCCCACCGACCAGTCCGGATCGGGAGAGGCTGGTTTAGACAGAACTTTGACCTATCGTCTTGCGTCGCAGTGGGAGGGATGGATTTGTAGTCCGTCAGTCTTGGAAACGCTGACCCCTAGATTCCTATTCACCCCTCATACATTTTCCTTTCCAGAACACTCTCCCCTTCCTTTCATTAAAAAGACCCTCCACACAGCATCCCCAAAGATGACATTTAGGCACTGAGGAGAATTATTTCCCTCGGTGGAAGAAATAAATACTGAAATAATTTCCCTCAGTATGTATTTGTTAAAAAAATGTTAAAAAAAAAATTCTAAAAAATTATTTTTTTAAAGATTTTCTAAGCTTGTTACAGTAGGTTAGTTTTTTTTTGTACATTTTTTTAAAAAATCTTTGTTAAAATATTCTTTGCCTTACGAAAAAATTACACTCTTATTTATTCTGTTATATTGGTTTATAATTCACATAATTAATATTGTAAGCGTCTACGCACACACTTGCCTTTGTATATGATACCTTCTTTTGCTTACTACTTTAGCCTTATATTATTAATATTTTAGTTTAGTATATTGCTAATTTACAGTAAACTTGATTATTTACGTATGTGTTTGTTTTTTCCGAGTATTATAACTGTTATTTATGATGTGATTCTTAAATACTTAATTAATTTTAAATTTTCATATAAAACCCACTAGGGCGATAATAAATCTTAATATATAAAATTAATATTTCTTTGTTTGTCCCTCATGCGTTCCTAAACCATTTGACCGATTGAAATGAAACTTTTGTGACATGCTGTACGCATGCCCGCGAAGGTTTCTGTAGAGCTCTCGCATTACGAAATTGGCGTTACAAATTTGCAATAGGTGGCGCGCGAGTTGCTTGAAAAAGGTGTGTATTTTTTTTTTATACGAATACCGCACAAGAGTCCCAACTGCTCCCGTCTGGAGCCAGTGAGACTGACATCTCCGATTGGGGTATGTTGTGAGGCTGAAGGTAGCGGGGAGGGGAAGGAGACAGGGCAGAGGAAGGTGGGGAAGCACCTGGCTATTCAGATCTGGTCACCAAACACGGCTAAAGCCATTTTAAGCAACGTTTTAATTCTGAATACACCAGGGCAATACTGAAAGTATCTTCCACTCTGGAACGTGGCGCAAATATACTATATATTATTTTAAGTGAATAAATTGTCTTGTAAGAGCCTTATCGCTGGGCTACGCCGGCCGTCGTATAGTTAATATTATATAGTATATCATATAGTTAAGCGTCAGAGAGGGAAAAGGAGGAGGTATTTTTGTTATTGTTTTTGGGGTGTTATGCCGTGTTTCGCTAACTCCTTCTTTAGCCAACGTTTCGGACAGCGTTACAGTGTCCATCATCAGGGCAGATGAGCTGATGATGGACACTGTAACGCTGTCCGAAACGTTGGCTAAAGAAGGAGTTAGCGAAACACGGCATAACACCCCAAAAATACTTTTTGGCCGTGAAAACCTAAAAACATACTTGAAGGAGGAGGTGTTCGTGGATGGGGGACGAAGGAGGGGAAGGTGGAAGAGAAGTGGAAGCGGAAAGAAAACGCGGCGATAAAGGGGGCAGGGGGGTTTGCAGGACAGGGGGACGCAGGCGAGGAACCGGGGTGGGAATGGGGACGCGTGGGAAAGGACGCACGGACGCATGGACGCATGCTCTTTCTTTACGTGGCATTGCAACGCTACTTGATGATGCACCTCTGATAAAAGAAGATGCGATGAAATGAAGAAAATCAATAAGATGACTATGAAAATATGGTGCCAAGTCATAGAATTTATCAGAAAAAGTGTTCCACGAAAGCGTACCTACATAAAATGATTCATCATGACTGATTTTTTGCATTCTTGTGTTGATATTTTAAATATTTTAACTCGCTTATCCATTCTAAAGGTCAACGCTAGTTTTATAATAAACTTTTAAGTACTTTTTAAGGAACAATGCAACGCCCGACGCGAATGTGTTTGCCAAATTGCCCAGAATTTTAGAGCAAATACTCGGCACAAATAATGTATTTAGTTCCACCGGCCGGCGCGGCTGGATGACTGTGGGAAAGTTTCGTGACATCCTATTTTCCAGTGTGTTCCCGGTTCAGAATTTAGAGTAAATCCGTGAAAAAGAAACTGCTGTTTCGTCTCGTTTATTTGTGGAAGGATGCCAAGCAAGGCGAACTCGTTTCTTGGAAAAATCGTTAGCACGCAAGGAAACGGGAAGTTATCTCATGGGCTTTGTCAAATCTACTCTTCGCTGAGAGTATTGGAGTGTAATGCCCTGATAGAGTTGACGTGATTATCAATTGTTTGTTTATATAAAAGAGAATATCTGTTTTCTTGCTTGTTTGTTCTTAATGCATTGCTGTATTAAGCACAGAAAATATTTGAAATTTTCAAAATATCTTCTTTCCACCCTCTCGAAGGTTTCTGGATTATAAATAAATGGATTACAAATTCACAAATAAAACATTATTTTTTTTTTAATAATTACAAAAACTCTTACGAAACTGTCCTCTATATCAAACTTTGAGAATGACATTTTGCAAACCATCGATTGTTCAATCAAAATTCAATTTTCGAATGAACTCTTTAAATTAATGATTTTTTTGATATGATACTCACCCAAATCCAATTCTTTGAATCTAATAAAAAATTATGGGTATTTTTTTATAGGTCCTTATGTTAGGTACCAAATTTGATTGATTTATGTTATGCAAAAATAAATGTTTGTAATATAATAAAATGAAAATTTCTATAAAAAAATTGCAATAGGTGGCAAGCGAGCTGTTTTGAAAACTGAATGTATCGGGACCGAATACATGGAACGCGAGAGAGGGGAGGTGAACGCGGGAGGGGGGTTCGCGGAAATCAGGGAGTGGGAGAGGGGAGAGGGCAGAGGGAAGGTGTAGGGGGAACGCGTAGGGTAAGGGGAGGTGGAAGGAGTACAAAACGATTGGGAAAAGACACCCAGGGAGAAACAATTTCTTTACTAAGTGGCATTGCAACGCATGCCGGGAACTCGCTAGTATTATTATAAATTGAACATGAATCCACATCTAATGTGGATAGGGTGTACGCAGCAAACAACAATTTTTAAACCTATTATTATTATAATGTAGCTGCGTAGGAGTAAAACATTGCAAATTAAATTTTAGGTTTACAATGACAGAATTTTAGCGCCAGCATTCTGACAAAATCTTACTGCATAAAGCTGCGTATACATTTGCGAACATAAACGCAAGCCGAGCCACGAATTATGGGAAAGGAAAGAAGCATCGTTCTTCTTCTTCATAATTTCTGGCTCTTCTCGCGTCTCGGTCTACAAATGTATACCCAGCATAACAAGGCTGAAACCGCGTGTGTGTGAGTGAAACGTTTTGTGACAATTCACGACGATTTTTGCGAAAAGTGAAATACAGTGACAATCTCCTGATATGCAAAGAAGAGAGTTCCGGTAGGAAGAACACTGTTTACACCAGTGGTTCTCAACGTGGTCGATAACGCCCCCTCTTGGGCGTTTGAGACCTTCAGGTCGGTAGAAGAATCAGAGAAAATTGGGGGGCGTTGAGATGGCCCAGGGGGGAGTTGGCAGGTAAAAAATATGGCCTTAAAAGATAAACAAAATATGCTAATCACGTACTAATAAATAAAAGTAAACTTTAATAATGGGTAATTTTTGTTATTGTGTGTATTGTCATTTTTATCACATGTGCAAAAATTTACGTATTTCGATAGTTCGAGAAGTAAATGAAAATTGAACTAAAAGATTCTATTACATTCAGATCTATGCAAAAAAAGGTTGAAAATCTATGGTTTACACGAAATTTAAAAAAACACCCACATCCGTTTTCCCATCCCAAAGCAGAATTTTTTATTCTTCTTGATGATTTTTTTTACACAATATAAGCGGAAAATTACAGTCTACATCAGTGGCGATCTGTTACTTTTGTGTAAAGGATGCCGGAGTATATACCTAATATCAAATATAAAAGTCTATGGACTAGCCCACGAACAAGATGCAATTATCAACAAAAATATTCCGTCAAATTAGCTCTATACAACCTTTATGCTTCACATCTAATACTATAGTTCCCTAATTAAAAATTAAATGGGTATGCTGAAAGATATTCAATATATCAATCGAATTCGGCTATTTAAGACAACAACTGTAGAGACAACTGTCGAAAGTGGTCAGGCAAACAAATCTCTAATATACTAAGTCCGCTCGCTTCGGATAAGCTATTCTGTGCACTATGCCTGTAAGCATTAAAGTCGTTTTCTGTGCGTTGGATGCTTCTATGGAATCCATATTCGGCCTTGCTTCAACCATCGCAGGCTTGACTAAAAGCGCATGCGCGAATATCAAAAATATCACACCCGTTTCTGCTCCGTGGACACGGAATGAACGGAGCATCCTCTGTTTTGCTAGTGTTGGTGAGTTTACACGACGTGAGAGCATTGCGAATGTATACGTAAAACATATGTATTTCGACCTGCTCCGTGTGTCGTGTTAGTGTTGGCCTCTGAGGTTGGGACGAAGGCGCGCGGTGGCGGTGTCGTTATTGCAGCATCCAGTACGGTTTACGGCTAGAAAAAAATAAATCCAAGGCTTTTGAATTTGGAATAAATACATAATAATAATAATTATTTTAAACCTAGAAAAGAAGGGAAGCGCAGCATCCACAGTATGTATGGACGGACCGCACCTGGTCTACATCTGATTTCAAAATTTTTTTTGTAAAGCCTGGGCATCGCCGAGGACTTCAGCTGGTAACGGGAAGAATATAAGGTGTCAGGTCAATCCATATTATGATACATATTTTTTAAATTGACCACGTGAGGAGCACTTAATGAAAGATCTCCCAGGCAAGAAAATGAAAACTTCGTTGGACTTCAGTTCTGAAATCCAGTCCAAGAGTTTCTAAGTAAGGTGCTAAAGTGTCAGCTAACTTTCCACTGTACAGTACAAAAAGGTGCAAATAACAACTTACTTGTTCAGTCTGTTAAAAGTTTCAAAAGCTAGAAGTGACCACTTTGTCTCCGATTTTAGTCCTTTTTGTTATTGTTATGAAGTGATTGTATTTATCGTAAGTTAGGTACTATTTTTTTAAATGCATTTTAATTGGTTAGGTTGGCAAACCTAGGGGAGTTTCGTTCAACGTGTCGGTAGGCGGCGGTTTTTTTTGGGTTTGGTTTCCGGATCCGGACTCTGGTTTTGACGGCGAGATGTGCGGTACGCCGTGAAAACAACGGTCAATTAATCTTAAGTTTTAATACGATGTGATTGAAATCCAAGTTTTGGGCATCTGCATTCGGGGACGGAAACACGAGGTGTTTTTTTAAATATAAAAATCAAAGATTTATTCGCGTAAAATGCGAGTTTTCGCGTGGGTCCCAAAAGTGACCACGAGTTTAATGGCGATGTAAGTGTGTTACGATCAATGTACCTCTTTATCCGAGACATCGGATTAAATAATAACTCGCTGCGCCCGTGATTATATGCAGGCCAACTATCGAATTCCCCCCGAGGGTTTATTTATGGAACAAACCCGAGATACCGCAGTGTTGAACGATTCTTCGCCTCGAATTGCTGACGGGCCTTCCTTTACAATTTGGAGTAGAGTCTGGGTACTCCTTCCTTCTCCTGAGGGTCCAGGTCTAACATCACTTCCATGCGGCTGCTGAGGAGGTCGCAGGGCCAAGCTGAGCCGCAGAGGTTGGGACCACCCTTGCCACCAGGAGGTGGGGTTGGTTCTCCCGACATCGGGAGTTCGGTGGCAGTAAATTTAATTAGGGTAGCTAGGAATAGCATAAAATGACGATATTGGTCCCGGGGGTGAGTCCATACCATTTATTTTATTATGTCTTACGAAATCAATACAGTGAACCGATTCTATACTCTACATTTTGTTTTATTATGTAGATTCCTTGTACAGCCTTTTCAGGAATGCTATGTAAACTATGGCCCACACTCTGAGAATTGAGTACCGTGTTCTCCGCTGGTTGACATACCCAGACATTAGACTGGGTTTGGCGTCCAAGGTTTCCTGTGAGGAAATCAAAGTTGACTAGCAGATTACACCCGAGCCCGACAAAGGCTCATTATTACATCTCCCTTTAATCTTATAACACAAACACATAACGATATGTCATTACACTTTAAGGGTAACAATATGGCGCTCCATACGCTGTCTGGTCCCGATTTATAGCATTCCTGAAAATGTTTTCTTCGCCCTGTAATGTATAATGCCCAAAAATTATTTTTCATCTGTTCAGTGGAGGTCTTAATTTCGTTTGTATTTATTAAACTTGGTCGCGGTCATAACCTATGATTGCAGTGACGGTGATTGGAAATAACAACAAATGTCATTATTTCAATTCACTGGCACTATTACCGGCGGGAATTCGTAAAGGGATACTATGCGTAATTATATTGTGGGCACCTTATAAATGATTAATCTCGTATTTATTGTTTTTCCAATACCACACAGTTATGCATAGGACCTGAAATCCTTACCTTCTGTAACCTAAAATGAATTGTCATTTTCATTGTTATTGTTTGAAAGCATAGAAATCGGTCATAGACTATGGACAATGTGCTAAGTAGAGCTCTATAATTTTTTTTCTGTCCGGAACCAATCAATGCTAGCTGTTCTAAGAATACCTCGGATTGTCTATGACGGTTTCTCGTTACGTTTTCTCTATGACTTCGGCATACGTCAAAACACTGTTGTGTTTTCAATCAATTTATTATGTGTTTAAATAGGAATGGAGGATAATTATTAAAGATTATTCAAATATTTAAGATATTTACTGAGATTTTAATGACAATGCGGGTAATTCGTTTTTGCTTCGAGTGGAAAATTTGTATAAAGCTCTGTCAAAACCCACTATAAATTATACTTGTAAATTGTTTATTTACTAGTGTCTGACTGACGTTTTAAATTTTCATTTAAATGGGCTACTTACATAGAAATTTAAGTGGAAAAAAAAAAATAAAAATTTTGTTTTTGAGCTACTTACATATTAATTTAATTTTTTTTATTTCAATGGGCTACTTACATATTGATTTGAATAAACTAAAAAATATTCATTTAAATGGGCAACATACAAATTAAAAAAATATATATATATATATAGCAATAACATCAACAATAATTATTAACAAAACAACAACAACAATTCAATAACAAAGACGTGTTATTTATTACAACAATTCGGACAATTGTTCCGAATACATTTATCATCTATAAAATGTCATTCGCGACACTTTCGTGTTTATTATCAATTTCTACAATAACGGGCATTGCTTTAAGGAAATTTGTGGACTTGGAGAATTCTAAAAAAAAAATTTTTTTTCAAAAAATTTTTTTTGGTCGTCGATGTTTAACTTGGGTTCTTTTGTTTTCCTGCCGTACCGAGTTACCGCGAGAAACATATCATTACACTCAGTTAACACATCATTATAGGAAATTATTGGGTACAATTAAGAAATTGTTTGATTACCAATGATTTTTCCATGTTCCGAAGAGATGAGAGTAGTGTATGCCGCTACCTATTCGCAACGTTTTGGAAAGCCAAGCGTTCATCTTAATTCCGGGAGACGGAGTAACTATGGACAGATAAGAGATCTGTACATAGCAGGGCCGTTGCCCGACGTTTCGGAACAGTATGTTCCAGCATCAGGTAGGAGACGGAGGATCTGTTGCCTGCAGATGATTAGGCTGCAGGAGGCAGAAGGTCCGTTGCCTCACTGATCCATCATGGACATACCAGTAATACCGTGTAAAGTGTGTCGAGTTTGTTCGGGTTTTCAATTGGAGTTTTGACCACCCTAACAGCACACTCAACAAACAATAATCATATTACTCTATTTAAATCGAGTAGTGTGAGCATAGCACGTTACTACTAAAAGCGATAAATAAATCACTTTACAATTCCCAAATTAAGTCACAATATATACAATCAAGCCGTTTAACAGAATTTAATATTGAGCTCTTGGAAAGAGTGAATAATATTTATTTAGCCCATACATTCAGCAAACACGATTTTAACATAATACTTCATGCACTTAACGTATAATTATTTTTTTTGCGTCATAAACAATCAAGTCTCTAACTAATCATCCCTACCGAGTACTGCAAATTATCATATCTGTTAGTTAATATTTGATGCTTGGGAGTTTTAACCCGGCCTGATCAACCGAGTTGAAACGACCCGACATTCTGACAGTCATTAGTCCTGTCTTTAGATTCATTTTTAAAGAATTGGGTTATTTACTTGGCGGGGGGTGTTTTGTAAGATTGATGATGAGGGTGGTTTGTTTCATTACAATAACAACCTCAACTCTAGTGGCAATGCTCGAGTTGAGAATATATTTAAAAATACATATGTGCATGTATAAGTATAAATTTATCGATAGTATTAACGCTAAAACAGACGTAAATTTGGACGTCGGCTGAACAGATGATTAAGTAGGATTATTAGTTGTAAGTCTTGTATCCTGAAATACGCGGACATAACCGCACACTATCTCTGCGTGTTTCAGACATATTTTTTTTTTTTTTGGGTTATGTTCATGCTTTTGATAATGTCATTATTTGTTGTTCCAGATTACATAGAAAACACAGAGACGCAGGGATTGTATCTCTTTGTTTTCTAAGTGATTTTAAATGGAGAATTAATGTTATTCACCTTCAGTGCATTGACATTATTAGACCCTATTTTGTCAGGTTACAGAAGTAATTGCTAAAATTCAAAGTATTTTTTTTCTCTTTCTCTCACTCTTCTTCTGTTTTATTGGTAAATTTATTTCGTATAATATTGTCAAAATATTGTTTTACTCTATAAACATAGGCTGCGTCAGATAAGCCTCAGCTTTTGGAAAAGCGTTTTAATTTTGTTTTTATTAGTTACAGAAAATGTTTTGTAATGTCCACCTTGTTTATAAGATTTTTTTTTGAGATCTTATAATGTGGCACGATATGGTATCACATATCCTTCCACATTTTAAGCCAACATAGGAAGTAGAATCATTTATATTTGTATAAGATTTTGGATGTATTCTGTTATTATTGTCCTGAGAGACTTATAATATTGTTATTATGTACTATATGGTTGAACAACGGTTTACAGTGAAAACCTTACAATTTGTTCTTTACTTACCGATTACGCCTTCTATAGAGTTGGACGTATACTTATGGCTGCACTAAATTATAGCTGCACATCTTATTAACAAATGACACCTTCTAAAACAGTTGGTTGTTTTTTATTTCTTTGGCACCATCCGATGCGTTGGTTGTATACTATTAAAAATTATTTGGCACCATCCGATGCGTTGGTTGTATACTATTAAAAAATTATTTGGCACTATCCGATGCGTTGGTTGTATACTATTAAAAATTATTTGGCACCATCCGATGCGTTGGTTGTATACTATTAAAAAATTATTTGGCACTATCCGATGCGTTGGTTGTATACTATTAAAAAATTATTTGGCACCATCCGATGCGGTGGTTGTACACTATTAAAATTACCTTTACAATGTATAATTGTTGTTGGTTAAATATTATTCACCCAAGGACCAGAATAGGAGGTTAGTTAGGAATACTCTCCCAAAAGAGGGTTAGTTTTATCCTAAAGGATATAAATTCAGTGAAGTGTAGATGGTAAACCCATCAAATATTTTCGGCCTAAGAGAGGCTATATAAATTCAGTGATAGTGTTTGGAACAGTGATGCCTAATGCATAGAATTTAACTTGACGTATTTGGAGCAGTGATTTAATCATAAAAATGTATGTTTCTTAATTTTAAGAATTATCTTTTAAGTTAGTTTATGTGTTCTGTTCCAGATGATACGTCAATGGTAGTGCTCGGTAAGAGTCAATATTACAACCACCCAGAATTTTTTTTTCCAGTGCTGAGGGTGCTTGTTGTCCATTCACGTATCATCTTACAAGAAGTTGTTCTTAGGTTATATTGGTTTACTAGTTTTTAAGTTCGAGAATGGTTGCATCGTAAACCTACTATCCGGCCTACACGCAGGATAGGCGCGATTGGGGTTACGATGCACTCATTCGTCATAAGAGTACTATTTAAGGATTTTTTCTTTTCTTTTTCATTTCTAATAATTGTATTTTGTATTTCACATTTAGTGTTTGTTTATTTTTTACCAGGTACTCCTTGGGACCAACGTAGATAGTTCAGGGCATGTTTAGATTTTTGGTAGTTTTGTTTGAGGGCAAACATTTTTGTGGAAAGGGGGGTAATGTTATGAAGTGATTGTATTTATCGTAAGTTAGGTACTATTTTTTTAAATGCATTTTAATTGGTTAGGTTGGCAAACCTAGGGGAGTTTCGTTCAACGTGTCGGTAGGCGGCGGTTTTTTTTGGGTTTGGTTTCCGGATCCGGACTCTGGTTTTGACGGCGAGATGTGCGGTACGCCGTGAAAACAACGGTCAATTAATCTTAAGTTTTAATACGATGTGATTGAAATCCAAGTTTTGGGCATCTGCATTCGGGGACGGAAACACGAGGTGTTTTTTTAAATATAAAAATCAAAGATTTATTCGCGTAAAATGCGAGTTTTCGCGTGGGTCCCAAAAGTGACCACGAGTTTAATGGCGATGTAAGTGTGTTACGATCAATGTACCTCTTTATCCGAGACATCGGATTAAATAATAACTCGCTGCGCCCGTGATTATATGCAGGCCAACTATCGAATTCCCCCCGAGGGTTTATTTATGGAACAAACCCGAGATACCGCAGTGTTGAACGATTCTTCGCCTCGAATTGCTGACGGGCCTTCCTTTACAATTTGGAGTAGAGTCTGGGTACTCCTTCCTTCTCCTGAGGGTCCAGGTCTAACATCACTTCCATGCGGCTGCTGAGGAGGTCGCAGGGCCAAGCTGAGCCGCAGAGGTTGGGACCACCCTTGCCACCAGGAGGTGGGGTTGGTTCTCCCGACATCGGGAGTTCGGTGGCAGTAAATTTAATTAGGGTAGCTAGGAATAGCATAAAATGACGATATTGGTCCCGGGGGTGAGTCCATACCATTTATTTTATTATGTCTTACGAAATCAATACAGTGAACCGATTCTATACTCTACATTTTGTTTTATTATGTAGATTCCTTGTACAGCCTTTTCAGGAATGCTATGTAAACTATGGCCCACACTCTGAGAATTGAGTACCGTGTTCTCCGCTGGTTGACATACCCAGACATTAGACTGGGTTTGGCGTCCAAGGTTTCCTGTGAGGAAATCAAAGTTGACTAGCAGATTACACCCGAGCCCGACAAAGGCTCATTATTACATCTCCCTTTAATCTTATAACACAAACACATAACGATATGTCATTACACTATAAGGGCAACATTATCTAATACTGTACGAAGGCCATGTCGAAGTTACTTTCTCTATACGCATTCCATCTAAAGCATACAGCAATAATCTATATTCAAAACATTGAAAAAGAAAAGATGGCGAGATATCAAGAAAAACTTTTATTAATTTACGTTTAAATCCAACCATGCATATCTACAAACAGATCCCAATTAGAAAAATGTCTGTTCGGAAGGTGAAAGATTTCATGTTTAAGTCTAGGCTTTGCAACATTTTCCCCCTAAAAATCTGATGAAACAATACAATTATTTGTCATATCCAATATTCTCGATTACAATTTGCCGCCGCCCCGGGAAGCATTTATTGAATAATTAACACCCCTGCCACAGGTCGCCCAAAGTGGTTAGCCCCAAATGTTCTCTACTCGGAATGAGGTTGGTCAAGGTCTTGGCAGTGGATATGTCTGCCCACCTAATGCGTGGCGGGCTAGATCGGAAGAGACTGGTTGAGGGCGACCTTTTGACCTCTCCAGCCGGATTGCATTGACCCCTAGATTCCGACCCATCCCTTATACCCTTTTCCTTACCAGAACTTCTTCCCATTCTCTTCTTTTAAAAGACCTTCCACACAGCATCCCCAAAGATTAAATAAGTCCTGAGAGATTTTTTCCTCAGGACCTCCTGTGTGGAACTACCGTAAAAAATATAACTATATATAGCCAGACAATATTTTAAAATCTCCTGCTACCATCACAGTAAGCGGAATATGTTAATTATGCTTGTTTCGTGATGGAGGACTTGGCCGATTAAGAAATTGAACTCACGATGCCCGGGTGGGAACCAGACGCGATGACGACACCGACCGTCTAAAGTTTAAATTTATTAAAATGATTATTAATATTGTGTGTTCAGGTGAGACATAACGGATCATAAAGGTCAGATATCAGGTATGATGAATACATATTTAATGAGCGTTTCCTAAAACTACTTTAGGAAACAATGGAACCTTCTAAAATGGTTTGAAAATTATTTTATTCACACTATATATACATACTACGAACTAACCTAACGTGTATTTATTTATTTTTTTACTTTAAATTAAATAAATTTATATAGCAAAACAACATAGTAATAATATTGCATCATAACTGAAAATATTTTTAAAATGTACAAATGTTGTTATGTCTTGTTCTGGGTCGATATAAGTTCTTAGCTAGGCAGATCGCCCGTTCTTAGGAACTATGGCTGAACAACCTTAAAACATTACTAAAGTTAAATTTTACCGACTGGTATCCCTGAGAGTCGCTCTCCGGTCCAGTGCATGAAATTGCAAATTCATACCGGTTCCCGCGTTCAGTTCGGCTGTTTTACATTCCCTCTCGAGTCAACCTCTAGTTGTTACGATTTTAATTTTTTATGAAGTTTATTACAAAGTAAAACGTTACTTGTAAATATATTTGATCATCATAATCAAGAGTTCTTATTGGCAAATTTCCCCTACACACGCATCTCAGTTTACAGTAGTCGGAAAGGCTGTAAGCTGCAAATCCAAATCAGGATAAAAATAAATAATTCACCACCTTTCCAAAGAACCAAATGCTCGTGAAAATGCCAATTTTCATTGCCATGTTTATTATAATATTAAAAATATACAACGTTTTTACTAAATGTGCCTTTAATAGATAACCATGCATAATTTTGAGTGACACTATTTAATAGTTTTTCAGACTCCACCTTACCCAAACCACTCAACAATTTAGTTATTATTGAACCGATGTATATATTTGCATATGAGGTGTGTAGAAGCAAAGGCAGCAATCTCCACTTTTGTTTTTTTTTTTTTAAAAAGGCAAAAAACACATTAATATCATTGCCTTTGATACACATTTTCAAAATCTGACTCTGATGGGAGAAAGCTCAGTTTGTAACTAACCAGATTTGCAAATTGAATTTAGGTTCTCAATTCGAATCACTATGAAACTGCATTTACAACTTTTTTCCGAAATTTGGGAGATTGATTTAATTCTGGGGGGATATTATTATATAATTTCGGTCCCAGATGTGTATATGTCTTTTGATAGTTTGCCGTATTGCTCCCTGGGACCACGAGATCCTTTCTTGTGTGACTTGTAATATATTTATGATCAATTGAATTAAGATTTTCTACATTTTTGTGTCTTGACCTTTTCCACCAAGTTAGGGCTAGCAGATTCTTCAATATTGACTGCTAATCCTGTACAAATCTCAAGTATGCCCATCAATTGAATTTGAGAGCCACCTCTGGGCTAGAGCCCCAAAATATTTGATAAACCTACTTGGATCTGTGCAATGGAGAGCGGTCCGTCTGATTGACAATCCGTTGTGATTGCCATCTCTAATGGGCAGACGCAATGTAGGCATTGCTGAGTTCGTCCTACGGGTATTTTGATGGAGCCTCCTCTAACGAGCTAACAGTATTGCTCACCAGTGAAACTCGGCGGACACGAGCCTAACACCCCTTCACAGTTATCATTGAATTCACGAGATCGGGTCGTTTCTCCGACTCGTTTTTGTGTAAGTCGGCTCGTAAATGAAACGAGCTACTGTCATCTGTTTTTCCTCCTTTATATATTCCTTGCCTCTTCAAGACACGCTTCAATAAATCCATTCCTAGTGTTCTTTTTCTAACCCACTTCACGACTCTGCCTAACCGGGTGGCGACATAGTTCCCCTGTCTTTACATCTGTTCAAACAGGGGCGTTCTCGTGAGATGTCACATAAAAATACAAAATAAAATTGGATAGGTAAATAGGTAATCATGTAGTTACTATTTTGATTTTAAATTAAAACAGAAGTTGCGTTGAAAGGACTTTAAAATAAGGTAATTGAGTTAAAAAAAATTCTCGACAAATCGTCGACAACATTAAAAAAAATACTAACCACCTGTACATAGTAATTTATTAAAATGAATGTAGAGTTATCGTCTATTTGATAGGGAATTTAGGAGGCCGATATGGGTACGCCGCCCTGGGAACCATTTATTGGATAGCCAACACCTCTGCCATAGGTCATTTCAAGTGGTTCGATACGTTTGGAACTAACTGCAGCGGAGGTTTCCGGGTTCATGGGAAACCGGACCGAGAGAGACAGTTTAAGGAAGACCTTATGACCTTTCCAGCAGGACTCTCTCGGAACATCGCCTTGCACAGCAATGGGAGAGATGAATTCGTTGACCCGACAGACCGTAGATACGCCGACAGTTGGTCCACCTAAATGATATTTACTATGAAACTATTTTTTTTGTGCATTTAATAAGTTAGTATGAATATCAAATGAATTTATTTACAGTGTCGATTTTTTAAACTTTTTTTTACTCAGAGACAAGTGGGTTTTTTTTTGATGCATCTGAATGAAAATATGTTTTATTCTTTGTTATTCGGAGGTGGATCATCCCTGCACTTTCCTTCGATGTCATTTTTTATATTCTGTGTAATTAGATATACCGTATTTTCCCTAAATCGATTGCATATTGTATACTTTTTTGCCGGGTTGTCGGCGAATCAACTGTCATGGAACCGATGGATTCATACGTATCTATCTCTCGCGTCTCCAAAGATGACATAGGCCCTGAAGGGAATAATTTTCGTAAGTGCCTTTTGTGTGGAGGTAATGTAAAAAAAGTAATCAAAAACAGTGGGGTATTTTTTATTCAATGATTTGTGAGTAAATTAAACATATGGTCTGGATTTACTGTGCCAGAAAAGTAAATAAATAAATACCTCCTTAAATGTATCACAAAATGTTTTCTATTTTGATAATAATTAAAAAAACATTGCAATAAAAACCATTTAAAAGATAACCAACTTCAAAGAAGTATTAAGATATGAATGATGGACACGGGAAGGAAGAATACAGACACAATGTGCCAATCTTACAAAAATTAACGCCTATATTATGTTTTCTTCTGGATATTGCTTTGAATTTTTTCTCTCGTAATAACATTTAAAAAAAAATTATTAAGAAAATGATCATTCTTCCAAAAAATAACTACATCTAATTAATAATTCATACACAAAACCAGGTACAGTGTGACCTTGGAACGGAGTACCCCAATAGGGTCACATTCTTTTCGACTTTTGTAAAAAATAATAAAACATATAATAAATTGAAAAAAGTGTGCCGAAAGTATCTTTAAATGACTTCAGCGAGTTGGAATCTTAAAACATCTGTTGTCTTATTATATCACACATATTGTGACACAAACCTCTGCCAAAATATCTTAACCTACAAAACAATACATAATATTATTCTGCAGCGAACCCGCGTAGGTGCCTTTCACTTAATTAAAGTTACTGAAAGTGAGTACTTACCTTTAAAAGTGGAATCAGTTGCACGGAATTAACTTAAAAGTTAATTAGTAATAATACACATAGACCATTTACGATTCTTATTAAAAAAAATCTTATCCAAAAATATGTCAACAAAACTAATAGTGCTAAAAATTTAGTTGCTTTACCAAAAAAATTACGAACTGATACAGTTTTCAACTAGTGAAAACAATAATTTTTATTCAAAAGTCAATGGAAAAGAAACATCGATGACTGTACGAGAGTTGGCAAGGTTTCAGAGACGCCGTGACGCACGACCTTTTCCGACGCCAGTTCGCGGCGAACTGAAAAGTGGAAAGCGAAGAGCGGCGTCGAGACGCCTCAGTGCTGAAAGCACAGCAGAGTTCGGCGCCGCGCCGTTTAGCGACACTACACACTACAAACTACACATTGTCCGCTGAGTCGATGGATGGATGGTGCATCATTGTTGTACAGCGCATTAAACAAATTAAATGAGACAATAGACGATTGAACAGTGTTCATTTCAGTGTTGCTATAAAACAGACTTGGAAATTTTAACGAGTGTTTTCCGTAATGCTTCCCATCACGCGTATCATAATAATTATTACAAGTCAACTCTTCTCTTTATTTATTACATCTGACTCCTCGTCTATGGGTTATTGGTGACTCCCTAGGTGCTTTTACTTTGAAAATTCAGGTTCACGATCATAAAAATAATATTTTTCACTCAAAAGTTTTACGTACATTCTTTAAAAAACACTTTTTGATAACATTTAAAGGTGTAACATTTGAGTAATTATTTATTCAAAATTAATAAAATACTTAGTTTTTACCACTTTTATTGTTTATAAAACCAACCAAATAATTAAAATAGGTAAAAACTAAGTATTTTATTAATTTTGAATTAAAATGATGCCACAAAATTAGTTTGCTGTGTTTGAAGAAGTTATTTTTTGATTTGTTACGGTAGTACAAGTATTTTTAATATAATATAGGTGTCGACAAGTTACTTCTTATAGGAGTTAGGACTCTAAAAATCGTTCAAATTACCTGGTTTGGACTTCGAACGCTATCAATAGACTTTCAGATACAAATAAGACAATGTAGAATATTTTCTTCTAATAAAATAATTTGTAAATTTATAAGTTGGTAAAAAGATTCGGTCCAGTTTTGGACAAAAATGAGGAATAGCCTGAGAATCAGCCTGAGTTGCAGTGTCCCTTTCGCCCCGTTTGGGAGGGGGGGGGGGGGGGCAAGAACATTTAAAATTACTTTCATTATAATCCGTGGCCATCCATGGCATGTTAACGTATATTTATTTTTATTTGGTGTTTCCCATTTGAAAATGTATTTAAATAAAAATTAATTAAGAAACATATTGTTAATTCTGATATTGAAATATGAGATTCACAAAAATAGCTTAAAAATTAGAAGTATCAATGACCGAGTAGGTTGAGATGCTCGTCGCGGTAAGATGAGCGATCCTGGGTTCGAGTCTCAGTTTCCATTTAATTGGAGCAACCGCAGAAAGAAAAAAAGGTTCTTCGTAGATAAGTAAATTTTATTCTGAATCCATTTGATTTATTTTTATTATTAGTACAACATTCGTGTTATGTTTTAAATGAAAAGATTGTGTAAGGATAAGAAAGATTTACAATATAATTTGTTTAGATATACCGCTTGACTAGTCCACCACGCATATTTGAACAATATAATTTGTTTAGATATACCGCTTGACTAGTCCACCACGCATATTTGAACAATATAATTTGTTTAGATATACCGCTTGACTAGTCCACCACGCATATTTGAACAATATAATTTGTTTAGATATACCGCTTGACTAGTCCACCACGCATATTTGAACAATATAATTTGTTTAGATATACCGCTTGACTAGTCCACCACGCATATTTGAACAATATAATTTGTTTAGATATACCGCTTGACTAGTCCACCACGCATATTTGAACAATATAATTTGTTTAGATATACCGCTTGACTAGTCCACCACGCATATTTGAACAATATAATTTGTTTAGATATACCGCTTGACTAGTCCACCACGCATATTTGAACAATTATATTTGTGTCACAATAATTACTTTTATGGACTAATGCTTGGAAAGAGTTTTACTGAAATATTTCTTATCAGATGATGTAAACAAAACGATGAGCTGAAAGTATTTTAGCTACTTGTGATGTTACGATGTTTTTGGCAACTAAGAAGAAATATTCACCGGAAAATATTAATCAATACCTACCCTTCGATCAATTGGTCGAAGTACCTACTTTACTTCTATACTACATTATAACCCGTATACTGTAGTATAATTCTAACGGCCTCCGTGGTCCCGAGGCAAGACTCTCGACTCACAATCCGAAGGTCGCGGGTTCGAACCCGGCGTGCGCAAATAAATTTTATTTGATTAGTTTGTGTTACTTCACAATTTATTCATTAAAAATAATATATAGTATATTTGCGGCACGTTCCAGAGTGGAAGATACTACCAGTATCACCCTGGTGTAAGACCACCATTCAGAATTGAAACGTTGCTTGAAATGGCTTTAGCCGTGTTTAGTGACCAGATCTGAATAGCCAGGTACTTCCCCACTTTCCTCTTTCCTATCTCCTTCCCCTCCCTACTACCTTCAGCCTCACAACATACCCCAATTGGGGATGCCATAGTCTCACTGGCTCCAGACGGGAGCAGTTGGGACTCTTGTGCGGTATTTCATAAAAAAATAAATTATAATCTTATATGATTTCAATTAATTTATTAGAATACTGACTACTTTAGCCCCCCCATTCTCGGAAGGACATTACTAGCCGCAAACATCGTTATTCAATTCTGGGGGACAAATCTGACCGTGACATCCGCACATCATAAAAGCGCTTTTTATCTTTTTTTTATAATGCGGAGATATGTGATTTGTTCGGCGCTGGAAGGAGAAATAATTATTTTTCTCAGTTTGTCTCAAATATTTATACTCGATTCCATGGATAAAATCCAAAAAATTAACAAAGTGTATGATTATGATTTGGCGGGATTTTTTCGTCGACAATTGAAAGCTTAACAATTATTTAAATATATTTTTTTTAAATTCATTTTATGAACGGCATAAAAAGTGAAAGGACACTTTTCTTACAAATTCTCCACATCTACACCAGAGGCTCCCAAACTTTTTTTCTCGTAGACCACTTTCAAAATTTTACTGGTTTCGGTGGACCCCCTGCTGCTACATTTCTACCATATTCCCAAAACTCATCAAAAAATGTGACAATTAGATCTAACGATAGAAATTCGCGTCGCGGCTGAGTTCCAACTCTAAATTCAGAGTGGTAAAATAAAAAGAAAAATAGTATGTTTTCTTGCGTTTTATTTATTAAAATAATATGATTACAGACTTAATAGAAATTTTTTTTCAAGCCAAACCAAAAAAAAATTGCAAAAAATTTACCAAATTATTTTTTTACACTATCTGTTAGAATTGCATAAGAACCGTAGCTCCTAAAAAAATTTTGCCAAAAATCTGAAAATTAGTGAACCCCCATTTTTTATCACGCCAACGTAGAACCCCGTCGAGTCCACCTGGACCACTTTGGGAATCCTTTATCTACACCATCGGTCAACAATTAGTTTTGGTGGCGGGCCTTATGAATATATCTATTTTTTGGGGGGCCACACGACCGTCGACGTCACTTGTGCGAGTCTGCTCATCAGTGCGCTTGTTGCTGCTCGTCTGATCGCCCGCAGTCATCGTGCTTCGTGTCGTGCCTAACAGCCAGCAGCATCGTAAATCGCAAAGGTTTATCTGGAGTTCATTTTTCATCAACGCTCCTCCCCACCCCCCTTTATTCATAAAAAAAGTAAGAGTAAGGAGAATGCGCCGCGGGCGAAAAATTTCATGTTTTGAATAATTACGACCGACCACCGCACGGTGGTTCCCTTAGAACAATCTAGCTAGACAAAAAGATTTCAACGATGTTTTTATTTATGTACAAAAACAAACTGACAGCATAGAAAACAGTCCATAGCATTATGTTCGTATCGATAAAAAATTAAAACAATACGCGCTACAAGTGGCAACGATGTAAACACGACTCTTTGAATGTGCCAGGCGGCCTCACTGCGGCCCATCTTTTTCGGGTGTACGCGCTGTTCGGTCGTTAGTGATGTTATTTGAAATCGGAGAGAAATTACGTCAAGAGAAAGATTAAAGTCCATAGGATGTTCTTTTAAATTTATTTAAGTATTTTATAATTTGCTTCTTCCATATTACTTTTATTAGTCATTAAAAAATCGTGAAACCATTATCAATATTTACAATTATTTGCCAAAGTTTGATTAAACTTTCAAAATTGTGTACCAATTTGTACCTCCAAAATAAACAATTTTCATATAAAACCATTCTTTATCTATATTTTCTTATACAATTTGTCTGCTCTTACGTGCTCTTTTGGCTTTTACAGAGCCTCTACTCTTGATCTATATTTTTGATATTTTGGAGATGTTAGAAGAAAAAGGCGCATCAAAGTCGAGTTATGCTGCAACATGGAAAAATTTTGGTTGAGAAAAACAACTTTATAGGTCTCGAAAAAAATTTACTAGAGAAAAATAGCTTCATTTCTATTAACATGTCATAGGAAATGGAAATGAAGAGTATCGCTTAATTTCTATTAATATTTCATAGGAAATGGTCGAAGACATACTCTTAAAATTCATGTAAAAAAAAAACAGAAATGGCTAAACACAGTTTTTTCTTTTTTTCGGTAGTTACGTGTGATGATGGACTACGTAGTGAGTGAGAAAAATTTGGTTTTTGCTCGTTAAAAAGTAAAATAAAAAAATTAAATGTTCTCTGAATTCTCGAAGTCCAAAAGAACTCTTTCACGCTTTCTAAGTCAGTTTGAGGTCAGATGGAAAACGGGAAGCTGTAATATCCGATAAACCACAGTATCGAAAACATCCCAATGTCTTATCTAGTGATGACTTAAAATTATTTTCGATTTCAGAATTACCAACGAAGAAACTGCAGAGGTCTGTTGACAGTGCCACAAGGAAAATTATCATTTAACAAAAGTGATGATAGTGACTCGACCATAAACAAATGTCATTCGGTTTTATTCTTAAATATGTAACAAATAATATTTTTAACTAATTACAAAATAAACAGACTGTTATGACTTATTTGAATCGTTGCACTGCACGCAATTTATTTCTATTTTATTTTACTTTGAAAATTCTGTAACAGTGGTCGAAATAAATGTAAATTTTTTAAATATTTTTTTTATCATATTGTGACCCTTTTGCATCACATTCCATGGAAAAATATTTTTGTCTAGCTAGAATGAGATTTGGGACCACTGTGCACCGGTTGCGTGGTAGTTTTTGGTTTCCACTCCGGCTGGTTCTACTAGTTAGTCCTCCATCATTGCAAAACCCTCAACTTTCTGAGCTTATTTTTATATGTAATATAGAAATAAGCCCAGAATTTATATGTAATACTTCCGTATTTGCTGTTATGACAGCAGCACCGGTATGAAAAGCGCCGCAGACGAAATTCTTTTAAGTGGTCCCTGAAGTTTTTTAAATGGTTATTGAAACCACTCGGGCGTTACTCGTTTGTTCCTTGCAAGGCCGTTTGGAAAAGTTTAATAAAACTCAAATTTAATAAACAATCATAAATTCTGCAATAAAAAAAAGTTTTGTAACTTACAAAATAAAACAACGTCTTACTTAATAATATGTTTATTTGATTTATCCAGTAAATAAAGGAATAATAACTGTTTATTTGTTATAGTGGCCTTCCATGATCCACCCACCTTTTCTCAAAGATATAAATTATATATATACACATTTTTGACAAGCATTCCGAAGATCCATGAATGTTGACAAATTGATTTCCTCTACAAAAAAGTGTTTTTAAAAGCACCGTCGCGTGTGCAGTCTTACAAAGAAGAGCAATTGCCAAATCTAGCATTGCCGCGCAAGCCTACAATAACTTGATGAGGTGCTTGGCTGAAGGCGATGTTATTCTATGCTGAAAATTTTGAGACTGTAAAACAAGTAGCTGGTCGATTTGACAGTTCTGGGGGCATTGTAATTCAGTCAAGCAAGGTAGTATTTGAAGACGTATCCATTAAACAGAATATTGCCCTCATCTCAACACGTTTCCTTAAGTTACCATATGCCATAGAAAAAATTGGAAACAAAAAACCTTCCTCTATTTAAATCAATGGAAATCCTGGAAACAATGACCGAACTCGCCAACGCCCTTCCTAATCCAATATCAGAAAATATTCGTAAAAAGTTAGACGCGATTTTAAATTATTATTTTAAGAACCCGAGTCTTGAAGACATGCATAACATGATGCCTACATCAACGGCACAGGTCATACATACCCTGCCTAAACAGGTATCTCCGAAATGGCGCCAAATTTTGAATTTTGTTCAATGACGTCAGTTGACGTAGAGAGGTCGAGAGTTTTCGGCGTACAAATTGATGTAATGGGTGACAAACGTCACAAATTTGCGCTCGAAAATTTGGAAATATACTTAATTGTATATTGTCACCAAAAATATCCATAATTTTAAGAATGTTTCACCGTTTTTGTACCGTCTTTAATTAAAATATATAAAAATAAAAATGGTTTTTTGATTTTTCATTGTGCATATTTTGGGCATATCGCGGCTTTTTAGTGCATATTTCGGCCTTTTTTAGTGCATATTTTGGCACTTTGTTAGTGCATATAATCCGATGTCTACAAATTAGTAATGACTGGGTCACACGTATCGAGTAGAATGGCGAGACATCGGCCAAGTGCTAGGTATGTGTAAACACGTGCCTAAATGTAAACACGTACCGAGCACTCGGCCGAGAGCACTGTCTCGCCTATCTACTCTCTACGTGTGATCCAGGCATTAATGACAACATTGGAGGATTTTTCCGCAACCACGCTAAGTACGTGTTGTGACGGTCGGTTCCTCACCCCGCATCCTTCCCCGTATACTCCCTTCAGCTGCACAACGTACCCATTTGGGAATGCCATAATCCCACTGGCACCAGGCAGTCGGATCTCTTTTTGCGGGATTTACGTAATATATATTTTACATTCTGTTGTTCACCGATGAAATCCAATTCAAGAAGAAACCTAGCTTTATATTTTAAATTAATTTGGCCAATAAATTAAAAGCAGATATCTATTTACCTAAATACCTTCGCGAATTATATTATCTTCAGAAGATCTATTCTCTAAGAGATCGTTCTCCCGCGAGATGTCCTGTCAGATTTGTATGATTTTCTACAGCTGTTAAATGAATAAATAATCATGCATTCTTGCAGGAATTCGTGTTTAAAACGACCCAAACTAAAATACGTGACAGCTCACAGCTGAAATTTTGACATCGGCCGATAGAAAAAGCAAATAACAGCCGTAGAAAATCACACAAACCTGACAGCACTTCTCGCAGGAGAACGATCTCTTATCATAAATTTTAGGGAATAGCCTTTCTGGTCAAATAATTTGAACGTCGCGTCGCTCCAGAAACAAGTTCTCTAAATAATTGGAATATTTTGATTTGTTTCGAGCGTTTCTGGTTGTTTCGTTTGGAATGAGCCGGAGCCAACAACTAACAACAATGAATAAATTCCTTGTTGGATAAATTAATAATGAATCCCTTATTTGAATTAAAACAGAGTTGCGGATGTGGGTTGAACGGGGTAAGGTGTACAAGCGGGTTGTATGCGAATGGGTTACCCTCCCTAAGCTCTGCGGGTTTTCTCAACGGGAGAAGTGGAACCTTTACAAATAATAATAATAGCTACGAAGAGATTGGTGAATATTTAATCGTTTTAAAATATTCTTGGAAAATGGATTATTATCATAAAAAAATTAAGAAGGGAAGATTTTGGGCTAACTCCTGAAACGGTATATATTTTAGCAGAACATCGGCGTATCTAAAACTTCTGTATGTTCCGTGCCATACTGTATTGAAAGTGATCTTTTTATGTGAAAGTGAATTTGATCACTTTCAAGAGAGTCTGACTGCACAATATTACCCTATAGAGGGTCAGGGCGGACCCGGTCCCGTACACATTGCCCTTCTCCCTTATATTGTATACCACCATATACCACCTAAATACAAATTATTTTATAGCAAACTTTAGATAAATATAGGTACACGGTATATCGTAAAACCCTATCCATTTTTCATCACTCACTTTGAAAGAGTTCACGAAGAAGTTAACTTAATTTAGAATAGTTTCTTAGATGGAAACCTGATAAGTCTCGTGGGGTTAATTTCCCGGTCAAACTAAAACTGCCGTAAAGTTCAAAGTTTACCGATATGAAGTAATAGTTAACTTAACCTGCCAACTATAACTAGGAATGTAGTTATAAGTGTTTGAACTAGTTAGGAGTTGGGGTAGTTCAGCCACCTAGTGCCAACTGGCGGTGAAATCAGGAACTATACTTTACTTGTAAAGTAAAAATATTTTTTATGATTTATAAGTATACTTCAAACACAAAAAGATAGGACACAGTGATACACGGAACTATCTACAACAGATATATACTGGTGAATGTACATCACATTTCGTGTCGATTTTTTGTAGTGACCGACCGAAGGTTCGGTTTCGACAAGTTTCGGTAAAAAAATTTAGATTCGGCATCAGTTTCGGTTTCGGCAGAAAATCTGCCGAACCTTCGGCCGCACCGAAACTCTGCGTTCGTGAATTATTGCGCATCGTTCGGCTGACTTCGGGTAAGTTCGTGGGTCGTGTCACCCGCCATCATCGGCTGAGCTCGTCGGCCGGTTCAGCGTGATTGTGTTGAGTTTATTTGTTTGTAAACGCAATTAAAAATAAAAAAACTCAATTAATGAGGTCCTTCCTTTAAAATGTAAATGGTAATTATTGACAGATTTTTGTTCCAAGAAGCAGTTAAAATGTTTGTTAATTTTTATATTTTTTTTTGTTTTACAGCAGTAGGTATCTAATATCAAAAATATAAATTATTATTTTTTAACATACTACTTCAATTATTGTTTTTTTTTATTTTTTTTATTTCATTCAACACGTGTAATAAGAATTTTGTGATTGTAAACGCAATTAAAATTAAAACAATCATTTAATGAGTCCTCCCTTTATAAAGTAAGTGTTGATTATTGATAACTTTTTGTTGGAAGTAGTTGACATGTTTTGTTAATTTTTGTTTGTTTTATAGCAGTAATATTAAAAATAAAAAGTAATTATTTTTTCACATACTTCAATTAATGTTTTATTTTTATTTCATTTAGCACGTGTTATCTGTCTATATAATAAGTGTAAAAACAAGCCAAATTTCAGTAAACAATAGATTTTAACACGTCTAAAAAAGTTTCGGTGGAACTGAGACAGATACCGAAGATTCGGTTTCAGTTTCGGTTTCGGTGGAAAGTCCTGTTTCGGTCGGACACTACTATAATATCACCTGCGGAGTGCGGGTGCGGGGGTGCTTTGTAAATTTCCAGCTTCGATCTACGAGTAGGTAGGTACCTAGCTGTCAGAAAATTATGAATGCATATAAAATTTGTGATTCCTATTACCTAGTATCTATTATTATTTAATTATTAATAATATTGGTGAAACTCACGGGAAAGTCTGAATCATCTACAAATCAGTTCCAATTTTGAAAATGCCAAATAATTTTCTCTTACAAAAAATATTATATTACACAGGTAGGTAGGTATCTAGGTAGAATTTTATCGCTTCTCTGAACAAACAGTTCCAATTTTGGAAATGGCACTTGGATTCAAAGCAAATCCGAGTTCTAAAGTTCATTGATCCAGAGTTACGCGTGACTAATTATTTATGTAATGAATAATTTATTTATGTAAACGATAATTTGATGTATTTTATCAGAACTATTAGATAAATACCTATTCAATTCATGCAGAATAATCAGACGTGATTATATTGTTCCACGTTATTCCAAAAGATTATCTGGTTACAACACGATAAAGTGATGGGGACAAAAATACTTCCAAAATAATGATTTTTTATTACCAGGTGACTGATTATTTTCGGGCCAAAGAGGACCGAGGCATCCGTGCTGTGACAGTTTTTTGATGACGAACCTATGTCTTTCAACATAAACTACTTCATCCAAGTTTTACCAACCTTACGAAGCGTCGAGGTAGTTTGGAGAGCTGGCCACAGGCAGCGCTAGTCACTTCCGCCACACACTGCGCACTGCGACAACGCGCGGACGCAGCTAACGTCATGTAACAAGATGGCGATCGTACTGCAGCGTCTTGTTTATGTTGTTTGTCCTGTGTCTGCATAAATACTATTTGATGTCGGCCTATTACAAAACATGAGTGCGTATAATCTTTATCCTAACTTAAAAATGCCGTAAAAACACGTGATACCCTTCATTTTGGTTGTTTTAGTAACCACTGACATTTCCCTCCCAAATCATTTGTAGTAATTTGTGGGATAGTGCGTGCTTAGAATTCTATGTGAAATGTAATTAAACTACTGTGAATGCTGTGCGAATGCTATCGTGTATCTATTTAGAGAAACGGTGGATTAATTATTGTGCGAATTGCATTATGTGCCGTCCTTTCAGTTTTGCAACATAACCAATGAAGATTAAATCAGATTTTGACATCACCGAGCACGCGATATTGCAAGCAAATATCGACAAAGTGTCAGAGCTCGGGGGGCTTCGGGGCTCTCTATCGGGCTCCCCCGGCTCCAAGTGGGGCTCAGCGCCGCTCGAGGGGCAGGACACTCACTACGACACCCTGCGACAGGTGAGCGCTGAAATATCCGCCCAAATATTGTGTCATCCATAATTCGCCGGGAGTTCTGTTAGCAGCCGACAAACGCTATCAACTTCTCGTTTCGTTGGGATACGTCGTGTTATCCAGTTCAACACTCTCATTCGAGGAAACAATTATTGTGCTAAATGTTTCAAATGTCAAGTTCAAGCAATGTTTTGTGTGTTGTTGATACGAGAATGTTAGTTTGAAGATACTGCTGAAAGGACATAACCCTAGCTGTTCAAATATGGTGACGAGTACATGAACACAATGAAAACATTTCTAAGAAACCTCCACGGAATACACCTTATCTCTTGTTTACACATGATATCCCCAATGTTTCAACACTGACCTGTGTTATTATTGTGAATGTAATATTATTCATAAATGATTGCTGAGACTTGGAGATACAATGATGAGTAATGCCACCTCGTAAATTCTCATATTGTGCATGTTTTGTCTAATATATATTCTTTCAAAATATTTATGTAGATTAGCGTGTATGCTTTTTCTATAAGACCGGTCACTAATTATTTTAAAAGAACCTTTACTTGACATTGTCAACAAATAGTGAAGAATTATCGCTTTGCTGGTTTCAAGAATTCCTAATTCAACTCTCTGCTTCTGCAATAATGGCTAATTTGTAAGAAAGCCTTGAAATGAAAAAGTTTTTTATTTTTGTTAGTCAACCGAATTTATTACAGAAACAGTAACGTTTTGAAATCTAGTGGCCAAGCAAGAATTAGATTTCATTACCTATTTTATGACAGATATTGGTTTGCTAACATTAAAGTAGGATTTTAACCATTCTGATCCACTATTTTGTGATTATACAATTTTTTTGTCTTAAACGAACTGTCAGATTTATGAAAACTTTGTGTTATTTCCGCTTCGCAATTAAAGATCTATAAATGAAACATTTCTGAACATCGCTGAATACTCAAAACTGTTTTTGAAAGCTTATGAAATAAGCTTTCAAATTGTTATATTACACATAAATATTAACATTTGTAAATATTAAAATTTATTATGCAAACATAAAAAAAATGTAAAAATAACTCATGTGATGTTTTTATGTGAAAACGGTACTAAAATCAAGGATTATGTAAAGAAAAACACTTATTATATTGTATAAATGTATAGTAAACAATTTCAACACCTCACTTTTTTTCCATTTTATACAAGAATATTTAATAAAAAATTAACAATGTCTAACGGCGCATAGGCCATTTCCCGGGTGAAAACTGTTCAAAATAAGTATTTTTATGTACTTCCATGTGAAGCTTGATTCAAAATGAATCTAGTGCTTTTTGTTTTAGGATTGTCACTAGAACAATAACAGAGTTATAACGATTTCTGTGGGAACACACGCAAACGTGAAAACATGTTTATTGTACTTGACTGCTATTGTTTTATTGCCGTGTAAACATGGGTCAGAGTGGTTAAAACAGTTATTGGTGATAAGTGAACTAAAATGTGTTTTTTTTTTTATTCTTTACTAAATACCCTAATAATTATTGCTATTGTTGTTAAAAATGTTTTACCCATTTTTCTTAGTTTACGTTGAGTTAATTCAACATTTTGGTTTCTTGTAGATATTTTCTTTCGTGGAGATGAGTTTCTTTCATAGAGGCAGCTATTATCAGTACTTTTTGCGTACATTGGACTCATAAACTTAAAACCACAATTGTTTTGTCTCAGTATTTGTTTGTAACGTCAGTATTGGCAGTAGTAGAAATTCTTCAACTGCTGTTACGCAGGTGAAGTTTCACATAGAGGTTTTGATATGAAAGCTTTTATAATATAATCACAAATTCACTGTGGGTGCATTGGCTGCGCTAAGGAGATGTGAGAATATTTCAAATGCGTAAATACACAGTATCTAGTAGTTACTTTAAATCTTTTTTTCTTTAGCTTTACAAACTCAATTAGTATTCAAAATCATTTTAATATTTAGCTAATCATTAATCGTCGAATTTAAAGTATTCCTTGCTTTATTTAGCTTTCATCTTATGGGTTTCCTGTTTGTGTTTGCAGACAATGCCTTCAGCAAGCGGAGTGGGTGTCAGCATTCCATCCAACGAAGAATGTGGTATAAAAGATGTCTGGAAACATAACTTAGAAGAGGAGTTCCGGACGATAAGACAGGTAAGAAACAACTTGATTCACTTGCCCTCTCGCAGAATGATTGCAACAATGTCGATTTCTAGACTGGTGAGACATAAATGTTGTCATATTTTAACCCCTCAAGCCTCGGAAAGACATTACTATTCACAAACATCATATTCCATTACAGCCTCTGAAGGATAGATCTGTCCAGGACGTCCATACGGTTTAAAATTATTTTTATCGTTTTTTCTATGGTGATATGTGATTTGTTCGTAATTGGATTCTTCTCAGTTTGTCTCAAATATTTATACTTGATTCCATGGATAAAATCCAAAAATTGTCAAATGATTTCAAATTGGCAGCATTTTTTCATTGACAGTTAAAAAAATGTCTGTGTTTTTAACCCATTCGTGACGAACTTTTTTTTTCTCGAATTTCGTGCTGTAATTTCACAGGGGGGTTGGTGTTGGAGGTAGAAAACGGACATTTTTTTTCAGAATTTAAAAAAATCGTCTCTTGACCCCCCAGGAAGCTGGAGAAGGGTGAGATCCATATGGCACTTTCGGCAAATAACTAGTCGGATATTTATTTTTTTCAACTTTATTGTACAGAAAGTAAAATTTTCAACAACATTAGTTGGACTTTGCGTCAAATTCCAACCTTGCACGTGATGCAACGGATATGCTGCTTGCTTTCACAAGATACACAAGACATTTTTCCACACTTGTTAGTTTCAGTCATTGGAATTGGCCCAGGATAATGCGGGACGGAGGTATCATACTGCATCGCCCAGGGAAGAAAAATTCATCTCTCCTCTCCACTCCTTAGTTTCCCAAAGGTTCCACGACGGAGAGTTATCCTACCTTTGGTTCCCTAAAGGCCCCACAAGGGAAGAGTTCACTTCACCTTGGTTTCCCGAGGGCCCCAGGAGGGAAGAGGACTTCATCTCTCCTCTTCACTCCTCCGCGGTTCCCTAAAGGCCCCACATGGGAAGAGTTCACAGAGATGGCCTCATTTCTCCTCGTCACTCCTTCATGGTTTCCTGAAGGCCCCACATGGGAAGAGCATATCATCTCTCCACTTCACTCCTCCTTGGTTCCACGAAGGCCCCACGCTGGAAGAGTGCACTTCCCCTTGGTTCTCTGAAGGCCCCACAAGGGAAGAGTTCATGGATGTGGCCTCAGCTCTCCTCTCCACGGTTTCTCCTCTTGGTTCCTCCTGCAGGACCCACGAAGAAAGTCCAGAGATGGCCTCAACACTTCGAGGTTCCTCAAAGGCCCCTAGTTTTTGAATGGTCCAATTTTTTGTCCCACGAGTGACCAGGTCCAGAAGGTCCACTCCAGCATAGCCCCGAGTGCTGGAGTAAGGTCTAAATTTTCCGAGATGCTACCCTGTTTCTTGGAGGCACCGTTCGTGACACTGTTCCTCAGGAAAATTTGCCTGAGCACGGTAGCTCACACTTGGCTTGGCTATTGCAGCTTTATGTTTCCACTCCCTGAGCGATGGGTTCACCACACTTCCTACGCTCCATATGTCGAGGCCACTGCAAGATGAGTCCAAGTGCACATCCCCTAAATGCCCTAGATCAGGGTTCTCTGGATCTGAATCAGAATCGGACGTACCTTTTCCCGTTTTGTGTGGACGACGTCTAACAATTTGGCAATTAGAAAAAAAAAGCGCTCAAGGGATATTGGCAATTATTCCGCCGTCATCTTCTTCAGCTGAATCTGCTCCGGACAAATCACTTTCATTTGGCGGCTTACCATACACATCCACTACTTCATCATCATCCAAATTCGTATCCGATTGTCCTTCCAACAGTAACATCACTTTTTTAACAGTCAACCCCTAAAAAACACAAAAACAATGAAATCTTTGAAAAGTTACATTTTATGTATAGTGAGATCTGTCGAAAGATCCATATGGAACCAAAAATTAATACCTTCAATTCACAGTACTCGTTTTGATACAATAATGATTATTTTTGGAACAAAGTATGTGTAAATAGGCAGAGAATTTTATTCTCTACAAATCATTTACCGTTTTGGGGAAAAAAATCCAACATACCTCAAAAATATAATGAATTACTTACTTCACTTGTTTTGACATTTTGAAAAAAATGCAGTTTTTTTCTAATTCAGTAAAAACACGTCTGCCCACGTCGGCACACACAAACGAACTGAACGCAACCATAACAAACGTGTTTGTACATGCCTGTAGAATATATCAAACTGCATTTGGCACCGCTATTTCAACATATCGGCTTGATGTAACTAAAAGAGTGCCAATACTTTTTCGAGATCCATATGGCACCATCGTCATGAATGGGTTAATGTTTATCTTCTATATATTAATATGTGAAGCAAAAACTTTGTACCCCTTTTTACGAAAATTGCGCAGACAAGAGAAAGAAATTTCGCACACTTATAGTTTATATAGAGAAGGAGTGCAGAATGCTAATATTTTTTTTAAATTATGCATAAAAGATACATTAAATCAATAAAAAAACACATAACAATTATGGTCGAATTTCGACCATTGGATGACTACTAGTATTGCATAAAAAGTGAAATGATAGTTTTTCTTATCAATTCCCTAAACAAAAAGAATATGTTTTCTAAATATGAAATTCTTTCAAAATTCTGGATGTTTTGAGTCAAAATGATTTGATAAGTTTAATTTAAATACAAACATCTCAAAGATAATTTTATCTAGTTTCTAGGTAAGATAGCACATTTAAAACACTTCAGAAGCAATCTGAAATACCATGAAATTTCACAATGTCATTGGGACTTGTAGGTAAAAATATTTTGAAGACTGAAGGGTAAAGAGTCACAACTGTCCGCAGTCAGTGGGACTATGGCATTCCCAATTGGGGTATGTTGTGAGGTTGACGTGAGTGGGGAGGGGAAGAAGATAGAAAGAGTTGGGAAGAGAAAGTAGGCTAAAGCCATTTCCAGCATCGTTTCGATACTGAATGGTGTTCTTCCTTGGTCTTTCTCGGACAATTTTTTTTTTTTTACATTAGCTCCTCACAGGAGGCCCTGAGGAAAATATTGCCATCAAAGGTCTTTTAGGAAAGGAAGGAGAGGAAGTTCTTGGAAGGAAAAGGGTATCAGGGGTGGGTAGGAATCTGGTGTCAGTGTGTCCAGGAGTGACGGATGTATGAATCTATTCCTCCCACTGCGGTGCAAGGCGATGTTTAGAGACAGTCCTGCTAAAGAGGTCGAAATATCTCCCTCAACCAGTCTCACTATTCAGCCTGCCCCGCAGTTGGTGGGCAGTAGCATTTGCCGCAGGATAAACCTCACGCCATGAACCCGGGCAACCATACTGAGTCACATATGTAGCGAACCACTTGGGGTGACCTATGGCAGAGGTGTTGGCATTCAATGAATAGTTCCCGGGATGGCGGAATCCATACCCGCCTCCCAGATTAAACTTGGAATGAAGCATCAATCAGTCATAAAGCTTTGGAAGCATTAATCCGTTTGTAAAGGTAGAGTTTGGAGCATAGCGGCTACAGTGACGTGACGTCAGTGACGCTGCGTAGCTTATAATCAACAGGGATACTGGCTTGCTCTTTCTCTGACTGCGTCTTGGAACTCTTCCTTTCACACTAGGACAATACAGAAAACAAAATTGTATTGTCCCGCCTCCATGAACTCTCGACTGCGCCGGACTGAACAATGGGTTAATACAACAATTCGGCCATAGTTCAAACGCGTAACGCTGCAAAAATGGATACACGATGCCGCGCGTTACAAGCACATTCGATATAAGTGCTCGCAGAGCGACGCCTATTATCTTACTTGTGCGTGCGTGTTTACCCACAATACGGCCAGACGCGGTGGTGGGGGTAAGACATTGTCCTGCGGAGATAGCCTATCCATCTATGTCTTGACACATTGTTCTCTCCTCCAAACTTCTGTTCACACTAGGGCAATGGGTCCGGAGCTGGGATAATATAAATTGTATTATCGCCATGTGAACTAGGCGTAAGTATTTTGTGGACAATCTTAAATTAGATAAAAAGATGTGATGATGGTTTAAATTGTTGATTATTTTGATTGAAGGTGGTGAAGAAATACCATTGGGTGGCCATGGACACAGAGTTTCCCGGAGTGGTGGCTAGACCTATAGGAGAGTTCAGATCTACTGCCGATTACCAATATCAACTGCTCAGGTACGCAAATATTATGATCTTTTACACAGTAGTATTATATTATGTATGCAGATAATTTTTGATGGTCCATAATATATTTAGATAGTGACTACTTGAATTGTCTTAAACCATAGTGAACTAATTCACTTTTTACAGATTCTGAGTTAGAGCTTGAAATGAGGGCTCCAAATCACCTAGTTCTGCCAGAGAGAACCAATCAGAGAAAAACTGTCTTATGATGGGTCAAGACATTATTTTTCTGATTGGTTCTCTCTGGTCGAGCTAGATTATGATTTGGACCCCCCATTTTAAGCTCTAATGGCTTGTTTAGACTAGACAAGTAGTTAAGTCGAGTAGCGCGTAACTCACCATTTGACTGACCAAAAAGCGTTTGCATTACGGTCGAGTAGAGTACACGAGTGAGTGACGCGTTGCAAGATAAACGGGCTGCAACGCAATAAAGTAAATATGCTAATTAAGCTGATTATATTGCTTATTTTAGAAGTAGTGGAAGAAGAAATTAGTGAGATGAAAGTAAATAAACTAAGGATACGAAAATAGATTAATAGAAGCAAAAATAAAGAATTTTAGAGTAGCTTCTTCGCTCCAATGTGAAGACATTTCTGTGGCCACTAATGAACCCTACTAAAACGATGGGTTCGCACTTGTTTAGTGGTTGAGCCGTGAGCAGACGTGCACGGTTGGGGGCGCTACACGCCCGAAAAATAGAACTAAATGGATTGACTACTAAAGCGCTGACTAAACTACTCTACTAAATTTATGGTGTTCGGACATCTTTAGTTACTAAATTTCTAAACTACTTGCCCAGTCCGAACGGGTCTTAACTCGGAAACTGCAAAAAGTGAGTTAGTTGACTATGGTTTAAGATGATCCAATTGTATTTTAGAAATGGTTCCATATTATTTACATGAAATGATAAATTAACAAAATTCATTCTCATTTTAACAGGTCGCGTGCCGTTGGCGCGCCGGTGCGCGCCCTATAGCCGAATAAAAAAATAAAAAAAAACTTTTTGATATGCGATTTTAAACCTTATGTATAAAGAAAATGTATGAAGAACAAGGTCAGAATCGCTTGGGGCATTCTTGTTCTTGACGTAACAGATATAAGGAACACACCTAGCCTCTCAAATAATTGTCTTTGGACATTTTTATGACTTTGGAAATGGGCATTTCTGCTGCGATTCGAGCTGTCAAACTTTGAGCGTTGCGTGTCATAAAAAGATCGATAAACCTATCAATTTGTCTAATAAACGCAAGTAAAGTTGTTTGTAAGCGTAGTTTGTTGTTCAAGGAACGTATTTCGGTAAATATTATATACCAAAGCATAAAATTAACCCACAAAATTTACATCAAAAGTCAAAACATCGCGAAATTTTCGAGTTTCATCCGTAAGTACCGAGGCATTCAACCGGTTAAATTGTCTGAAATCACTGACTGATGATTTCCCTGATGATAGGGACGATCTGAAGGTCTCGATTCTTGTGAAGAAGTTGAAATGAGTTCATGAGTAATGTTAGTCAGTTATTTACATGTCCTGATTAATATTGCAGATGTAATGTGGACTTGCTACGGATAATACAACTGGGACTCACCTTTATGGACGAAAATGGTAAAACCCCTCCCGGCTACACCACTTGGCAGTTCAATTTCAAATTTAATCTGCAGTATGTATCGCTTTATTTATTTACACTTATTATTAATCATTGGTGAAGATAAAATTAATAACTCTCAACTGATGCAACTGATACTTATCTTCACGTGTACCACAGTTATCATTGACTGACAGCGAATAAAAAATGTAGATGTCATTTTGCTGCCCGATGATATTTTCTTCAATTAAAAACAAATATATTTTTCCATCGCACGTCGCAACTGAGTAGTTGGGTACAGCCTGGTGGGTCACGTGATACGCATTCCATCTCGCTCTCGCAGCATGGTAACATATGAGACAGAGCGCGTATCATGTGATGCCGTTGCGACGTGTAGCGGTGGGATCAGTGGCGACGTGTGATAGATTATTTTTTTTTTAATTGAAAAAATATATTGGAAAATGATGTCTACATTTTATTTATTCCAAATGTGCTTGATGTAAAGTAAACTAGGGTTAGGTTATGATTTAGATGAGTTAATTTATTAGCATATAGGCTACTTGTGGTTGTACCACAGTCACAGTTACCTCCATGTACGAAGGGTCTTACAGATGTCTATCTACACATTTATTATTGTGACAACCATTTGCCTTGTACTAGTGCCTAATTATTTTTTGTAACTTACAGTAATGCCAAAACGCAATGTGTCAACATATTTGTTTGTATTTTCAGAGAAGACATGTATGCACAAGACTCCATAGATTTACTGCAGAACTCTGGTCTTCAGTTCAGAAAACATGAGGAAGACGGAATAGAACCACTGGAATTTGCAGAACTTCTCATGACCTCCGGTAATTTGTCTTTTTCTGCTTTTATATTTTAATAACATTAATAGCTAAAAGCCTAATAAAAATAAAAGATTAAGTTTTTTTTTCTTCAAAATTCGCAAATTCACTTTGTAGCGTCATTATTAATTTAATGAAAACAAATAACTTTGTGTACACCTCAATAGTAGTGTACACAAAGTTATTTGTTTTCATTTGATTAAGTTTTTATTTATTTTGATAATTTAATAATTATGTGATCCAATTTAGTGTGTTCTCAACTAATCAAAAGATCTGTACAAATATTTATGTCCATTAGAATTTAATTCAAAACAAAACATTTTTTTTCTTTTGCAGGAATCGTCCTAATGGACAACATAAAATGGCTCAGTTTCCACTCGGGTTACGACTTTGGCTACCTCCTCAAGCTTCTCACAGACCAGCACCTGCCTCAGGATGAGAGTGACTTCTTCGAGAGCCTCCGGCTATACTTCCCCACCGTCTATGATGTTAAGGTATGTCCTCTACTCTTCATCGTATTCCCATCTCTTCATTAGATAGAGACCAACCTCTCATTACGAAATGTGTTCTTTCATCAACTCAATAACAGACTTCATGTAAGTCAACTTCGTCTGTAGACTGAGAACATAAATCGGCAATGTTTTTCAGCCTCACCTATTGTTTGTTACGCACTAATCAGGGATCTTATGAGCCCCTGTGATTCTTAGGCACTGCTTTCGTAAAAAATAAATTGACTTAGTATAAAGCAACGCAGTTCGTGTAATACGTTTTCTTGCCACTGACTACTCTACCAATGTCATTTTCTTGACTTTACATTATTCTGAAGACTTGAGCATGAATCTCTGAGTGAAATGATTCCAACGCTGTTGTTCTCCATTGTCCGCAGTACCTCATGAAGCTGTGCAAGAACCTGAAGGGAGGGCTGCAGGAGGTGGCGGAGCAGCTGGAACTGCGCCGAGTGGGCCCCCAACACCAGGCCGGCTCGGACTCGCTCCTCACGGGGATGGCCTTCTTCAAAATTAAAGAGGTAAATAGTCTTATTTATTGAGTGCATTCCACAACTGACAGTAAAATTGTTGGAAGACACTGCTGCACCTCAGGACTTGAAAACTTTGAACGAGTCCATTGCTGATGAGTTGTTCTGAGATACGCCCTGCGTGATGAAGATTATTCTAGTAATACCTAACTTCTGATTGTTTTTTTTTTTTTTTTTTACATGAGGTCCACACAGGAGGCCCTGAGGAAAATAATTTTCTCTCGGGGCTTATGTCATCCTTGGGGATGCTTTGTGGAGGGTTTTTTTAAGGAAAAGGAGGAGAGGAGAGTTCTGGGAAGGAAAAGGGTTTAACCGGTTGAATGCCTCGGTATTTACGGATGAAACTCGAAAATTTCGCGATGTTTTGACTTTTGACGTAAATTTTGTGCGTTAATTTTATGCTTTGGTATATAATATTACCGAAATACGTTCCTTGAACAACAAACTACGCTTACAAACAACTTTACTTGCGTTTATTAAACAAATTGATAGGTTTATCGATCTTTTTATGACACGCGACGCTCAAAGTTTGACAGCTCAAATCGCGGCAGAAATGCCCATTTCCAAAGTCATAGAAATGTCCAAAGACAATTATTTGAGTGGCTAAGTGTGTTTCTTTTATCTGTTACGTCAAGAACAAGAATGCCCCAAGCGATTCTGACCTTGTTCTTCATACATTTTCTTTATACATAAGGTTTAAAATCGCATATCAAAAATTTTTTTTTTAAATTTTTTATTCGGCTATAGGGCGCGCACCTACGCGCGCACTACGCGCCAACGGCACGCGACCTGTTAAGGGGTGGATAGGAATCTGGGGTTTAGTGTATGCTGGTCATCCGCCTCCAAGACCTAGACAAATCTCACCCCATGAACCCGGGTGACCCTATGGCAGAGGTGTTGGTTATCCAATAAAGGTTCCCGGGTACCCATTCCCGCCTCCCAAATTGTTGTACAGTGAAACCTCCAACTATCATTTTTGATATAAACTAAATGGTGATTTAAACAAAATGTAGGATATTTCAAAATGTCAAACTAATGTATGAACCGTTTTGCCTCCCGGTGTTTGTTTTTTGTAGCATATTAAAACACAGACACGCGTAAATAACATTTGATGTACGGTGAGCGTTTGAATATTGCTTTCCTCAACTTTCCTTCCAACTCCTTCCACGACAATATGTATAGTTCAGAAGACTCATATATTGTATGTATTTTGTAGATCTTCGATGACAACTTCGAGAGCTCAAGCGGCCACCTGTTCGGGTTGGGCGTGCCATTCTCCGTCAATGGCAACTCCTTCCACGATAATATGTATAGTTCAGAAGCCGTGTAACTCATGTGTTGTATGTATTTTGTAGATCTTCTTCGATGACAACATCGAGAGCTCGAGCGGCCACCTGTACGGGTTGGGCGCGCCATTCTCCGTCGATGGCAACACCTTCCACGATAATATGTATAGTTAAGAAGCCGTGTAACTCATGTGTTGTATGTATTTTGTAGATCTTCTTCGATGATAACATCGAGAGCTCGAGCGGCCACCTGTACGGGCTGGGCGCGCCATTCTCCGTCAATGGCAACTCCTTCCACGACAACGGGGACAACAGCAGCTCATCGTGATTCCGAGACTCTACTTTATGAACAATCCACTTATTAGTCAATACACAATGCTTATTTATTCGTGTAAATCAGACGTTTAGTTTTGACGGCACCAAACCAGCGGGTCTCGCTTGTACCAAGTGACGTTGTGGCACTGTACCGTGATAGTTTCCTCCTTTCGGGGAATTGATTCAAGTGTGACTGATTCAAGACACCACTTCTGGTGTGACCTTTCCATTCTCTCATCGTTCAAAATGTTATCAGTGAAGTGTGAAGTGAAAAATTTTATCCAATACCGGCTTATAAAGATGTTTTCGTTTTCAATATTATAAATATATACAATATTGTAATTGTCATGAATAGAAACTAAAGTCAATGATATTGACACTCGGAATATTGTGTTAACTATTTTATAAATGTTTTTTTAATACACGATAGTTTTAAGTATAAATATGTCTTACTTGTAGAACTCCTCCTACAGTTTATTAAAATCCCTTCAACTTTTTAGCTTTCGCCTCAATCTATTATTTGCTTTTTTATAGTTATTATTATTCAAATCAAACTCTAGTTTTGATTGTTTCCTATCTAGACTTCAAATAGTACAAAAGTTGATTGGAAAGTCCTTTTTTATCCTAAAATATCTTGATTGTGTTGTCTATATGATTCTATATGAGCATTACCAATTTACTTACCAGATTTGAAGCTTCCTGAGCAGTTTAGACAAAATTCTACAATAAAAGAAATGATTCGCAGCTCACGTCTTAACCAGTCAATTACCGGAGACAGGGCGGCGTGCTGGGAAAAAATTTCGGCTTTTTTTTTTTAATGTGATTTTAACCCTTATGCATAAAGAAACCGTATGAAGGACAAGGTCAGAATCGCTTTGGCCATTCTAGTTCTTGTTGTAACTAAAGGTTTCATTCATCTAGCAACACTAGAATATTTATATATTAATTACCTATGATTTGGTAGGTTGGATTTTTCTCCTGTCAAAAGGGAAAAAATCGTAGTCTTACGTTTTCAAATGCGTACAAACAACTTTATTTATTTTCAAACTCCTTTGAATTGTGTTTTTTCATGTTGGGTGTATATTCAGGTTTGTGTAGAAATAATAAAATCAGTTCATTTTCGTATGAATATATTTATTTGATATTTGTTTGCCTAATGGGAAATTTTTTTTTGTTGTTAAAGTTAGCTATTCTGGGAAAACTTGTAACGATATTATCATGTAATATAAGTATATGAATATTAAGATACATTATCTGGTAAACAGAAAACAATCGCAAAAAAAAAACATTTCTTTTGTTTTTATACGAATATTTGACCAGAAAGCAACAAGATAAAATCTGCGCGCTTTTTCAAAATATGCCTGGCATTTAACGAGTTAATCTACATAAAAAATAAAGATTTTTTTATTTTGTGTCAAAATCTAGTAACCCAAACAAATCAGTGTGCAACTAACTAACTAACTAACTAACCATCACGCCGTTTCCCCGCAGGGGTAGGCAGAGAGGACGGACCGCCAAACAACTCGGTCCTGGCACACACTCTTTGCTTCACTCACATTCATACATCGTTTCATACATACTCTTCTATTATTCTGGCTTTTGACATGGCCCGACTCAAGTATCTGATTCACTTGATCGTGCCATGTCTTCCTCGGGCGTCCCCGACTTCTTCTACCATTCACATTTGCGTCATATATTCTTCTTACACTACTTTCTTCGTTCATTCGCTCTACATGCCCAAACCATCTGAGGGTCCCTTTCTTAATCTTACTCATTATGCTTACATCAGCCTTACATTCTTTGCGGATCTCCACATTTCTCACACGATCATACATGGTTTTACCACACATACGCCTCAGGGATCTCATTTCTACAGCATTCAGTTTACTTTCATCCTTCCTCTGCCAGTTCCAGGCCTCACTGCCATACATCAGGTTAGGTACCAGGACTCCATTGTGGACTGCTAGTTTCGCTCCTTTTGACAGTTTTTTATTAGCGCCAACGGCATTCAGTCCTCCATTAACGGAGTTACCGGCATTTACCCTTCTTTCGATATCTCTTTCAGCCTTCCCATCTCTCGTAAACATACTACCCAGATACACAAACTCATCCACCTGCTCCAAGTATTCATCGTTCACAACTATATCACACACTGTTCTCGTACTTTCTCTTTCAAACACCATGACTTTAGACTTACTTACATTCATCATTAACTCATTCTTCATACATACTTCGTTCATCCTAGACACAAGAGACTGTAAATCTTCCATAGTGTTAGAAATCAGCACCGCATCATCAGCGTACAACAGACAACATACTTTCAGATTACTCAATTTCGCGCCCAATCCCAACTCTTTCAATTCTTGCATACAATTATCCATGTATAGATTGAATAACCATGGTGACATTACGCAGCCTTGCTTAACACCTTTTGTGATGTCAAACCACCCCGTAAAACCACCGTTCACCCTAACACACGCAACGCTTCCCTCGTACAGAGACGCAATTGCCTGTATGAGATTTGTATTCACTCCATACTTGGACAATACCTTCCATAGCTTTTTCCTGTCAACTCGGTCGTATGCTTTTTGTAGATCTACAAAGGCGCAGAAGAGTTTCTGGTTTTTCGCCAGAAACTTCTCAGTGAGCATACGCAAGGAGAAAATCTGGTCCATGCATCCCCTTCCACTCATAAAGGCACCTTGCACATCCCATATTTTATCCTTTGTTCCCATTCTTACCCTTTCAATCAATATTCTTCCGTACAGCTTGCCGACAGAACTTAGCAGGCTAATAGCCCTATGATTCCCACATTCCATACGTGACCCTTTACCTTTGTATAACGGCATGATTACAGCCCTTCTCCAATCTAATGGCGTGTAACCCTCCTCTAAACACTGATTAAAAAGTTTGCACAACCATGTGAGAATAATATGGCTATCTCCTTTAAAGTATTCGGCAGCAATATTGTCGAAACCAACAGCCTTACCACTCTTCATGCATTTAATCGATTTTTTAATTTCATCCATGCTGATTTTGATAACATTCGCTCCGTCATCGTTCATACCCGATTCGACGCTGGACTCACTATCATCCGGGTTGCTTTCAAAAACTTCCTCAAAGTATTTCATCCATCTCTCTTTTATTTCTTCTTCATTCGTCAACATTCTTCCATCTTTCGATTTTATCACTTTCAGGCTTCCATTTTCTGGACTACTCCGGGACCTTTTGACCTCCTTCCAAAACAGTTTAATGTTTTCTTGGAAGTGTTTGGTCATTTTTATTCCCTCTTCCTCTTCCAGGCGTTTCTTTCGTTCTTTCACTCCGACACTTACTCTTTTCTTGCATCCCTTATATAATTCTTTCGCTCTATCTCTTTTTTCACTAGAAGCAGTGCCAGACGCAATCAGACATAACCATGCTTTCTTCTTCTCTGAGACCAGCGCTTTGATCTCATCATCCCACCATGCATCACCTTTCTTCCTACCTTGCGTACTTATTCCACACACATCTCTGGCAGATTCACAAAGACTCACATTTATGTGGTTCCATGTTTCATCAATGCTTAGACCGTCCATCTCCTTCTCATTCAATCTCATCTCTGCACACTTCTCATACTCACTTCTGACATTAGCGTTTTGCAGTTTTTCTACTTTGACTCTTGTTGGAGTTGATACCGTTTTCACTTTAGAGCGCCATCCACGAAAGAGGTTGACCCTCGACACCACCAGAAAGTGATCGGTTTCAACCTCAGCCCCTCTGAAAACTCTTGTGTCCTCGGTAACGGCTCTCAACCTAGAGTCAATTACTACAAAATCAATTATTGACCTTTCATTTCCTCTTTCCCACGTATATTGGTGGATACCTTTATGATTGAAAAAAGTATTCGAAACAAACAGGTTCCACTCTAAACATACTTCAAGAATTCTATTTCCATTGTCATTCATTCTTTTGTCCCCGAACTTACCTAGGGCTGAATCGAATCCGTCACGCCTAATTCCCACCCACCCATTCAAATCACCCGCCATTATGATCCTCTCATTCAAACTTTTTAATCTCATTACGTCGTTCACACCAGTCCAAAAATCATCTTTCACTTCGTCGCTTTCAGAATTAACAGGAGCATAGCAAATAACAAGAAACACCCTTGTCAACCCAATTTTGAATCGGATCCACATTATTCTCGGACTTACACATTCATACTGCAACATACATTCTATAAACATATAAAAAATATAAACAGTATTTTTGTGGGACCTTAAAATGAATTGAAAAATTATGCTGCATCCGGAATGAAATCAAAAATTTGGTAAGAAATAAAAAGCATTTTTTTGTCTCCTAGTTGAAATTTTGTCCAGCTGTGTGTACTCATAAGAATTTATTTTCAGATTGACGAACATTTCTTTCGATGTGAGAGACATCTGTGGACAATGCTGCAAACTTTGTTGTGACCTTTTTTGCTAACTTTACTGATAAATTTTGTAATGTCGTCTGATTTACAATAATGTTTAGTTAAAGATATCCCAAGTTACAGTGAAAAAGTTATCACATCGACATAGATGATCGTTTTCATTCGCAAAATGATTTATTTCAGAAACGCGAGAGCTGCAAATTATCTTAAATAACTGTTTGCTCTGGGAATTATTTTAATTTTCCCATGCAGTGTTCTCGGAATTATTTTTTTATCTAATAATGTTAACCAATTTGGGAGATGGTTCCGTCGCCCCAGGAACCATTGATTGGATAACCAACACCCCTACTATAGATCACCCAAAGTCTTTCGCTGCGTTTGGTGCTTAGATCTAGATCTTTGCAGCGGATGCATTTGCTCACCTCCTCCGTGGCGGGCAGTCCATAGTGAGAGGGATGGATCGTACGTCCGTCTCTCCTGGACACACTGACCCCCAGATTCCTACCCACGCCTCATGACTTTTTCCTTCTTCCTTTCATAAAAAGACCCTCCACACATCAAGCATCCCCAAAGATGACACAGGCCCCGTGGGGAATTATTTTCTTCAAGACCTGTGTAGAGCTAATGTAAAAAAAAAAGTATTTGCATTTTACCTTTAATTTTCTCTGCATTCTTCTTTGGACCCGGTGATACTGTGATATGCGTTTTGGCACGCAGGGCGCCTTACATTAATACAGGCAGCCACGCCATACGATATCATTTTCAAAATATCATGAAAAAAAAACGGCATCATTTCCCCGACCTAACGGCACCAGCCCCACTCCTTTGCTCGGTCTGGGGAGCCTTCAGTGATTTTTTGAAACAGGCAGTCCTCTCTGCCCCACCCTGTATTTAACTATAATATTTTTATCTGGCACAAAATAATGTTCTCCAAATTTTCCCTCTATGAATGTCAAAACTTGATGACTTTTCAGGGGTGGTCAATGATGGGGTGTTGAAATTGCATGATTCTGAGTTGTCATGGAACCTAAAAAAATATCAATTTTATCAACCAACTAACTAAAGTCCCCGACGTTGCCTGGACTTTTCGCACGGTTTTATGAAATTTCATCTAGCAGGGACCTTTCTCTTGTTTTTAAGGTACTTGCTCAAAATTTCATCAATCTTGGAATGAAACTAGATTTGAAAATATCTCTTACTGGAGAGAAGATGATCAGATGATCATAAAGATATTATGCATGACGCAATGCTGTTACTGTACTGTCTGCTATTGCGGAATGAAAAAAGCCTTCTTTTCCTTTGACCGTTCTGTGGCTGAGTTGGCATCGCGTTTAGGTCTCACCCGGGTGTCGCATGCTCGATTCCTTGGCTGGATAAGTCCTTCATCGAGACACAAGCAGCTTTTTCCGTTTACTCTGATGGTAGTGTTTTTTCTTTCTTTTTAAAAATTGTTATTATTTTGCTTCTTTTTGCAGTTCATGGCAGTGACAATGCCTCCAGAATCATTTGTATTGCATTCTTGGATGGGAACATTTTGAAATATGAGGCTTATAAAAGATGTTGCTCTGGACAAACCTTAACCCCTCAGGCATCTGACATATTCTGTCAGAAGGTCAGAGTATTTCCGTTTTGCGATAAAATCCGAATAAATGGAATATTTCTGAAAGCAACCAAAAACTGTTTTTGAAAGGTGATAAAATATACTTTCAAATTTTAATATGTATTAGAAAAAAACAATTTTTTAAATATGTATAAAAAATTTTAATGCAAACATAATAAAGTTTTAAAAATGGCTCACCTTACGTCTTATAAATCGATGAACGCTGGCTGCACTCACGACTCATTGTCACGTTCCGCCTGAGCCGAGCGTGCAAGCGAGAGCGCGGAACAAGCGATAGAGAGGCTAAGCGTTCGGCTTGTGACTGTAAAATTCTATGTAAAAGTTTTCTTATGACGTTATCACGTAAAATTATCGTCCCTAAACTGACTTTACAGATAACCAATTTTTTTCTAACTAAAATTACTGATCACAAAAAAAAATTTGTTAGACAAATGTTTTATACATAAATGTTACTGTCGTCTCATGTAAAAATAATTGATAAAAATTTGCAGTTGCATAATTTTTTTTCAAATTGCAGTCAGAAACTTTGGTTTCTTAGAGGTATACATTTTAATTCGTCTGTGCTTAACTTTAACATTTGAATATGAAGCGTGGTGTTTATTTTTCTAACACTGTTTAGATTATATTTCTCACCATGACAGTAAGGAAGACCACGATTTCAATGAGACCTATATGAGCTTTTCTCTAAAGCGAACAAACTGGCCTGAGGAGTTAAGTATACCTAATGCTGACTAAAATTTCAGAAAAAAATTAATTTGCAAATAAATAAACACGCTGTGTTTTATTTACACAAATATGCAATAAATATTATTTGCAATGCAGTGGACTGGTATCCATGTGGCGCTAATAACATGAAATGGAAACCTAGTATACAATAAGATAAGTAAAATGGAGTGCATTATTTACTGATCAATCTTGTTTACCTTTTTCAGGCACTTTACGGCGTTCATTAAAAATAAAGTAATAAATATAATATATTTAATCATTGAGTCATGGGATAAAATTTTCCACTCTTCCGGCATACAGGCCAGCTGATTGTGCCAAGGTGGACGGCTGACAATAACTCGAATGACCGTATTTCCCCACACCCATAATCTTATTTTTTATTTTGTCTGGAGGTAAATAGGTGAAAGGTATTGACTCTTTAAATGTGTGACGTTTCGATGCCAGGTGCCACAGTAAATGACACTCATTTATATATGTTTGCAAGACAACTACTGTGATGTCCGCATACAACAGAATAAACCACCTTTTCACACTGGGTAGAGGACTGAATGATTGTTAAATCAATAGTGCAAGGGTAGGCTGAAAAGAAATTATTTTTTTTTTTAAAGAAAGACAAACATTCCCAGGTTACGAATAACCCAACAATGTTTGAAAATCTCCTACTACCCCCACAGAAAACCGAAAATGTTGCTTGTGTTGTGATGGAGGACTTAGCCAGCCGAGGAACCGAACACGGGACGCCCAGGTGAGACCCAAACGCGATACCCACTCAACCACTGACCGTTCACACATGCTTGTAGAATATGAACAAAAACAAATAGCAAGATCGGGCAAAAAAGTAAATTAAAGTACAATTCTTAAGCTTCAAGAGTCACTGTTTAGAGTAGAGGAAAAAAATAAAAATTGCAAGATCAGGGGAGTAAAGAGGATGTGGAATCGGTTCAAACTTCTGGTTTCGCAGAGCCTCAGGAGTTGCGAGGTGGGTGGACGAGCAATGTCATGTTGCAACCCTTAGTGTACAGATTTTAAGGTATCCCAATTGTTCAATAATGAAGCCGACACGTTTCTTGGATATTCCAATATGGTTTGTGATATGCTTTTGAGTGATTCGCCGGTCATTTTTAATCAAATCGTCGACGGGTTTTGCAATGTTTATCGTCTGTGGCAGTGATCAGACGTCCGCTGCGTGTTTCATCATCAATTGTGACTTTTGATTTACGCATTGTCACAATAAATATCCTTTAAACGATGATGAATCTCAGTGGGAGTCACTTTTTCAGCGGTTAAAGATTGGATAACAGCACGCTGTTAAACTCTCATTACCAAGCACTAGAACATGTCTCCGTACTTCCGCTTCTCAAAATAAAATTAAAAATAAATAGTAAGGTTCGAGATCATGGATGAATTCAATGACCTCATTTTGTCATTTTGTTTGCACTTTACAAGCATATGTGTATTACTTTTCAACTTACCCAAGTATTTAGCTTTATTGTTGTTTTTTTTAAAATCTGAATGTGTGCTTCCAGGTACTTAATTTTTGTAATATCAGATTAGTAACGCGGTAACATCATGCTATAAAGGGATCTATAGTAAGCTTCTTTAGAGTTTATTATCGTACGACGTTACCGCAACAGATGTTGCTACTGCAATGTTATTCCAAAGGGTCGATCTGTAGGTATATTTCAATTGAGTTATTGCCGTGTGAATGATTGTTTAAAGACGAACAGCTCATATCTCTAGAAAGGTCATATTATAAGAACATAACAAAACATGTTGATATTTTGATCAATTTGTTCTCCCTATCAGTTATTCATATATCTGTAATAGGAACTTCCATAGTAACATTTGCTTGTCAATTGTGCATATTTACAAATAAAATTAATACAGAATAATTTTCCATGACCTTTTGGCATTCATATTATGTGGTGCGATATGTTTCACTGAATGTAGACCTTACTTCCTAGATTGCTTAATCTGTCTTAAGTTTACGTTTACAGCAAAGTTTACGTTTAAGTTTACGTTTACGTTTACATTCTAAACCATGGGTCGGCAACCTTTTATTGTAAAAGGGCCAAATATTTGACACCGGGATTAGTGCGGGCCGCATTTGGGTCACGTGTTATACAGTATACCTATACCAATTTGGGTACCGCCGCCCCGGGAACAATTTACTGAATAACCAACACCTCTGCCATAAGTCACCCTGAGTGGTTCGCCACGTTTGGTGACTTAGCAGGGGTGCCCGGGTTCTTGGGGTGAGGTTTGTCCGGTTATTTGTGGCGGATGCGTCTGCCCACCAGCTGCATGGCAGGCCGGATTGCGAGAGAATGGTTGAGGGAGTCCCTTTGACTTCTCCAACCTACTCTATAAGAACACCGCCTTGCACTGCAGCAGGAGGGATGGATTCATACGTCCGTCACTTCTGGACAAACTGACTCCCAGAATCCTACCCACCCCTAATACCCTTTTCCTTCCAAGAACTTCCTCTTCTTCCTTTCCTAAAGAGACCCTCCACATCCATCCCGAAAGATGACACAGGCCTTGAGGAGAATTATTTTCCTCAGGACCTCCTGTGTGAAGCTAAAAAAAAATGTATCTACAATATTTATGTACAAATATTTTGGTTTTAAACATAAATTCCTTATTGTTTATTTTTACTACATAATTAGTAAATAAATTTAATAGTTAGTAAATAAAATCAATGAGATGTTTGTGGTTGCATTTGGGTTGCAAGTTATTTTTGAAGTAGAGCCGCGTACTTAATATTGCTTCTAAATGTGAATCCGATAACCGAGGACAGTGTTGGTTTTTTCGATAATTCAAAATTGAAAAAGTCTGCTTAAAAATAGTACATTATTAATTACTATGTTTGGTAACATAGTAATTATTTGCTGAGCAAACATTTTTTACTCCTTGTAGTTTTCAGAAGGCAAATCTATCATGTTGATTTGCAAATCGCTTGGCACATTATCGATATTCACTGAGAAGGGGTTTTCAAAAATCTCCATCTTTCATGAGATCTTTTGTGAAATCAGTAAACCGGTTTAATTTGAAATTGTAACGCTATCCCTTCGCTCCTTTTCTCGCTCCCTTTCACTCGGTTGTGTATGATGTCGTCCGTCATATGCATTGTGGTGAGAATCTTGTGGGCCGCACTAAGACGCCTCGCGGGCCGCAGGTTTCCGACCCATGTTCTAAACAATTATTTGTAAATTTACTTTAAGGCTTACGATGGGTTGTTTTGCAGAATTTGAACAATTCATCAAATTTCGAAGTTTCAGTTCTGTGAAGCAACTGGCTATTATGATATTAAAAAAAGCAACTTGAAATTTGATAAATTTTTCAAATTCTGTGAAACAACCTTGGAGTTTGAGACTTTTAACCAAATTGTTTCCGATCATATAATTACGCCATCGAGAATTCTAGAATAACAACCCATAATAAAATATTAATCTTTTTAGGAATCTTCTCTATAGCCAAACTTTTTTAGAAACATTTTTAATAAAGACTTTTCTTGAGCTAGAGTGCTAAGATTGAAAAATATGATTTTGTTGATGTTGTTGTAGCTGAAAATCATACATATTTTTTTCAAAATTTCAATTTTGCTGCTGGAGAGATCAAGAAGGCTCCCTCGAGCAATCTCTCCCGATCCGGCCTGCCACGCAGTTGGTGGACAGACGCATCTGCCGTCAAGACCCAAACAAACCGCACCCCATGAACCAGGGACGGTGGTACCCATAATCGCCTCCCAAATTGAATCTATTCCTTCAAGACCCTTTTTGATGATTTTAAAATATGGACAAACAATAATTGCATTATTTTTTTCACAGCTATGTGGACATTTTGTGAGTTTCATAGCTAATAATGGAAATGACGTAGCGAGTTGAAAATAGTCAGAATCTTCTCCCCGCAACCTCTCCAAAATAAAAATCTTCATCCCAAAAATTTAAATTTTGAAAATAATGAAAGCAACTAAATTACCCCTTACACAAAAAAAAACTTTAAAATAAGAACTGATGACCTTGAATCTTGAAACGCCTGAACAGATTTTCATGAATTGTAGCTAAGAACCATCTCGATCACGTCAGCTTTCAAACCAAAAAAACCACGTCATAATCGGTCCATTCATTTAGGAGCTACGATGCCACAGACAGACACACGGATATGTCAAACTTATAACACCCCTCTTTTTGCATTGGGGTTAAAAAATCTAATTCATTTTTAGCTTAAAAAATGTCATATTTTTCAATCTTAGCAATCTAGCTCACTGAAAAGTCTAGAACTGCCATGTACTTTCAAGTCCCATAATACAATTCTTTCTAATTAAACTACGTAAAACTGAAAGCAATACTAAATTTAAAACTTTGTATTTACGTAATGTAGCTTATTGTAAATTGTAAAATAAAGTTGCTTATCCACAGCCCATAGCATATACACACACTGCCTAGTTGATGAGCACAAAATGATAAAACAATATAGAAATAGCACTTTTCCAAACTAAAGGTTATATTTTTTTTAATAAATGATTTTAATATAACTTCGGAATGTTTTAATCATTTAGATTTTACATACATAGATCAACGGTTTGAGATAAGGGAAAGGGTAAGGTAACTGAAAGGGCTGAACTTGTCATGCGAAAGGACAGTGATGAATGGAGCTAAAAACTGACGAAAAGAGACTTGTCTGAAGACTAAGAAATAGCTGGAGACAATCAATCCTGGATAGATTGGGCAGAATTAGATATTGAAAACCTTAAAAATATAAGGTTATTAATAGTCATCAAGAACATTACTTCTTATCTCAAATTTTAAGGCTGAGATTCCGGTTGACTGCTGTAGAAATCGAATAAACAAATTTTATTTCTTATCTCAGTGTATTCGATACCCATACACAAATAATTTATAATATGGTGAAACTCGTTAAAGAGGGACGGCTACGCTGCTTTTTCATACAAAAATTAAATTTGGATTTGAGGTCAAAATACTTGACCAAACTGAGTAATTATTTTTATAACCAAAAGGTATAATAAATATCTAGCATGGATATGTGCTACTTTATTTTTTTTTTTTGATTAACGAGTTATTTTTTTGCCATTTACATCGTAGGAGTGAGTTATTTTTCAAGTTTTTCTTAATTTTTTTTATTACTATAACCTTTTCTTATTGCATTATAAATTTTTTTTTAACAAATTCAGTGGCTCTCCACATTTTACAAATAAATTTTTTTCAATAAAGTCGTACGGCCGCACATATGCGGCAATACTCTATCTGGATCGTCCGAGTGCCGCCGCATACGTGCGGCGATACTCCTCAAAGGGTTAAAATGTAGGACATTAACCTCTAAGGCCTCGAACATATTCTAGTAAGTCAGAATATTTCGGCTGTGCAATAAAATCCAAATAAATGGAATATTTGTGAATGTATCTGAAAACTAAAAACTGTTTTTTAAAAGGTAATAAAAATGCATTTTAAAATTTTATTACTAGAAATAATCATATAATTTTTTAAATACAAAATTTTTTAACAAATTTTGAAAAGTTTTAAAAATGGTTCACCTTACGATTTTTCCAACTAAAATTACTGGTACTTAACAAATAAAAAAAAATTACAACTTATATTTTATAAGACAAATAAATATATTATAAAAATTATCGTCTCCTCATTTTTTGTCGTTTCATATAAAAATATTTAGTAAAAAATTCACAAATTTTCATAATTTTTTATCAAATTGTAGTTGAAATCCTTGATTTCGTAAAAGCGTACTCAATTATATTTTTTTTGTACTTTTATGTTTGAATATATTGTGTGGTCTTTTTTCTTTCCAATACTGTTTAGATCATATTTCTTACTATGATAGTAAGGGAGACAACGATTTCTAAGATACCTATGTGAGACGTTCCGAAAAGTGAAAAAATGTAGTTAGAAAGAGAAAATATGACACTATATTAAAATCTTAAAGTTACTAATAAAATATGTGAGTGCTTTTATTTTTTTTCTTTATCGGTAATTTTAAGATGAAAAAACGTAAAGTGAGCCATTTTCAAAACTTTTTTACGTTTGCTTCAAAATTTTTATGTTTAAAAAAATTACTTGTTTATTTATTATTATAAAATTTGTAAGCGTATTTCATCACCTTTCAAAAACAGTTTTTAGTTTTCGGATGCATTCAGAAATAGGTGTACCATTTATTTGGATTTTAAAGCAGAGCAGAAATATTTTGACCTTGGACAGAATATGCCTGAGGCCCGAGGGGTTAAGAAGTTCCATGCTCAAGCAGTTTATTTTTCAGTCACTTAACACATTCACTGCGACGTTTTTCTAAAACACTCACTGGATGCTGCAAATTACAACCAATTCAAACACAGAATAAAACTGATACAAATGCATTTTTTCCAAAAAAATACTTACAATTTGTTTCTTCACATTGCAGATGTTGATAAACGTTCGCAAAAATTACGTGGCAGCTGTCCAGTTTCGCTATCCGTACGCGCTCGGCGCATTCTCAGCACCATGCTGTCTGGCTTAGCCATATCCGTATGTGCTAGGCTTGTTTTCAGCACCATGCGAAATTACGTAGCTAAAAGCTGAATTTTAAAAATGGTCCAATTTATCCCACTTCTAATGTTTTCCACATAAGAAGGTTTTTTCCGGTCCCTTGGCAACTTTATAAATAAAGTTTTTCACTCTATAACTAGCTCACTTACATAATACATAACTTATTAGTAAATATTATTGAATATTATCTCTGTTGAAACTAAGGTAAATACATACACTTACGTAGGCGTACAAAACATAAAACAATAATATTATTTAACAAAATTAATAGTTTTCCAGATTGTTTAAAAGGCTAGGCTGTGAAAGCCTTGCATTACAGTGTTCCAATCCTCGCAGTAAACAGTTTCTCCACTAATCTCAAAATGGCAACCACCAAGTTCCGTGATGCTTCCCCCTACACCAAGAAATGGGTTGCTCCAATGGAAGATTACCTTTATGCTGAGTAAGTTGACTTAAAAATATTTTGTCCAATTTTATTTGGACCTTTTGTATTCCCAAACGAGAATGGTGGTGGGTTGTTAGATTTCAGATTGTTAGATTTTATGCCCTTTTGATGTTTGTTAAAATGTTCTCTACTTATGTCGATCATCCAGTTAATGCGATATGCAGTACTATGTAAAAGTGCACCCTTTATCTTTTTTTGAAGTGAAACTTCTTTAGCGTCGTTAGTGATTAGAATTTCGGATGAAACGGAAGTACATCACTAAAATTTATTGTATGACGGGTCGTCGATTCTAATATAATGCACTAAATTCGCACCTCGGCTCGACCCTCCCGTAGTGTAACGGCTAAGGCGCCGGACAAATCCAAGCGGCCAGAGAGACAGACATCGAGCGAATAGAGTTCAAATCCTACGAAATCCAAAAAAAATAAACATTTTTATTTTGTAATTAAATATCCAATCTTCAAACCACTTTAAAATAAACGGGCAAAATAAAAAAAAAAGCGACATCTAGCGACTTTCTAGTTTCACTTCTACCGCGTGTGAATTACACTCTAATTTTTTTTTTACATTAGCTCCGCAAAGGAGGCCCCGGGGAAAATAATTTCCCTCAACGCCTATGTCATCTTTAGGGTTGCTGTGTGGAGAGTCATTTTTAGAGAAAAGAAGGAGAGGAAGTTCTGGGACGGAAAAGGGTATGAGGGGTGGGTAGGAATCTGGGGGTCAATGTGCCTATGAGTGATGGACGTAGGCATCCATCCCTCCAACTGCAGTGCAAGAATGAGTCGAGAGAGTCTGGCTGGAGAGGTCTGGGTTAGGTCTCCCTCAACCAATCTCCCTCAATCCGGCCCGCCATACAGTAGGTGAGCAAATGCATTGGCCGCCAAGACCTAGACAAACCTCACCCTATGAATCTATTGTATCTGATAACAATTCTCAGATTACTCATAAATACCACCAAATCAATTATAATGCAGAAAAACTTGTTGTGAATTAAACAAAATGTTTACGTTTTCTGGGTCACTGATAGGATATGTCAAAATGTCATACTAATTTACCTGACTGTCATGCCTACCAGTGTTATTTTAAAGATTGTTAAATATGTAAAACACAAAAACTTGTAAATATATTTGATTTATGTTGAGATTTCAAATATTGTTGTCCTCATTATCTCAAAACTTGGAGATGTCCGACTAAACAAATGGATGATCGATATTTAGAATTAGTACTGATAAGGAGTTCATTTATTTTTAATTTGTAACAAAAACAATGTTTAAATTTACTGCGGCAAGCCGTCATCTGTTCAAAACCCAGCAACACATTTTTTTTTAATGATTTAATTAAGTAAATTAAATGATATATAACCCGTACATTAGATTAAGGATGGGTTGTTTCAAAAAATTTGATGGATTCATCAAATATTTGAAGTTGATTTTCACGTTTTGTGTAAGTTCTATTCAAGTTCTGTTATCACATTATTATAGGACAGTTGCTTCACAAAACTGAAATAATCACAGAACTTGAATAGAACTTACACGAAACGTGAAAATTAACTTCAAATATTTGATGAATCCATCAAATTTTTTGAAACAACCCGTCCTTAAACATCTTTATTAATACATTGCTTTGCCACTTTCAGAAGTTCCCTTTCTTCATCAGGAGACTATTCAGTTTTAATATTCTCCTGATGAAAGAACTCTTCTGAAACCGGAAGATTAAAGTGTTAAAATAGCAAGGTTTTATTTAGTCCGCAAAAATAAAATCTGTTTAAAAATACTAGTCCTCTTTACAATGGCATGCAAATTGCTGGGTGGTTAAAAAACTTAACTACAAATCCCGAATTGGGAAAACAAAAGTTCAGACTTGTCAAAATTTAATATTTTGTTACTCTCTTTAGTTAGCCACTTGGACCCATTAGCTTGATAAGTAAAATTTACAAAATTTTAAGAAACCCCCGACACGAAAAAGGCTGATAACCTTGAAACGCCTGAACAGATTTTTATGAATTGTAGTTAAGAACCATCTCTATTACGCCAGCTTTCAAACAAAAAAAACTGCATCACAATCGGTCCATTTGTTTAGGAGCTACGATGCCACAGAAAGACAGACAGACACACAGACACGTCAAACTTATAACACCGCTCCTTGCGTCGGGGGTTAAAAACAAGCTACCTACAACACGGCCAGACATATGTAATGACTTGTAGGCGGATGGCGAAAACATTGGGAATGTATCGCGAGCGATATGCTGAAATAGGTCAAAACCAAATGATCTTTTATAGCTAAGTCTGTTGGCCCTATAAAACAAATTAGACCAGCCAAATAACGATAGTGTAATTGTTTTGCCTTTAATAATTAGCGGCTCTGGAATTTTCGTTTTACCTCCGCATTCCGCCTCCTAGTAATAAATGACGTATGAGGCCTGAGTTAAAACACTTTTACAAATGTGTTATAATTTACTTACCTCACTCATTTTTGGCATCGCTACGATAGGTGGTTCAGTCAAAACAAACATTCAGATCCTGCACAGAAAAGTCAATGTGATGAGCTGCAAACCTTGTTGTTGCCTTACTATAGCGAACTTTAATTTTCTGCACAGGGTCTGGTTATTTCGATGTGCGCTCTTCGGCGGATATGTAGAACTGATGTCTTATTTTATTCAAAGCATTCTCGAACCCTCCTGGTGCTAAAAATAAGGTCACGTGGTTTGCCTCCAGCTCGTCAAAATAATTCCCATATTTCGTGTTAGGGCAAGTCTATCAATTTGAATGTCTGTGACCTTAACTAATTGAAATTAAATTCTTACTATACTGGTTCTAGATAAGTCCCTAGCTTGAATTGAAAATGATTTGGGAGAAAGTTGACATAATTTGGTATTCTTGTTGTCAGATATGAAGCCGATGTGAGTCAAGATATGAGCAAGTGTGTCACCACCAAGCCCATAGGAATGGCCATCTTTGGTCTGGGCCGTGCCGGCTCCATCCACCTGGCCAATGTAGCCCGGAACCCTCGCACCACGCTCCACTACATCGTAGACGACATGACCAACAAGTGGGACAAAATCAAGACCTACTGGAACCTCAAGAATGTCACCTTCTTGACCTCCAAGGATGCTGAAAAGGTCTTTACTGATCCGAGGTAAATAAAATGTATTTCTGACTTCAACAGCATATTTTTATTTTTATTTAGTTACTATATTTTAATTTTTACATTGATAGAAGATACATGTTGTATATGTGTATATATATTTGACCGGTCAGTGGTTGAGTGGGCATTGCGTTTGGGTCGCATCATCCGGGCGTCGCGTGTTCGATTCTTCGGCTGGCTAAGTCCTACATCACAAGCAACAATTTCGGCTTTCTGTGATGGTAGTAGGACATTTTAAAAACATTGTTGGGTTATTCGTAACCCGGGAATGTTTGTCTTTCTTTTTAAAAAAATAATATTTATAAAATAAACGTAGATTATATTCGTTGTCCTCCTCACTAGGAACATCTACGAAGATGTTTTACTTATATTATTAAGTTCTTTTTCCTATACTTCCATAAGCAAAGATTTAAAGTCTTTTTTGTAGTTAGTTTTTGATTTAAATTGTTTGATACTATGTGGGAGTTTATTATATGCCTCTACTTTTAAAAATTCAGAGCTTCTTTGTCCAGAGGTAAAGGTATATTTAGTACCTATGTCTGAAAAATTACATTTACCTAATTATAATATATGTTACAGTTTTATAATTAGTTAAGCATCGAATATAAAACGTATAGTGTTTTCAAATTTCGAATGAAATAAAAACAGTAAAGGCGAAGAAATTAAACATTTGGGTAATAAAAGAAATATAGTCAATAAAAGTACGTTTACAATAAAAACAGTAAAGGAAAAGAAAATAAAAGCAGTAAAGGAAGAAAATAAAAACAGTAAGGGAAAGGAAATAACATTTGGGAAATAAAAGAAATATAAGGCGCTCGTAAGACATAATTATCTACTGAACCAGTAACAATAACAACCAAAAAAAAAACAGTATACAAAAGAAACAAGAGGAAAATAAAATAAAAATTTTGGAAACAAAGAGATACATACCATTAACCATTTTAGTATTATTGGATACAAGCAAAACAGCGAAGAAAATCAGCTTGAAAACAGTAAAGAAAAGAAGATTAAAATTTTTTAAAATTTTGGGAACAAAAGAGATGTACAGGGTGCTCGTAATATATAATTCTCATATAACATCAGTTGATAAGATGTTTCGTAATTTTATGAAAAAATAAATTAGTTTTATTAGCTTTTTTTTTAGGTACGATCAATGTGTGAATTCCAGTGAAGTTTTACGTCCATTTCGATTCCAAGATATTTAATACTTTTGTTTCGGGTTATACGCGGGCAGGAACATTGAGGAAAATTGTTTTGACATTCATTGGTTCCCATCAATATGTTCACAATAAACCTTACTACCTATTAGTACTTATTTACTATCGATTAAATAATACCAACCTGAGTAAACTTAAATATAAGCTAAGCCGGTGGGTGACAAAATAGTGTACTTTATCTGCGTAAATTGATTCCAATTCCTTTAATCAATACATATAAAATTAGTTCTTGCTCATTCAACGAGATTGCTTTAAAATTTATTTAATAATTTGTTTTTAAAAACTATTACATAATTTTTATTCTATTGATAAATCTGATTACTTTTTATTTACATAATACCATTCAAATTTTATGATATAAATTTGTTTACATAATATACGTTATGTTATCATTATGGCAAAACATTTTCAGTTTAAATAATAACTTGGTACCTGTTTGCTCAGTAACGAATAATTTAGAAGCACGGTAACAAGATTCAAAGATTGGCTAGAATTGTTTTTTTTTTTGCAAGTTGTTCAAGATACCCTTGCATTATTGATTTATTGACTTATTTTATTCATTGTGAAATACAGTGAATCCAATAATATTTCACAAAAGCAGATAATAACATCAGTTGAGGCCACGGAGGAATGAAGGGAGCAAAGGTGGTAATACCAACACTTCATATTCGAATTTTTGAATTCAAAATCATCAAACAGTTTTCCCTATCTCTATTGTAACAAAAAATATTGTTCTAATATATTTTCACCTTTAGGGTTGATGCCGTGATTGTGGCCTCACCAACATTCACCCACGAGGGTATTGTGACCAAAGCTTTAAACAACAAGAAGGCTGTATTCTGCGAGAAGCCGATTGCAGAGAATGCCGAAGCTTCGGCCCGCTGCTACCAGCTGGCCAACAGGATGGGGAAGCCACTGTTCTCTGCCTTCAACCGCAGGTTCGACCCCTCCTACTCCGCAGTCAGGGACAGGGTCCGTAGGGGAGAGGTCGGACACGTTCAGGTCATTAAGGTGTGTGCCAGAGATTCGCCCATTCCTACAGTTGACTACTTGTCTCACTCAGGTAACTTCATACCACTAATTTGTCTTTCGATGGAAATAAATAAATTCATGTTGTGCTGTGTGGAGGCTATTTTAAACGAAGGAAAGAAGAAAGTATGATGCATGGGTATTAAGTGATATGCGAGGCGATGGGTTGAGAAAGTCCAACATGAGAGGTCAAAGCATCCCCTCCAACGGACCTCTCCTGATCCGGTTTGCCAAGCAGTTGGTGGGCATACACGTCTACTGCCAAGACCTGGAAAAACAACACCCCATGAACTGATAATAATACTGTGTGTGAATGGCTTTGTTGTAATGTTACAAACTTCAATGTTTATTTATTCAAATTTTTTGTTGAAAACAAACACTTTATGCTGCGTACGTGCTACACACTTTAACAGGTAGGAATTACTGCGAGTCGAGCCACAAATTATGGGAAACAATCGCAAGCTGCTTTTTGCACCGTTTGCGGTGGCTCGGCTTGCGGTAAAACCTACCTGTTTATACGCGGCATTGCATATATAATTTAAATATAGAATTTACACATGAGGTTAATTAAAGTTAGGCCAAAAAAGTTTCTTATGCTAAAGTTGCTTAAAGATAGAACTTTTGTCTTAAAGATGTCTTAAAACTAATTTTAGGTAAAGGGGAGAGGAAGAAGAATATAGGATAAGGATAGGAGATACTCCGGGGTTATTGCTAATGTGTTAAGAGAAGTAGAGTGGAACTCTTTTTAAGATTTTCAAGTGACGGATGGGTTGGGTTTGGTATGGTATGGGTTTGTTCTATCAGGCTATTTTCGAATATCAGTTTTTGGGACCAAACCATGAAAAATTCTTATGCGAAACCCTTATAAATGAGTTTTACTGTTTATTAACCGCTCGGACCCATAAGCTTGTTTTCATGATAACATAACATTACCGGACATATGTATGAAGTACGAGGCGCACCTGACTTGTTAAACTTGTTATCACTTTCAGGCGGTATTTTCCACGATTGCATTGTCCATGACATCGATATGGTGACCTGGGTGGTGGGAGAGCTGCCCGTGATGGTGCAAGCCACGGCCGTTGCCCACATCCCGGAAATTAAGGCCATCAACGACTTTGACTCCGTGGCTTCAATCCTAACCTTCCCCAGCGGCACCATCGCCATGTTGGAAAACAGCCGCTGCTCCAACTACGGCTACGACCAGCGCCTGGAGGTGTTTGGACAGAGGGGAATGATAAGGGCTGACAATGAGAGGCCTATGCATTGCAATGAAGTCCAGCTGGGACAGACAGGATGTACTGTAGCCCCCATTTGGTACTCTTTTCCATCCAGATTTAAGAGAGCTTACATGCTGGAGATGGAACACTTCTTGAATGTTTGTGAGGGTAAGCTGTTTTAAATTTTTACTTCTTTTATAAACACAAAATAATTATATCATTGAAGAAGAAGACAACAAAATAATAAACTAAACGAAACTATGAAAGAGAACAAGATACAGAAAAATAGAAAAAGATAATGGTCGCAACTGTGACTTGAACCCAGAACCTCTCGTCTAACCGTGCGCGTTTACCAATTCCACCATTGCCACCTTCCATCAAACTGTCATATTTGTCAATCTCATATTTCAAATTTTAGAATTAACAATATTACGTTTGACTATTTTTTTTTTTCTCCATATTATATGTAACTACCGTTTTTATTGGAAACAATCTTTCTAAGAACAATCCTTCTAAGACAATCTTTCTAAGAACTAGAACCTAGAAAGCGTCTTGGATAAATATACTATCCGATTTTTTTATATTGAACTATTGATAATATTCAATGTTTTATAAGAAAAACTTTCTTTTTATAACTTTTGAAGGATATCCCCATCAATGTAATATATCATTACTGGGTTCTGGGTTCGAGTCCCAGTTGAGACCATTAACTTTTTCTATTTTTCTATGTCTTGTTCTCTTTCATATGTACGCTTAGATTATTATTGTTATCTTCTTCAATGATATATTACAATGATGGGAATAACCTTCAAAAGTTATAAAAATAAAGTTTTTCTTTTAAAAAACAAAACAATTACATACATACTTCTGGACACAAAGAAATTTCTGCAAACTTAATTTGGTAAAGTTGCCAAATTCTGCCGCACTTTTAATATACATTCATAAATTTAAAAAATAACACTTTTTTTCAACTTAATTTCTACAAGAAAAAACTATTTGGAGATGGAAAAACATGCACAAAACAGGTTATTAGGTTCTTAGTTTGGGTTACGTCAATCAGGTTTAGTCAGAAAGACAAAACATGATGGTTGTATGTGAAATTTTGGACTTTGGTTGAGAAAAAATTGAGCTTTTATGCTTCTTTTGCCATATCCCGACGTACGTAGTTGTTTTTTCTAGTAATTAAGTTCAAGCCAAGTGTTATTTAAAAAAAATGCATATTAAGCATGAGGATTTCGGCAACTTTACCCCTGATTTTTTGTTGTTGTGTGTAAGAGTAACATAGACTATATCCATAGAACAAACACATGAACAGTAAAGATATTTGCTACAAAATACATAATACGTAGTTACATTATGGGATTATGTCTTTTGATACATTCAAGGTTTATGTTGATGATGTCAATAGCATCTATTTAATAGCACCATACCTCATGTTATGCTTTGCTGAGCCATGTGGAATACATAGTGGACCATGGTATCAACATGACCGTAGTTATTAGGTACTAACAACATATAGCATTCCAGAAGATATGTTTGCCAGACAGGAGACACAAAAGGACTGTAAATAGGGCTGGAGGTCCCAATCTACAGAGGCGCAAGGCGTTGCTCCTTTCACCACTTGTGATCATAGTCTCTGTTGATGCTATAGAGCTGAATTGATATGCTCAAGAAGCTCCTTCCTTTTGACGTAGCCGGATCTGGTCCAGAGAGAAGTAGAGTAGTCCGTAATCCAGAGGCGATGATCAGAAGAGAAAGAAGGCGAGTATAGGCAGGGTCGAAGCGAGGTAGGGCGTGCAAGCAGAGCAGTGATTTATTGACTAGGTGATGGTTTATGGTGATATAATTTGTGAGGGTTTGTGGGCGGTATAAAAAGGAGTTTGACAGCAGTTCAAAGTTTATCACTGCCTTTGTCTTGGGCACTATTCCTGGAATTGGTGCAGAGCCCAAAGAGATAGTGTCCGGGTAGAATCTGATGACGGCGTCCCGCCGGTACGCTTTCTCTTTGACAACCTCTCTGTGCGCTTGCTTCCCTCTACCCCCACTCTGACGTTTTATTATTTATTTATTTTTCAATTCCAAGACAGTTTTACATACAATTACAAAACATTTTTGTATTGGAAACCGAGCTGGTAGAGCTGGTTCGCACTAGGAGCATTTCAGAGATCAATAGTCGTGAAATCTTTACCTTCTGTAATAATTTTACGCTATACAATTCGATTTCTGTGTAATTCGTTGCTGCTAGTCTCTTAGCATGTAAATTAAATCCATGTTTTGATAATCTCCAGGCAAGGTCCAACCCATGGTGAAGGGTCACCAGACCCTGGCTGTGAGCAAGATCGCCACTGCCATGGAGCAAAGTGCTCGCACCGGTCAGACTGTCATGATCCCCTGGACGGCTGAGGAGATGGCTCGGGAATATTCGTAGACTCATCCACTGACCAACCAACCTTACAACTCTGTCTCATTGTATACATTATTATGATTCAAGTTAAAAATTTTGATGAACCACGCCTTTCTTTTATTATTGTTGATAATATAGTATTTTAATAACACAATCTGTTCAGCTTTAATGATTGAATAAAGAATTTTTATTATATTATGGCTTTTTTCTGTGTTTTTGTTAGAACTAAATATAATAAACAAATTATTTACTCTGCGGCAGAGCTATAAGCACCTTGGTTCCTTGTGGCGGCTCAAGCACTTCTTTGATGGTGGTGGTGTCAAATAAAATTTTCAATTTTGGTTAGAATAACTAACTCTCTTTGTAATAACTTTTTAAGATTATTCCCATCAATGCAATATATCACTGAAGAAAAAATGAATACTCATAAAAATCTAAATGAAAATATGAAAAAGAACAAGACACAGGAAAATCAAAAAAGGTAATAAATTAGTTAAAGATAATATTGTTAATTCTGAATTTGAAATAAGAGATTGACAAAACTGGCTTAAAATTAAAAAAAAGTCTCAATGGCTTAGTTGGTTGTGGCGCTTGTCCTGGTTAGACGAGAGATCCTGGGTTCGAGTTCCATTTGGGACTGTTACCTTTTTATTTTCTGTGTCTTGTTTCTTTTCATATTTTTTTTATTTAGATTTATCAGTATTATCTTCTTCAATTAAATAAATTTTATTTATATTTTTGAAATTCGTGCAAACGTACTAGCTGTATTTACACCTCATTCCAGACTGATAGATACTCTCAGTATCGCCCTCGTGAAAGACCACCATTCAGAATTGAAATATTGCTGGAAATGGCTTTGGCCATGTTTAGTGACCAGATCTGAATAGTCTGGCGTCTATTTCCTAACCTTTCTTCATCTCCCCCCCTTCAACCTCAGAAGGGGATGCCTTAATGTTTTCAGGCTCTGGTTAGTAGGGAATGGTTAGGCCTCTTGGGCAGTATTCACATTTATAAAAATGAAACAATATAATTCAGATCAAACTTCTAGGAATTATCTCTTCAGTGATCTAATAAGTACCTACCAGCTGCTCCCGTCTGGAGTCAGTGTAATTATGGCATCCCCTATTGGGATATGTTGGGAGGCTGAAGGTAGTAGGGAGGGGAAGGAGATCGGGAAGAGGAAGGTGGAGAGTACCTGGATATTTAGATCTAGTCACCAAACACAACTAACAAAGCCATTCCAAGAAAAATTTCAATTCAGAAGTTTCAATTTAAGAAAGCAGCGTGTGTTTTTGGTACACACTGTACAGTGTACAATTCCTTTTTCGGAGTAGATATTACTAATAAAAAAATGTCTTTATGTTAGACTTACATTGGATTTCGGTAGATAGGCGCATGTGTGCATCCGCCATGTTTTTTTTCACATGTGGCAAAATAATACTTTTGACAGAATTTGACGAATAAATAATTTAAAATACGAATCGCACGTCAAAAAATATAATATTTGATGTGCGATTCGAATAATGTTCTTGTACACAATTTCTATTTAAATGACCAATTCACTATTATTGGTATCAAATATTATATTTTTTGATGTGCGATTCGTATTTTACATTATTTATTCGTATATCTATTCAAATGACTAATTCACTATTATAACTCAACATAATTATTATTATTTATGTTATTTTTCCTCCTTTTTAAGCCTTTAATGACGTCATGTTGTCAATTTAATTTTGTTAACATAAAAAGGTTATTTCGGACATATTATTTTTTATTTGACTTTTATCGTGGGAGTTTAACAAAACTTCCATAAAAGTAATGTTATTTAATAACTTAAATACCTTACGCGTTTGTAAATAAACACAAATGTGAGAAATCAACGTTTAAAATGACAGATTTTTTTGATTACTCTCGTGGCATAATTATTACCAACAGTTAAAAACCCGCTCCGCAGGTTTTTGCTGCTAGGCCCTGCGGGTGGCTTTTGGTTCGGATTCGCGCAGTTTGAGTGTTGGTGACCGTTTTATAAATCCGATAGGAACTGCTTCCGAAAATAGCGGCTTTATCCCAGTGACAGCTAGTCACTGGGACAAAGTAACCGCGACAGGCAATGACGTCATATATCTTATACAGCCGCGTACTATTATTTGCAACTCCCAGTTGAAAATCCAAATAAATGGAATATTTCTTAAGATATCTGAAAACTAAAAAATGTTTTTTGAAAGGCGATTAAATACGCTTTTAAATTTTGTTAATCTAATTAAACATATAATTTTTGAAGTATTAAAATTTTGCATGCAGAAATAAAAAATAAAAAATAATGGCAAAAAATGTTTTTTTAAAACTAAAATTATTGATAAAGAAAAAAAATAAAAAGACGTTATTGTTACCCTACTTTTTTGTTGCTCCGTGTAAACGACTCTGACGACCGTCGTAGTTCAGCGGTAAGGCTCTTGACTCGCATTCCGAAGGTCGCGGAATCGAATCCCGACGTGGCAAAAAAAAATTTATTTGATTAATTTGTGTTATTTCACAATTTATTCATTTTTAAATAATATATAGTATATTTGTGGCACGTTCCAGAGTGGAAGATACTCTCAGTAACGCCCTGGTATAAGACCACCGTTCAGAATTGAAACGTTGCTTGAAATAGCGTTAGCCGTGTTTGGTGACCAGATCTGAATAGACAGGTACTTCCCCACCCTCCTTTTCCCCATCTCCTTCCCCTCATCACTACCTTCAGCCTCACAACATACCCCAAATGGGGATGCCATAGTTTCACTGGCTCCAGACGGAGCAGTTGGGACTCTTGTGCGATATTCATGTAAAAAAAAATATATATAAATATTAAAAATTCCCAAAAATTCTTAATTTTTTTTCAAACTGCGATCCGAAATTTTGATTTCATAATGGTGTACATTTGAATCCTTTGGCGATTATCTTTTAGATTTGAATAAAAAGCGTGGTGTTTTCTCTTTCTACACCGCTTATATCATATTCTTACTATGATAGTAAGAGACACACAACGATTTATATTAGACCGAGTTGTTCGAAAAACGTACACATTGGAGGACCTACCACTTACCCGCCCTGGTATAAGTAACAGATGGTTACCCCTTCAAGGCTCTTGCAAGGACTCTAATTTTCTTTTTATAAAAACGACTCTACACTTAATAAACGAAACTAGACCTCCATTGTGCTCGCATACGTTGTTAGGCAGCAGTATGCAAGTGCTTGCTATGAACAATGTTAGTATAAAAGAAAAGTATAAAATATTACCTGAACCTCTTTTGGGTAAGGAAAAATAAAAACAAAAGTAGGCAGTATGCCTACCCTTCCTGACCTTTATGCACATATTAGCACAAGACAAAATAAAATAAAAAAAAATATAAAAAAAAGATAGATGATAGATCCAGAAACGGAGGCGGCCATCACAAATCGCCTGGCAGTCCTGTTGAGTGTGTCGGAGATCGGACAGGCCGGATACAAGGTTCGGATTCCGCGCCCTTAGCCGACTTCCCGGTGGTGCCTCGACGACAAGTAATTGTGATCGAAAAACGTACAAATTAATCCGAGGGGTTAATCGAAATGAAAATGGGGCTTGTCTATGAGGAACTTTTTTTCTTGAACCTTGTTTTATCCATTTCAAGCCGTCCTTTTTAAAATGTCAAGTTTAGTAGTAAATTCCCATAATATGATTAACAAAAAAAAATACTACGCATTTCTGAAAAGTACGATTACATCGTAATTGTTATCGCACTCAGCTCCTCGAGCTCGATTTTTCTCTACAAGACTGTAATATGATAACTTCGATAGTTGAATAAAATTAAAAAAATCATAAGATTATTAGCTAGGTTTGAAAATGTATATAAGAATTCTTATTTGGACTATCATGTCTAGATTATCCCTTGGGCTTCGTGGTTTGAGCGTTAAACACGGTAGTACTTAAGGGGGTATTCTAGTCTAGAAAAAAAAAAATAAAAATTTCTTCATATTTCTAAAGTTTAAATATTCAAAAATATCTCCTCAAAAGGATTTTTCGAAATTCGCATTATTTTAAAAATTATAACCATTTTAATGTCGCGGTTTAGACGAAATCTAAGCAAAATCTAAATAGAACAAAAATTTTAAACCCATTTTTCTCCAAACCACTTTTTTCGAGGCGGTTGACACGATATCTCAAGTTCTACTAAACCAATTTACTTGAAAATTGGTATGAGCCTTTTCTATACATTCCTCTATGGCGGGAACTAGAACTATAACAAAATTTCAATTTTTACTATTTTAAAAAAAATTGGAAAGTCAAAAAAACTGGTTCAAAAACGTCTTTTTTATTTCAGACAGCCGCCATTTTGCGATTTTTTTTTTTTACTTTTCCTTAGTTCGGGCCGTAGCCGCATTTGTTTGGATTAAGAATTTTTTTTTTTTTTTTGAGATTACTGGGAGGGTTGCAATCGTGTCAACCAAGGCGTGCCATTTTTTTGAAACCCCCCACTTCAACACCCTGTAACTTTCAGAATTTTTAATTTTTTAGTCCGACTTTTTTTTTATGGATTCTTTAATGTTTAATAAATATTTCATAAAATAGAAGTTCGTAAAAATATTATTGTTTTTTTATTTTATTGCACCTGTAAAAACACCTACAATTACTAGAATACCCCCTTAAGAGGAATGCGAGTATGCGCGGCCCGTTTCGGCCAGTTTCATACAAATCATAAATTTGGATTTGAGATCAAAATACCCAACCAAACTGAAAAATTATTTTTGTAATCAAAAGGTATATTATTTTTTTTTTATATTTCATTATATTTCTATGATAAAGATAGTAAAATTATTTTTTTAATTGTTTTTCATTTACTCTCAAATAATTGCCCAAGTTTCCTCTAAAATCATGAAACACTAACATCTTTAATGGCCTATATCTATATCTTATAATTTAAAGCAAAACTAAATAAAGTAGCTAACATCCGTTCTAGATATTTGATATTGATATACCCTTTGATTACAAAAATAGTGTATCAGTTTAGTTGGGTATTTTGATCTCAAATCCAAATTTATGATTCGTATGAAACGGGCCGAAAAGGGCCGCGCAAACGTTCCACTTAAAGATGCCGTATGAATATTCTAACGCATTTTCCGGCCGAATTTGCAATATGTTTTCTCAAAGCGACGACGGTAATTTATAAGAGGATTCAATAAAGAAATCGCTGAATACCTCGGGTCTACCATCTTCGCTTCTCCTTTAGCTAAAGATAGCTTTCTTGGCGAGGAATGTAATAAAATAAGAATGATGTTGCCTCATTATTCGCGGCCAGACGGGGAGCTGCTGCCATCTTGCGTTCACACACGAACTATAAATACTTTATCACGGAAAATCTCGCAAAATAGCCAGAAATGCTCTATGTTTACATAATGAGAAATTCCAATCCGATTTTATATGCCTGTATTTTGGTATGAACTATCTTTAAAATCTATTATTGGCGTGGGAGGCAATCCCCATTTGAGCGAAATTTCCTTTGGGGTAGTTTCAAACTTCAATAAGTCGCCTAAAATAGACATAGCGCCACCTAGTCTCGATTTAAAGATGAAGGGTGAAAGTGGCGGCGGGATTTTCAACTTTCCGGATTCGACACGTGTCCATAAACGGGATTATATCTCAGAACTAATTATTCGGTCCAAATGCACCCGGGCATTTATTATGAGTTCTTTGCTTGATATTATTATTTACAAACATATACTGAAAACGGTTCCATGCCAATTCAGAATCAAGTCCACTCAACACCTCTTTGAAAAGTCAATAAATGACTTTCTAAAATATGTTATCTAAAATAGTCCTTACCTAACCTAACGTGACCTATTTACCCATTTTTTTTCATCACTTTTAATGATTTTTCAAAGGAGGTGTTGGGTTGATTTCATTCAGAGTTGTCCGGTCACCACTAAAAACACACTAACACTTTTATTTGAATGTTTGCTAGGAGAAGATACGAAATTTATTATATGACGGGTCGTCGGTTCTAATATAATGCGATAAATTCGCGCCTAGCCGCGAGCGTTTGATAGCGCAGCGGTATGGTGCTTCGCGAATCTTAGTGGCCAGAGAAATCCAGCGAGCGGAGGTTCAAATCCTATGAAATCCAACAAAAAATTAACATTTTTATTTTTGTAAATAAATAATATTCAATCTTCAAACCACTTTAAAATAAACAGGCAAAAGAAAAGAAAGCGACATCTAGTGACTTTCTAGTTTCACATGTACCGCGTGCTCTTTCTCAATTTCACACTCTATTTTTTTTTACTTATATTTTTCTTATCTGTGTATATGCTGTACCTATTCACATTTCAAATTATTGTAATTCCTATGTAAAAGACGTTAGCCGGCGTTAATTTAAAATAAAAATAAATATATAAAATTACGCATAAAAAGAACAAAATTACTTCCAAGAAAATGTTGATGCATTTCAGATATAATATATAATATCCGGCTGCATTAGAGCGGGCAGTGTCCCGCGACAACATAATACATTCATTACAAGGAGGGAAGGGGATGGTTGGGAAAGGGGTAAGGAGCGGGACGGGAGGATGCAGGCAGCGCATAAGCGGCTTAGCGCTGATGAAGTCTCCGCCGTAAGCCCTTAACAGTGTTGTTCATGTTTTTCTTTGCTCGTAATAATAGCTATCTCTTGCCAGCCCTGCGCTCCGGGGACTCGGGAAGGAGGTGACAGCGTTTTGGGGGGAAGCTTTCTATAAAAATACTATAATAACAATATTTGGATGACTTGTATAGCGTCGTTTTTGTGAAAAATCATCTCTAGGGCTGTAATAAACATAACAGAATACTTTATTTCATAACTTTTTTTATTAATTTTTTTTATTATTTTCACTTCTTACTAGAGCAATCCCAATGACTTACAAAAATCATTTTAAGACGGGAGGAACTTACAATAAATGAGTGGAAGGTAATAGGTACCTACAGTCAAGTAGAACAAACAGAAAGAGAAATAAATAAACAAACAAGAATGTTAATATTATAAACACAAACCCAAGGTAATAATGTGTGTCTATCTATTTAGATTGTAGGTGCTTTTCCAGTCATACATAGGTAAAAATAAATTATGATTGGATTTCAAACACAGCCTTCATTGATATGCTTGGTGTAACTCTAAGTGACCAGCTCAGATATGGGGGCTCCATCGAAGCCAGAGTAAAGTTAGCCTCTCAAAAACTGGTCGCACTGTACAGGGCCCGCAGATACTTTAATAGTACACAACTTCTAACCCTGTACAAATCACAAGGGCACCCCACGGTTGAATTTGGCACCTCTGGTCTAGAGCTCCAAAATACCTGAAAAATACCCTCGACTCTGTGCAGAAACGGGCGGACCGTTTGATAGATTCTCCCATCTTAACAAACGGATTGCAATCTTTAGAGCACAGGCGTCGTGTGGGAATGCGGTCCTTGTTCTATCGGTATTTCACTGGAAGGTGCTCCGAGGAACTAGCGTCATTGATCCCTTCGGCACCGGTGCATAGTCGGGAAACACGCCAAACGCATGCCCAACATATGTACACGGTTGATATTTGTCACATGAGAACGGGTCGCTTCTTCAACTCTTTCTTGTGTTCAACAGCTCGGCTGTGGAACGATTTGCCGGCCTCTGTGTTTTTTCCTTCCTATAACATGGGTCTCTTCAAGACTAATGTTCATTCCTTCCTTTCCTCAAATAATGATGATATATGACATAAGCCTTGAGTGAAATTGTTTTCCTCAGGGCCTCCTGTGTGAGTTAATGTAAAAAAAAACAGCTAGAAGAAAAGGAAAGAAAAAACAGGACAAAACAAAACAAAATATGACAAGAAAAAGACTCCTGAAATACTTGATCAGACCAATGCATCGGTAATTTTCTCTACTTATCATGCCTTCCAATTTTCCAGTGACGACAAACTTCGCCCCCCTTTTCTTCCATCATAGTAGGTAGCTAGTAGCTACCCAATCACATAGTTAGGAAGTGAGAAAAAAAACTTTTATTTTTAACTTTATGGGTAAAATCTCAAATCGTAATATTCAATCAAATGAATACAATATATGCGAAACTCAATCAAAAATCTGGAAACAGAAAAATCAGAAAAAGATACTGGGATCTCTGGGACTCGAACCCAGGGCCTCTCGCTTTCCGGGTGAACGGGCTAACCACTGCGCCAAGGTGTCGATATCCAATTCGGTGGTTAGCACGGTGGTTAGAAAGCGAGAGGTCCTGGGTTCGAGTCCCAGAGGTGCCAATATCTTTTTATGAGTTTTCTGCTTACAGGTTTTCGATTGAGTTTTTTTTTCATATTGTCTTCATTTAATTAAAAAAAATACATAAATTTCTAATCGTTTTGCTCAGTCGTCGTTATTCAATTTTTCGTTCTGAAAATGTTTTCTTTCTGCCGCATGTGTATTGACTAACAGCTGCGTTCCTAAAAAAGGAATCATTTTTAAATTGAAAATCTTAAGCATTCATCTTGCTTATAAAGTACCGACATAAATTATTATTTTCCGGTTTGTATTTTCCCATCTTCTAGGTGACACTTCCAGCGCATCCTTCGTCTATCGAAGCCTTATTAGTCCTGCGATTAATACGGCAAACTTCCTTTATAAATAAACAAGTATATACATCTATAAACAAAGGGGTGGGGTGGGTACAGGGGAGGTGGGATCCGTGGCATCTAAGATACTTACGAGCAAAGTGTTCTCGGAAAGTAATTGCGATTTAATAACAGATGCTTCAAAGACGAGGAACGTCTTCTCCGTGGCTTTTTACAAGTAAAACAACAAACACTGTTATTTTAGAAAGGCAGCTGTAAAATGATCAAATTTTCGTAACAGTTTTAAAATCAAAATTGGACACTATTATTTTTTTTCAATCAGTCCAAAATACTAAGGATATTTAGTTCTGTGGCTATCATACATCCATCAGGTGTGTACCCCAGTCCAGTACCTACTCTGAATGTGGAGTAGGAACTCGATACTCTATCGGAACGGCAGAGGCACAAGAGCTATGATTGTATTGTGTGAGGGACTACTGAAATATTTCATTAGGGGATATAACACATTGTATGAAACCTTCCCACGCAGATAGTCTTTTTGGAGACATTGTGACCGGACTCTGTAACGGATTTGGGACCGCCAATCTTTACCGAAAATAAAATAAGTATTTAACTAATTCTTTTATTATATATATTCTGATACCTTGAAAACTCAACAAAGTGACATTTCAACACCCATTTGAAAGATCGTTAAAAGTGATGTTTTTTTTTAAAAAGCCCATAACTGAACCTAACATACCTACCTATTTAACCAGATTTACCAGACTTACCTATTTAACCATGAATACTTCATGTTTGAAATTTAGTAAGCAGGTTATTATAGTTTATATTGTGTTTTTATATCTTTTTTTTTTTAATAATTTTCATAATTTTTATATTTTTGTTAAGTTCTTACGGGTACAGGACCCCTACTTTTTTTGTTTTACTTTTTAATTATGTGAAAATCTGTCATTGGATATTATGTATAATATAAATATTATCATAAGTGTAAAATATCTGTTGATTTTCCATAATAAATAAAATAAATAAAAAAAAGTTTTTTTTTCCTCATTAAAAATGATTTTTTAAAGGAGTGATTAAGTTGCACATTGTTGAGTTGTCCGGTCACCATTCTATATGAATGCTGTTATCGGTCGATTAAATTGACTGATTTACCGAAAACAAACTAATGAACAAGATGCTTTTTGATTTGTTTGAAAATAAATGTTCTATATTCTTCCATAAAATACCCTCGAACACAAAAATTCTGGTCGTAAATTTCAGTGAAGCCAAGTAAGTATTGTGAATATATTTTCTTTAGACAAAACAAAAAAATAACAGATTTTTTTAACGGCTTTTGTACGCTGTTAACGATATAAACCACTCGGAAATGAAACTTTGTTTGAAATTTCTTTATCCGTATTTGGTGACCAGATCTGAATAACCAGGTACTTCTCTACGTTCCTTTACTCTATCTTCTTCTCCTCCCACTACCTTCAGCTTCACAATATACCCAATTGGGGATGCCATAGTGTCACTGGCTGCAGACGGTTGGAAGTAGACGGGACTCTTGTGCGGTGTTCAATTTAAAAAAATGCTTTATTTAATACTAATGTCATACTTATACGAATTTATTTTATAATGCATTTTTTAATTAATATTTAATTTATTATTTTACTAACCGAAACAAAGTTTAAAAATACAATTTTTAGTTACAATTTATAAGGTGAGGGAGGATAAGTTTTCTTTATAAAAGTGATCTAATAAAATTACAAGAAAAATTGTTGAATTTTGTAGCTTTCGACTCTTGGTATACCAGCAAGGTTTTCGACCTCTTCGCCGCTGGCAGTAGGTAGGTACCGCTGTGTGGAGGCTCTCACGGTGACAGAAAATAAGAGCCTTTTCTGTCGCACAATTTCATTTCACGGGCCGATCAAGCCGGCTGATTGTCGATAAAATGAAATTTGAGGGATTCTTCCAGACTCTCGGCGCTGATTTATGCCCACACTGTTTTGCAGTAAAGCTAGTGACCATATCGAATGGTGTGCTTGCGAACACCGACTTCAGAATATAAAACTGATACGGGAAAACAACGGCGGGTCTTTGATGAACTCCAGCAGAACTAACAAATTCTATTTAGAATTTATTGTCGCAATCATTCTACAATCGCAATAATTCAAAGTGCTCAAGTTCAATGAATTCTTAGTTTATAAAATACTGACTTTTACTGTAGCGCTTGCACTTATCGATTATCCCCCCTCCCCCTCCCGCATTCCAAACATTAATTCTCGGTACATTCAGTTTTATCGCGTGCCACCTAAATTTAATAATGCCAGAACTCACCAGTAGTAAAAAAAGAATTAGCCAATTTGGTTCAGTCGTTCGGAAGTTACGATGGATAGATGTTAACTACGACGCCTGAAATAAAAAAAAAATATATCAACATCATTTCCACGGCAACGATTTGTTTTCTGACGTTAGCAATAAATCGCTTTTGTTAGCGACAGAAAACGTATACGAAATATAATATATAAATATTTATAATTTCATAACGCCATTTCATATTACCATTATATACAGCCTATATTCTTCGCATAAAATTTAGCCTTCTATTGGTGAAAGAATTTTAAAAATCGTTTTATTGTTTTATGCGTGAAAGCGTAACAAACTCGAGCAGTTTCGCATTTATAATATTAGTATAGATTATGTACTACACGTTTTGGTGTATGGATTTTTAAATAAAAAATCAAATCTTTTGGCGATCAAATCGGTACTGCATTCAAGCATGTTGTCAATATGATTTGACTTTTATACAAGTCGGAAAACTACGTCTTCGGTGTTCTTAAGCCCTCAGTCCTCGGCCATATTTTATCGGAAGGTCAAAATATTGCCGCTTTGCAATAAAATCCAAATAATTGGAATATTTCTGAACATATCCGAAAACTAAAAACTGTTTTTGAAAGGTGATAAAACAAACACATTTTATTTGACAAACGTATTTTAAGCACTATTGTCACCTCATTTTTTGTCGTTCTATGTAAAAATAATGAATAAAAAATCCCAAAGTATTTTTTTTATTTTGAATTGCGATCTGGAACTTTGGTTTCGTAAAGGTGTACATTTTAATTTTTTGGGGGTGTTTTTTAGATTTGATAATAAAGCGTAGTGTTTTTTCTTTCTAACACCATTTATTTTCCTCAGGGCCTCCTGCGTGGAGTTAATGTAAAAAAAAAAAAAATTAGATCATATATCATCTCACTATTATAGTAAGGGGGCACAAAGATTTTTATGAGATTTATGTGAGTTCAAAAAGCGAACAAATTAGCCTAAGGGGTTAATGTTCTATTTACAGGTAGTTTGGTACCATTACTTAATAACCAATTTTATTTGGGATAGGGATTGACTTAGGTAATATCAACATCACTCACTTGATGACATTTGGGAAGTTGTTTTTCTCGGGGCCTCCTGTGTGGGAGAAAGATGAAACCATGCGGCGAGGGAATCCAGAGAGGGAATTGAGGAACATGTATGTTCCCCAATTCCCTCTCTGGATTTTGACACTACTGCAAATATATTTTTTTTAATATAATGTAGATATCGACCACTAGCGTGTCGGTACGTTATGATTTTTTTTCATAAGTTACTTCTTATAGAAGTTAGAAGGACCCTCCAAAAATCGTTAAAATGACCTAATTTGGACACCATTAACAAACGTTCAGTATAAAATGTTTTTTTTTAACAAACCCGGCATGCGTTGCAGTGCCATTCAAAGAAATAAATTGATTCTCCCTGCATGTCCTTTCCCGTGCGTCCCCGCTCACCTGCCGAGTCCCCTTCCCCTTCCGTATTCCCCTTCCACCTTACCCCTCCCTCATCACCCCTATCGCGAACCCCACCACCCCTTCCCCTCCCCCTCCTGCCTTTTCTCCCTGCCGCTAAATTGTATGAAATACACACATTTTAATTTATACAAATTTCATAACGCCTGAGCTTACCATTACAGCCTATAACCTGCACGGGTGTGCGCACAACATATCACCAAAGTTTCATCGCAATCGGATGAACGGTCTGGCAGCACATAAAATACGAACAAACAAACAAATATTGATTTTTATATATAAGATTAGAGTATTTTTTTTAATACAGTTAGTAAAAAAAATCTCAAAAATCGATCGAGTTTTTGAGGAGAAAAAGTGAATTACAAAACCTCGATTTTGATGATTATTTTTAGGTATTATCAGCCTGAGGTGCAGTTGTCCATTTCGCACAGTATTCGGTGGAGTAAGGGCGACGATGACAGCAACAGTTTGGTAAAATACCTATCATTGAAATTTCTCGGTAGCCGGGTTTCCTCTTAATGTATCGAAAAAATCTCTCAATGATACAGATGATGCTGCGTCCATCCTGAAGGACGATCCTTTAATTTGATTTATTTATTTTATGTTATAATTTTTATTTTGACTTTTTTCTTGAAATGTTATAATTATGTAATTATTGCATCATCAACCCAGCCCTGCTAGATTAAAAACTTAAATACATAATATAACAATATTCAAGCGGAATCAATCAATTCTGTATACGGGTATTATTGTGAAAATAATTTTAGGCGATTTTTCGTTTTATTTAGTGTTTATTTTACTGTTTACACATTTTTCAATATCTTAAATTTCACATTTATCTAAATGAAAACCCAATTGTACGTTAAATTTAAAAGAAAGATTTATTTCCAAAAGTGGGTTGGCATTTTCACAATAATTATTTTCACTCAAACACCTTAGATGAAAAGTCTAGTCTTTCCTATACACAGAAAGTTACTATTAAAAGAAATTAATTTAAAGTTGTTTAAAATATTGCCTTTATCCTTGTTATTTAATATATATTTGTAGATTTTTTTTTTAAATTATCGAAGAAAGCAAACACTTTATGGTTTGACATTATACAAAATGAAACAGGTTCTTTGTTTAAAACCACTTTATTTTTTTTAAATAAAGTGGTTTTAAACAAAAAACTTGTTTAATTTTGTATATTTTTTACTTGCAATTAGTATAAGGTGGCCGACGTAGTCTAGCGGTAAAGCTCTTGACTCGCATTCCGAAGGTCGCGGCCCGCGGGATCGAATCCCGGCGTGGCGAATAAATTTTATTCGATTAATTTGTGTAATTTCACAATTTATTAATTTAAAATAATAAATAGTATGTTTTCGGAACGTTCCAGATTGGAAGATACTCTTAGTATCGCCCTGGTGTAAGACCACCATTCAGAATTGAAACGTTGCTTGAAATGGCTTCAGCCGTGTTTGGTGACCAGATATGAATAGCCAGGTACTTCCCACCTTCCTTTTCCCATTATCCTTCCCCTCCCCACTGCCTTCAGCCTCACAAAATGCCCCAATTGGAAATGCCATAGTCTTACTCGCTCCAGACGGGAGCAGTTGGGACTCTTGTGCGGTATTCATATAAAAAAAATTTAAAAAGTGTTAAAAGCTAGTTGGATAGTATTTGAGATGCTTTTTTTATTACTTATTAGTATCATTATTTAAAAATGAATATAAATTAATATTAATCTAATAAACTTTTTCCCGTACTTTTAATTTAACATATTTGTTTTTAATTCAATTTTGGGAGTGTCAGGTATTAGAAAAGTCAAAAGGTTTTTGATATCCGATTATTTTAGATATTATTTCAGCTGAAAACATTTTATTAATTAAAAAAATAATGCTTCAATAACTTGTATAATACATATTTATCACAAATTAAATAAATTGAATTTTTAAAAGAATTTTGTTTCAATTGTGTGAATTTTAATCAGTTTTGATATAAAATGAAGCTTAGCTTCTCAATCATTTGGTCTACGCAAACCTCTAAGGGGGAGTACTTCATTTGTCTACTGTTTGCTGTCTTGTCGGCTTAAGAGCTGGTTCACACACAGTTATAAAATACAAAAGATCATAATACGCCAAACAACGCTCTCCATACAATCCCTTCAGACCGTTCATACCTAAGCATTTTTAAGCGCAGATAATCATAGACAATATACATCTTACGACGGAACCGCTCCAGACGCGATATGCCAGAAGATAAGTCTCTCCCTCTCCGACTAAAACATGAAAGAGGGTCATTATAATTACGGAGCTGCCTAGACTGGTGGATGACAGATGTCAAGTTGACAGATTTCAGTACAAAAGATGTGCAAATATTTGATAGCGTGCGTCGTGTAAAAGTACATAAGATAAGCGTTCGCGGTTCAACAGATATCTGCTCGCAGATTTGTAGCTCTGTGTGAACGAGCTTTAATGAACAAAATCTTATTTCTTTACTAAATATATATTTTATTTCAGACTGTTCAAACATCATTTTAGGAACGTGTTTCCAAAATAACTTCCCACCCAGAAGTATTATTACTTTTAACTTTTCACGCACTGGAATTGTAGGGCCGATGGCTTCCACCAACCGGAAAGGTGTTCCGGTTGGCTCCGGTTTAATCCGAGCACTGCATAATATTTTACACTTTGTCGTTTGCGAAATAAAACAGTCTTTAAAATAAGATTTTCCTCAATTCTACGTATACAAACACCCCTCTTGGTTTAGTATTCTACAGACGCTTTCTTACGAATCGTTTAACAAGTTGTAGGAGCCGTTTTGTGTGACGCACGAACACGGTTCAATATTCTACTTCTCCGAGAGGAAATTAACATCGAGGACCTCTCTTATGTTGGCACGGATTTAGTAAATGTCACATACGAATTACACGAAGAATCCAGCGAGTGTGTTACTTAGGGGGCCGTAGTTATTATATAGAGTATTATAATAATAATAATTTTATTCCAGGATGTGGGGAGGTTAGTGCGAATCCTTCGCGACCCATAAAATTAAATGTATTGATAGTATAATAAAACGTAAATCCTATAAATAATAGGGGAAAAAAAGACATTATTGAATTATGGTCTTGAGTGAGCTCGGGCCCAGCGCCCACTCAGAAGTGGCGCTTAGTAGCTGTAAATGATTGGAATTAAGGTAATTTTTAATATTAGTAGCTATAACTGATTGAAATTTAGGTAACTTTTTAATATTATCAAGTTTATAGTGCGTACCTACACTAAAATGCGGACACTATTTTGATGTTTATAATAAATATGTTCTACGTACACTATAACGTACATCATTTAGATGTTTATATGACTTTCCTACACTATAATATTTACACTATAATATGCTCTCTATTTATACACGATAATATAATATAGATGTTTATATGGCAAACCTACACTAGGTATAATGCGATCACCATTTAGATTTTTATATGGCGTACCTACACTGTAATGCGGTCGCCATTTAAATGTTTACATGGCGTGCGTTCACTGTAACGCGGTCATCATTTAGATGTTTATAATGCGTACCTACTTTATAATGCGGTCATCCTACAATGTTGTCGTCATTTTGAATTTTATATAGCGTACCTACACTATAATGTCATCATTTAGATGTTTTTTTAGAAAAAAAAATTGAGAAGGAACATTGGTTTCTTCGTGTGAAATTTTGGTGAAAATTTTGTTTTGAAGATTGTGCTTTTATGCCTACCATAGAAAATTAAATAGTCTATTGAATAGTTTGACAGTTTCATTTGAATAATTATTGGGAACAGGCTAAGCATTTACGTGACTGGTTACTGTCGTTGGTGCCGGAAAATAAAATGAATTTGCTGATAATTGGGTCGGCTCTCCCCAATGAAATGCTGATTCACTTTGCATTCACAAACAGCAGTAAAATGCATTTGTTGAAATAGTTGGCATTAAAGTTGACTTCAAATTGCAATGGGAATCATTAAATCATTAAAATTTACAAAGTTAATTAGGAACTCCAGTTACCAAGTTTTCTATTCAATTTTCTCCCTCTAATTTAATTAGTTGTTTTTAATTTAATGTAGCACGTTTTCATAGTAGAATCATTAAAATCAGTTTTTTCAAAGTGCATGTTTGGTTTTGAAATGAAAATATGCTTAGTTCCTACCGGGATGTCATTTATCCAGTTCCTACTTCTCCCTAACTATCACCTTGCTGGAAAAGTATTTGAAATTTGGAAAAATGGCAAGAAAAATAGCAAATCGAGTACATTTATTTTTGAAAAACATAAGAAGATTTGGAACTACCTTGGAAACAAGTTGTTGGTATTTTTGTGTACATGATCACGTTTTTATAACTAAAACCAAGGTAATTTGACTATCTGGGAAGTAAATAATATCCTTTTGTACTTATTAGTTTTATTGTGGCGAAAATACCCTCGAGTTATCGCGGGGATCTATAAAACTATAACTTGATTGTGTTGTGTCCTCTTTGGGAGAGATACAGTGGTAATTGATTGGTTATCCCCTTTCCTTGCAGATCTTATTTTTCCTACACATATTATCATCCAATTCCAGCAAATACTATTTCTTCTTGTTTCGTTATTTACAGTTCATTTTGAAGCTGTAAATCGTAAGCAGTTTCGACAACAGTGTAAATAATATAATCACAATAATTTTTAACTAGATGACGTCAGAGTACTTGTCTACCTCTCCACAATTCTAGAAAATGGCGCAGCGACCGGGGTCTAATGACGTCATGGGTGTTTTAAAGTAAACGTTTCTATTTTATAATTTTACGAAATCATTTTATATCTTATCTTCGTTCTACTGTTAGTTTTCACTCTAGGCTTCCATTCATCCCCTTATTAGGTCGTGTAGTTTTCCTGTGTACAGGAAATGTGCACGACTAGTTTTCCTACCATTCGTAAAAAAAATATTGTGATTATTCCATGGCCAGTTATTTATTTTAAAACGAAGCAATTGAAATGCTTTATCTAATATGACCATATATGTTGCAAATCCGAACTTCGCAGACTATTTTAGAACGATGTTAAAAATACATTTTTGAATTATTTTTTTCATGCAGAATTTCTGATCAGCTGTTTACGGTTAAAATTAAGTTCTTTTTCCGTAGATATGCACTTTTCATTATCAAGTATACCACAGACAACATACAGAAATCAAAAATATTCTATGTTGACTCGAATAAGTACCTCTCACGGAGTTTCAAAGTAACAAAAACGCAGGATTCGTGCGGTTATAAACTTAACGATTTTTTTAAATATTTTTTTATAAATCCTATAAATGTGAGATAAACGGTAAAATACGGTTAATTCATTGGCTATATAGTATTATGATAAGTTTTTATGTCTTCATGTTAAATTTCGAAGGTATGCTTTTTTTATTTTGGCGAAAATTTAAAAAAATTTTCTTCTGGAAATCTCGAGCAATCGAGGTAAATTTATTTATTTCAAGTGGAAAGTGGATACATTACAAAAAGTCTTTAGCAATTTTTATTGTTAACCGAATATTTTCATTGCTTTGTTCGTAATAATATTTGACAATTTTTCAATAATATTTGACAATTTTTAAAATTTTGTAATTAAGGATTATTTAAAGGTTATTTGTTATTAACAAAATATTATCACCCAATCTAAACTTTATGACATTTTCCAATCCCTAGCCTAGTTATTATTCTGATTACCCTTAAATTTAATGTCGTTATTCCGGTAACGGATTAACTGCCGTTGTTGTGAAATTTCATTCTGCCAAGTTTTAGTACGATTTGGTCCGTCTAATGAACAATGTTATGTTGATATCACACGTAATATTATTTAAGCGTAAACACTCTTGCACTGAACATAATAATGGAGTGAATAGATCATAATATGGAGTACACGATTAATATACAGAGCAATAGTTTGCTTTACTCGCTGCCAGTTTAATAATATTAAATCATTTTAAAAAATATAATAATTTTAACAAATATCTAACGTGTAATAAATTGAATATTAATTCTGGAATTTTGTCATTATGTTTTTATAGCGTAGTTTTATAACTAAAACGCCATAAATTATGTTATAACAAATGCAATCACGTGAGATGACATCATACTATATTAGAGATATCACCATGTTTTATAGCTTCACTTTATAGCAAGAGCATCATAATTCTGGAGGTGTCACTATGTGTTTTAGCGTCGTTTATGTCAGCGTCATCGTATTATATCTACTCATAAAACACGCATCGGTTTATAATTGTCAACCGGACCCGCCAGAGAATAGATTATTTAAATTTATGCAGATTATGAATGGGTAATGCAGCGACATTACCATTCCAACACTTCATCAATACGCAGCATCCCCAGTGTTCCGTGTTCCGTTCTATGTGCCCCAGTGTTACCTGTTTGATCATTTACATACTTCTCAGTATCCTGTGACTAATGCCTAAGATATTGTGTTGCCATTGTTCACAACATTTCACTTAAAGCTTCGATAATAAAACTTTTTACTATTTCCGAGTACAACTGATCGACTTTCTTGTTAAAATGCGATACTTTGAGTAATTTGCATTGTACGTAAAAAATAAGTTAAAAGAAATATTTATAGATGCACACAAGCATGTTATCTCATTTTCTTTTAGCACTTTCCCTCTTAAATAAATTCGTGTGTTATTTATTAATTAAGTTATCTTGTATGGTGTTTGTGTACTTGTGACGTTTTTATGAATGTTGTTATGTATGGATGCGAAATTAATAAATTAATATGGAAATATTTTTTTACTTAAAAATACTTTCCTCGTCAGGATCCCTGGCACGGTCGATCAATAATCATTGTATCGATTACTTTAGGTAACTTTTCATCTTTCTCTCCTAGCAGATCGCTAACGTACAAACAGTCGATTATATTAATAACACTTAGTCATCGTGAACTGTTATTTATTCGTTGAAGAACTGCGGTCATGCTAGGGAACGATAAGAAGTTACCGAAAATTATCGATACAATCTTTATCGATCGACTTTTTTTTACATTAACCTCATAGCCGAGCTGTTGAACTCAAGAACGAGTCGTAGAAACGACCCGTTCTCATGTGACTAATGTCAACTGTGTACAAATGTTGGGCTCGTATTTGGCGTGTTTTCCGACTATGCACCGGTTCCGATGAGATCAATGACGCTAGTTCCTTGGAGCATCTTCCATTGTAATACCGGTAGAACAAGAACAGACCTGACGCCTGTGCTCTAAAAATTGCAATCCGTTTGTTAAGTTAGAAGAATCTATCAAACGCACCGCCCGTTTCTGCACGGGCACAAATATAGGTATTTATCTAAATTGTGAAGCGAATTGAATTGTTGGAGCGTTGTGAGTTCGCATTGATTCAGTTATTAGCATTTTTTTAAATTTTAATTTTTGGATTACTTAATGGTTAAAATCTCAAAATGTAATATTGTAAATGTAATTATGTTTGGTAAAATTGGGGCAAATATTATTGAAAACCTGGAAAACACAGTAAATTGGAAAGTCTTTTGTGTTGTTTGTTTTAAGTGGCGGGTAAGTTTTGATGGTATGTTAACGTGAATTTGAGACAGGACTTCAGACAGTCTATTTCATTATTTAGGATTTTATACAGGTATATGGTGTCGGCTATATATTATATACAAACACGACGGAAATATACGTAAAAACGGTAAAAAATATGGCAAAAGCCATTCTTCCATAAAGACAGTTAGGTATTTGAAGAAAATTCGTCATCAGTCTCGTTTAAAAAAATGTTTATACCCTCTGTTAAATTTTATACAACTTTCAAACAGATAAACTAAAACTTTGGATAAACCACTTTATTTTAGATTAAATCAACCGGTTTCTTTATTTGACTTTATGTTTAAGCGTGGATGTCATGGTTAAAAAAAGTGAGTCAAGCCTAAAAAAGCGGGGAATAAAACGTTATGGTTGTTTTTATTTATTAAACCCCTACTCAAAATCAGTGGTTTTAAAAATTAACATTTTATCCTGAGATACTGCTACTCCAGTGAACTTTGCAAAATAAATATCTTCTTGATTTTCTTGTAAAGTTGAGCTGGTAGGTAATTTAAAAAAAAAAACTTTATATATATATATATATATATACATTTAATTAATTAATTGTTCTCTTGATTTTATGTCCGGGTTAAATCTTCCTCACAGGAAAAACTTAATCCTTCCACACACTTTTCCACAAATGCTAATCTAGTCAATTCACGCGATGTAATTGCATTGTATAAGTATACTAAATACAAAACTATACAAGAACAACACGTCAACCTACCAGAGACCATATGGGAAAATACTTCACCGACTCCAGATATTTTCATATCAGAGGGTTCGGCTCGATAGAACTCCTAACTGAACCGATAAATCCTACCGATCCCTCAATATAAATATTTAAAAAATCTTTCGTAATCCTACATGATAATATATTTTTATTTCTAGAAATATTTATAGTGTTTACAATTTTACATAACATAACATAACATTTTATACACTCTCTTAATAAAGCAAATGCTTGGACTTGGAAGAGGACAACTAAATATTATTACATCTAATAGAATTTAGAATATTATTACAACTATTAGTAATTTTATAAGATTGTAGAACGATCAGCGCGAGCTCACTATATAGCCACAAATCCCTTTTTTAATCATGGCAACCCTGACCGCAGCGCGGGCCTACAACGGTCATCGGTAGATTCTAGAAACCATTCGTTTCTCCGAGTCCAATTCAATTGCAGCGCTAATCGTTTTACATAAACCCTTCTGATAAAAACGTGTCGTTAAATTATTGTTCTATCTGTTCAGTTAATAAATGTAAAGTTTGTTACAACATCCTACTTTCATTTTTATCTCAAAACGACAAACCTTAGCACGATTACACATATCTGTGAATCGTTAAGTATGGTGAATGCAGATAATACCTCTACCGCTAAAAGATAATACATATAAGTAATAAAAAGTATGGGTAAGTTATAAATGATACATAGGAATGATAAGCAAAACATAATATCCAACAATAAGTAAAAGTTATGTGGTGGTACTTACTATAATTTTTTTTTTTAATTATTGTAGTTTTCTCCCGATCGTATTTCAAGGGGTAATTTATTGAATAATTTTATTCTCTTAAATGTTAGTGATGCTGTTGTAGTTCGTACTGCGTAATGGTACGAACTACAACAACGACTAACGAATGTACGAACTACAATAACGAATGGTTAGTTATTAACGGTTAGTCCACCAACAGAAATAATTTTTTTGCTAATATTTAAATGTGGGATATTATTTTTAATAAAGAAATCTTTATCTTACTGAAGTAGTGCAATTTTGTCTTAAATTTTTATAAGTGAGGAATCGAAAAATCTTGAAAAACATTTATTGTTGGGTAGTAATATGCCTTTTTTAAGATAATTTTTATTTATATTTTTTTAATTGTTTTTTTTTATATTTCTGTCCCACTGTATTGGTGTTTCACGGCTTCATTCATTCCTTGCTATATCAAATAGTCCATTTATCGAATCATCTTATACATCGCGTGACTTGTCAGTTTACAGTATCTCAGTGTTGCAATCAGGCCGGCATGCGGACTGACGTCAGACCTGAGGTTCCAACAAACAAACAAATAATATTCTCAAGCCACCCTGTCCAATGGCGCCGAACAGGCCGGTCTGTGTGTGGTATCAGTTAGAAGGAGATCGTCAACCATTCGGCAAAAAAAATAAATATATATATAGGTATATACCTACCCCAAATGGTTCCCTATGTTTCGTGATTTAGCAGGGGCGCACGGGTTCATGGGATGAGATTTTTCCGGATCATGGCGATCACACCTTTTTCCTTTCCAAAACTTCCTCTTTTTCGTTCCTAAATAGACCTCCACAACCGCATCCCCAAAGACGGCAAAAGCCTCGAAGGGAGCCAGTCTACGGTTGAAAGAATTGTCCTGCGATTATCAATCCCGCCTTGGAATGAGTGAAGCAACCATTCGTTGACCACACATGTGGTGGTACTCATCGCATAGCATTAGCACGTCGCTGATTCTTTAACCATTGGGGAGTATCGCCGCATGTATGTGGCAGTACTCGGACGATCCAGATAGAGTATCGCCGTATATGTGCGGCCGTATGACTTTATTGAAAAAATTTGAATTATAAAATGTTGAGAACCACCCGATTTGTCCAACTATAATTTATAATGCAATAAGATAAGGTTATGGTTATAAAAAGCTCCGAAATTAAATGGCAAAAAAATAACTCACTAAATAGCCCCACCTACGCATCACGTCAGCAAAACGACTTTGGAAACACATTATCCTCTTGAAAGAGGACCAGAATTTACGAAGTGGGGAGAAACCAGAATGTCTCTCAGTGGGGTATTCACTGCTCAATGTAGATTATCCTTTGGGTAGGTACTTTGAATCATTATATTTTACAATTTTTTTTTTATATCACTGTTTTGTGAATACATACAAATTAAAACAATAAAAAAATGTAATATAATGAAAAATGTGATTAATCTCTTCATAAAGTTTCATACCAACAGCAAAAAGTAACACGTTGATTATAAAGTGAATCCTCAACAATATAATTTATACACATAATAAACAAAATGGGCCCTGAATGGGAGCCTTGCGGCACTCCCCTTCCGCTGCTCGTATGCATTTTTGCCTGAAATGCGAAGACTAATGCCCTGCGGAGGTTGCTTTAATCTAAATAGTGCCATCCTATGACTTATTTACATTTTTTTTAACAATCTGGTATTCACCAAAGTTTGGTGATCTCTTCCCCACAGTCCAGCCGCCTCGAGAGGCCAAATCAAGATATTGTCTGTCCTGATTAGTGTTTACACTCCACGCTACAAGTCGGTAATCAATTACAGGTGATAGGATACGGGACGGCCAGGAGGTCAACAGGACTAATCATTCCACACGACACTGTCGCTGCCGGCTCCTTGTTTCATTACTCACCAAATTACTTAAAGGACTTGTGTAACCCCTAACTTTATTAAAAACTAGCTGAAGTCCCCGGTGTTGCTCGGGCTGTAATTTTTCTTTTATTTTGAACGTTAATTGTGCAAAATATCATCAAGACGTATCAAAATCCTGTTTTTAGGAGTGTGAAAAGGGGATGGGGTGGTTTTTCGAAATATCGTGTAGACAGTTACCTTCCTTTTATTTTGAAGGTTAAGTGTGCTAAATTTCTGAATAATCTATAGATTTGTATAATAATCAAATCCACGCCGCCCGCCCAGGTCACAGACACTTTTATTTACATACATAGATACCTACCACTTAAATAAATTTTATAACAGTAAGGTAGGAATACCACTGATGAAAGTAGTTTTTGAGCGTCGGGATTACCAAGGTTGAAAGAATTAGTTCCAGAGGCTGAGGAGCTGGTGGAGGATGTTTGACCTGTGCTCCGTCTTCTCATCAGACGAGTGTATGTTAATACTCAACCATGAGGAATAGTCAGGCTCCTGGGGGTCCCGGTACTTTCAGGCCGCGATCCTGTGTTCAATGATTATACTGGATGATGATTGATAACACTGTACTCTTATTTGAGTGATTTAACATTTATTTAAGATTTTAATAATTAACACAATTAGTGTTCACCCATAAAACGGGTAGAGAGGTACAAAACGCGAACGGGCGGTTGGATCGAGTGCTAGGAACGGAATAATTTGCACGGTCATTCTCGGAGCGGTGCCGAGATATTTTTCGGAGAGGTGACGGTGATGCTACACGTAAAAATGAATGTAAGTGATGCACATACCACTTTCTGGATAAGGTAGGTACATTTTAACTGTTGAAGAGTTTATCGCTGGGAATGCTAAACAGACAAGTTGGCGGTGGCGAAAACATGAACTGACGCTATATATTTATATTTTAAACTGACAACCACACATACTATTGTTATGTCACAGATGAAAGTCCCCTCCTTCTCGCCAACTTATACGTGAAGCACTCTGTTTATCAATACGTTTTTAGTTCCTACTGCTGAGCGAGTACGAGTTGCATTGTGACAATCTTTATGTTTTGCTTGGCACTGGGATAGGCGATTTCTTTATTGGGAAAAAATACAGAAAATATATACATAAAAAAATATGTTTACGGTTTGTAATCAAATTGCAAACAGATTATTGATAAAAAAATATGGCATTTGTACCAAAATGATCTATGGTTTCAGGTCCAGAGATGTGGGGTTCAAAACGCGGAGAGAGCAAATAAATTTTTTTACTTACTTTTTATTTTAAATGGATGAACTTCACTTCAATGTGGAAGGTGCAATAACACTATCATTCAAAAACGAAACGTTACTTAAAATGTCTATAGCCACGGCTAGTGGCTGCATAGAACCTCTTCCCAATCTTTTTATTTCCCAATTTAAATCAACATGTAAATCATTCTATTGGGTTAAAAATTGCGGATCACAGTTAGTTAAAATTAAAACATTCTAACCACTGGAGCGATTATGGTCGAAAAATGGACCACTTTTATTTTTCTGCGTTTGATAGCGGTCCAAAATTGAACCACATTTTCCTACAATTCGTAAAATATTTATTGTAATTATTGAAAACATTTTTATGGCCAGCCATTTATTTTTAATCAAAGCTATTGCAATGCTTTATCTATTATGACCAAAAATGTCGCAAATCCGATCTTTGTATACTATTTTAGAACGATATTAAAAATAAATTTTTGAAATATTTTTTTTCGCAGAATTTCTGATCGGCTGTTTACGGTTAAACGTAAGTCCTTTTCCTATAGATTTGCACCTTTCATTCATTATCAACTATACCACAGACAACATACAGAAATCTAAAATATTCTATGTTGACTCGAATAAGTACCTCTCACGGAATTTCAATGTAACAAACACGCAGGATTCGCGCGGTTATAAACTTAACGATTTTTTATAATTTTTTTATAAATCCTACAAATATGAGATAAACGGTAAAATACTGGTAAATTAATTGACTATATAGCACTTTAATAAGTTTTTTTTTGTTTTACTGTTAAAATTCGAAGGTATGATTTTTTAATGTTGCCGAAAAATTAAAAAAGTGGTCTTCTGGAAATCTCGAGTAATCGAGGCAAGTTTATTGATTTCGCGTGGTCGCTTCAATGGAAGAGATTTTACAATTTCAAATATAACAATTCAACAAAATATTTCTATTAAATTTATATTTTTATTTCATTTCACTAAAATGAATATAATAATTAGTAAACGTTGCCTCGACTATTGCAAATTGAACACGTCGATAGTGCATCGTTACTTCGGCCCTGTTGGGAATATGCCTCCGTTAATTCAATTCCGTACTGTTCCCAACCGGGGCAGGACGCAGGACGATAGAAGAAAATTATTAAGCCCCACAATTTTTTTTTACCATCGCATGTCCTTTTTTCTGTTTTATGTAGTATATTTAGTATTTACAAATGTGTTCAATGCTTAAACGTGCATTGAATGAACGTGTTCATGATTTATGTCAATGATGGCGAATGACTTATCAAAAGCTTCCGATTTAAAAAGCTTACGCGGAATAAATCACTTTGCATCGATTACCAACATTGGTGATCGGACAACTCAGAACGAATTTAACTCAACACTTCATTTGAAAAGTCATTGAAAGTGATTGAAAAGTACTTTAAAAATGGTTAAATAGGTTACGTTGGGTTAGGTAATCGGCTATTTAAAAAAAGCAGAGTACACGCGGTAGAAATGAAACTAGAAAGTCGCCAGATGTCGCTTTCGCTTGTTTTAATAGTTTTGAAGATTGGATATTGATTTCACAAAAAAAAAATGTTTTGTTTTTGGATTTCGTAGGATTCGATCCCTCTATCTCTCTGGCTGCTGAGACTTGTCAAGTACCTTGCCCACTACCTGTGGAAGGCACCCGTCGAGGTTCAAATTTACCGCATTATATTAGAACCGAGTATTTGTGTAGAACCGAGTTTAATGCATTTCCGTTTCACACGATTTTCAAGTCACTAACGACATTAAAGAAGATTGACTTAAAAAAAAAACATTTCATATTAGTTGAATTTTTTAATTTTTTAATGTGAATGCCTCATAAGAGTCCCAGCTGCCAGTATGGAGCCAGTGAGACTATGGCATCCCCAACTGGGGTATGTTGTGAGGCTGAAGGTAGTGGGGATAGGAAGGAGTTGGGAAAGAGGAAGGTTGGGAAGTACCTGGCTATTCAGATCTGGTCAGTAAACACGGCTAAAGCCATTCAAGCAACGTTTCAAATTCTGAAGATTGGTCTTACAGCAGGCGATAATGGAGTATCTTCCACTCTGGAACATGCCGCAAATACACCATATATTATTTTCATTTAATGAATTGTAGCGCAACACGACGTAACACCCCAAAAAACAAATCACGATAATTCTCTAGGCCTCGGAAATCTCAAATTCATTCACTTGAATTGTTAAAATTTTGTGAACCAACCGTACCACGAATAACTTTATTATGTTATTATTTTTTATTTTAACTTTTTAGTAAAACCTCAAACTGTAATATTAAATTAAATGAAGACATTATGAGCGAAACTCAATCGAAAATCTGGAAACAGAAAAATCAGAAAAAGATATTTACACCTCTGGGACTCGAACCCAGGACCTCCCTACTTTCCGGGTGGGTGCTCTTATCCACTGAGCTAAGATGTCGATATCCAATTCGGTCACCTTTAACTGTACCATACTTCGACTAAGAACCACTCATATTATCTTCATTTTTCTTAACGCATATTTTTATTGGCTGCCATCTTTATGTATGATTGCAAGATTCAACTCGAACTAAATGCAATCTAGATGGTGTCTGGATAAATTTTTATCCATTTTATTTAATGTGCGACATCTATTGACTCTTCTGCAAGTCTAGGATGAATATTATTATTTTTTATTTTAACTTTTTATGAGTAAAACCTCAAACTGTAATATTTAATTAAATGAAGACATTATGAGCGAAACTCAATCGAAAATCTGGAAACAGAAAAATCAGTTCTGTTTCCATATTTTCGATTGAGTTTCGCTCATAATGTCTTCATTTAATTAAACTTTATTATGTTTGAAATTTTATTTTATTTTTAAGTTATTTATTTTATTTTATTATTTTTTTATATAATATGTTTAACGTGGTACTTAATGATAATTGTACATCGTAGGTTTTTACTACTCTTTCATTGAAAGCATTTGGGAGTGTATGAATGCTATTATTAGTTACTATTTAAATAGTTCATTGTACAGTATATATGTGTGCTGTAGTATTTATTTTGGTAATACTACGTATTTTGAAAAAAGGAAGAATGCTATGGAAAAGATATTTGAGGTGTGCAGAAGCAAAGGCAGCAATCTCCACATTTGTTTTTTTGAAAAAAAAGGCAAAAAACACATTGATATCTTTGGTTTGATAAATATTTTCAAACTCTGATTTTGATGAGAGAAAGCTGAGTTTAGGTTCTCAATTCGAATCACTTTGATACTGCATTTTCAACTTTTTTCCGATATTTTGGAGATTAATTGCTTTTACACACCTCATTTGTGAGATTAATTAAATGGCGGTAGTTTTTTTCTTAAGAATGTTTTTGAAATGTTTCTTGACAGAGAGCAGTATTAGTTTTTATCATTAATGCTTCTGATTTCTTCCGGTAGACGATTGTAAAAGGTTCTTCCCTGGTAAGTGTATTGATGTTGTACAAAAATTGAATTGTTTATCAAGATAAAAATCAATATCACAACATTCAAACCTGACAGACCAAACATTTATTAAATTATTATTTTCAACGTAAAATTCACAATGATTGGATCACAAAACTTCGAATACCACCCGGTAAATATGTTATTTGTTTATATCTGTCATAGATTCTCTTTACAGATGTTAGGTAATTGTTTACATCTGTAATCAACGACAGATGCCCATAAAACGCTTTCTAAGTACCATCAAATACGCTTTCAACCCCATTAGTGGGCTGAGTGGTCCCGCCGATAGATGTCGCCAGCTGTTTGTTTTACCGATGATTAAACAAGGCTAATCCCAGGCAATTAGACCAAACGAATTTCCCCGTAGACACGGCCTTCTGAGCGACTACTGCCTTTTATCCCTCTGCGATCCGGGGCTACGGCTCTTCGGTCTACAACCCTACGGTGTACATCTGTACGGTTCTACGGCCCTCTACAGAGGCGCGTAGCTCTATTGAGGTATTCTACAGTAAACAGTGTACGGGGTACAAGGCTACAAGAGATGAGAAGTCACATTAGGTAATGGTAATAGATAATGCATTAGGAAGGCAGTACGTTTATTCACATGTACACTGTTCATTCACTTGAAATTGCCAAACTTAAGGTTTCGTCATTACCAAGTAACAAATCAATTTCAATTTGTTTCAGTGTTGGTGAAATTAAAACAAATTGCCTTTTTATAACTGCGTTAAAGTAAATGTTTTTCCACCTCAATCTAATCCGGACGTCTTCAAGATCCGCACTAATAAATTCCTACCTCAACCCGCCTCACAACGCTGCCCAATCGGGTGGTGAAATACACATCTGCCCTAATGATGGTCACTCTAACGCTGTTCATTGGCTAAATAAGGAGGTAGCGCAACACGGCATAACACACCAAAAATAAATGACGATAATACTTTTAGCCGTGAAAATCTAAAATCATATACAGTGACATAGTTTCCTTGACTTTATTCCTGTACAGACATTTCAATTGGGGAGGCGGAAATGGGTACCGCCGCCTCGGCAACCAATTATTGGTTAACATGCATCTCTGCCATCAGTAGCCCCAAGTGGTTCGCTACGTTTGCTGACAACGGTGTCCGGGTTCATGGGGTGAGGTTTATCCGGGTCTTGGTGGCGGATGATCTGGACTCGCTGAAACCCAGATTCTTACCCACCCCTCATAGCTTTTTCTTTCCCAGAACTCCCTTACATTCCTTAAAAAGGCTCTCCACACAGCATCCCCAAAGATGACATAGGTGGTGAGGGAAGTCGTTTACCTCAGGGCTTCTTGTGTGGAGCCAAAGTAAAAAAAAAACAATAATAAAACAGGAACGCTATTGTGAGGTATCACATAAAAAAAAATTAAACTTTGATACAAAATTTAGAATAAAAAAAGAATTATTGAAGTTTCATGGCCGACGAAGATCTTGATTATTTTTTTATTCATGTTCAAGGGTGGCAGATTCTAGATATACTCAGAGAGACTCTCAGTAAGAATCGAAACATCGTTGCTCGAACTTGGGTCATACTTTACTACCATATCTGAATAATTATGTACTTCCAACCTTCCATCTCCATGCATTTAGAGATGCCGTAGTCCCACTGGCTCCGAGAAGTTGGGACTCTTACGCGGTAGTTAAACAAATTTCGATCCATCCCAACTACCAGTTCCCAGACCTTATTTCCTAACGACACGTAGAGGTATTTATTTGAGAGTATCGGAATGCCGGTGGGGATGGGTAAGGCACAGGGGGTGAGCGGCGAATGATCTATTTACTATTCTACCATTATCGAAGTACTGGGGGGGTGTTTTCCGCCACCCTGGAGTTTCCAATACGAAGTGTTGTTTGCGGCAAGTGTGTTTGTTCCGACACACCCAGTAGCCGCAAATGAAGGTAGGCAAACGAATATTTCACGTCTTATTTGCAAACGTAACTTGAAGACGCCATATAAGGTAAGTTCATGAGCACTTGTACCTCCTGCCCCCATTTCCACCTCACATACAATCTACACCATCACTTTGTACTTTCTGTAAGAGAATGCTTTGGGAATCAAACAACAAATAATTTACAATCAAATGAATGTTTGTCCAACTCAGCCTCCGACAAATGTGTTTTTTTTTAAATGAGATTTTATGCGAATAATAAATAGGTCGTTCTTCTTTTTAACCTTCATAAAGTTATCTCCACCAGTTATTGGAGAAAAGTTCAACAGAATTACCAATATTATTATTTTATAATTACTTTAAAATCTACCGTTCTAAAGACGTAACGACTATGCGTTTAAAAAAATGTGTTTATATTTTTGTAGTAAAAATTACGTGACAGAGTTGTAACTCTTCGTGATTTTTTTATTTATTTTTTATTCTTCATTTTAATCACCCGCTAAACTGCCAAGGCAGTTTGTCAGCAGGTCAATTTGACAATATTAATAAAACACTAAAACATAAAATATTATAAGAAAACACAATAGCAAAATAGTTCCAGAAGAATAACTTTTAAGTACCTACAATACAAAAGCATAAAATATACAGACAGACAGATATAACACAGGTAAATTACTGATAGATTAAATTAATTATAGATAGTATTTATACATAAGATTACAAACAATATCAGTACAAAAAGTTTTGACCCATTAGCCATTTTTTAATTTTTCTTTTGAGATCAGTGGGGCAATTGGATTCGATTTTGAAATTCATCGGCATCTTATTAAATATGGTGGGGACAAGATAAGTGAATGTCCGTTGGCCGTATTTATTTATAATTTTCGGAACGGACAAACCCTCATTTTTACTAAATCTAGTGCCATGTTCATGATCTACTTTTTCTTTGTAAATTGAGTCCGACAATAGGTTTTGGCATACAATTTTAAACCATAATATTCCTCGCACAGGTAATATGTTAACTGATTCATAAAGTAATTTTATGTCCCTTCTTTGTGCATAAACACTTTTGCTTACCAAGATAGAATTGTATTTTATACAAATAGATAGAAGTGTATTTCATACAAATCACAGTTGTCTTCTGCCACCTCGATTTGCATGTATTCTATAAAGTTACAAAAAATGATATGACGACTGACGACATAAAATAAAAAAAAAAACTATTTTTAAACTCCAAAAGGTATAACCTATCAAGCAACAGCGATTATTATTTTTAACGATTTTTAATAAAATATTTTAAAAAATCTCACAAATTTGTCTCCTACAATTTTTATGTTGCACAACAATTCTGTCACGTGGGGTGTCATTCGAAATAGGTATACACGCAGCTCGTGTTTGTCACCCGCAATAGACGTTTTAGGCCTCCTTCCCCTCCTGCTACAATTTCCCCTCTGAGATCCAGAGAGATTCATTTATAGTAAAAACAAAAAGGGGCAGAGTGGTGGAAATGTGACAAAGTGGTAAAAGTTATGTAGGTTAAAAAAAACAACCCAAATACGATACACGCATTATATTTAATACAATTCTATCATCTCAAAACGTCAAAACGTTTCTAAACGATTCATTACATCCCGGAGTAAAACGTAAACGGTTTTGCTCATTTAGAATTCAAAGCACCCTCTCCCATCTTAATGTCCATATAAGAGAATAGTCTCGAGATGAACAGAAGTGGAGGGTAATTTTACAATGATACTCTTCACATATTTCCTCTGATGACGATACTGACGATGCGCGTCAAACGACTACGCGTCATCATAAAACATTTTACGATAATGACAGGACGTGAACCTAGAACTGCTCTTTCCTGCACCCGCACCCTTAACTGCTAGGAATAATACTCCATTCCAACTAATCCGCATGCAAATTCACGCTTCCGACGGGAAATGAGAAATATTCGACGCCGAAACAGTTTTAGAGACCCCACTCCTATTTCTATGAATGAGTTCACCTGACGAAGGCCGTTATTAACGTTTTTAACGGCGGAGTAGGTAGACACGCAAGATTCGTTAAATGTAGAAATTCATCCAGCAGGTTTTATTAATTTTTTTAGAACTACACATTACACAGAATACATTTTATTACAAGTGAAAAAGTAGGTACATTCAAATTTCTCAGGTTCGATCTCGAGCCTTACAAAAGGCCTGTAAAAATGGTAATTTTTCCACAAATGCTTTTTTTGGTAGATTTTAAGATTGATTCCAATGAAAGACATTGTTTTTAGTAAAAATCCAAATTTTCGGTGCCGTAGAGCCTGATAAAAAGTTTGTAGAAGTTCGACCCCAAGCCTAACGGTAAAGGCCTGTAAAAATGATGATTTTTTTCACAAACGCTACTTTTGTTAGATTTTTTGATTGATTCAAATAAAATACATTGTAAAAATCCAAAATTTCAGGCTGTTCGTTTTATTTTTAATTATTTGATACATATAGCTTTTAAAATTTTATAAGAATAGCCAAAAAGGGCGTGTAATAAATAAATAAATAAATGGGAGTATCTTACACACTAGAACGCGCCGCCAATACGCTATAATACTATTTTTAATGAATAAATTGTGAAATAAAGTAAACTATTGAGATAATTTTTTTTTGAGAGCCTTGCCCTTCGGCCATGGAAGCCATCATACTCTTAACAGCGAAAGACCGGACACTACCGAATCCGGTCCCCGCGCACCGGTTCTCGTGTGCTAAGAGCGGAAAACGTTTCGAGATATTTGTTTATTGAGATATTAGTACTCAATAGCGCGTCTAATTGTATATCGGCTGCTCGTAATCAAACTTTCATGTATTTTGAACTATGTACGCAAACAGTAATCACCAGGTCTAGCATGGATGATCGATAAAACCCCATACTAATACGATATTGACTAAATCTGTCATCTATCGTCAGTTATCAATATTTGCGTTTACAGTCAAGAATTGGTAAAAGATTTTCCGATCAACGAATGATAAATTTTATCCCGGGCTCCATAGAATCAGATAAGTTTCGGTTAACTGTCAATATACGCATTTATTTGAATAATGTCGTTCACTATGCACAATTACTTGCTTATTAATGAACGGAGCTCAACTAACAAAGCTCTTAGAATTGAAAGAGGCCGTATGCGCGATCCATAGATCTAAATAATTCAACTAAGACGCCATCAATTTATTCCTTTCGATCTTTGAGAAACAGAAGTTGAAAAATAACTATAGACGTCATTAACTAATTAACTCCCGTTGAGTTCAAAAAGTAAATGCGGACTGCCAAAGCACATTAAGGTTAGTATTTCAATTCAACATTGCAAATTTATTAATATTTTTACGTAATTGTTTGGCGTTTCAATTGTCAATTCATAGGAGGAATATAAACGCTAGAAATATTTCGATTCTCGTGCCTACAAAATTTAAAATCGCGCGTCGTTTTTGCACGAAGCAAGTAAGCGAAAAAGTCTTTTTTAAAATTTATTTTGTGCATAATTTTATAAAAATGAAAAAAAGTTAGAACATACAAATCCTCAAAAATAGTCTCAGCCATAAAGGGGTATTTAAAAAAAAACTGTTTTTTATATTACTTCATAGCTAAGTCACGAAAAAACATTTTTTTTAGTGGTTTACGATTACATTTTTTGTTACGTAAATAATAATTTTATTGTAATTCCAATTGTTAGCGTCTGCGTGCGGGCTGATGCTATCGGCAGGGTTGGAGAAAGCTCCCACATATTTAATACAATTAGTTGCTGTATCTGCCCCAAATAAAAACTAGCTCAGGATTCGGTGCAAGCAGGATTTCTCGTAACCTCAAGGCTAGTGCTTGTGGTTCGGAACTTCACGCTTCTCCATTCCCCCAGGGCCTCTCTCGTCAAGCAAAACACGGTAGGTTATCACATAAACAGTTTATTCAATTCTAGGAGACACAATAATACATAAAAGGAACGATCCTAGCTGAAAGTTAGTTTGAACGTCCGTCTCTGCTCTCTATCACGCGTGGTTAGGGCTAAAACATTTAATTGCACACAAAGGGTAACATGGTAATTGACTCACGTTTGGTTTATGGGCCAACAGCGGCTTTACGCGCTTGTTCTCTCAGTCTCCGCAGCGTCCATGCGTGGACCGGAAGTGCACAACCGGCGAAACTGAACTTGTGTCGCCCATGTTCGCGCGGAGCGTGGGCCCGGGAAGCTCGCTTGCTGAAGACTGGCCGCTTGCCGGGCTCTGGCGGCCGCTCGGTTTGTTGCTCGCGGGAGGGGGTAATGCGCGCGCCTCTATATTGGCGGTTTATTTGTAACGTAACACTTCCCCCCTCGCCGCAATAAAAGCGACGTGGTAATGGAGCTGTAGGACTAATAAATCCTCTTACCTTTTCAGCACTTGTGCCAAAAACATTTAAGAGAAACGAGGAGAGAGAGAGAGAGAGAGAGAGATTCCTAGCTGGAGAATAGTTATGAACAGAACACAAAAGAGATGATACATGGTGTAACAAGGAATTGTCAATAAATGTATATAAAGGCAGTGGCATACATAAATACAGTTGCAAAGAACAAGGATCTGTTGAAGAAAGGTACAAGGGTTATGCAGTGATAAAAAAAAAAAAACTCTAAAATTGTATCATTGGTCTGTGAGCTAATGTTTGCGAACGTGGTTTGCGTAGGATGTCTGGGGTGGTTGAACGTTTCACTGAAGTTACAAGGTTACTTTGTCACAGTAACCTGGCCCATTTGAGATTACACTCAAGGGACACTAGGGCCTTTAAGAAAATACGAGGAAGAGAACACATGATGAGGCTTCTAGGTGGTGTGGAGAGTTCTACCTGTCACAGAGGTCGAAAGGGTAACTGCTTCCGGATCCTGTGGGTGAGCCAGTACGAAACCATTGAAGTATTGGAGAGTGGAATCGTAATTGGTGGTTGGTACACTGGTTTTTGTATGTAGTGGGATTGTTTTGTGAACAATCGTTGGTATTGTTATTTGCGCAAGGGCACAGGAGCATCAGCACAATGGCAGTAGGGCATTTGCATTATGCAGCAGGAACATTTGCATAATGGCAGCAGAAACATTTGCACAAGGGCAACAGGAACATCAGCACAATGGCAGTAGGGCATTTGCATTATGCAGCAGGAACATTTGCATAATGGCAGCAGAAACATTTGCACAAGGGCAACAGGAACATTTGTATTATGCAGCAGGAATATTTGCATAATGGCAGCAGAGCATTTGCATTATGCAGCAGGAACATTTGCATAATGGCAGCAGGAACATTTGCACAAGGGCAACAGGAACATTTGTATTATGCAGCAGGAATATTTGCATAATGGCAGCAGAGCATTTGCATTATGCAGCAGGAACATTTGCATAATGGCAGCAGAGCATTTGCACAAGGGCAACAGGAACAGGAACCAACCTAGAGCTGGCGTGCTCGGGTTTGTTTTGAGTGTCGGTTCTTTGTGGTGATACAATTCGCAACTACACGCACGACTCACACTAGGTTATGTTAGATGCGGTCGGGTGCTTTTGGTACGCAGGGATTGAAGGCAAGGGACCTCCGTGACGGTAGCGAGGGCAGCATGAAGAGGCGCAGATGTAGATAGGGTGCAGAGCTGCTGGTTTTTTTTTTTTTTTTAAATCCGGCAAAAATTATTATTAGAACAAAATTCTTGAAGTTTACCTGCCTAGTAGACCAATGATGAAAAAAGTTTGGAGAGAAACAAGTGTGCATGTTGAGAAAAAGTTGGATTTGTTTGGCGTGTAGAGAGAGAGACGGAGAGAGAGCTAACTAAATGTGGCTAATTCCTAATACATGTTACAAAGGTACGTATTCAAGGACAGGTTCTGTGTAACCCCTTTTGGTTTTTTTTTCTTTACCAAATACATTTCCAAGAATACGTGGTTGAGGGATTGTACGTATAACAAAATTCCCCATTCGAAAGAAGTTGGTCTTCCATGACCTATGCTCACGTCTATACGGTAGCATTTTTTCTACTTTCGAAAAACAAAACATTGCGTACAAAATTAGTTATAACAAAAGTGGGAAAGGAGTAGGAAGTTGAAAGGATCCGCGTATGAAGATTGTCCCATTTGACAAACGAAACGCCAAGTGCGTAACGCATATATCCCCATTCACGGATAATTTCGAGGAAGGGGGAGGGTGATAATTGGGAACATTTGAACGAAGAAAACTGCTGGGGACTCGGCTATTTCCGAAATTCGACCTCTGGGTGGAGGTGAAACAAGGTCTACAGCAGTCATCCTGGCACATTACAATAATGACAACTGGGAAAGGAGTAGGAAGTTGAAAGGATCCGCGTATGAAGATTGTCCCATTTGACAAACGAAACGCCAAGTGCGTAACGCATATATCCCCATTCACGGATAATTTCGAGGAAGGGGAGGGGTGATAGTTGGGAACATTTGAACGAAGAAAACTGCTGGGGACTCGGCTATTTCCGAAATTCGACCTCTGGGTGGAGGTGAAACAAGGTCTACAGCAGTCATCCTGGCACATTACAATAGTATTTGGTAGTGTTGGACAAAAGAATACACTGACATAAAAGTCTAATCCTCTACGTGTATTGGGCAGAAGATTAGGGGTCGTTTTATTCTCCTACTTGTTTGCGAGAAATGACAGACCCTTGCTCAAATCTCACAAACCTGGGGATTTTCTTTGTTCGTCTCCCAGACAACGAGTTAGGTATTTTTGTGTCCATCAACTTAACTCCCACGACACGATGCCCCATAATCATGAGTGAAGCGTATGATTAGTCCTTTTGAGATAGTAGATAGTTCCTGGGTTCTTGTGACAGGAAGTCCACGGGCATATTAATGATTACAAAAAAGGGGTGTGGACTACATTGAGTAGTTCACACATAAAGGTTTGATATTATTTCGTTCGCACGATTCATGGTGAGTATTATAACGTCTTCACGTATAGCGTACAAGATTGCAAAATCAAAAGATTTGCAAGTAAGTTTTATAACGTCTTCACGGATACAATGAACGAATTACAACTGGGTTGCCCAGTATTGAAGGGAGGTGCAAAAGACTAGGTATTTATGACATTTCTGACAAAAACCCACAGAGTAATTATAACGGGCTCCCCGTATCGCATTTAGTAGATATTCTGAGATTCCCATCTATGACGGCAGATTTTATAAGGTTCCCACCTATGATGGCAACAAAGGTTAACGTTCATATAAAGGTACCTATTCAATACAGACGGCGAGACATACTGATGTACTTAGTACAACAATACCGTAGCATAATAAATCCATATTAGCGTACGTTAAAGACTTGCACAAAGGCAAAAACATATTTGAAGATCTGGCCAAGATTTTATACTTCAACAATTAAGGGACAAAAAATTTCTGGCGTGCTGATGGAATGTGAATTTCATCTAAGCTTACCGCAAAAGAGATCCTTTGTGGTACAACCCTTTTGGTTACGCACAGAGTATCGTATCGTGATGGTACAACTTTTGTTGTACTTACACGTACGATGGTAGCAACAATACAAGACATGCGCTTATCGTTGTTTGACAAGGAAAATTATTTACATTGGTCCGATTTGAGTGTTTAAGACCTTCTAGGTTTTACTTACTTAAACAGACTGCGATGGACACACCTTGGTGTTATGAAAATTATAATAATGGGATGGGTTGTTCACAGGGTGGTTCACTTGGAGACCTGGCTTCTTGTTGTGACCTCGTACTTTGCACGTGATAAGTCACAACAAGGCAACCCCAAAATTTCAGTTTGAGCAGTTGAGACCCAGGGTGACTCAATGTTGCTGAAATGTTGTAAAAAAAATTTATCGTTAATGAAGAGGCACGTTGAAAGTTGTCCCTTTTATAACGATACTTTCCAGACTCCACATCCAGTTCTGGGGAGAGCTAGAGCAATTTGGGTTATTTATTGAGCGCCATTCTATTTTCTTAAAAAACAGAAAAAAAACTTAGAACGGGTAGCAAACATCTGATACCGCCGTGGGTTTACACAGGTTTGCTTACCTAATTTAACTACATATGACATAAGGGTTAGATGCACTTTGGCGAGGACCCGATATTTAATGTACAAAAAAGATTTTTCTAACATTTAGAAAGGGGTGACGAGGTATGACATGATGATGTGAAAATATGATGCTGCGAGTTGTGACGATGCACAAAACCTTGGGCACGTAGTCTCTGACTACTTGCAGTAAGCCACAGGGAATTCCTTTCTCCGAAGTGATCAATTTCAGGTAGAGGTGTGCATGCTTAGAAAAAAAACGATGTTTCCAAGGTTTGACACCTGGGGCAGCAATTAGAGGCGAATGACTGATGATGACGAGATATTTATACAAACAAAAATAAAATAAAATGAAACGAAACCACAAGGGAGAATTATAATTTCTTCCATGACTTTGGCTACAGTTGACAACACTGTGCCAGAGCTAGAAAGGTTTCGTTTGAGTGTCCTAATGAGTGACAATCGTTTACGAGAGGCCGCTCATTAGTGACGAAACAAAAGGGTTGACTTCCATAGTGATCCATGTCACGGTGTAGACGAATGGTTGCTAGGAGTCAAGGAATAACCGTTGGGGTTATACGGGCGTGGCAATGGAGTTTGTTTCCATGTTCCCACTTTTTACAATGTCCTTTATATGGTAGTTACCTATGTGTTTACCAGAGATGTCGGACAATCGGTAAACCAGGTCTGAGATTTTCTTTAGAACTTTCGTCTTTACAAAACGGGGTGCCAATTTGGCAGAGAAGTACAGCGCACCTTGTGACAGAGTGTTGTTTCTCCTCCAGACGATGTCTTCTTCCTTGAACGTGATGTGCTTCCTGATGTACTTTTTGTTGTAGCAAGAAGCATATTGAATAAGGCATTTTTTGGATTTATTCCTGGGAGAAATCTTTCTACTTCTCAGGGCCTGTAGTAGTTCTTCCTTTTTTGACGTAGAAATGTGGGGGATTATACCCAGCGTGACTTGAGGGACTTCCATAGTGTATAGGGTCGTGTCAGGGTGACCTTACGTTGGGAGAAAAACGAGAACTCGACTCTTTATCCGTAATTGGAAAGAAATTTTTGCCAGGGATTGACCACTGGGGACGTATATATATTTTTTTTTTTACAAAATGCTTCTGCGAAAAAACGCGTATTTGTAAGTGTTTGGGTTATTTGAAAATTTGGGCAGAGGTTTGCCTCTGGCCACGTGCTTTTTAGGAAAAAATCCAAGCGTTTTGGAAAAAAAAAAAAAAAAATTTCGAAAATTTTAAAAAAAATCGAAAAAAAGGAAAAAATCGGAAAAATTTTCAGAGTCCGAAACTGGAGAAAATTTGGGCAGCGATTTTCCTCTGGCACTGCGTTTTTAAGAAAAACTCCAAGCGTTTTGGAAAAAAAAAAAAATATTTCGAAAATTAAAAAAAATCGAAAAAAGGAAAAATCGAAAAAAAATTTTCAGAGTCCGAAACTGGAGAAAATTTGGGCAGCGATTTTCCTCTGTCCATGCGTTTTTAAGAAAAACTCCAAGCGTTTTGGAAAAAAAATTTCGAAAATTTAAAAAATCGAAAAAAGGAAAAAATCGAAAAAATTTTCACAGTCCGAAACTGGAGAAAATTTGGGCAGCGATTTTCCTCTGGCACTGCGTTTTTAAGAAAAACTCCAAGCGTTTTGGAAAAAAAATATTTCGAAAATTAAAAAATCGAAAAAAGGAAAAAATCGAAAAAATTTTCACAGTCCGAAACTGGAGAAAATTTGGGCAGCGATTTTCCTCTGGCACTGCGTTTTTAAGAAAAACTCCAAGCGTTTTGGAAAAAAAAAATTTCGAAAATTAAAAAATCGAAAAAAGGAAAAATCGAAAAAATTTTCAGAGTCCGAAACTGGAGAAAATTTGGGCAGCGATTTTCCTCTGTCACTGCGTTTTTAAGAAAAACTCCAAGCGTTTTGGAAAAAAAAAAATTTCGAAAATTAAAAAAAATCGAAAAAAGGAAAAATCGAAAAAAAATTTTCACAAGTTTTCGTGGAAGTAATTTGTTTGAGAATTCAACAATATCTTGGGGGCATGGTTTCATTACGCGGCTTCCTATAGCCTGATTTTAAACAGCACCAATTTTTTGGTATTTACACGCGAATTCCCTTCGTCTTTTCGACAAGATATTACCTTCTTTGTCAATTGACAAGGTATTATAGTGTCAGATGTCAAGGAATCCACGTCAACGCGAATTTAGTATTTTTTGCATTATTCGAATGTGATTCGGCATGATCCGGTTTCATCAGACGACAGAGTCAAAAATACTTAATTGTCAAATGACAGAAAGAATTTAAATCCACTTGTTCCCTAGGTGTCAGCAAGTGTCCGTTTAAGAGACGTACCAGCGTGCTGCAATATAGTATATTATTAAAAATATTTAGCACTTTCGAGACCAAGCGGATGATTTGTTTATCATGTACATGATTTTAATTGTTGAATAAATTCTTCTTTAATTTGTGTTTATTTCCACTATTCACTTGTATTGAAAATAGCAATTTTAATCGGCCGACACTTTGTAATCACTGTATTATTCGCAGCGACAACTTCCTAGGTTGGGCACCTTGCGTTGGAATACCGGTAATATTTTGTCGAGTGACGAGTCACAAATGATAAAATCGCGCCCGTAATAATTTAAATTGTGATTCGAAATTACGTTCGCGCCGAGATTCCTGTTGGAAGTGCTAGACAATTGGGAATAAACAATACATCATAATAACATTTCAGAGTTTACAATTGTTGCTTGGGAACGAGGCCGTGGTGGAACAGAAAAAATTTAAATGGCCCCACGTTTAGCGCCAGTGTTAGCGTCTGCGTGCGGGCTGATGCTATCGGCAGGGTTGGAGAAAGCTCCCACATATTTAATACAATTAGTTGCTGTATCTGCCCCAAATAAAAACTAGCTCAGGATTCGGTGCAAGCAGGATTTCTCGTAACCTCAAGGCTAGTGCTTGTGGTTCGGAACTTCACGCTTCTCCATTCCCCCAGGGCCTCTCTCGTCAAGCAAAACACGGTAGGTTATCACATAAACAGTTTATTCAATTCTAGGAGACACAATAATACATAAAAGGAACGATCCTAGCTGAAAGTTAGTTTGAACGTCCGTCTCTGCTCTCTATCACGCGTGGTTAGGGCTAAAACATTTAATTGCACACAAAGGGTAACATGGTAATTGACTCACGTTTGGTTTATGGGCCAACAGCGGCTTTACGCGCTTGTTCTCTCAGTCTCCGCAGCGTCCATGCGTGGACCGGAAGTGCACAACCGGCGAAACTGAACTTGTGTCGCCCATGTTCGCGCGGAGCGTGGGCCCGGGAAGCTCGCTTGCTGAAGACTGGCCGCTTGCCGGGCTCTGGCGGCCGCTCGGTTTGTTGCTCGCGGGAGGGGGTAATGCGCGCGCCTCTATATTGGCGGTTTATTTGTAACGTAACACAATACATAGAAAAGCTAATAAAAACTTCAATTTATCAGTAACATATTTTTGATGTTCATACTGTAAACCGATTTGTCGTAAAGATGAATCTAAATAGTATCTAAATAGGATTTCACGTATAGCTTCATCTTATGTGTTGTCATCGAATATCGATTTCTTATTTATTCCCTGTCAATATCGGTTCGGCTGTCAGAGGTGAAACCTTGCTCAAGATATCGATATAACATCATCGCAAGTTACGCTTATCGATCCGATATTGTAAAGATATCGATTTCACTGTAATAGAGACCTACCAACCTGACTTATTCTCATAAAAAACCAGCACTTGTCCCTACTAAAATACAAAAATTACTTTCAATGCAAAGCCTCGAATCTTTAGATTTGAAATAATGGCAACATAAATAGTGCATTTATATGAGACAAGTTTTTCGATATTGCTTTGCATTGGCGCCTGGGAGTGTATCCCATAAGCCGGGATCGGTTTAATGCTTCGGCGATGAAGAAATGTAGATGAGGAACCGAAGACCGAAGGAAGCACAGAGGAAGATCTCCGCCCTCCACCATTGCCTCGTATAAATGCAGATGAGCTCGTGATCTGTTTGTGTTATTTGCTTCGGCTCTAACTAACTTGACTCGCTTGATCTTAAGAGATTGACTCTGGAAAACAATTTGCATTCCGGGAGATATTGCACTTCTATTACAAACTTGTTATCGTAAATCGAGTGTTTATTGACATTTATTGTTTATAACAATTTGTACCTATCAGAATGTAGACAATGTTTGGTTTGGTCGATAAGGAAGTAATAATATTCGCAGGTTTTCCTCGGTATTTGAATGTATTCTTTTTTAAATTGATATAAAAACCAAGGAAAACAAAAACAGAGCAACAATGCAACTGAAAAACCAGCCCTGCTGGTCGCCGCGGTAGTAGGGTTTCAGTTGCATTGTTGACAGGTTGCCATGCTCACGAACTTTCAAGTTTTCATATGTCAGATCAGAAAAATATCGATTTGGTGGAGGTTGATTGCAATTGAGGCCCTTAGAGGTGAAAGAGATTTGGAACGAATGTTATGAAAGAAAAATACTCAATTTTCATCCCACGTATTCTTTGCGCAATCTTTTTCATGCGAAACATACTCTCAATTTGGGAGGCGGGTATGGGTACCGCCACCCCTGGAACCATTTATTGGATAACAAACACCTCTGCCACAGACCCCCCCCAAAGTGGTTCGCTACATTTGGTGACTTAGCCCGGGTTCACGGGGTGAGATTTGTCCAGGTCTCGGCGGCCGATGCGTCTGCCCACCTGCTGCATGGCGGGCCGGATCGAGAGAAACTGGTTGAGGAGGTTTTTCGACGTCTCCAGCCAGAATCCCTCGACCCATCGCCTTGCACCGCAGTTGGAGGGATGGATTCATACGTCCTTCGCTCCTGGACGCACTGACCCCCAAATTCCTATCCAGCCCTCGTACTTTTTTCCTATCCAGAACTTCCTCTCCTTCCTTTCCTCAACCCTAGAAAGATAATCTACGTTTTTGCCTCGTATGCGAGACACAAGTTTGGCCGTCTTTTTTATATTTCGCAACGTAGCGCGCTGTCTATCTCAGTTAGCCCTGTTGCCGAGCTTTAGTGTCACCATGGGAAGTACGGAGATATACATACACCATACGTTCGAAAGACGTATGATCATCTTTTGTGTAAATTTAGGATTTCCTATAATGTTACTATTTTATTAAAAATATTATTAATTTTAAGTAAAATGACTGATTAGCGTTTAAACATTCTTAGTTAATACAAAATAAGACTTTGATCTAAAACAAAACATTAATTTTCATTAAAAAAGTCTTAATAGTTTATTGTTAACTTCAGTATGCCTTTAAGACGTATCTTTAACGTAGGTCAACATAAGATTATCTTTCTAGAGTTAAAAAAAACCCTCACATACACATCCCCTAAGATGAACTAGGCCCTCACAGATACATCCCCTAAGATGACCTAGGCCTTAAAGGGAAAATATTTCCTCAGGGCCTCCTGTGTTGAGTTAATGAAAAAAAGTCGGTCTACCCCTAAACGAATATTGATAAAAGTAGCATCAAGTCAATAGCCGGTTTTATAACCATCCGTTCGTTGCGCATGATATCGTCAAACGAATATTGTTAAAAATGGTATCAAGCGTAACGAACGGTTGGTATTAAAACCTGCTCTCAATTAGGTAACAAAACTATTACTTCAGAGAATTGCAGCTAGTTACATAAACGTTATTTAATTTAATTATTTAAAAATGATCCTAAGAGAATTATTAATTTTCCTCAACTTTTCTCGGCGTTGAGTGTAAAATCGATTTGCAGAAAAATGTTCTCTACGGCTTCCTCGTTCGTTTCCGCTCGAGTGTGTTGATCGTCCATCAGCCGAACGGAATACGTTTAAGGTATAATCGCAGTGCAATTTATTAGTTTTCCCTATAAAGTGCGACACAAATTGCAGGAAATTGGCCGCTATATCTGCCCTAATTGCGTTGGGACCGATGCTTTTCCATGCCCCTGCTAACTGGGAACTGGTTACAGCCTAGATTTATGTATTTGTTTAAACCTAATAAACTTTTTTATTATTATCGTTTTAAACACACCTTTTCCCCGTTTATGAGTTAGATTAACTTCGTAACCCTTCAGAAATCTGCCATATATTTCGGATGGTAAAAATATTTCAAAATCCAAATAAATGGAATATTTCTAAACATATCCGAAAACTAAAAACTGTTTTTGAAAGGTGATGAAATACGCTTTCAAATTTTATAATTTCAATTTTAAGCTTTAAATTTTGGAATGTAAAAATTTTACACGCAAACATAAAAAAAGTTTTTAAAATGGCTCACCTTTCGTTTTTCAAACTAAAATTACTGATAAAACACTTTATTTCTCTTACGTTTGCAGTATCTTTAAATACGTATTTCAAGTTTGGAACCCAGGCGATGCAGTATACAAAAATAGAATCGAAAGTGTTCAAAATACATTTTTAAGATACCTTATCTTCAAGACTGCAAAATTTTTCAATATACAGACATAACTTGCCGTAAAAATATAGCAGATTCGGTAATGATATTTAAAATTACACATAACTTAATCGATAGTCCTGATCTTCTTCAAGGCCCGTCATTCCATGTTCCAAATCGCAACAGCCGACAGTTTTCAATCTCCCTCTTTGCAAGACCACAACATTCATTTAACTTAAATTATTACCAAATAATTGACAATTTTATTTTAACTCGACGGTACGTGACAATTTTGATTTTTTTTTAAAGTTGAGAACCACTGAATTTGTTCAACAAATTTACAATGCAATAAGAAAATCAAAATGCTCCGAAATTTCCTTGGCTGGTTAAAAATGGTAATAAGATAATTAATTAAATCGATTACAAAATTAAAAAAAAAAAAAACTTTAAATATAACTCACTTCCACGATGTAGATGATAACAATATAACTCTCCCCTCAAAGGGTGAATTGTGATATGTTTTTGGTAGTTGGGAAAAGAAGATGGGAAAGAAGAAAGCTGGGGAGTAACTGGTTATTCAGATCTGGCCGCCAAACACGGCTGAAGTCATTTCAAGCGACATTTCATTGAATGGTGGTCTTACGCCTGGACGACTGAGAGTAGGTAGCTTCCACTTTGAAATGTGCCGCAAATATACATTAAATACGAGTATATTCAACGGAATATAGTCTCCTTCAACGGAAGCAATCTCCCGAACAGGCCTTCCATTGATATGCTTGGTGTAACTCTAAGTGACCAGCTCAGGTACGGGGGCTCCATCGAGGCCAGAGTTAAGTTAGCCTCTAAGAAACTGGGCGTACTGTACAGGGCCCGCAGATACTATAGTACACAACTGCTAACCCTGTACAAATCGCAAGTGCGCCCCACGGTTGAATTTGGCAGCCACCTCTGGTCTGGAGCCCCAAAATACCTGAAAAACAAACCCTCGATTCTGTGCAGAAACGGGCGGTCCGTTTGATAGATTCTCCTAACTTAACAAAAGGACTGCAATCTTTAGAGCACAGGCGTCAGGTGGGAATGCTGTCCTTGTTCTACCGGTATTACAATGGAAGATGCTCCGAGAAACTAGCGTCACTGATCCCCTCGGCAACGGTGCATAGTCGGGAAACACGCCAAACACGCGCTCAACATTTGTACACGGTTGACATTAGTCACATGAGAACGGGTCGTTTCTACGACTCGTTCTTGAGTTCAACAGCCCGGCTGTGGAACGATTTGCCGGCTTCTGTGTTTCCTCCCTCTTACAACATGGGTCTCTTGAAGACCCATGTTCACTCCTTCCTCTCCTCAACAGCACCCTCCACACAGCATCTTCAAAGATGACATAGGCCCTGAGGGAAATTATTTCCTTCAGGGCCTCCTACGTGGAGTTAATATAAAAAAAAAAATTAATTATGCAAACACAAATCAATCAAATAAAATGTACTTGAACACGCCGGGATTTGAACGCACGACCTCCGAATCGCTAGTCGAGAGCCTTGCCACTTGACCACGGAGGCCGTCGACAATAATATGGAGACTGAAAAGAGGAAGATGGGTGAGTACTTGACTTTTCATATCTGACCACCAAACACGGCTGAAGTCATTTCAAGCTACGTTTCAATTCTGAATGGTGGTTTTTAAACATTGAGTTAATTAACCCTGTCCGAAATTTTACAGGAACACGGTAAACATTAATTACATGAGCTGTTTCTTTTTTCAATTAAGCTCCCCCCCCCCCCCCCTCCCCCTTGGACAGAATAAGTGAGATTTGGTGGGATCCCCCTCCCACTCAAGTGTTATTTACACTACGGTTGTTAAAGGACTACATTTATTTTCATAAATATTAAAAATAATGCAATTAAAGCAAATTTATTAAAATTTTATATTTTTTTTATCTGTAAAAAAAATTATTAAATTTAAAATATAGCAAATTTTTATAAATTAAATAATTTTTTTATCTCTAAAATAATATATATTCTTTTAAAGCTGACGTTTGATTTTTATTAACCCCCCCTCAGTTTAAATGAGATTTGATGCGATTTTACCGGACCCCTCCCCCCCCTCATTTGGAGCTCACGTAATTTATGTATGCCCCCTAACTTAAAAATTATTCACGAAAACAGTTTTAGCCGTTTTAACAGTTTTAAATGCAGATTTAAAATCATACCCAACACTATGATTATACATAATATACAGTAATATAGGTGACTTCGCCTGTAGTTGTTATTATTTGACTTGTTGCTTGATGGATTCCGGAAACCGGAACAGTAAAGCAATCACAGGAGATAATTTCCATTAACAAGTCACCAAGGAGATAAAGCGGTAAATGACATTTGCCCAGCACTGTATGGCGCTGTACAGTTCTGCACTATATTACCTACCATTACTAACTATAGTTGAATGTTCTTCCGATCCACACATTGCAATATGCAAACCTCCCGAGAACAATATAATTATTATTGAAATCATCGCATTACACCTTGGCCTACGTGGTCAAGGGGTAAAAAACGGGGAATCCCGGCATGCGCAAATAAATTTTATTTGATTAATTTTTGTTATTTCATAATTGATTAATTTAAAAATAATATATAGTATAACTAGCTGGTTCTTGGCATGCGTTGCAATGCCATATTCAAAGAAATAAATTGTTTCTCCCAGCATGTCCTTTCCCGTGCGTCCCCGTTCCCCTTCCGCGTCCCCTTACCATCTAGCGTTCCCCTTCCACCTTCCCCGCCTTCACTTTCCCCTCTCCCGCTCCCCGGTCCCGCCAACCTCCCTCCCGCGTTCCATATATTTCAGTACATTCAGTTTTCAAACAGTTCGCGTGCCACCTATTACAATTTTTTATTCAAATTCTCATTTTTCATATATTACCTAAAAATATTAATTTTTTATATTATAAGAACAATCAATCAAATTTGGTACATCCTATTTCATCTCTACATCCTACTTTATCTATACGTCCTACTTCATCTATACATCCTACTTCATCTATACATCCTACTTCATCTATACATCCTTCTACATCAATACATCCTATTTCATCTCTACATCCTTCTTTATCTATACGTCCTACTTCATCTATACATCCTACTTCATCTATACGTCCTACTTCATCTATACATCCTACTTCATCTATACATCCTACTTCATCTATACATCCTTCTACATCAATACATCCTATTTTATCTCTACATCCAATATATTTATACATTCTACTTCATCTATACATCCTTCTACATCAATACATCCTATTTCATCTCTACATCCTACTTTATCTATACGTCCTACTCATTGACCTAGTATACTTGGTCGAAGGTCCTACTTCATCTATACATCCTACTTCATCTGTACATCCTTCTACATCAATACATCCTATTTCATCTCTACATCCTACTTTATCTATACGTCCTACTTCATCTATACATCCTACTTCATCTATACATCCTACTTCATCTATACATCCTTCTACATCAATACATCCTATTTTATCTCTACATCCAATATATTTATACATTCTACTTCATCTATACATCCTTCTACATCAATACATCCTATTTCATCTCTACATCCTACTTTATCTATACGTCCTACTCATTGACCTAGTATACTTGGTCGAAGGTCCTACTTCATCTATACATCCTACTTCATCTGTACATCCTTCTACATCAATACATCCTATTTCATCTCTACATCCTACTTTATCTATACGTCCTACTTCATCTATACATCCTACTTCATCTATACATCCTACTTCATCTATACATCCTTCTACATCAATACATCCTATTTTATCTCTACATCCAATATATTTATACATTCTACTTCATCTATACATCCTTCTACATCAATACATCCTATTTCATCTCTACATCCTACTTTATCTATACGTCCTACTCATTGACCTAGTATACTTGGTCGAAGGTCCTACTTCATCTATACATCCTACTTCATCTGTACATCCTTCTACATCAATACATCCTATTTCATCTCTACATCCTACTTTATCTATACGTCCTACTTCATCTATACATCCTACTTCATCTATACATCCTACTTCATCTATACATCCTTCTACATCAATACATCCTATTTTATCTCTACATCCAATATATTTATACATTCTACTTCATCTATACATCCTTCTACATCAATACATCCTATTTCATCTCTACATCCTACTTTATCTATACGTCCTACTCATTGACCTAGTATACTTGGTCGAAGGTCCTACTTCATCTATACATCCTACTTCATCTGTACATCCTTCTACATCAATACATCCTATTTCATCTCTACATCCTACTTTATCTATACGTCCTACTTCATCTATACATCCTACTTCATCTATACATCCTACTTCATCTATACATCCTCCTACATCAATACATCCTATTTTATCTCTACATCCAATATATCTATACATTCTACTTCATCTATACATCCTACTTCATCTGTGCGCTCTTATTTGAATTCGGAAATCCATCATAGAGTTAGCTATTTTTTGTAAAAATAGTACCTACGTCTGCGGAATTTCTACAGCTTTCCAGTGACAAAAACCCGAAAAACGCGACTGATTCCTCGTGACGCAGATCGGACCGATAGTCCCGAATATCAAGATATCTTAGAAAATGAATATACGTTTTCTCAATCTGTGCAATATTTATCTGGGATATGTGAGGCATACTCCATTGAACTTATATTTCCCTCACATAAGACAGCTGCTTTTTTTTTTTTTAAGTTTTCTTTATTCATTGAAATGTTGGTTACATAAATTTTAGAATTTTTCGACCACCATGCTAGGCACATGCCCCATGTGTTGTGGTGGTCTTTGCTGACCATTTTATGGTTAATGTAAATTCACTGTGTGATCATCCATCATTTTTTATGCTGCAATTAAAGTTCACAACGACATCCCGTCTCGGCATTCACCCTTCTTCATTACTCGCGCACAAAGGAGGCATCGCGGGGAAATATAGCGGAGGAGCCTCCTTCCGGGCCGCCACCTGAGAGCGGACTTCCGGCGCGCGCACTGTTTACTAATTGCGCCACATCTTCACTAACAGTATTTTACTTTATGATAAACAATTAATTATTAATTTTTTTTAAAGAAATTATTTTTGACAAATATAAAAAAAGTAAAATATAGTTGATTTAAAAAAAATATAAATACCGGACAAGAGTCCCAACTGCTCCCAACCGCAGCCGGTGACACTAAGGCATCCTTAATTGGGGTACGTTGTGGGGCCGAAGATAAGCGGTGAGGGTAAGAAGATAGGGTGGAGAAAGTGTGGAAGTACCTGGCTATTCAGAACTAGTCACCAAACACGGCAAAAGCTCTTTTATTTTTTAAATTTTTTTATTAACAATTTTTTTGGTACAACTGGTATAATTTTACATTACAAGCTTTCATAAAAACAGTTAAAAAAGTAGAGAATAATACGATTTGCAGATTATCCAAAAAAATCCCACATAGGCATCGCCAGGCGTGGGTATACTTGAGTATTTTTAAGACAAAAATTTTACTCATAAACAAACGTTATCTTTGTAGAAGGTTAAAAAATAAATTCGGTGTATTTTAAGCAACGTTTCAATTCTGAATGGTAGTCATACATCAAAGCGATATTGAGAGCATAGTAGAGAGTAGAACAGAGTGGAACGTACCGCTAAAAAATTTTTTATTTTAAGTGATTTAATTGTGAAAACACGAACCAATATCAATCAAATAATATTTACTTGCGCACGCTGGGATTTGAACCCGCGACCTCCGGATCGTTAGTCGAAATCCTTGCCCCTTAACCAAGGAGGTCTTCGTGTTGTTGTTAACAACAACCTTTAATATTATTAATAAAATAAAATATTTCTAAAAACTTTTTTTTTCCTTTTCACTAATTCTGATATAAAAATAATGATAATATTTTAAAAACTTTTTTTTTCCTTTTCAGTAATTCTTTTTCAGTAAAAGTCGGGATTTCCAGGAAGAACAGTTACCTCCTTGCTTACCTCCCACTCACACACCTAAAATTTGTACGTCTGACGTCATGTCGTAGATTAGTTACAATATTCTCCTGACGAAGGAAGGGCGCTTCCGAAACCGGTCAAGTGTAATAAAATAAAAGTGGTCTACAGCAAATTTATGTGTTTTTATTGTAAATTATGGCGAGCCAAAAAGTTAATGCTTTTTACAAAAAAAAATAATTTTCAGTAAAAATTTTATATTTTAAGCGGGTCGGTATTTAATTTATTACTTGTTTGAATCCTTCTCACAATGAGTTTCGGTTTTGAAAATGACATTTACATTCAAAGCAAATTCGAGTTCTATAGTTCAAAACCAGAGTTTGTATCTCTAGAACTCGAAAAAAAGAACTTTAAAAACAACAATCCCTGAAAGTATTACAACAAGTGTACCATTTAGTACACAACTGCTGACCCAGTACAAATCGCAATTCACCCCACTATTGAATTTCACCACCACCTCTGGTCGGGAGCCCTAAAATTCCTGAAAAAACATTGACTGCAGAAACGAACGGTTGATAGATTCTCTTTTCTTAACAAGTGGATTGTAATCTTTAGAGCACAGGCGTCCGGTAGAATAAGTAAGTAAATCCAGGTAGGTATGCTGTCTTTGTTCTACCGGTATTACAATGGAAGATGCTCCAAAAAACTGCCGTCATCAATCCCTTCGGCACCGTATGTACATGGTTCACCAGCTCGGCTGTGGAATGATTTGCCGGCCTTTGTGTTTCCTCCTACAACACGGGTCTCTTTAAGACTCATGTTCACTCCTTCCTCTCCTCAAATAGACTCTCCACACCATCTTCAAAGATGACATAGGCTCTGAGGAAAATTATTTTCATACGGAACTCAGGGCCTCCTGTGTAAAGTTAATGTAAAAAAAATACCAATATTATTTATTTAATTTACGCTAAGCTCTCATTTTATTACCTAGATTTAAAATTACTTCTTCATGCCATAGACCTGGTAAATTTTATAAATTATAGAACACCTTACTTATTTGGTCAGAATATTTTGTAGAATTATTTTTGCAATAGTCAATTTTAACAATTTTTAAATGTTGCAAAACAGAAAAAAAATATTTCGGCATGGAAAAAGATATGTTTATGACATATCTTGCCAAATTGAAAGCAGAGCTGAAGATATAGAAAGGAAAACCACAATAGAGATAAGGTCTTAGTGATATCATATTAGACATGACGGCCACTAACCTTAATCCTGTCACAGGATAAGACTAATACTTAAAAGTTAGGTAGTATTAAAAATAACTATTTACGTAACCGGAAATGGAAAAAAACATATCTAATAGGCTAATAAAGCATTTTAATAAAAATAAAACTAACGGGCGTTCAATAAGAGGTTTGACGTAATGATACCGAGAGAGCTCGTTTCTAAAATTATTCTTAATGTAAGAAAAAATTAACATCAAGATTAGAAACAGTAAAAAGAAATATCGCATTTTTCAACCCCCTCTCACCCTCAATCGCACATGTAGTCTGTATAACTAAATTGGTTTGACCAATTCACTCCTATCATTAAAAAATATAAATATGTTTGTAACCCTCCACACAGCATCCCCAAAGATGACATAAGCCCTGAGGGAAATTATTTTCCTCGAAGCCTCCTGTGCGGAGCTCATGTAAAAAAAAAACTATATTATTTTCCAAAAAATTCAAATAACGAGTTTGCAAGACTTTATTTTTATATGTACAATTTACGTGTTTCTTGAACACTGTACACTGTGTACACTTCATCAGGAGTACATAAATGTACTATGAAGTGAAAAAGTGCTGTAAATGCATACTAAATTAAACTAACTATAATGCCATTACAAAGCGATAACCGGTTAGAAGAATTTTCTATGAACAATTTACTTTATTATATCTGAAATTGCATATTTAATGCATTACAAATAGTTATTATTCTTAATTTTACACCTGCCAAGCAAGTGCAAACTGCATTAGCAAGTGTAAAATTAGGAATAAGAACTATTTGTAATGCATTAAATATGCAATTTAAGATATAAAAATAAAGTTAATTTTTCATAGAAAATTCTCCTAACCGGTTATCGCTTTGTAATGGCATTATATATTTATTAATTTAATTTCATTATTGATAATGTTATTATTCAACATAATGAAATAAGCAACAACCTAAGCGGGCATTCTACCCTTAAAAAATACGAGGCCAAAATATCTCAAAACATCCTGTGTGGATTTAATGTAAAAAAAAATCGAAACGAAGATGTGAAAGAGAACAAGACACAGAAAAATAGAAAAAGATAATGGTCGCAACTTGGACTCGATTCCAGAACCCGGAATTGGTAAAGGCGCACGTCCCGGTTAGACAAGAGGCTGTGGGTTCCAGTCCCGGTTGCAAACATTATCTTTTTCTATTTATCTGTTTCTTTTTCTCTTTCATATTTTCGTTTAGATTATTATTGTTATCAATGATAAAATAATAATATTAGTTTATTTATAATTACGTCGAGTCAAAAAAGGAGCATTAGGGTCTTAAACCAGTAATTATTTATTTTTGTATCCAATACTCAACGCACAATAAGAAAATTTTGTAAATAGATTGATAATCTTACTTTTATTTTGTTCCATCAACATGTATTACTTTTATTACTCTGTTAAATGATCCTAATGAACAATACTTTAAAAAATAGACGTTATTCTTCATGAAAGTATTAAATATTAAAAAATATCCTTTGGGGCAGTCTAGAACAGAAGAAGACCAGAGGATTAATAACGGAGTGATTGGCAAGTGCCTTGGAGACATAGTCTTAACTGAAATATTACGATTGCATTTTGTCTAGCTAAGCTCTTTGTTAGCAGGAGTTAAGGAAAACGAAAAAAACAAATTTCCTGAAAATATAAATCTTATTTAGAATTTACGTTAGAATTTTTTTTTAAATGCACATTATTTTTGACGTACTGCAAATTTATTACACTGTAGAATTTAACGTACTATCACGTTCATTGGTCAAATGTTCATATATATTAGTGTTGTTTTAGTGATCGACCAACCTGTGGGTGCAATCCCTTAGCCATAAGTTGTTTGTCTAGTCTGCAGTTAGTAATAAGATGAGCATTGTAGAAATATATTATATATTTGTACAGTGCTCTAGAGGTGATTATTCAACTAAAACGGCGCCATGCAAATCATCCAAATATTATTATTATTACATCTGAAGGTGAAACTTATCTTTTTAAGTCTAAAACAAAATTTTCTTTTTTGGGATCCTTAATCTTTGGTCTCCCTGGAATTAACGGTCCCCCTAAACCTGTTTGTAAACTTATCCCCCCATCAGTATCCCATAAGATTTGCTGCTTTCGTCACTAACTTATTGGATTTTACCCTGGCAAAGGAAGGCGGTCCGTCTGATAGACAATCCGTTGTTAACCTTCCTATACTCGCGCGTCGGTCTCTTGGACCGACAAATCAATAATTCGTTATTCTCTCAAAAATTAACACAAGGCATTTTGAGGTTTTTGTAGGTTTTAATTTTGTTAGGCATTGTTTAGTGCGGCGCGCGCATTGATGCCGAGTGGACGTGTGACACTTATTTACTGTTATCGGTCTTTTAGGTGAGTAAAAATTACTACAATGATTAATTCTTATTTTTGTAATATTTTATAATTTTTGATACTTTCCTTTATTCGATTTTTTTTTATTAACACACGAAAATGCTTATTTTTGTTATTAAAGTTGGTTCTTTTTAAAAGGCTGAGTTAAAAGTTTATTTCTACATAATAAATGAAAATAATGCTTAAAAAATACGTAATTAAAATAAAACAGGCGAAATGAAATCTCGGTCTGAGACACCGAGTGCGCGAATATACGTGTTATGCCGTTGGGTGCGAGTATACGAAGGTTAATAGACCAATTGCCAACTCTTGACGCAATGTGGGCAAGCTTAGTCTGTTCTACGGGTATTTCAACGAATCGTGCTCTAATGAGCTGTGCACCGCTCATAGCTGATCTCCCGTGCACCAGTTAATTTTTTTTTAAAGTTAACTCTGATGAAGAAAGCATTGTTTATGAAACATGTTGGTTTTTAAACAATAAACATTAAAACAATAAAAGTGGTTAACACTAAGTGTTTTAAATTTTGATTTAACCACTCGGACCCATAAGCTTGTTTTCACGATAATATAATATTACCAGACATTTTTATGACGTACGAGGCGTTCCTGACTACTTAACCTAAAATAATTGGTAGAAATAATCATAATAAAAATAAATAAAAAGGTATTCTTGAAAGAAATATTAAATTATAAAATTTAAATAATAAATTAATAAAATTTCACCATCTAGGTATATGCCAAACAATAACCAAACGTTTTTGGAAAAAAATAAGTGAACCACTTTAAAGATGTTGATATCGCTGGAAGCGTGGAACATGAATACTTTTCCTGAAATGCAAATATGTGTAAGGAAAAGTGGATGTGACGCAGTGTCATCCTACTTCCCACACCACGCGGGTCTTCCGCTTCCGGTGCAGAAAGAATGGCAACTCAAAGCGGCTCTTGTTCCAAATTGGCGGGGACAGGAAGTGGCGCGCAGACATCTTGGATCGAGGCTGCTGCAGGCTCCGCATTCCGCATGCTCAAAGTGCGCCATCGGAAGGTACCTGAACACATAAATCGAGAGAAGTGTTTTGTCGGCGTGACTGAGTATCCGAAGTAAACTTTGCCTTTACTTCAAGTGAAATCGATCAAACGTCTTTAACCATAATTTTAATTTAAATGCCTTATGCATTATAAACAAATACGTTAAATGTATATTACAAGAAAATACTATGTCGCCCTTACGCACTTCCTTTTAAAAAATGGATGATCACGAAGACTAGGAACAGGCGGGTTGAGGGGTTGGGGTGTAGTGGGGTTGACGCCGGAACGACAAGGCGGCAAGTACGAACAGCTTCTTACAAACCTATGAGCGAGCGAGATTCGACAAAGATTTTTAAACAGACGGGCTGCGTTGGCCATCTATTCGACAAAACGTGCCGGATCCGACTTTTAATCGTTTCGGACAAGTGTGAACCGCTCCATATATCCTCCACCGCCTCTAGGGCATCCGATTTTTAACGGAACGACGTACGATTTTTAAATGGAAGTGGGCAACTTCCTAACAAACTCTGGAGTTCCGGAGGTGTCATATCTTGGATTCTTACTTTTCTAGTTATTTATCAACGACATTAACCATTGCATAAAATGTTCTAAGTTTCTCTTATTCACGGATGACAATAAATTTTTCATAAAATCTTCGGAAAATTGCTTGCAACTACAAAGTGATATAAATTCTATCGTCGAATGGATGGCTAGGCAATAAATTAAATAATCAAAGGATTTAATTTTAAGAAATGCTCCATTTTGTGCTACACAAAACGATTTTCTACAAAATGTCTTATTGAATTATGCATCTCTTCAGCTCATTATTATTTCGAGAGATTTGGGAATCACATTTGATACGCACCTAACATTTCACGTTCACATAGAAACGAAATGCATCAAACCTTTAAGAATGCTTGGATTTGTGCTAAGCAACTCCAGACATTTTTATAGCTCGGCCGCGATCGTGTATAGCTTAGTACGTAGAATTTTGGAAGGCGGCTCAGTAATATTGGGACCAGTGGATTTAACTTACTCTCAAATGATAGAGAAAGTACAAATAAGTTTCTGAGGTATTTATATCTTAGAGTCTTCGGATATTATCCCTGGTTAAATCAATCAGCCTTTTGTCCGACATGCTGGGTATTAATAGCCTCGCCGATAGAATGAAAACTGATGTGCATATAATCTTCTAAACGGTAACATCTGTATTCCCGATATAACACAAAAATTAGAATTTTATGTCACCGACGACTTTAAAAGAGCTTTAATTTTTTTTAATTTATTTATTTACTTATTTTTTTTTTTTTTACATTAACTCCACACATGAGGCCCTGAGGAAAATAATTTCCCTCAAGACCTATGTCATCATCCTATGTCATCGACGTTGTGTGCAGGGTTTTAAAGTAAAGGAGGATAGGAAGTTCTGTTAGTAGGTAAGAATCTGGGAGTCCTAGTGGCCGGGAATGACGGATGTATGAATCCATCCCTCCAACTGTGGTGCAAGGCGATGTGTCGAGAGAGACCGCCTGGAAAGGTCATAAGGCCTCCCTCAACCAGTCTCTCTCGATCCGGCGCGCCACGCAGCAGGTGGGCAGACGCATCCGCCGCCAAGACCTGGTCAAACATCACCCCTAATTCACCAAACTTAGCAAACCACTTGGGGTGACTTAAGGCAGAGGTGTTGGTTATCCAACAAATGGTTCCCGTCGTGGCGGTACCCATACCCGCCTCCCAAATTGTTGACATCTGTTGGGATATCGCAAAACTTCGTATAACTAACTATACTGATGACATCTCTTAAGGCCTTCGCTCGCGGAGAAACTGAAATTAAACCAATTGTCAACGCACCAGCACTTTTGCTTGTGTGGCAGTTGCTTTTCAGTTGCCTTGTTAACAGGTTGCCATGGTAGGGCTCACGAATTTCGAATTGTGTTGACAACTGGTTTCATTTCAGTTTCTCGGTGAGCGAAGGCCTTTAGAGTACGCTGAAACTACACGGCTAGCAGTACACTACAATAAAACTCTTCTAGGGATTATCTATTCTGTGGTGTTGTGTCGTGTGGCATGTGCCACGTGGCATACTTACTGGAATATCTCAGCGAAAGACAAATGCCTGCAGTCTTCGCGCTGCGATAGTGTTGATGCCATATTATACGCCTTCGCATTACTTTAAGGTATTACGCAAGATGAAAAATTTTGCTCTTGAAATTCAAAAAATCTTTATTGTAGAAAGGGAGTAAAAAGTGAAGTGATAGCTTTTTTACTATTTCCATACACAAAAGAAATCGCAATAAACATATGTTTCTTTTCGCTATAATGCTGCAACTCTTTCTTACACATTAAATAATTGTGGGACGAAATATGAGACACACAAAATACGTGTGACTATTTTCTCCAAAGTTCTACTTTCTCATTTGGAGGAAACGTACATTTACTTATTTTTTCAGGTTCTCCATAAAACAGTTTTTCACCAAAATATTATGGAGAAGATTACAAAATTAAAAAAAAATGTGTACGGGGGCAGTTTTAATATGTTGTGAAGTATGTCAAAATATTGTTACTGAACTTTCACTTTAGGTGACATTGAAGATGTCAATGCTCAATGCAGAATCGTTAAGCAGTTGAGTTGCTCTGCTTAGTGGGCATTCTGATACGCAGAATTTCTCGCTTTCGGAGCATAAAAAAGTGTGTATTTCTTAACACGGCTCAGCCACGTTTTGACAATTGCGTTTCATTTTCTGTAAAAGTTTGAGGGAGATAATGATTGTATAGATAATGATAATAATTGTATGTTTCCTTTTGGGGGTGCAGACATACGTTCACCATTTGTCTCATTTTCGACTGTTATTATTTAGTGAACTATATTCCATACTTTCAAAATTATCGTCACGGCTAGTAGTATTGTAGGGGTCTACGGGGACGTCACGGTGCGGTGTGTGAGAGAGATGCCAGAAAATGATTACTTTTTTTCTGGAGAAAACAGACCTACATACATTGTGAATTTCATCTTTTGAAAGAGCTGCAGCATTATTGTGATTAGGAACGTATGTTTATTGCCTTTTTTATGCAGTCACGGAAATAATAAGAGTGTGTTTACACACAGCTATAAAAGATGTAGCTTGGCCTATTTCAGCATATCACTAACCGTATATTCCCATTCAAAATTCGACCACATTTTCCAACCATTTGTAATTCATTTATTGTAATTATTAAAAACATTTCCATGGCCAGCCATTTATTTTTAAACAAAGCTTTTAAAACGTTTTATCTATTATAACCAAAGATGTCGCAAATCTGAATTTCGTACGATTTTAAAACGATGTTAAATATAAATTTAAAAAAAAAAAATTTCATGCCGAATTTTTGATCAGCTCTTGACGGATAAAATTCATTATTTTTTTTCATGGATATGCACCTTTCATTGTCAAGTATACCACAGAAATCATACAGAAATCGAAAATATTTTATGTTGACTCGAATAAGTACCCCTCACGGCAGTTTCAAAGTAACAAACACGCAGGATTCACGCGGTTATAAAGTTAACGATTTTTTAATATTTTTTTTATAAATCCTACAAATATGAGATAAACTGTAAAATACACGTTGATTCATTGGCTGTATATCACTTTAATAAGTTTTTATGTCTCAAAGTTAAAATTCGAAGGTATGATTTCTTTAATGTTGGCGAAAAATTTAAACAATGATCTTCTGGGAAATCTTGAGCAATCGAGGCAAATTTATTAATTTTGCGTGGTCGCTTCAATGGACTGCATACTCAACTCATATTTAGATTTTTGAGAGGACAATCGATATTTTAAAAACGTTTTATCATTTCCATCACAAGTATCTTCCATCGGACAAAATCTTAATTATTTGGAAATTATCCACTCTGAAATAAAGATTCAATCCGGGAAATGCTTACAAAAAAAAATATGCGAGTTGGTAATGATATTTATTATTTTGATACAATGAACTTATAATGTCATGAGCGGCAGAGGAACTCCGCGTCGTAGATTTCGCACAGCCCTTTGGGACTGGCCAGGAACAGTCTGCCGTTCTCACACACGCACAACTGGTAGATCTTCGTCTTCTCCGACGACTGGTAGCGAGAGGGTTGGGCCGTCTGCAGATTGGCCATGATGATGCTGCTGGACTCCAGCTTTATCTGGAACCAATTCACACCATTATTCTTGATTCTTTTGTAATCGGTGCTGGTAAACGAGCAAGATACATTATTGTCTTTTATTGTCTGTTGCTGTCTTGGCCCTCGATAGTCTTAGAGGGCAAGATATTGGCCATCAATAGTCTTGCAGAACAAGGTGTTGGCCAGAAGTATTCTTGCAGTGCAAGGTGTTGGCCGTTAATTGTCTTGCAGGGCAAGTTATTGGCCATCAATAGTCTTGCAGAGCAAGGTGTTGGCCAGAAGTATTCTTGCAGAGCAAGGTGTTGGCCGTTAATAGTCTTGCAGGGCAAGTTATTGGCCATCAATGGGGGCAGGTTTTTATACCTGTTTAATAAATTTATTTTTTAAAATTTCTTTCTGTTTAATAAATTGCTTATGCTATTGCATATTTAAGTTTAATAATTTAAGCAATTACTGAAATCTAGTTCAATTCATTGGATTTAAACCACAATGAGCAGTTTCTATGTTTTGGTAAGTATGATATTTAATACACCTCTCATTTTACACACACTTCTATTTATAAATCACATCATGAACCGCTGTACTTTGGAGTCCATATTGTTGCATATCTCTAAATCCTTTCTACCCTATTCCTGTGTGTATCTGTCACAACCCACGCTCTCAGTCGATTTTCGCTTGATGGTACAATATCGCATCCCACCACCCACCGCACGGTGGTTCCCTTAGAACAATCTAGCTAGACAAAAAGATTTCAACGATGTTTTTATTTATGTGTATGTTTGCATCGATAAAAAAATTAAAACAATATGCGCGACACGTGGCAACGATGTAAACACGACACTTTGAATGTGCCAGGCGGCCAATCTCTTTCGGGTGTACGCGCTATTCGGTCGTTAGTGGTGTTATTTGAAATCGGAAAGAAATTAAGCCAACAGAAAAATTGAAGCCCATGGTATGTTCTTTCAAACTTATTTAAGAATTTAATAATTTGCTTATTGAATATTACTTTTATTAGTCATTAAAAAATCGTGAAACCATTATCAATATTTACAATTATTTGCCAAAGCTTGATTAAACTTTCAACATCGTGTACCAATTTGTACCTCCAAACTAAATTATTTTCATATATAACCATTATTTATCTATATTTTCTTATATAATTTGTCTGCTCTTACGTGCTCTTTTGACTTTTACAAAGCCTCTACCTTTGATCTATAATTTTGATATTTTGGCGATGTTAGAAGAAAAAGGCGCATAAAAGTCGAATTATTCTGCAACACGGCAAAATTTTGTTTAAGTAAAACAATTTTATAGGTCTCGAGAAAAATTTACTAAAGAAAACTAGCTTCATTCCTATTAATATTTCATAGGAAATGGTCGAAGAAATACTCTAAAATTCATGTAAATAAAAACAGAAATGGCTTAATACAATTTTTAGTAGTTACGTAGTTAGGTAGTTACGTGTGATAATGGACTACGGGGGAGGCAGAAAAATAATTTGGTTTTTGCTCGTTAAAAAATAAAATAAGAATAAGAACTCTTTCATACAGTTTGAGTTCAGATGGAAAACGGGAAGCTGTAATATCCGAAATAACCATAATATTGAAAACATCCCATTGTCATATCTAGTGATGGCTCAAAATTATTGTCGATTTCTGAAGTACCAGCGAAGACACTGCAGAGGTCTTTTGATAGTGCGACATAGGAACATTATCATTTAACAAAAGTGATGATAGTAACTCGACCATAAACAAATGTCATCTGGTTTTATTCTTAAATTATGTTAAAAATTATATTTTTAATTAATTACTTAAAATAAACAGAGTGTTATGACTTATTTGAATCATTGTACTACACGCAATTTATTTGTATTTTATTTTACTTTGAAAATTCTGTAACAGTGGTTGAAATAAATGTATATTTTAAAAAAACATTTTTTTTTATCATATTGTGACCCTTTTGCATCACGTTCCGAGGAAAAATATTTTTGTCTAGCTAGAATGGGATTTGGGACCACTGTGCGATTAGTACATCAACCCGCACCCGCTAGCTTTCTTCAGAGAAACAAATACACCGCGAACTACTCAATGAGCGATAAAGGAAATGTAATGTAAACCGACCATAGAGAAGACAATGCCACGAGTCTCGCAAAAAGTCATTTATACTTACCTGTAAGTGAGATATTTCTCCTTAGTAAAGTGGTTACAAATTACACTCACCATACAAAGGTCTTTCGAATATATAAAATTACACTCAATTACGCACCAATATTTATTGAATCGATTGGGAGAAATCCGCTTCACTGAAATGGAAAGCAAACATCTCCCAAATATCTGGATTTCCATCACATGAATCGAATAAATTAGGTACAATTATTGCTCAAGAAAAAAAATATTTAAAAAAAATCAATATTTGGAAGTTTTCGAATTTCGAGTTAAAGAATTTTCGAATGAAACACAAGTTTTCTTTGAACTGTTTTTATAACCACCATTTCATACTTCTTTCAAAGCAAATAAAGTCACTCGTTACTTGCAGCTGCTAAGTGCTTAGCGGGTAGGTACCTATGCAGAAAAAGCTATATTACAAAAAATAAATTATGTGCGTTATAATTTAAATTCATGCAATAAAAATTTTTGAACACTTACAGCTCCGGTTCTTGATTTGAATTCCACGTCTTTCAAACACGTGGCCTCTATACCTCCAGCACTTGACTCGATGGAAATTCCCTTTGGGCCATCTATTTTCAGGGTTCGAGTCAGCGATTCTATTCTATAAATAAAAATAAAACCATTTAATTTCCGCAGTAAAATCACTGGTACTTTGTTAACCGATTTCCAACACTTTTTTTTTTGTTATTGTTTGATTTCCAACACGTTTATATATATTTCTTATTAGTATTACATTTATATTTTATGTTAAAATAATGATATTTAAATGAAATTAAAACAAATAACTTTGTATGCACCACTTATTTAATCGAAATATAATTTTTTTTCGCAACAAACTTTCTTCATCAGGATATAAAATGAAAAATATTACTATTTGTTACATTTGGTTGGATTGGGTACACACCACTTACTAAATCGTGATTTAATAAGTGGTGTGTACCGCAGTGATTCTTTTCATATACCATACTAATAAATCTAAAGAAAAATATGAAAAAGAACAAGACACAGAAAAATAAAAAAAAAACAAAAAAAAAAACAAAAATAAAGAAAAATATGAAAAAGAACAAGACACAGAAAAATAAAAAAAAAACTACGATCGCAAATGGGACTCGTACCCAGGATCTCTCGTCTTTACCAGCCGTTAGCGATTTGGCCACTGAGCCCTCTCTTTTTTTAAAGTAATTTTTGTCAATCTCATACTTCGAATTCAGAATTAACAATATTATCTTCGATTAATTTTTTTCCCATATTTTTGGCAGCTGCCTTTTTAAACGAAAACTAATGTTTAAAATGATAACAAAAAAAATGTTTTGTAACATAGGTAGTGTCTCAAATAAACATATCCGGTTTTATTTTTTGGAACACCTACTGATCTTTTTCTAATCGTAAAAATAAATATTCATATTTATTTTATATTCATATTTATATTTCTTATTAGAATACTCTCTTTTATAATACATTTTGAAAGTTTTTTTGAAAGGAAATTCCCGAATCGGGATTAGCCATAGTCTCACTGGCTCCAGACGGATTTGAGAAATTGGGTGTTACGCGTTACTCACATAAGAAAAGGTGTGTTAAGCACAATGTCTGGATGAACCTGTGGGGATGGAGAAGTGCCAAGTTGATTTACGTAGACGACAATAGCCGAGCATTCTCACTCTGCCTTTTTCTATACCAGACCATCATCCAAATTATAAATAAGTCCGCAATAATCCCTTGTGCATCAGTTAAATAAACCAGAAAGAAAAGAGTGTAATCATTGAAGAACCGGACATAAATCAAGTTACCTAACTCATACAAAATCTGTACAATACAGTGACCTTACAACATAATGTATAACGTCATCATCCCTCTGAAAAGTCATTAAAAGTGATGAAATTTTTTTAAACTTGGTTAAATAGATTACATTAGATTGGGTTACTGGGTATTTAAAAAAAGCATCACTTTTAATGGCTTTTTAGAGAAGTGTTGAAATGCCACTTTGTTGAGTTGTCATGGAACCATAAATTACATACATAAAGGATTGTGGCGTCGTGGCTATATTTTAATACGAGTCTACAAATTTGTTACGAGATTAATGAAATCTTTCACACTTTACCTTCAAAACAAGAAAAGATCAATGTCAACATTAGATTCTGAAAAATCACTCCCACTCTTTTTCTACCCCTTAAAACAGAATTTTCATACTTCTTGGTGTAATTTTGCGCATTTGACATTCAAAATAAGAGTAAAATTACATTCTATTCTCCTTATTAAGTCCGGGCAAACGAGTACCTCAGCCAGTACTAAATAATAATGTTGTTAACAATCTTTCTCACCTCAAATCCTGCCCGGATTCTGAGCTTATTATGGAAGTTTCAACAGAGTGGTCAAAAATGGCACCCCCGTCTCCGAGGATCCTCATCCGATCAGCCCCTATGGACACTTCTCCTGGACTGGAGCCAAACACCACCTTCCCAAAATCATCTTCTATTATGAAGTTCTTCGCCCGACTTTGGAATTTATCTGCATCTATTGAAAAGAATAAAGCATCGGAGAAATAAACTTAAACATATTTCAATTAATAATAATTAGGTTTTTAGGCGTAACTGGGCATGAACTCGAGACTGTACGTTTTCCAGAAATCTTCTAACGCTCCCATGATATATTTCTCCAACAACATGTGGAGACTACAAAACAGGTGTAGGTACTAAATTCAATCGCTGCTTGGTGTGTCGGCCAAAACCATTTATGCCATATTTTAAAATCTTTGTATAAAAAATATTAATAATAATTGTACAAACTTAAATAATTAGCAAAATTATTTATTATCGACTTTTTATATTTCATGATTTCTACAAATTTTGTTATTGATAAAAACAACTATATGCGTCTCCCTCTAACATATGTTCCCTCATTCCTCCACTCAAAATGTTTTCCAAGTACCTATCCCTATCTGATAGTGCGTAACCAATATACCTATTTGTGTGACATAAACAATAATACATTTTTGTACAATCAGAGTGATAAAGCAACCTTTGCATGTTGACCATACTGATCTTTTGATGCATTCAATTTCGACTATATTAAATAATCTGTTTGTGCAATGATTACCGCCAGCTGTGTCCTCAGGATCATACTATCGATTCACTATGATAAGCGTGTGCAATGATCAACTGTAGCGATTTCTCAATACGTTAACTACAGATCTGTTATGTGCTTGTGCAGTGATTACCGCCAGCTGCGTCCCTCAAGATTATAACGTCAATTTTTAATTTTTTTTTTATGTGAATACCTCACAAGAGTCCCAGCTGCTCCCGTTTGGAGCCAGTAGGACTATGGCAATCTCAATTGCGGTATGTTGTGAGGCTGATGGTATCTTCCACTCTGGAACGTGCCGCAAATATACTTAAATTACTTTTAATGAATTACTTGTGAAATAACACAAATTAATCAAAAAAAATTATTTGCCCACGCCGGGATTCGAACCCGTGACTTTCGGATTGCGAGTCAAGAGCCTTTCCCCTCGACCACGCCGGACGTCACCATAATAAGCATCTGAAGAATTAGATGGATAAGCCAGTTCTTACAATTATCTTTTTTTTTATATTAGCTCCCTGAGGAAAACAATTCCCTTCAGGACCTATGTCATCTTTGGGGATGCTGTGTGAAGGGTATTTTTAAAAAAAGGAGGAGAGGAAGTTCTGGGAAGGAAAAGAGTATTAGTTCTGAGAAGGAAGTAGGTAGGAATTTGGGGTCAGTGTGGCCCTCCCACTGCGGTGCAAGGCGATGTTCCAAGAGAGTATGGCTGGAGAAGTCAAAGGAATTCATTCTCTCTCAACCCAGCACTCCATGCAGCTGGTGGGCAGACGCATCCGGCGCCAAGACCTGGACAAACCTCACCATGAACCCGGAAACCCCTGCCAAGTCACCAAACGAGCGAACAACTTGGGGTGACCTATGGCAGAGGTGTTGGTTATCCAATAAATGGTTCCCGGGGCGGCAGTACCCATACCTGCCTCCAAAATTGAAATCTAATGTTTGCTTAAACTTAACTTTACTTTACTTGAAGTTAACTCGAAAAGTTAAAATTATTGATTAAAGTCCTCAAATTTATTCTAAATTGAGTAAAATTGAACTTAAGGTTTTTTTTTACTGAAGTTAACATGAAAAATTAAAATTATTAATTAAAGTCCACAAATTGATTCGCAGTGAATATGTGCCACTACAATTATTTATTTATTTAAATAAAAAAAAAGAGAATTGTTAAAGTGATGCCATTTTGTGATTCTGTTTACCTGTTGACGTGCTAATATTTGACAGCTTTAAAGAAATGTCTGTTTTGAAATAGCATTATAATTATTAATAATTTATTACCGAATAATTAATGAGTCCCTACTTACTGTGAATCAAATACCTGCATTGGACGATAGCAAAGAGGTAAAAAATGAATTAACCCGAAAGACGGAAGAAAAAACACCTTCCCGTTTTAATGAAAAAGTTTGTTGAGAAGTCCATTAGTAGTAAATCATAAATATTTGAACAGGAGCCTTTTTTCGAAATGAATATTCTAGCTGCAATTTTCTCACAATATTTCTTCCATTCATCTTAAAAATTTGGAAGGTTGTTGGTAGGGTGCTTTTTTGGCGGTTTTAATCTAATACACTTGTGGGATCAGAAGACGCCAGCTTGATTTATGTAGTGTTAGAGTGGTCAGTAAATTTTTAGATTGTCACACATTACACGATTATTTCAAGTCGGGAGGTGGGTATGGGTATCTTTTTTTGGATCTTCAACACCATAGGTCATGGGGTGAGGTTTGTCCGTGTCTTGGCGGCGGATGTGTCTGCCCACCAGCTGCGTGGCAGATCGTATCAGGAGAGAATGGTTGAGGAAGTCCCCTTGACTTTTCCAGCCGTACTCTCTCGCCTTGCACCGCAGTGGGAGAGATGGATTCATACGTCCGTCACTCCTGGACAAACTCATCCCCAGATTCCTATCCATTCCTAATACCCTTTTCCTTCCTAGAACTTCCTCTCCTTCCTTCCCTAAAAAGACCTTCCACACGGCATCCTCTATGACATAGGCGCTGAAGGGAATTATTTTCCGTGAGCCTCCTGTGTGGAGCTAAAATAAAAATAAGGTCACTCAAAGTGGTTCGCTACGTTTGTTAACTTATCAGGGGTGCCGGGTTCATGGAGTGAGGTTTTTCCAGGTCTTGGCGGTGGATGCCTTTGCCTACCTACCGAGTGGCGGGCCGGATCGGAAGAGACTGATTGAGGGAGACCTTTTAACCTCTCCAGCTAGAATGTCTGGACCCACCGCAGTTGGAAGGATGGATTCACACATCCGTCACACTTACTTACCGACTCACTCTTCATACCTTTTTCCTTTCCAGAATATAAAGCGTCTCCAAAGATGACAGTTCCAGATTTTTTTTTTCAAGGCCTCGGGTGTGGAGCTACTTTAAAAAAAATTGTCTTAAATCGTTCGAAAGTTGTTTTTTTTATGTGCTAGCGTGTGTTAAAATATATCCATTTGAATGCGAGCAACCAAACAATATTTTATAACTTTTTAGTAAAATTTTTTTTATTGTTTTTTTTTAAATTTATTTCGTGATTATATTGTTTCCTGGACCAATAAAAATATTATGGTGAAGATTTTTCGAAGTGTTTTTCCTATCGTCCGAGCACACACATAAAAAGATAAAAAATAATATTATTTAAAATCTAAAAAGTCACGCCTTAAACGTAAATGTGTTGTAGTAGATGTCAGTTCTTGATTTGAAATCTTATATTTTTACTAAATCCGATGTCTAGTAAAAAAATCCTTACCAATGAACAGACGGTTCTCCGTCTTCCCTCCCTTGTCAACTGTGACGATGGTGAAGTTATCGTACGATTCGAAGGTGATAGGCTCTTCATCCCTTGAGGCTATGGAAGCAGCCACCAGCGAGTCCATGATGTAGGCCTTGCCATCTAGCCTCAGGCCATCGGGGTTGATTCTTAGTTGGCCCATGCCGGTCTGTTGATAAATCGTGATTATTATTGGAAAATTCAATAGTTTTTTAAAACATAAAATAAAACAATAAACTGGATTTTCCATCAGGATGAAACTTTCGTATAAATAAGACCGTTGGCTACAACAGTAGGTATATTTAGTTTAATGGTGTGATAAAAAAATGTTGTTTTATTTAATGTAACTACTAGCGCAGATCCGTAAAACTTCACTGAATACAAACTATAAAAAAATAAAAGTAAAAATGTTTTAAATAAACAATGTATCTACGCTGACCATTACACTCCCATTTATTATAAGAATGACGGCATAAATTCGTTATTTGTCCTGAAAATATAAGAACAACGTTTGTAGATTCTTACGTACAAAAACCTGAAATTATATTGTTTATTAACCTATTTGAGACGAGCGTCATGTATACGTCGCAGGCCAATCGTAAAATCAAGCAGATATGCCTCAGACACGCCATTTCACGATGCGGCAGATCGTGAAGTGGTTAGGCGCATCATGATCTGCCTGATTTTACGATCGGCATACGACATAGACATATACATGCCAACCAATCGCGTGCGTAGAAGACGAGCGTCATCTATACATGACGCGTATGTGTGGGAATTTGAAATACCCGTCCACGGGTATTTCAAATTCTTTGGACATCATCGTAAAAAGGTTAAGGCTTGGTAGTACTCTCTCAAAAAGTAGAAGAAGGAGGATATATAAATACGAATGTTAGAGGTAGCTAATATTAAATAAAAATAATATTTAAGCGAAAATTGTGAAAATGTTTAATAAAATACGACTCGTTTAAAATAAAACGAAAATCTCGTGGGGAATGCCTTAAATAGCTTATAAAGAAAAGATGTAATTTTTGTTCATACATAACTTGTCAAATTACTGAAAATAAAATGTTTATAATAATTTTTGGAGCATACTTTGCGAATTTTTTCTCTCTAGGAAATTTTATGTAATTGCCGTTTCGGCGTGGTGAATTATATTCAAGAATAACATCCGTGATTGAGTCCGATTCGAGCCGCGGTCAACAGTGGTTGTGTGTACCTTACCTATTGCTTAGTGCCGTTCGCCCGTTCCCGTGCCTCATACAGATAAGAGATTATTGTTACATTTTATTTAATTCTGTTTATCGTATACTTATTTGTTTGCATTCCTACTTACGGCTAATCCGTTTTTGTTTGTACAGTCAATGAAATAGACTGCGTATTATTTTTTCAGTTTAATTTTTAAAAGTTAAGTTTTTTTTTTATATAATGGAGGAAGACGAAGATAGACCTCCCGACCCAGGATCGAAATTAGATTTTTCTGATTCGGAATCTAACACTAGCCAGGCTTCTATTACGCTTCCATCTCGTAAACGACGACCATCGCATAGCCTTCACATCCCATCGAAAGTTAAATCTATACCGCCGATTCAACAAACCTCGACCTCTAACGACCTTAACCCCAATAGTAACACCCAGACAAGTACTTTAGCTAGCGATAATACAAAAAGTACTGACTTACTTTATCCTGCTTCCGCTTCCGGTCCTTTTATCGTAATTGTTCAGAGAACTGAACAAGGAAAACTTATTCATCCTTTAGATTTTGGAAAATTCTTATTTGACTCAAAAAATAATAACCTTGGTATTGTTAATGGTTCAATTAAACCGGAAGGGCGATATAAATTATCTATCGAGTTTAATACTGCCGCTTCCGCAAATGGATTTGTAAAAAAAATTGACTCGCTCTCAAAACATAAATATAAATCGTTCATCCCGTCATTTAACCTTACGAGAATGGGTCTTGTTCGAGGAATTCCCACGGATATCCCAGAGGCTGAAATTGTTGATGCTTTGAATAATTCCCAAGGAACCCCGAAAGTAATAAAAGCACGTCGACTGAACTAGAAGGATTCTACTGATGGAAACAAGATCTGGAAACCTTCCCAATCTGTTGTTGTTACATTTGAGGGACAATCCCTTCCGTCTCGTGTGTTTATTTATTATACCTCGCTTCCCGTCGAAGTTTATAAATTTCCAACTGTTCAATGCTTCAATTGCTGCCGGTTTGGACATACAAAATCAGTATGCCGCTCCCCTCCACGTTGTTACTTTTGCGGAGAAGGTCACCCATTTGATCAATGTCCAAAATCTTCCAATAATCCCATTTGCATTAACTGTTCGGGTGCACATACCGCGGTCAGTCTAGCCTGTCCGGAATTGACAAGACAGAGGAACATAAAACATAAAATGGCTACCGACAACATTTCGTACTTCCAGGCCTCAAAGTTATTCTCTCCTGCGAAAAAATCTTTCGCAGAGATGACATCGTCCTCAGTTCCTTTCCAATCAACCACCTTTTTAAATTCAACGTCATCTTCTCACAGAGAAACCATTCTCAAGCCAGTCAAACCCAACCCAAAATATACTCCTTACCTTGATAAAAAACAATTGAATAATATTTTGACCAGCCCGAATGGGAATGCCAAATCTCGGACCCCCAATGGGTGTGCCATTAATAGTAATACATCCCCTCCTGCTCTCCCCGAAATATTGAATAATAATTCTTTTATACAAACTTTAATTACCCTTTTAATTTCTATCCTTACAAACAACAATACTGTACCGTCCAACGCTGCCGATTACATTAAATCTTTATTATCTTGCCTCCCCAATGACTTCGAAACTGAACAAAATTCTTCAGTGGAACAGTAGAAGCCTCTTCGCTAACAAATCTGACCTAATTCAATTACTCGACGAACACGACGTTTCAGTGGCCGCCATTTCTGAAACGTGGTTAAAACCCTCCTTTCACTTAAGAATTCCGGGTTATTATTGTCTCAGACACGACAGACCGGATGGTAAAGGCGGCACGGCTCTGATAATCCATAATTCTATCCCGTTTAAACAAATTAATATACATACTCCCTCCGACGATATCCAGATAATAGCAGCTGTCTTATCTGATATCACAATATTATCAATATATATTCCTCCCTCTACCACTTTTATTGAAAATGAATGGGCACCAATCTTAACCCAGATTTGTTCCCCTTTTATGATCCTTGGAGATTTTAATGCACATTCTCCTTCTTGGGGTAGCAAAATAACAAATCGTTCTGGCCGCAATCTTTTAGATTTTATTGATACCCATAACCTATGTTTTTTAAATGATGGATCTCCAACCAGATTCACCCCCCCTCATCAACGGAAAAGTGCTGTTGATTTATCTCTTTGTTCATATTCGTTAGCATCTAAATGCTCTTGGGACATCCTAAACGATCCCCTCTCTAGTGATCATTTTCCAATTATAATCCGATTCCAACATCAATCTAACACTTATCCTCCACCAGTTAAAAATAATCTCAAATTTAGAATAAATGATGCGAATTGGAGCACTTTCTCTTCTGAACTAGATAACCTTATTAATTTTAAAAAAAAATCGTCCCCGGGAGACATCAGATTGCAATGTGAGACGTTTCCCTCTATGGTTATAAATGCAGCAGAAAAATCCATCCCGAAACGCAATGCGAACATTAAAATAAAACACTCTAATCCGTGGTGGGACGAGGAATGCACTCGCTCCGTCAACTCTCGTAAAAAAGCAATTTCCTCTTTTCGTAAGTGTATGACACTAGAAAATTTTTTATCAGTTAAAAAAGCCCAGGCAGAAACCAAACGAATTTTGAAAAATAAAAAACGCGCTGGATGGCGGAAGTTCTGTGAGAACCTGTCTCCGGAAACTCCCCAATCTTCAGTTTGGTCTAGCTTAAAAAAATTCGGATCATCGTATTCTCCGCCGAGTACCAAGCATATATCAGAAGAAATTCTTATAGGATTTGCGGATAAAATAGCCCCCCCATCAGTGGCCGGATGTGAAGAAATGCCTTCTATTAAGCCATATCCATCTCACTCTAACTGGCTAGATGCTCCTTTCTCCATTGATGAGATGAAACTAGTAATAAGAACCCTTTCTGACTCTGCTCCGGGTCCCGATGGAATACTTAATAGTTTCATTAAATCATTTTCTGATATGGCGGTTGAATATTTCTTATCTCTTATTAATAATATGTTTGAAACAGGACTAATTCCGGATGATTGGAAAACTCAAAAAATCATTCCCATTTTAAAACCTGGAAAAAATCCATCTGAAATTTCGTCTTATCGGCCTATTGCTCTTTCATCATGTTTGATGAAAGTAGCGGAGCGTTTGATGAAGAACAGATTAGAGTGGTTTGTTGAAAGTCAAGATATTATCTCACCAAATCAGTATGGTTTTCGGAAAAAGAAATCTACAATGGATAATTTAAGTTTGTTCACAACTGATATCCGAGTTTCCCAATCCCTAAATTCTTATACATTGGCCACATTCCTTGACCTTTCATCAGCTTACGATGATGTTTTACTGAATGTTTTGAAAGAAAAGCTAATTAAAAAACAAATCCCCCCGAAATTAGTCCAATTTATTATTAATTTGCTCTCAGATAGGTCCATTATTATTGAGTCTTCCTCTAAATGCTTAAGGCGCAAACTATGGAGAGGTTTGCCCCAGGGTTCTGTTATTAGTCCTCTGTTGTTTAATATTTATATAAGCGACCTAGACTCAGTAATTCCTTTTTCTATCAAGCGTCTTTACTTTGCGGATGATATCCTTATATATTTGTTACATAAAAATATTATTCTTGCAGCTAAGGAAATGAATTTGGCTTTACAATATATTAAAAGCTGGTTGTCAATAAATGGGATGAATCTGGCGGCATCTAAAACAAGGGTCGTGGCTTTCACGCGCAAAAGAAAAATTCCCCAATTCTCAATTTCTTTTGATAATGTGCCTCTACAAACCGCTACTCAAATCAAATTCCTTGGTCTTCTTTTGAACCATAAACTTTCCTGGCTTCCACACATTCAGATAATTTCTACAAAGTGTGAAAAGGGACTTAATATGATGCGAGCAGTTTCCAGAGTATGGTGGGGATCTCACCCTACCACTCTTAAATTAATGTATAATTCCCTAGTTCGGAGCCACTTGGATTATGGCTCATTCCTTTTTGACCCACTCCCTAAATATCTAGATAAGAAAATGGAAAGAATTCAATCAAAAGCCCTCAGAATGATTATTGGAGCTATGAAGTCTTCTCCAATTAATGCTCTTCAGGTGGAATGTGTGGAGCCTCCATTATATTTCAGAAGGCAATTCCTTGCCAATAAATATATTTTCAAGGCTTTATCGTTATCACATCATCCTATTAAACAAAGTCTTAATAGGTTAAGTGTTAATTTGAATTCTAACAAAAGATTGAGAGAAAAACAATGTTTTCCTCTCTTAATTAAAAGTTTTCATCTCTATAATTCTCTATCATCTTCCCTCCAATATCTTCAAGAAGTTCCCAATCTTCCTATATACAATATTCCATTTAAGGCAATCACTTTTATGCCGAACACAATAACATCAGTCTTTCGGAAGAATATTTTATCTTCCCCAAATAAATTTCAAAATGTGGATGATTGTTTTAAAAGCATAGTGGCTTCGAAATTCCCTGGATTTTCCATCCTTTTCACGGATGGTTCCAAATTTGAAAATAAAAGATGTGGAGCATCTATATATAGTCCAGAATTCAACATCAATCTCACTTATAAATTACCGAAAGAAGCTTCCATATTTACAGCCGAATGCTTTGCAATTGAACAAGCGCTAAATCAAATCCAGGTTCTCAACATTCATCGAGCCTTATTATGTACTGATTCGCTAAGTGCTCTAACTAAAATTAGGTCAAATATTTTACGTTATCCGGAAGACAATATTATATGTAAAATAAAAAATCTTCTCAATTCTCTTAGTGAATCTGGGTTTGAGACGATATTGGCCTGGGTCCCTGCCCATTTGGGTATCGAGGGTAATGAGATGGCCGATTTTCTCGCCAAATCTGGTTCAGATTCCGGAACTATCCCACTAAATTTTAGAATTCCTATATCCGATGTCTTTCCGATTCTTAAATCTAATATGACTCGTGCCTGGAAAGAAAATTGGGCAGTCTCCAAAATAAGAACTGGATCTTTCTACGCGGGAATTCAAAACCATATCCCTGCTAAGCCATGGTTTCACGGTAAAAAACTTTCAAAACGATTCATTTCATGTATCTCGAGAATGAGAATTGGCCACTGTTCAATTGCATCTCACTTGTCTAGAATTAGAGTTTTAGATGATCCGTTCTGCCAGTGCGGTGTGGAAGAGGAAACCCTCGACCACGTTTTCTTTAACTGTAAAAACCATTCATCTTTCAAGAACATATACCGCCGGCTTATTAAAATCACACACCAGTCCCCCCTTAACATTTCATACCTTTTATCTCTTAACAATTCTCGTGTTCATACAGCTTTATGTAAGTTTATTAACCTGAATGAATTCAATATTTAATTTGTTTTAGTGATCTAAATGAGTCCAATATTTAATTTGTTTTATTATTTTTCCATTAGATTAACCGAAATTTCTTATCCATTTTAAATATTACCGGCACAAAGCACTCTCTCCAGGGTGAATTGCCTAAAACAAAAAAAAAAAAAAAACATCCGTGATTGCGTTGCATTTTACGGTTACAGCGATTATTGACAAACTGCTTAGAAGTAGTTTATTGGAACTTTTCTTTTTTATGTATAATATTTTATTTTTGTTGTCATATTGTATTACTTTGTATTTATAATAAATAAACAAAAAAATATTTAAAAAAAATAATTAAAAATGTTATATCTGTTCCAAATTTAAGTATGAAGGAGGTAAATATTAAATGTCCAGGTAATGTCGGTTGCATCTTGGATACGTAAGGTTAAGACATATGCGAGGAGGTACGTGCGCGGGGAATCACTTACATTCGTAAACTTCATGACCGTCATCAGCCACAGCGTGACACCAAAATTGAGCACGACCAGCAGAATAAGCAGCACATTGAAAGCGAACAGACACCACGTCCGCCAGCCGCAGCGTGCAAGCCTCCTGGTGCACGACGCGCACCCGCTGCAGCCGGCCGCGGTGGCGTGCGCGCCGGCTCGGGCGCATGACGCGCAGCCTCCCAGGCACGACGCGCAGCCCCGGGCACGCGGCGGACACGAGAGGCAGCCGCGGGGTGAGGGGGAAGCGCGTGACTCTGCGTCGGATGGGGCTCTCTCCCGGATGGCGTCCCAGTCTTGAGGTACGACGATGGGTATCATCCTGGAAAGAAGAAAATTTAATCATAAAACATACAAATTGCTACTACGCGGACAAACAGCGTTATGTGAAACATTAAATTAAACATTTCATTTGACTGTAGTGAGCATAGTGGGGGATCCAGACTAAACAAACCTAGAGCTAGAGCTGGAAGAAGAGCGTTGTTTTGTGATCTTTGGTGTAAACGGTAATTTATTTTCACCATTTACACCAAAAGAATACCAACTAACAATAACGAGAAAACAAGAACTAGAATTCTTGCAGATGGTTCTTCAGGCGAGCGAATGCTCATTACCCATTCTTCAACAATCTGTGGTAGTGTTCACTAGGTACACCATGTCCAAAAATGAGTGATATATTATTGTGATTTCAGGTGCTGCATTTAACGTTATGAGTAACGACTCAATTATTGAAAAAGAAAAGAAAGAAGAGACTTATTTTTATCATCTATTTTTCATAAGTTATTATTATTTTCCATAAGTTGGATCCCACAAACTTTTGCAATTTTGGTACACTTCTTTCATTTGTATCATTTTTCATTACTCCAATCCGTAATTAGTACAAGCAAGTTCCAAGAACACAATAACACTTTGAAGAGACCGCCAGGGGGAGCGATCGCGTCCGAACACGAAGGAATGCTCTAGGCAACTGTTCGGGAGCATTTGCGGCATTTACTTCAAACGAACGAGCATTCTACTAAATTTCGGCAAATGCACTCGGAGCATCGAAAAAATCTGAATCCACACTTATCATTAGCGGCTCATGAATTTTGAGTGTTCTAGAGGACTAATATTAAAAAAATGGCTTTTTTGGCGTTAGGCGAAAAAAAGATTTTTTTGCGAAAATCAGTTTTTTGTATGAAAAATTTCAGAAAATTTCAGTAAGGCCGATTTTCGAAAAAAAAACCTATTTTCGCCTTCAATAACATCAAAAATGTCATTTTTTTTAAATATTAGTACTCCACACAGCCAAAAGTCACGAGCCGCCACTGACCCTAATACACATTGAAAGTCAAATAATGGGTATTTAAATGAATAAACAACTTTGAGTACAATAAAGGTAAAATAAAAATAAAAAATAAAATGAATCAATACTTTTTCGCTTCATACATTTTTTTTCATGAAATTTTAAATTTACAAATTCCTGACATGTTAAAATATATTAACAAAAAAACAAAGCAGAAATAAAATTTTACTGCTCGAATATTGAGAAATATGATAAAATAAAACTATTTTACTTTTCAAACACAGCAAACTAATTTTTTGGCATCATTTCATTAAATATAAGTATCACTTAGTTTTAAGTATTTATTATTTTTAATGAAAATGATTTTGTTATTCATTAATATAAAATATTACTTTGACGACCTTTTTTCTTGCAGAAGCAGATTGTTCAATAAATGTAAATTTGTCGACTCTTATGAATATTTTGGAGGAGCTAAACATGAAAAAACAGTTAATAGTTCCACCATGATTAAATTTCGTTAAGATGTTATTTTACACCCACCCAACCTGTTACTTTTCCAATGTTATTATCCACAGTGGCTTCAATGAACTTTCTCCTTGCAATATTCTACCACGAAATACCTCTCCGCCCTCAGCGCTCAGCATTTCAAACAGTGACAGTTTTGAATGTAGGAAACTACATTTAAAAAAGGAAATTTTCATTGAGTTAAAAACTAAAGTGCGTCTTGTAAATGAAAGAACGCCTTTCTACTAAGTGCTTGTATTGTACAAAGCCATCCTTGCAGTGCTTTTCTTGGTGCAGCAATGCTTTAAGGACACCTGTTCACTTTACTCATTAACATAATGTTCTTCTGATACAAAATGTTCTGCGACTCGGAGGAAAGAAGTAGTTGTAAAAATAAGCAGATCTAAGAGGATTCACTTGGGTTCTCCTTTGAAATATGAAGTATGCTTTCGTCATATTCCATTATTTACAGTCGCTTTAGCTCGACTCCGGTAAAAGAAATACCAAGCCATTCCAAGGAACTATTACATAGGCTTAAGCTATAAACTGGTATATTTATCTTCCTTTCAACTAATGGAAAATTGTAAAATTCATTTCAGCAAATATAATTTAATCCTGTTTTTATTTTCCAACAATGTTGTGTAGAAGATTTACTGCGAGTTTTGTATTTCTATTTAGAGAATTACTGTAAACAAACGCGAAATAAAATTATTCTTAACCTTTCAGGCCTGAATTAAAACCGATATTATTAGATAACGATTGAAGTTATTTGAATTTTTTTTTCGATTCAATATTTAAGAAGTCTAAGAATTGCTACTTTAATTTGAGAGAAATTAGGTCTAAAAGAGAGTGTTACATAAATTGACAAATCATACGCCGTTCGCCAAATATATGATGTTTTATTAAATCAAATATATGAAAATTAAACATCGAAAGCATTCGAAACATACACCAAAAAATGGGAGATGTTTTTATTCAGAGACAAAATCACATTTTAATGTTTGAAAATGTAGCTAAAATTCGATAGAACAATAGCCCGTATTAGTATTGGATCAGCTCTAGAAAGAACTTGCTTTAATTAAAACTACACCCAAAATCTGAAAATGGTTGTCCTCAAATTCTGGCAGTACATAGTCTGCAACGAGAATGTTATGACTGCACTTCGAATAAAAGAATCCACAGTGTGGATTTCATCGTTACATTCTGAACACAAAACTGGTTTTCACAAGAATAAATCTGTGTGATAATAAACCAGGTTCAATACTACACCCAGTATGCACACGCACACAGATTTTAATTTTTGCAATCCGAATTTTATAATGGCACATAGTTTGGAGAATGGTTTCCATTGAACTTCTTTAAAGATGATCTAGATTTTTTTGGTGCGTTATTTACACAAGACTGGTTTTAAATTAATGAATCTGCGTACAAGTCCACCAGTTCACTAACTTAAATTACAATTATAGTTTTTATTAAAATGACGCGCTAAAAGTGCTTGCGGGCCGTACAGAAACACCTCGCAAGACGTAATTTTCCCATCCCTGTTCTCTAGAACAGGGATGGGAATGGGATATCTATAGTGAGAAAAAAAATTGAAATCTACGTATTTTCAAATATACACACGGTCTGCAAGATAAACTTCGTATAATTTAATTGCTTATTTTAAACAATTGCCAAGAGCATCCGAATGCTGTAAATTATTTTTGTAACACAGCTACACTGAGAAAACTATTTTTCTTGCCTGATAAAAAAAATTCCGTTTCTTATATTTTTAATTTATAAAAAGAACTCAACTATATTGAAACCAACGAATCTCTGTTCAGAGAATGTTATGACTGCCGAAAGTAGAGTGAAGACGGGGAAGGAGAAGTATCTAACTATTCAAATAATAAACAAAATATGAAATCTGGTTACAGAACTCACGAAGCCATTTTCAGCCGCTTTTCGATATTGAAAGAATTTTCCAGGCTCGGAGTTGACAGTTTTTTCTTTCCATCAAATATCAAATTTGGGAGGGGATATGGGTACCGCCGCCACTGGAACTTACATTTATTAGATAACTTTCAAACACCTCGTGTTTCGCTACGTTTGGTGACTATGCAGGAGTGCCCGGGTTCATGGGGTGAGATATATCCGAATCTTGACGGTGGATGGATCTGCTCACCAGCTGCGTGGTAGGGACCGGGAGAGACTGGTTGAGGGAGACTTTTTGATCTCTCCAGCAGGACTCTCTCGGAACAACGCCTTGCCGCCGCTACAGTGGAAAGGATGGGTGGTACGTCCGCCACTCCTGGAGATACCGACCCCTAGATTTCCAATCAACCCTCATACTTTTTTCCTTCCTCTTCATCTCCTTCCTTTCCTCAAATTACCATTCAGACAGGGTTTCAAAAGATGGCATAGGCCCTGAGGGGATTAAATTAAAGTAAAAAAATAAAACAATAACTTAACTAACGTAAACTAGGAAAAAAAAGTTCCAGTAAAATCCTTGATATTAGTACAAGAGCTCACCCACAGATGGCACTATTTAGTCGTCCATAGATGGCGATTAGCTGTCGATATTGTAGAGACTGAGTGAGTAATAAACAAAGTGGAAGCCTCAAGGTCGAGGCCCAGATTTTTTCAACCGCCTACTAAATAAGATACCGGAATCCCTTGCCAATTATCACAATAAAGTCTGAAGTGTTGACCCCGGAGTTTTATTAAGAGTTTGAGACAATCCCGAAGTTACAACTGTTACTTTCCCATAATTCGTGGTTTGGCTTGCGCTTCGGTTGACAAACGTATATGCCGGCATAATATATCATAATTTAAAATGTTCAATTTTGAACCGAAAGATTCTGGTAGATACTATATATTGGATTCATTGATTATTTACTAAATTTTTAATTCAAAATAATAGGAATAGAGGCAGCACGTTAGACTTTATTCGAAGAAAATTAAGAAAATTTGCGACGAAGCTTTAGGTTTTTTTAACGTCGAAATCACTTCTAGCGTTATACTGTATGTATTTTGTTGTACCCCAGGAACCATTTATTGGATAACCAATACCTCTGCCATAGGTCACTCCAAGTGACCTTAGCTCGTAGTTGTATTGGAACAGCTCTAGATCGGCTCTAGAAAGGACTTGCTTTAATTAAAACTACGCCCAAAACATGTAAATGGTTTTCTTACAATTCTGGCAGTACATAGTCTGCAACGAGAATTTTATGATTGCACTTCGAATAAAAGAATCCACAATTTGAATTTCATCGTTACATTCTGAACTTAAAACTGGTTTTCACAAGAATAAATCTGTAATAATGTGTTCCCAGAGAACACGCACACAGAAGAACTTTATAATGGCACATAGTTTGGAGAATGGTTTCCTTTGAACTTCATTAACAGATGAATCTTCTGCTAGATTTTTTCGCGGTTCGCTACGTTTGGTGACTTAACAGAGGCGCCCTGATTCATGGGGAGAGATTTGTCTAGGTCTTTGCGACGGATGTGTTTGCCCACCTACTGTGTGGCGTGACGGATTGGGAGAGACTGGTTGAGGGAGACCATTTAACCTCTCCAGCCGGACTCTCTCGACCCACCGCCTTCACCGCAGTAGGATGGATTCATGCGTCCGTCATTCCTGGACAATTTGAACCCCAGATTCCTACCCGCCCCTCATTATTCCTTCCCAGAGCTTCTCCTCTCCTCCATTTCCATAAAAAGACCCTCCACACAGCATTTCCAAAAATGACTCAGAACCTCAGAACAGGTTACACCTAGTGAAATAGTTAATGTAAAGCACACATTTAAATTACATGGAAAATCAATTTTGATAATACCTATTAGGTGATATTTCACAAAAACGACACTACAAATTATTCAATTATTATTAATTATTCAATTATTAATATTCAACTCCGATTTGTCGGCACTGAACCTCACCAAATTTGCTCACAATTGTATTTATAATTTAAATAATTTTTGCAGACCAAAAATTCAATAAACCATAATATAACAAAGTTTAGTTCTCTTCAACCATTGAAGGTACGACGTGTCCGCCTTGAAATACACAAACGTATGTTACGATTAGTTCTTGGTCTATCTTTTCGTGCAATCCAATCAAGTGTAATGTTGATCGATTCGATTACTGAGGTGAGGATTGCTGATTCGGGGAGAGAAAGAGATTTCTTTCAACTCTTGCCTTTTATGAAGGTAGCCATCACAGCACAACTTCTCATCTTATCAGACAAGTAATACAGTAAGTACCAAAATTATTTTATGAATTAATAATTATTTTGTTCAAAATGCTAAGAGTGAATATACGATCTGTGACGACGCGCGTGGTTTCACTGAATTAAGTTCAGTGAATATAACTTCCCTGCTATCCTAATACGCGATGCTATATTTTTGATCGATTAGTATGAATATGAGTATGGTATTTTCAAATTCCCATTTGATAGATGTCGTAATATTTCAAGTTTACTAGCATACGAAAGGAAAATTTCTTTTGAAAGGCAAATATTTTTTTTAATGCTTTCGTGGATCTGCGCTGGTATGCTAATAGCTTCCCAACCAATCTCAAGGTTTATACTTATATGTGGACCGTCAATTGCTAACCACATCGGTAAACAAAGTAGCCTTTGTAAAATAGGTTGAATGAGAATGCGAAAATCTGAAGTAAGTGATTGGAATACTTCCCGTACCCAAAAAGTGATGAAAGTAATAAATGATCTAAGATCGACCTTTTTTGATAACGGTAGTCCAGAAAAAAATGTGCGAGGAGTCATGACAGAGAAGTGCAGTTGAACAAAGAGTTAAGGGGTGATACGCAGTTAGAATTTAAAAAAAATCGTCTTTTTGCATTTCCGGAATGTATATTTAACTGATAATATTCCCTGAAAATTTTAAATCGATCCGATAATATTTTCCGAGATATACACATATTTGTAAAGACGTCTCGGACTGTTAGAAGGTAGGCGGAATACATATCGGTGTAGCAGTTGCTCTTTTCTTTCTTTGTATTTCTAGGTATAAATGACCTTAAGAAGTGTTCATTTAACATCATTTCAAATAGTAATGTGTGAACTTCTTCCGAAACTTTAAACGCGATTTTTCTGAAAACTATGTTTTCCATGTCGGTGACCAAGATTTCTTAAAAACGGTTCAACCAATCGGTTATAAATCTTCTCAGATATATTACTCAGGTATTAATCGAAGGAACAAGATTTCGAATGATTATTTATTAATTTTTTTTTAATTTTACGTGGCAATTTCGCTCGAAAATTCGATTTTTTTTACGAAGCCGCCATTTTGTAAAAAATCAAAATTTCAATTATTCTTTCTGTCAATATCTAGTTATATGTATCCACTAAAAGAATCTTTTAGGTTTTTGATTTCAGATGAACTATACCGGAGAAATCGTGGACATCGCCAAACACCTTTCTTTGGAAGACCTTCAGGAGGTCGTCTGCAGGAGCATACCAGATCAATATTTTTTCAAATCATTAGTGCCATTATTATAAACTTAGATGTTGCCACTAAATATATCATCACTTTTGGTTTTTGTAAAATAAAATACCTTTTCACTAAAAAATTATAAAAAACGTTTTTTCTCGAACTTCTAACTGCGTAAAACTCCTTAAACTAATCATCACTCCATTCCTCAGCAGGGGTTGACAGAGATGAAGAACTGCCAAACAACTCGGTATTGGCGTATCTACACTCCTTCCTTCATTCAAACTCCATATTCAGTCTCATACAAACTCTTTTGTTATACTGACTCTTGACGTAGTCCGACTCAAGTATTTGGTTCATTTGATCGTGACATGTCTCACTCGGGCGTCCCCGACCTATTCTATCATCTACATTCGCTTAATAGATATTAATTACTCTCCTTTACTCATTCACGCCCAATCATCCAAGGGTCTTTTCTAAATCTTTCTCACTAAGCTTACATTATCAGCCTTGCATTATTTCACACTTCCTCTGCCAGTTCCATGTCTCACTGCCATACATCAAGGTAGCTATCAACACTCCACTGTAGACTGCTGGCTTCGGTTCTTTGAAAGTTTTTTTGGGTTGGCGTCAATCGCGTGCACTTCTCGATTGACGGAGTTTACAGTATTTACCCTTATTTCAATATCTCTATCAGTCTTTCGGATCAAAAACATGAAACATTGATGCTTTTGATGCGGTCGCGGATATATCTAACAAAGAAACACTGGACACCTGAACGCAACAAAATGCCGACATATCTACAGGAGCTGGAAAAACATCAGTGGAGAGCCTCATAATTATACGCATGTGAGAAATTATACCCAATACTTTGACATAATAACGCACCTGTAAAAACTTGTGGTTACATGAATCGACAGGTAAAAAATGGAAACCTAACTAAACGACTGAATGATTCGGTTAGGCCGATAGGTAAATATTTGAAAAGCCACCTGGGCATCTGGGCACGAAAGTCAGCACTGAAATAACACGAAAGATTTAAAGTTTTCTAAGCTTACATCTCAATAACTCCAAGAGTTGTTGCTTGCAAGATATCTAAGATATTAGCCATAAAATAAAACTGATTTCGACGTTAAATAACTGGGAAATCAAACATTTGGGAATACTTTAAGATTTATTACAAAAAACGAATCCTTTGTCCTCGTCGTTATTTCCGACCCTCTAAAAATAACATTCTTGGACTTTGTTCTAAATAAGTCACAATAGCTCCTGTCAGTCTGACAAATTAAATTTAGAACAAATATATCCCAAAGTCTATCCCATCTCAAACTATTTTTACTTACCTTATGTTTCATGTGGTCATCAAACTGACAAAATTGTTGATAAATAAGTACAATGGAGTACAATGCTTTATATAATTTACTATATTCTGTATTGTATACTTTTCATAAATAAAATAAAATAAATAAAAATATAATCCCGGTTCAAAAGCATTTGACACACTTAAACATATTTAACGAAATTAACTCACTTGCACTTTATAAAATTGATAACACCAGTGTATATTACTATCGGATTAAACTGTCGAACAACAAAATTTATTTATAAACTCATAATATTAATTTAATAGTCACTTTATCGATGTAGCGTTCAATAAAGCCAAGTTCAAGACTACCGAATCTACAAACACATCGTTAAACTTCAGTAACTGTACTCGTAATACCGGAGAAACAATATTATTGGAGTGATCTTTAAATTGATTACAAAATACAAGACGTTCGAAAAAATTCTGTTGCATGGGTTTATTATTTCATAGAATTATTAAAAAGAAAATATTTACTTATTTATTTTATACAGTGTTGTTCTTTTTCTCTAACGATCTGAAAGTAATTTAAAAGGTTCAAAATGCTATGTTTTTCAATAGATTTAATTATTTTTATTTTCGAACTATTTTTTAGGAGACGTTAAGCCAGTTTAATCTTTGCACATTATACACTAATTTTTTATAGTCCACTTGTGTCGATATACAACAAAATTTTAATTTACAAATTTTCCCAAAATGTCGGCGATTTTCGTTCTGTGTGAGGGGGAATATGAGCACAGACTGGGTCAGGGAGAGCGGAGAGAGAGGGAAACTTATACTTAAAATACAACAAGGTGGAGAGGTGGGATGCTGTTGGATTGGTCAGAAACTGAACCGCCGTGGGTTCATCAACTGTGGGGGATTATCTCGCCATTATCACATCTATACTTAACTTAATATTATAAATGCGGAACTGCGTGTGTTTGTTTGTTATGCTTTCACGCGTAAACCAATAAACCGATTTTAAAAATTCTTTCACCAATAGGAAGCAACATTATATGCGAGTAATACAGACTGTACATAATGGTTAATTCTGGCGTTATGAAATTATATAAATATTAATATATTATATTTATCACACGTTTTCCGTTATTGCTAACGTCAGAAAACAAATCGTTGCCGTGGAAACGATGTTGATAAATTTAAATAAACATAAATCTCCGAAATGTTTGTAAGCGCATAACTTCCGAACGACTCCACCAAATAAGATAATTCTTTTTTTCTTTGAGCTCTGGCATTATGAAATTTATGTGGAACGCGAGTTGTTTGAAAACTGAATGTACCGGGAATGAATGTATAGAAAGCCGGAAAAGAGGAAGGGAGGGGTGGGGGGAGGGGGTGGGGGGACAATTAATAAGCGCTACAGTAATTTCCCACTAATACCATGCGAGCAAAGCCGCGGGTAAAAGCTTGTTATCTAAAAATGAAAATATGTTTGCTTTGATCTATGTATATACACATATGCTATGCGTTGCTAAACCATTCATTCGATTGAAATGAAACTTTGGGGATTTGATGTGCGCATGCCTGCGATTCTTACAATGTACAATAGTGAGTTCTGGCATCATGAAATTATGCGTTGCTAACAGTTCATCCGATTGCGATGAAACTTTAGGGATTTGATGTGTGCTTGCCAGCGATGGTTTCTATATATATTGGTGAGCTCTGGCATTATGAAATTTGTATGAAAAAAAGCAACAGGTGGCACGCGAGCTGTTTGAAAACTGAATGTACCGTGAATGAATGTATGGAATGCGGGAGGGGATACTTGGGAGAGGGGAGGGGATACTTGGGAGAGGGGAGGGGAATTCGGGATAGGGGTTCATGGGATCGGGGAAGAGGGCTAGGGGAGTGGGGAGAAGGAAGGCGGAGAAGCCGGAGTGGGAACGCGAGAGAGGAAGGAGACGCGGGGGAGGAAGGGGACGCGGGAGAGAAAGGGGAGGCGTAAGGGGAACGGGACAAATGGGAAAGGTCACGCAGGGAGAAACAATTTGAAAATCTTCTACTACCATCACAGTAAGCCGAAAATGTTGCTTGAGACGTAATGGAGGACTTAGCCAGCCGAGGATTCGAACACGCGACTCTGGGTGAGACCCAAACGTGATGCTCACTCAACCACTGACTTACAAACAACGTTTCTGACATAGTAAATCGAGTGAGGACTTTTGCGCCTTATAGTCCAACGACACATGCGCTTGTAAGAACAGTTTAACGACCTTTTGACGCATATCTGGATATAGGTCTCTCCATCAAACCACAATCTAATTTAAAAAGGATGCTTGTTGGTTTTGTTAAACTTATGCCTTATAATGTGAATGTGTATGCGTATGTATACGTATGTATATGTATATTTATATGCATGTGTGCAGGTACATGTATTTATATGGATGTGTATGTATGTGTATGTTTATATTTATTTATTTATTTATTTAGTATAGTATAATACATTTATAAACATTTTTTATGATATGTTTTGACTGTCCAACTAGGATGATTCCCGTTTTAGAACAGTCAAATTAGGATTAGTGTGAACATATGGAACATGATTTGTACAAAAAAGAGGAAAAATCGAGGAAATAAAAAGAAGAGAAATAATAAAAAATGAAGTTAGAAAGTTTAAAACATAGTAACAAAAGTTAAAACATAGTAGTCAATATGCATATAGGTTCTTAAAAACAGAGGATTAAAATGTATAGATAACTTGTGTATGCATTATATATATATATTTTTTTTTATATTCCTCTAATATATTTAAATACTTTTTTTTCTCTTCTAAATAACCAATGTACAATAACTATTAAAATTTGAAAAAAAAATACATTTAAAACTTTCTATTACAACACATAAATACTTGTCATACATAAACATAAATAAACACGTAAACACCTCAGCACAGTTTCTCCTAGTGAGGTGTTCACGAAACATACAACAATACCTATCCACAGTTTCACCTTCACAAACCTACCTTACACCCAACATAATAAAATTACAAAATATATTATGTAAAAATGTTTTCAAAATTGATCTATAGGTAAATACTGTAATAGATAGAAATAAATAAATAAATAAATAATTAAACAAAGATTTGTCATAAATCTGTAATTATAATATCATTTCAGAGTCATATCTGAAACGAATAGGATAATTTCGTTTTGTTGGTCAGAAAAATATTAACAGTTTATAAATAAACTAGGTCTTGCCGAAAATGTTTGGGAACGCCCGAACCGCTCCTAAAATAGCGGTCAGAATTTAGTATTCCTTTTATATTTGATTGTCATTGATTTTAAGCAGAGTTCCAGCGAGCTAGTTACTGCGAAAGCCCGCCACTTGCAGTTTACCTGAACTCTGTTCTAGAGGCCAGAGAGTAGGTACAGAGATAAAAGCTTCGGGATATATATTTTGAGTACTGAGAGACTGAATATTTGATGATAAGGTTTTTTCATTTTTTGCTATGCGCATTGAAAACATGCATTCATTAAAATTACATGAAGCCGGAAGTTTGTATGATTGATAGTGAGAGATATTATTATTACGTTTTAACTTAATTAAGTTTCGGTTTTCGGTGCATGCGTGCATGGGGTAAAATATTCCTGCAAAATGCGCACACTTATTCAATGTGCTTTTAATTTTCAAGCTCGGAACTGATGACCATAAATGATATATTTATTCAATTTTTTACGAGAAAAACTCTATTTTTTTTATAACTTTTGAAGGTTATTCCCATCAACGTAATATATCATTGAAGAAGAAGATAACTCTTAAAATCTAAATGAAAATATGAAAGAAAATATGAATTTTTTTCATTCATATTTTCATTTAGATTATATGTGTTATCTTCTTCTTCAATGAGATATATTTATTGTTTGGGAGGCGTATCACCGCACCGGGAACCATTTATTTGATTACCAACACCTCTGTCATAGGTCAACCCAAGTGGTTCGCAACGTTTGGTGTCTTAGCAGGAGTGCAAGGGTTCATGTGAGGTTTGTCCGGATCTTGGCGACGGATGCATCAGCTCACCAACTATGTGGCAAGCACCGCACCGCAGTGGGAAGAATAGATTCATACGTCCGTCACTCCTGGATACACTCACCTCTAAATTCCTTCCCGCCCCTCAAACTTTTTTTCTTTCCAGAACTTCATTTCCTTCCTTTCCTAAAAATACTTTGCATACTGCATCCCCAAAGATGACATGACATGAAAGTATTTTTTTCAGTGCCTTCTGTGTGGAGGTAATATAAAAAAAATATATAGGTACGAATCATACAAACGATAAAGCAGGTAACCAAATTATTTATTTTATTAATTTGTGCAACCCTAATAACTAAATATATTTACCATAATTTTTTTGAACAGCATAGACTCTGCGTTAAAAATAAAACATTTAGGTCGATACATACAATATCAACGCGTAGTAATAAATTGAAAAATCATAAATGTAAATAAAATGTAAAACAATCTTAACATTTTTGCTTCAAATGGCTTTATCCATATTTGGTGACTAGATCTAAATGCCAAGGAACTTGCCAATCTTCCCCTTTCCCTCTTCCTTTCCTTCCCTACTCCCTGTTGGCTCCAGACGGTCAAGAGCAGCAGCGACTATGAATGCTGCATTCACATAAATAAAATTGTAGACACGTTAACACAAAACTTATTTTTTTTAGAAGTAAAACGGAAAACAGAGTACAAATAAAAATATTGGTGACAAATATACGTACGGTCCTAACTACACAAAGAAATTGGGTGGCTGTATCTCTACATTACCCTTACTTTTTTGCATGAAGTCGTCTTTCTTTTGTCACTGCTCATAATTTATTTTGTTCAGCTAAGCTTACTTTTTAGAGCACTTCATGATCTACACGACGACGCACGAATAACTCATGTAACCCTTTCCTTTGCGGAGTTATGACCGACTCTTACCTGACTCCCCTCCCCGCTCGATGATGCAAGCCACTAAAAAGCTACGGACAATGATCTATTTTTAGAATATACAGGCCACTTGTCACCACAACCCTTGGGCCACGAGATATATTTAAATATTTAGCGACAACAAAATCATTCCATCGGTACCTCTGGCGGGACTTACGAGCCATCCATAAATTACGTCACACGAATTTCATGATTTTTTTACTCCCCCCCATCCCTGTCACACATCGTCGCATTTGTGAGACCCCCTCCCCCTTAGTGTGACAACACATATTTTTTCAATTTTACATTTTTTCGTGTACATTTAAGTTTTGAGTTTTAATAATTTAGATTTTTACATGTGACGTCACAGAGCTGATGACCCCCCATACCCCTTGTCACACAATGTCACACTTCTCTACACCCCTCCCCCCTTAAGATGTGACGTAATTTATGGATGGCCCCTTATCTAGAAGATAACAACAGTCTTATTAAGTGGTAAGTAGTATCCATGTTGATCCAAAGGAATGAAACTCACATTCACATAATTAAAAGAAAAAAATGTGTTCGTATTTCTCACGGTAACTGAGAGTATTCGTTCATGCCAACATAGCAATATTTCTGGTTTTATTGGGTTCTCCGAGAAAATGAAATAAGAAAAACACTCGAGAACTTGGCACCGCTTAGAGCTAGAACCACTAGCCGCTAGACGCCACTATCCTAATGCATTACTTCGTTGTTTATTTCTGTTTCCGCTCAGTCTGACAGCGGATAATTAATGATTTTTATTAAAATCAAGACATTCTCGCGGTCTTCAATAAAAAATATGAAGAAATGAAGTGAAATATTAGATCTTCAAGCTTTATAGGAGATATTAGAATTCGAATGCACGCTACTGAGGAGAGAAATCAAATTGTCACTACTTCAGAAATACAACAGTAACAACAAAAATAATAACTGCTCACTCCGATTATAATTGAAATAGTTACAAAGTTTGTTTCCGAGCCAGCCTAAAGACACTTACGAAAAGAAGTTCCCTTTGCAATATTGACACATACCCAAAAATAGTTATTTTGGTTCTTTGTTGTTGCTTTGGTCAGAGAATCAACTAACTAACTAAGCAAGTCGGTTGCCCGTAGGGGTGGACAGGTAGGACGAACCGCCAAATAACTCGGTCTTGGCACACACTCCTAGCCTCATTCATATTTATGCATCATCTCATACATACTTTTCTATTACTCTGACTCTTGGCATGGCTCAACTCAAAGATTTGGTTCACTTGTTTGTGCCTTGTCTTCCTCGGGCTTCCCCGACTTCTTCTATCATTTACATTAGCGTTATAAATTCTGCTCACACTCCTTACGCTTGCATCAGTCCTGAGTTTGATAAGATGAGTTTAATTTCATCCTTCCTTTGCCAGGTCCATGCTCCACTGTTGTACATCAAAGTAGGTACCAGCCCTCCATTGTGGACTCCTAGCTTTGCTTTTTTGGTCAGTTTTTAGTTAGCGCCGACCGCGTTCATTCCTCCATTAAAAGAGTTTCCCTTCTTTCAACCTCTGCAGCCTTTCCATCTCTCATTAACATAATTCCCAAATGCAAAAGCTCATCCAACTGCTCCAAGTATTCATAATTCACAACTACAATAATGGACACTGTTTTTGAACTCGCTCTTTCAAACATCATGACTTTATACATACTTACATACGAGTATATATGTATCATTAACGCATTCTTCAAGCCTACCCATCTAGACCACTTCATCCTAGACACGAGATCTTTCATACATAGATCTTTCATACAGTTAGAAATGAGCACTATAGCATCAGTAAACAACAGTTATCATTCTTTCAGGGAACCAAGGATTAAGAACGTGGTTCGATTGTTTTGATGTGTGTGTGTCGTGTGTTGTTATGCTAAAAATTATAATCGAAATGTAAAAAAAAATATACTTTTTAAAAATTTGTAATAAATCATTTATTTTTCCGTACAGTGTTGTTTGATTTAATTACACATTTTTAGATTAGGGATTCTTTTAGAATAAACGAATTTCAGGAAATTTAATCATCGAAGATAATATTAACAACTATCAAACGAAAAATGTGAAACAGAAAAATCAGAAAAAGATTTGGTCGCATTTAGGAATTGAACTCAATCTTACCAAAGCTTTGCTCTGACCACTGATCCAAACAAACACACGCTGTTTTGCATTTATAATATTAGTATAGATAGTATATTATAGCTATGAAAAAATGGACAGTGTATCTTTAAACGCAACTTAAGCATTTGTCAAGAAATTTTTGCTCTATTTTAAACGAGTCGTGTTTTATCAAATATTTTCACTATTTTCGCTAAATTATAATCGTTTTTTAATATTAGCGTGCTCCCCTTTACATTTGTATTTACATATATGCCTTTCTTCTTCTTTTTGAAAGCTTAATGTCGGGCCTTAACACGAAGATCTCTTGGAATTGGGTCATTGGCGTGGTGTAAAAACCCCACTAAGTGCTTCGAAGGAAGACGAGTTATTTATAAACTTGATGAAGACGATGACGTAATGATTATTGAAAGAGTTGGAATACAGATCAAACGAGTAACGGACTTTCCGCTAAAAATAACAACTTTCATCACATACCATGTAAACAATCCATGGATTGTTGTTTTCAGCTCGCCAACATAAATACGCCTGCATTATTAGGTGCTTATTTTTGCACGCCGCAATACAATCTAATATATATCAGAGAGTCGAGCCGATAAAAATCGATAATACAATTTTAGATCGATAAATCGAGCATGGTTTGACTGTTGACAGATGAATCGACATTGATAGGGAAAGACTAATATAGATACACGCTGGAAACACGCGATATGTTTTCTATGAATTCACCTTCCGAAATGTTAAACGCCAACAATTATGTAAAAATATTAATAAATTGGTAATGTTGATTTGAATACTAACCTACGTATGCACTGGCAGTCTGTATTAACTTATTGACACCAAACGGGAGTTAATAAGTTAATGAGATATTTAGTCATATTGCAACCTATTTCGTTTTTCGAAGAAAATAAAAATGTGTTATTTATTTATTTAATTGAATTAAAAATTGAAATAATGTTATCCAACGTGTTATCCAAACAATCTCAACTAGTCTCGTCTGGAGTCAATCTTTGATGTATTTTGTGCGATTGAAGTTAGTGGGGAGAGGTGGGAGATTGTTATTAAGATCTGGTCATCAATAATGGCTAAAGCCATCTCAAGCAACGTGATCGTGCCATACTATTATCATTATTTTTTAAACATTAACTTCACACGAGAAAAATAATTCACCTTTGTCATAATTGGAGACGCTGTGTGGTGGGCTTTTTTAAGGAAAGGAAGGAGATTGATTGTTCTACACTTACTGTTAAAACCAACGTTAAATATCTGGGTGTAATTATAGATAGCAATATAAAGTGGAAAATACAAATCAGTTCAACAGTTGAGAGAATAAGAAAATTGATGTACATTTTCATTAAAATTCGAAACATTTTAAATATTACGATGTTAAGAACCATTTATTTTTCCTTAATTCAATCGACGGCCTCCGTGGTCCCGAGGTAAGACTCTGGACTCACAATCCGAAGGTCGCGGGTTCGAACCCGGCGTGCGCAAATAAATTTTATTTGATATTTGTGTTATTTCACAATTTATTTATTTAAAATAATATATAGTATATTTGCGGCACGTTCCAGAGTGGAAGATACTCTCAGTATCGCCCTGGTGTAAGACCACCATTCAGAATTGAAACGTTGCTTGAAAATGGCTTTAGCCGTGTTTAGTGACCAGATCTGAATAGCCAGGTACTTCCCCACCTTCCTCTTCCCTATCTCCTTCCCTTCCCCACTACCTTCAGCCTCACAACATACCCCGATTGGGGATGCCACAGTCTCACTGGCTCCAGACGGGAGCAGTTGGGACTCTTGTGCGGTATTAACTGTAAAAAAAAAAAAAAAGTGTTACAATATGGAATTGTTGGTTGGGGTGGTGCCTTCAAAACTTCTCTTTTACCTTTGGAAATCATTCAAAAAACAATAATAAAAATAATTTTAAAAAAGTCATATGATTACCCCACCATTAAACTATTTCAAGATTTTAAAGTACCCTCACTTCACATTATTTATAAAAAAATTACAATTTTACAAATACACGAAGATTGCTTCAATAATGAGAACCTTACTCATTTTTCAAACAGCATTAGAACAAATATACTTGGCTCTATGACTGTCCCTCGTTGTAACACTACCACAGCCCAACAATTCTATAAATATACTGGAGTAAAATGGTTTAACCAATTACCAGTTAATCTAAGATTGGAAACTAATTATAAAAAATTCAAAAAATCAATAAAAACACATTATTATGACTGCATCTTATAATACTATACTTCTCAACACAATTGTAGTATACGGATATCCTTTTTCTTTCTTTATTTTTCTCCTTTCTTTTTTGTTACCTCCTAAACTTCATTTCCATTATATTCATATATGTATATTTTTATATATGTATGTGTACACATATGCATATGTTTTTATATATGTACACATGGCGATAACTTTTTGTATATGTGTATATATGTAGGTATGTGTGTATATCTACGTGTGTGTATGTGTATACTTACATATATTACCTTTTTTTCTTATTTCACTGTTAAATTTCTATCTTTTGTTTTACACATTAAAAAAAAATTACTATTTTTTTTTTGTTAAATTGTGCTTTACATTCGTTTTCTCCGCCTTTTTTACTCGAGCTCTGCTCTAAAAAAAGGTGTATACTTATTAATTAATGTATTATTAAAAGAAAAACTTTATTTAATTTATAAAAACATGTAAACTCTGTACCATTATATTCAATAAATGAAAAATAAAAAATAGATGAAATCCTTGAAAGAAAAAGGGTAAGCTGGGTGGGTTTGAATCTAGGGTTAGTGTGTCCAGGAGTAACGTAAGGTTAAATCCATCCATCGATCGAGAGAGACCAATGCTGGAGAGGTCAAATAGTCTTCCCAAACGCTGTCAAGACCTGGACACATCTCACCTGTGGAACCCAAGTTGGGGGACCTGTGACATAGGTTTTGGTTATCCAATAAATGATTCATAAATATATTAATTATCCTCAGGTCCCCGATTTCATTTACCATTCCCAAGATATATTAATAATAGCATATTGCACTTTGAACTATTATAATTTTGGCAGCGACCAGTTCTCAGTATTATTATTTACAGGCGAAACTATTATAGAACCAAAAACAGCAAGCCATTATAATAAAGCTTAAATAACTCGCAGCTCGATGTTTATTAGAAAGCTTTCAGTAATAACAATTGCCACGAAGCACTAATGCACCAATATTAATATATTATCGAAGGTGATCGACGGCCAAGAGATTGCATATATATGAATGTGTAATACTCCAGTTGAAGATTTGCCAAAAAGGAGAATCCTTTAAATTTAAAATTTTAGTCATTTGAAATAAAATACGGCAGATTCCATATTGGAAGATCCTCTCAGTATCGCACTGGTGTAAGACCACTACCCAAAATTGAAACGTTACTTGAAATGGATTTAGTCGTGTTTAGTGAATTGAGATCTGAATAGCCAGGTATTTCCCCACTTTCCACTTCCCCACCCTTTCCCTCCCCACTCTTCTTCAGCCTCACAACATACCCCGATTGTTGATGCTTTAATCTTACTGGCTCCAGACGGGAGCAATTGGTACTTTTGTAAGGTAAAAAAAAAATATTTATTTATTTTATCAGGTTCTCCATAAAACAGTTATACTCCAGAATATTATGGAGAAGATTTCAAAATTTATAAAAAAAAGTGTATGGGGGCAGTTTCACTATGTTGTGACGTATGTCAGAAGATAGTTACTGAACTCTCTGTAGGTGATATTGAAGATGTCGATACAGATTCATTTAGCAGTTGAATTGTTCTGTTTAATAGCGCATTCTGATAGGAAAAAGTTCTCGCTTTCGGAGTATAAAAAAGTGCGTGGATTAGCTTAAAAAAGTTTTACACAAAATTTGGCCGTGATCGAGGGATAAGGCTCATACGGGTTCAAATGGTGGCATGCATCATGTATATATATATGCTATAGAGTAAAAAATACTATATATATATTACTATAGAGTAAAAAAAAATATTCAAATATAGGTGTTGCCACCCCCTTGATTTGTTACACCTACCATTTCTATTATGTGTAAAAAAATTCAGCCCCCTATCTTATATACAAGGGGGTGCTCATCAAATTTGAAGTATCTGACAAAAAGTTCAGGATTTTATGTAAAACACGTAATTTAAGGTTTATTAATATTACAAGTATTTTAATCAAATAAGTACACAAAGTGTTTAAATGTGAACGAAATTTGGTAACAAAGCAATAATTAACATAGCAATAAGCAATAAGTCACATTCTTTCAAAACCATGTTTGTTAACTCCTTTTTGGATGTTTCAGTAGAAACGATTTTTCTGTTTTGTTCAACGATGTGAAGTAAAAATTGCTTTTCTTCCCCATTCTTAGTGAGTATCGTGTTATAATCTTCAAATAGTTTAATACCTCTCTCCGCTGTATCATTAACAACATGTAAATTTTTGACGCAGCTTTGCTTTGAAGGTAATCAACATTGTCATTCCAAGTATTTTTTTTTTTTGCATTAACTCCACACAGGAGGCCCTGAGGAAAATAATTTCCCTCAGGGTCTATGTCATCCTTGAAGATGCTGTGTGGAGGGTGTTTTTGAGGAGAGGAAGGAGTGAACATGGGTCTTGAAGAGACCCATGTTGTAGGAGGGAGGAAACATAGAGGCCGGCAAATCGTTCCACAGCCGAGCTGTTGAACTCAAGAACGAGTCTTAGAAACGACCCAGTATCAGTGGGGTAATTGCAAGAAAGAGTGCTCGATATCAAGAACTAAGAGCGTTTTCAACGTTCTTTGTGTTGCAAAAGCTTCTAATGTAACCTCTAAGGCAAGCTTAGCAGAATCACCTCGTACTGAACGATTACCGCCATCAAAATTTATTTTTTGAACAATGGCCTGTTTCAGTATCAGACAGCTTGTCAGAAAACAAGGTAAATGCAACTAGCTCATCTGACAAATACCACAAGTGACGCTCTAAGACACCCCTAGCTTCGTACAATTTTAAGTTCTTCCAAAGTGATAAGCCATTTACTGGTGCATCTGCTGCCAAAGGCTCTTCGATCCAAACTTTGGTGTAGACGAGCACACCAAAATTAACAAATCGAACAATTTGTTTTTTTTTTCTCTCTTGGTTAGTTTGAATGCTTGTAAATTATTTTGAAAGAGAAAAATCTTCAAAGCAAACAGCAATTTCGCCATCCAATGATCATGATGAATCGGACCTGGAGCGATCCAATATATCTTCGCAGGTGGTTTGTTCAAAACAATCATGGTGAGCTTTATTAGCTCTTCGTAACCATCACGAACTTGATTATCTCCAGATAGAGCCATTTCTCTCGCATCTTCAGATCTTTGTTTCCGTTTTAGAGAACGTTCTTTGACCTTTTCTAGTTTCTTGACGATTGAGTACGTATTCTTACGTTCTACTCTTTGATCGATGAGAAACGCTCTGCCTTCCGCAATTTTGATCAAATTCAAAGCGCTTGCATGGGCAATATCAAAAAGTTTGTCTACTTCTTTTGTTAACAAATACTCTCTTTTTCTTTGTGCTTCAGAATTTCTTCCTTTATTTTTCATCAATAGCAGCCAGTTCTCATGAAACTTAATCAAATTTTCAATACAGTGATTTTGTTGTCTGGTCGGAATACTAGATTCACTCCATACTTCCATGAGTTCTTGAATAAGTACATGCACGGAATCTTTCACATTTTCGAATTCATTTAATATGTGGTAATAACGGAGTAAAACTTGCCGAAGAGTAGGAAGTTGGTTAAGCCTCACAATGGCTTAATATCTCTAACCCCAATTTATTTTCAATATCTCGAACCCCAGAAAATTTTTGTCTTAGGTGATCACATTTTATTGCACTGATTCACTCCACAGTCTACTAAATAAGTATCAAAACTGTTAAAATTTCTCTAAAGAACTCTCCAGTAGTTTGTTTTAATATTTATTTAATTGTTTAACACACGAAATTGTCCTATAACAAAAAGTAAACATTAAGCATTTTACACAAAAAAATCAAAAACAACACTCGATTGAGCACCCCTTTTTACTTGATCTATCTCGCTGAAATTTTACTATGTTATTACTATGAATACATGTAACAAATTCACGGGGAGGCCAAATGAAAAATAAAAAAAAAATAATTTTGGACCACCTTAATGTGCATACATAAATTATTTTAAACCATGATGTTTGCATCAAAAAAGCTGCCTTTATATTGTATATGTAATGATCATATTTATAATATTTATTAAATACTTAATTACCTAAAACCATCAGAGTAACCATGATCCAAAAAGCCTTCTCGTACCTAGACCCTCGACCTATTCCGTAGTTCTATATATAGAATCTATTCGGCGACTAGAATGACGCGTTGCATATTCATGGCTGTCCGGAGATAATCCTTTGCAGCATCGCCATGGAAATGACCCTTGACAATCCTCGTGTTACTGTTTGTTGGGTACAAATGAAAAAGACTGCATTCCACCGCATGATGAACTCTCGACTGTTTTATGCAAATCCACGCACGGCTACGCTTTTCATGCTGACTTTTTTCGGGGTCGCTTAATTTATTCAAAATTCCCGTTTAATCACAGAAGACCATATTTGTCCCAGCTCACATAGGTCTCGTAGAAATCGTTGTGTCTCCCTTACTATTATAGTAAGAAGTAACTAACTAATTTGACGACTTTTCCACTGTAGTGGCAAGATATCTGACATATTTAGCAATACCCCCCAGAACTTTTATTGAATTTCTTTAATTTTTTTCTTTCACTTACTCAAATTAACAAAAGTTTATTGTATCTTTTTATTCGCGTATTGTCTTCTTCTTTCATATTAGTGCACCCTGTTAGTGAACTGTATTTATTCTTCGTTATTTCGTGTTTTTTATTATTAGAAAGCTGAGCGGAATTTTACTCAACGATGAAAGAAAGATGAGATAGTCATCTATATGTTTTATGTTATTATAAACTTTATCTTTTTTGTGTACGAGTATATCTATAGTAATATTATAAATGCGAAACTGCATGTGTTTGTTTGTAACGCTTTCACGCATAAACAAATAAACCGATTTAAAATTCTTTCTCCAATAGAAAGTTACATTATATGCGAGTAATACGGGTTGTATATAATGGCCTGGCGTTATGAAATTATAAATATTAATATATTATATTTTATATACGTTTTTTGTCGCTAACAAACGCGAGTTATTACTAACGTCAGAAAGCAAATCGTTGCCATGGAAACGATGTTGATATATTTGCGAGAAATCGTAGTTAATATCTATCTATTTACATAAATAAAAATGATTCTCCGAAATGTTTGTACGCGCATTATTTCCAAACTACTGGAAATTTAGGTGGCATGCGAGCTGTTTGAAAACTGAATGTACCGGGAATGAATGTATGGAATGTGGGGGTGGGGGGAGGGGGTATGGGGGAGGGGAGGGGGGGAGAGGGAGGGATAATTGATAAGCGCAAGCGCTACAGTAATTTCCCCCTATTACCATGCGAGCGAAACCACGGTTAAAAGTTAGTTACAAATAAAATTATAAATATTTGACACAGGTATTGCCAATACTAAAGTAATAACAGTACACTTAGTGCCGAGGCGGGAGGAAGCGGTAAGCGGAAGTTGCTTAGTATCCGCATGAGCCTGGGGCACTTACGCCTTTTGTGAATAGATAGCTTCCGCCTCCGCATCAGATTTGTTAGCCCCCAACCCTCTCCCTCACGCCCTTCTGGCGCCCTCCCGACCCGCGACCCACTGTCAACAGACACAATTTCCTCCATTTGCTTACCGGAAACTTATTCCGGCATCAATCATGGATACGGGGATACTTTCCTAGGATAATGGAGACACTTGTATAAAAGACGATTTTGATAAATTGTTGCGAGTTTGCTAAAAAGGTTCACTGAAACCCCTTGTGTTACTAAGACAATTATTTTCGATTTTGAAATATCAGTATTTTACACTAAAAAATAAATTTAAAAATACCTTTTCTGTATCTCACATATATTCGACTATAATTAATTTTTTATCGTGATGGCTTCCGTGGCAATTCAACTAAAAAATCCTGGCCTGCGCAACAATTTTTTTTTGATAGAATTGTGGTATTTCACAATATTTTATTTATTTATTTTAAGTTTTTATTCCAGCAGCACTGGGAAGATAGTGTAATCCCAGTCTGCCGTATTACATAAACTATAATAAAATAATATTTTACAGAGTAAATCAAAAATTAAAAAAATTAACCATAATGTTAAAATTAAAAATAAATTAAACAAAAATTAAACAGGAAAATGAATATTTTACGATAGTCCATCAGGAAAGTCGCCTCATCATCTGCATCCATCGCTCATTTAGTAGGGAACTGAGCCACTCGGATGCAGCCAAGACAATGATGTTGACCTGCTCCAAAAGTTAGTTAGTCGGTGGTGAAGTAAGGCTGAGAATGGTAATGCAATCATTTAATATAACATAAGGTTTATTTTAGGCATGTTCCAGAGTTAAAGGTACTCTTAGTATCACCCAGGCACGAGACCACCATTGAGACGTTGCTTGAAATGCCCTTAGTCGTATTTGGTGACCAGACCTGACAAGTATTTCTACCCCTTCCTCCTCCCCATATCCTCCCCCTCCCCCTACCTTTAGCCTCACAGCATATCCCAATTAGGGATGCCATAGCCATTCACACTGGCTCCAGATGGTTGGGATCAGTTGGGACCTATGCTTAGCCTGTGATGGTTGGGAGCAGTTGGGACTTATGTATTAGCATGTGTCGCTCTCCATAGACAGAAAAAAATGGCCTTATTTTTAAACGCCTGGGGTCTCAAAAGTTGCGTATGATCTGTAGCTATTCGAAAACGTAAAAAAAAAATTAAATTGTTGTTCATTATTAGCCCGTTAAAATGGCCGAAAGTTTGGAAAAAAAAGATTTCATTATTTGGAAACTGTTTTTGAAGAGAAATCTATTTTTAAAGTTTGACCCCAACTCTTAAAAAATGCCCATAAAAATGATGAGATTAAAAAAAATTCTTTTGGAAGATTTTTTGATTGATTCGAATAAAAAACATGTTTTTAGTAAGAATCCAAAATTACAGTCAGATCGTTGCCATAGGACCTTCGATAAGAGTTTCAACTATCAAAAACTAGTGGAACACTTCATTTCCCTTTGGAAGGTTGAAGAAAGTGGAGAAAGGGAAACGAAGTACTTGGATATTCAAATCTCGCTATCGACAATAGAAGTGAAGCCATTCCTAACAACATCTAGATTCTGAACGGTGAGCTTTCCCTGAGCGATACTGATATTAGGTATCTTCCATCTGTAATTAGCAACTAGTCATTTGACTGTAACAAAAATAAATCCATTTGAACATAGAAATCTAAATAAATTTGTAGGTACAATGATTATGTTTGAATTTTTCATTTTTCTTACCCTGATCTGGCACACAGAAAGTGGAGATTCAGATTGTGTATAAATATATAAACATTTTTTTCTAAATAATTAATTCAACAATAACCATTAATTTAAAAAAAACAACTTTTTACTAGAAACATAAATACTTGTAACACTTAATCATAACCACAATAACACACCAGCGCAGGTTCTCCTAGTTAAGTGTTCACGAAACATACAATATTACCCACCCACAGTTTTACCTTCTCAAACCTACCTTTTACCCAACATAATAAAAGTTCAATATATATTATGTAAAAATGTTAATAATTAGGTAAAAACTGTAATATAAAGAAATAAATATATACTTAAAAAGATTAATAGGATTGTCTGTTGTTAATCGAATGTAACAAATAACGAACTCTAATTCCCTGGCTCAGCAGTATTAAATCATATACAACGACTAAATATAACTCAACTAACATATCATAAAATATCGAATGTCCCTATTAAGGCATCAACTGCAGAAACCTTTATAAATATCAATGTAGGTACCAAATTAAGCAAACAAAATAATGCCTAAAATATTGTGGTTCAATATCTTAAAAAAGATAACTCAATCAATTAAAAACAGGGCAAAGGAATGGAAAATCTTAATATTGCCCTTACCACGACAAAAAAGCTCTGAATTTTTATCTGTAAAGTTACATAATAAACTCTCACCAGGTATGAAGCAAATTATTTCCATTAATAACTCCAATATCCATCAAATCTTAGCTTGGAATTATCATAAAAATAACCGAGTATTTTAAAAACATCAAATCTTGAAGTCGAACCATCGACGACCCTGAAAACCTTCTATCCAAAACTTAGTTAGCCTCAACATAGAATCTTCTTGTGAGGAGGATTAAGAAAACCAAAAACATGAAATCTATTTCTGTATTTATATTTTACAAATCTATCTTCATAAAACGTAAAAAATTTCAAAAATCTCCAACCGCTTCCAGGAAAAATATTGAAATTCGAGCGGACGTCGCGGTTTGTGGTGGACTTATTCATGATTTTTATTTTGGAAAGTACCTCAAATATTATTAACATCAAAATAAAATCATTAAAATCCCGGGTACAGCGCTATCAAAAAATATTTTTAATGATATCGTTGTTCGGCTAGATGTTTCTAAAGATTTTAATTATATATGCGTACCGGCAAAAATTGTTGATTTGGCGTTGACTTTGGTAGGCAAAACTGCCATTACTTGTAACCATAAGAAATGAAACTTGAATTATTGTCAATTAGCTTTTATCATTTGGAATTTTTTTTCTCTTTGATATTTTTTATTAAGTTTATTTAATTATGAATGCACTAAAGAACATATGAATGAAAAATGAGTGTAAGGAGAAGGTAAGAGGTAAATGTGTATGGTTACACCCTAAGAAGACAAGGCACGATCAAGTGAACCAGCGCCCTTGAGGCGATTTTTCACTAATTACCCATACCATACCACAATACCCTTTTTCTTTCCCAGAACTTCCTATCCTTTCTTTCCAAAAAAGACTCCTCACATAGCGTCCCCCAAGATGGCATAGACCTTCAGTGGAATTATTTTCCAAAGGGCCTCCTGTGTGGAGCTAATGTAAAACAAAAATAAAAAAAATCTGAAAAACGGTTAAATGCAGAAACGACACATTAAACAGTTCTATTGCAAAACTACAAACTACATTGTTCTTCGAGATCGTCGGTATATATACAAGGTGGAAGAATTTTTTTTTTTAAACTAAAAACATAAAAAAATCAGTAGGTTTTGGACAGTTGAGGGCGTTGTGAGAGGTTGGTCGAGTGAGTGGCCAATGACGACAAATCAAAGAATATTTTCAATTTGATTTTGAAGAATTAAAAATTAACAATTTTTTTTTTTAAAAGTCACAAGACCAAAACTTCATTAATTTTTAACTCCAGATAATGTCAGGAAGCATTGGTTAAAGTAAGTCAAGTACGTCCCTTATAAATACATCTTTTTTAGTATAACCTACCCTTCGAATTAACTTCAGCCTCACAACTTACTCCAATTGGGGATACCATAGTATCACTGGCTCCAGACGGGAACAGTTGGGACTTTTGTTAGGTATTCACATAAAAAGGTATTTTTTTAACATTTTACAACCTGCTAATACATTTTGAAATTATCATCCGGCTTGCTTAAAAAAAATAGATATAAGGCTATTAAATTTATTGCGTTAAAAATGATACGTTACTTGCTACTTTGTTAAAGCTTCGACCGTTGTTTCAAGTAGGGACATTTCCGAATGTGATTCATAAAAAGGTATAAGTAGATAATTGTTAAACGTACCTAAATAGTTTCACCAAAGGTCACGCGCAAGAAAATTGGTGAATTCCTCTGCGGTTTTCAAAAACGTTTATATAGTTGTAAAAATTAGTGTAAGTATCAGTTTAACTTGTAACTTGTTGAGGAATGAAGTTCCTGGTTGTTGTTCTGTTGGGCGTTGCTGCCATCCAGGGGGGGAATGCTAAGCAATTCACCCGGGGCGAGTTGGCGCGTGAATTGTTGAGACAAGGCTTCCCCAGGAATAAACTTGAGGAATGTAAGTAAAAATAACGTTTTTATTCAGTTAGTGAATACGTTTCAAAGCACTTAACCTTGTAGGTCCCATCGTCTATTACCTGCTAAATCTTCAGCGACATTATAAAGATATTAGGTTCCGTATATAAAGCCCCCGGAAACTCCTGCTTCAATGGTTGCCATTGATTGTTGAATGCTACGGGGGTTTAGTTTTATTTTTTTTGTAAATGCTGCTACTAGTTTCATAATCATAAAGGTTCTTTACCTTCCTGACACGTGGCTGTGCAACTTTGATTTTCTTAACTATGATGTTAATTTATTGCACGCACTGAATGAATTCGTCTTTTTTATGATGGGTAGCATGAAGAATATCAGACAAAGATTCGTTCTCTATAATAATTAACTATTGGTACTAATTATTAATTTCGATTGTCGTTACATGGGTGCTTGAATTAAAATTGTATTCTAGTAAAATGCGTAACAATATTCAAGATCAATTAATTTTGTTTTTTTTTTTTTTTTTAACTTTTATGAGTAAAACCTCAAATTGTAATATTTAATTAAATGAAGACATTATGAGCGAAACTCAATCAAAAATCTGGAAACAGAAAAATCAGAAAAAGATATTTACGCCTCTGGGACTCGAACCCAGGAATGAAGATAAAGATGGCAGCCAATAAATATATGCGTTAAGAAAAATGAAGATAATATGGGTGGTTCTTAGTCAAAGTATGGTACAGTTAAAGGTGACCGAATTGAATATCGACACCTTAGATCAGTGGACAAGAGCACCCGCCCGGAAAGTAGGGAGGTCCTGGGTTCGAGTCCCAGACGTGTAAATATATTTTTCTGATTTTTCTATTTCCAGATTTTTTTATTGAGTTTCGCTCATAATGTCTTCATTTAATCAATTAATTTTGTTTTATTCTAAAATTGTAAATGTGAAATCATATCCGACAAGCAATAAAGTAGGTACTTCATTTTTTTTATTAATTACCGTTTCTTTATTTGAAATCTGTATTACAAGGGGGCGTCTGTTTCAACAGAAAGCTAAATTGTGAACAACTTTTAAATTTTAACCGTCAATTAAAGTGGATCAGCCATTCTCCCCAATGGCCGGGTATGCGCCGGCGCACACGCAAAATTTTTCAGTTATTTTTATTTTTAAATGCGATTTTAACCCTTACTCAAAAAAAAAATGTTTGGAAAACAAGGTCATAATCGCTTGACCCATTCTCGTTCTTGACGCAATGAATGGCCACATTACGCCATTCACTCGGAATATTTTTAAATGAATTTTCTATGTCTTGGCGAGACATTTTTTTCAACTGCCAAAAGTCGAAAAATCGAAGTTTATACGTTTTCAAATGCGTATAAAGGTCTTTATTTATTTATAAACTCCTTTAAATTCTATTTTTTCGTATTGAGTGCATATTCAGGTTTGTGTAAAAATAATAAAATCACTTTATATTTGTTTGATTTTATTTTTTGACATATTATTTCCAAAATTGGAAATTTTTTAAATCTTTTCTTAGTTAGTTAGCTATTGTGGAAAACCCTCTTACAATATTGTCACTCAATCTACATGAATAATAATATACATTATCTGGTAAACAGAACTCAATCGCAAAAAAATGTAATAACTTTGTTTTTATATGTTTATTGATCAGAAAGCAACAAGGTAAAATCCGCCCAGTTTTTCGAAATTGTATTGTATTTTTTCCAGCCTCCGAGAATTTAAATTTCGTCGAACGATGATCTTGCTTGTACCCTTGCAACTGTTCAGGGCGATTCCGATGAGAAAGATTAATTATTCTCCATACCAGCATTATATCATTATAACACAATATCGATTTTATTTCATTCAACATTAATTTGCTTCGATAAATACCTACAATCAAAAATGCTCAAACACATGATGATAAAACTATTAAAATAATGTACTTTTTGTAATTATTTTTTGATCATCAAGTATCTATAATTTTTCAATAATGTCTAAGTAAAATATGAATGTAATTTTTTTAAAATATATTAGTTTGTAAGACCGTAAATAAATAGACAAATTGAAGTATTTTCGTCACAAAACTAGGGCGCAGATATTTTTTAATGATTTTAATTGAACTAAATTTTAAATTCTGAAAAGTAGCTTTCCGAAATAATTTATTGATTTATTTTACTGCATGATTATAGGATTTGAAATGTATGGTGGAAAATACAAAATTTTGTTTCAAAATGCAACAATCTGCCAATGACCTACGGTAAAACCTTATTATACTAAAAATAAATATTTAAAATCAAAATTTAAAACAAAGTAAACCTTTATTGGTAACTTTACTGTATTAATTTGCGAAAGACTTCGGAATCGAAAATAATGTCAAGATCAAAATTTTTTGGACAGAAGTGAGAGAAACATTGTTAATTTCAATTGATAGATTGAAGGTTGATTTTAGGGGTATGTCTGGTCGAAGCAGAGAGCAGTAGGAGGACGAATATCAAAGGACCAACAACCGATGGTCTCACCGTCTGGGGACTATTCCAGATCAAGGATGGATACTGGTGCACGCACGGGAGCCCTGGCGGAGGTTGCAACATGAGGTGTGAAGGTAAGGCTTTGTTTTCAAATAATCCAGTGGAGCGATTCCGACTCGAGTTAAGAATAAGGATTATTGTCCTACACCTTAAAATGTTTAACGTCTTTTTTAACTGTCACTCCAGGTTTTTAAAAAAACTTTTCATTATAATTTTTTGTAACTATTTTGTTTATTATTTGACGTGGATGGCTTAAGAGGAACGTATGCGCGGTTCATTTCGGCCCGTTTGATGCGAATCTTAAATCTGGATTTGAGATCAAAATACCCAACTAAAATGAATTTTTTTATAATCAAAAGGTATATTAAATATCTAGTATGGATTATTGTTATTAATATGTTATTTTTGAAGATAATATCTGTACAATCCTCATGCCGAAACGTAAATTATATGAAATTTCCTCGATAGAAAAAAATCGCAAAGTATGCTCCAATTTTTTTTTATTTTCACATCTGTCTTCATTATTTAACAGTTATATGTATGAAAAAATTCACAGTGTTTCTTTGAATGTTGTTTTAGACAACCCCCACAAGATTTTTGCTCTATTCTAAACGAGCTGTGTTTTATTAAACATTTTCACAATTTTTGCTACAATTTCATTGTTTTAAATATTAGCACGCCCTCTCTAACATTCATAATTACGTATCTATTCATCTTATTCTTTTCGGGAGAGGATACGGCGCCTTAATATAAATTAGAAACAATAACTATCCGATTTTTTATTTATTTTTTTATTTATTTATTTATTTTATAAATCAACAAACAAGTCCCGCTAAGCCAATTGCAATTGGCTTGACAGCAGGTGCTTATAATTACTTACAAATATATTTAAAGTTATAATTTACATCTTTTATCTACAGTTTAAACATTTTTTCATAAATTTTATCATAAGTATCAAAATAAATATTCTTTTTCCAATAACCAATTTTTCACCATACATTTAACCTTATTCATAGAATTATGTTGCTTTATATTGTCAGGTAATAAATTAAATATCTTCGGTATGTTGTATTCAAACGTTCTCTGTCCGTACTTATTATTATATTTCGGAACTATTAACCCGTCGTTGCGCGTGAATCTAGTGCTATATTTATAATCTAGTTTCTCTTAATGCTGCGGGGTAAATATATGCTGAATTATAATTTTATATCATAGTATTGCCTTCACAGGTAAAATTTTTGCACTCTGAAACAGCAACGGAGTATTGTGTCTTTGTTTGAAAATATTATTATTACTGTTCATTGTGGAACCACATGTCTCATAGATTCTGGTTTAATAATATTAACACCAATTATGGTGCAATTTCTGCGATCAAGTAAATAATTTATTAAAAATGACAGAAAATCTCTTTTCTAATGTTAACAGCGACAGTGTCAGCAGCACTCTTACACAAATTTCTCGGCGCTCGCATTTCCTCAATATCTCAATGAAGCGTTCGTTATTTGTTCTTTAAAAAAAAAAATCCCGGGCTACAAATAAATTTAATTCCCGGGTAACAAATAACCTGACAATATTTGAAAATCTCCTACTACCACCAGAGGAAGCGAAAAATGTAAAAAAACGACGCCTGGGTGGGACCCAAACGCGATGCCAACTCAGCCGCTAACTGTAAATAGAAAATAACTAAGACTTAATACGTTTCCACAGATCTGATGACTGACGACATCACTGCCGCCTCAAACTGCGCCAAACACATTTATAACCAACCAGCTCCATATGGCGGGTTCACACCTTGGGAAGGATGGAGAGACAAATGCCAGTTTTGGCTTCCCAACCTGACCAAGTATAATCTCCGACCATCATATTATCGTTCGGGATATTATGCAGTTATATAAATAAGAAATATACATTAGTCATTTAATTACTTTATTCATTACTAAGATGTCATGAGTTTACCATGTTCGGAACCGTTAAATAAAATAATATACATCGTATAATATGGAATATATTAATGTAACGTTTATCGCGTGGTGGTCAACGGTGAAAAGAGGGCTTTCATACAAGACATGCCCTTTTATACCTTAATTCATGTCCAAACAAATAATCCCAAACATTTTTCTTTTTTTCCTCTCAACTTGGATCCACATTCATTACAAATGCTATTATCGCTTTTTAACCCTAGAAAGATGAAATTGAAAAATAAAAAAAAATAAACAAATAAAATAGTAAAATTGACGCCTGACGATAGGTTAATCATTCTCCTTTCAAATATTGCGAATCACGCGCCGTTCGTTTGTGACATTCCAGTCAGTACCAAGTGCTTTCGCCATGGATGAAATTCGCACTAATTTTGAAATATAACCACCATGTGAGTCAAAATGGCGCATGATTGTCATTAAAGTGACTTTTAAGATTTTGAACTCTCCACAAATTATAATTTTAAATTAAATAATTATCAAAAGACGTCCCTAACTCTCAAGAAGACCTTCCAGAAGAATCTTTACCTAAAAATTGTACTTACTATACATACTGTAATATTTTGGAGGAAGGAACTTGTAAATAATAACGCATCTTCAGGAAACTTTAAAGGACTTGTGACTTTTATTTGCTCTATTCCCAATTACATTTTGACTATTCAGGAGACCCAAACTACCCAAGACAGACCAAGGAAGGTATAGTGAGTGGCAGAGAAGTGAGTGTAAAAACCTAAAACATGGGTTTTTTATAATGTTACTCCTTGGTAAGAGGGGAATTTGCACCTTCTGACATCTATGGATAATTTCATCTAATTATATTAACTTTACCTAAACCAATAAATCGTATTATTTGGAGAGGTGTGAGTCCTAGCTAAACTAAGGTTAGATTTTTAGACACATACTGCCCATCAAAAAAGAAGTGAGGCGAAAGCAACGTACACTAACTGAAAAAAGGTTATATTTATGTAGAGATCATAACGTTAACTTACGCCAAAGCTGTTGGTGATTGATTTTTTTTTTAAAGTTTGATTCATGTTTGAAATATTATAAAATAAATAAATTGTTATTTATCTATTATCTAGTTCAGCTCTTTTCAACCCGTGGTACGTGTAACCCCCGGGGACGTGAAGCAAAAATTGGGCATACGCAATATCGTAGCCAAACGTAGGTTTTAAAAAATAGTTCAACGTTTTCGAAATTTTTTGAGCTTAAAAAAATTAAAACTCTCAATACACTTTGTGAGTTTAGAGTTTTTTTCGCCGAAATAAAAAGACAAGGAATAAACTTTGTTCAGTTTTGCGTGTAGAATCAATCACTGGTTAAAAGTACCCGAAGTAATATTACACACTTTTTTATTTCTTTAATTGTTATATTGCTTTAATTGTCTGACTTGATTGTTAAATTCACATAATAATTAGAGTATTAAAGCAGTATAAATGAAACGAGTCTTTCACATAAGATAGACAAAGGGTACGGGGTACAACAAATTTGTAGTACGAGTCAAGAGGTACGCAGGCTCAAAAAAGTTGACAACCGCTGATCTAGTATAATGTAAGCCATATAAAATGTATGATTAACGTTAAAAGTATTCAATTTCTGATAAAAACAGAAACCATTTTTATTTAGTTGATTTTTTGAGAAATTTTCGTTATGTTTTTCAAATAATAAATAATAATAATACAGAATAATTTATATTTGTTGTTTTATTTATTTTACTATAAGAAAAAAAGATGTTATAATTACTATTAGCCTTTTTCCTTTTTAATAATATAACAAAATAAAGTTAATAATTCTTAATGAGTCAATTTTACGCATCATTATGTTTTGAGTAAATATATTGTCTTTCTATGGTCAAGATGTAGATATTTATGCTCTTTTGCCATTTTTTTTATCTATTTAAAGAAACACTGAAGTAATAAAGGGTCAAAAATTTTCCATTTTTTTAATCTTTTTTTTTCTTTTTTTATATGAATACCGCATAACAGTCCCAATTGCTCTCTACCACCTGGAGTCAGTGAGACGGCATTCCCAATCGGGTTTTGTTGTGAGGCTGAAGGTAGGATGTGGGGAAGAGGAAGGTGGAGAAATACTTGGCTATTCAGATCAACATCACCAAACAAAGCTAAAGCCATTTCAAACAACGTTTCAATTCTGAATGGTGGTCTTACAGGCCAGGGTGATACTGATAGTATCTTCAACTCCCATATGTGATATTATTTAGTCTGTGTAGCGTTTATTATTAACTAGCTTTTACCGGTGGCTTCGCTCGCATGGTATTAGGGGAAATTACTGTAGCGGTTGCACTTATCAATTATCACCTCCCCCTCCCCTCCTCTCCAATCCTACTTACCCCTCCCCCATTACAAACATTCATTCCTGGTACATTCAGTTTTCAAACAGCTCGCATGCCACCTAAATTTCATAATGCCAGAGCTCACCAGCAGTAAAAAAAAAAGAATTATCCAAATTGGTGCTGACATTCGGAAGTTATGCGCGTACAAACATTTCACAGATTCATTTTTATTTGTGTAGAAAGATAGATATTAACTACAATTTCCCGCAAAAATATCAATATTGTTTCCACGGCAACGATTTGTTTTCTGATTTCTTCGATTTGCTTTTGTTAGCGACAGAAAACGTATAATAAATATAATATATTGATATGGGTTGGTGAGAAGCAACTTAGAATATAATTCTACTATCTGGGCTCCATTATATAAAATCCACCGACAAAAAATTGAAAGAGTTCAGCATAAGTTTTTAAGATTTATTAACTACAAACTGGGTATACCGATTGAAGAACTTAATTAAATATACCTAATGGAATTACTTAACATAACCGATTTGACATCAAGGCGCATAAAAAGTGATTTAGTTTGTCTTTTCAACATATCGAATGGCAGACTGGACGCCCTCGATTTGACAAATTTTATTAATTTGCGAGTACCTACTCGCGAAACTCGGTCGAATGCATTGTATATTACCAATTCCGCTAATAATTATTTTATAAACTCTCCTATCCAAAGACTCCGTTTACTCGGTAATAAATATACCTCAATCGACATTTATCGTCACCAATCTGTGTCTAAATTCAAACTTAGTATATTAGAATATTTAAAATAAAGCCATAAATATCAATCAATTGCACCTTTATCAAATTATTAATTTTCGCAAAACATCTACTATATGTGAATAATAAAGGTAGCTAAATAAGAACACAATTAACAAAAATCCTCTCGTATTTATTGTTATAAATATAAAAACTAACTCACATTTGACTTATATTTCTATTTAAATCTTGGTGCCCTAGCGATAATAATATATTATTGATTAAATTAAAATCGATGGTCTCTTCATGTTCACAATAAAAACAAAATTTAAAACTTATGTATACAAAGATTACCTAAATACTTACATTTTTATCCTCTCTCTCTCTCTTTTGTATTAATATTATCTTGTACTTTTTGTACCATAATTTGTACTATTTATAACTTTTTTACTATCACATTATACACTTGTTGAACTCATCTGTATAACTTTTCAAGATATTGCAACTCATGTATTTTTTATTTATTTTTTCTATGTGTAGGTACTATTTATCGCTGCGTTAATTTTGCTGAATTCTTGAAAAACTTGCTTTCGAACAATTTATTCATGATCAAGTCAATAATAAAATAAACATAGTAAATACCTACACGTTCCTCAATAACTACTTTTTAAAGTACCTTAAGCACTCTTCTGTTTAACCATTATTACACTATGTAAACTTATAAACTCCTTTGTACAATTTTAATGATAACGAAACTACATACCTATGTACATATTAAACCTGTTTGTATCCTTAAAGTACAGTTTATAATGTTATATACTTCATGCTTACAAATATACTCCTGAATCACATGTGTAACTTTAATGATGTGATTCTGTAAAAGCCTTCAAGGCGTGTATGAATAAATAAAATAAATAAAACAATATTTATAATTTCATAACGCCAGAGCTTACCATTATATACAGCTAATAGTATTGGCATATAATGTAGCTTTCTATTGGTGCAAGAATTTTTAAAATCGGTTTTTTGGTTTATGCGTGAAAGCGTTTCAAACAAACACACACAGTTTCGCATTTATAATATTAGTACAGATGTTATTACGTAAACGGTTGTTTATTAGTAGTTGCGTAAAATTTATGTTTATTATTAAGGGTGTTAATATCTTATGTGGTACATTATTTTTTTGAATAGCACTTATTGCTTTTTTCATTTAACTTAATATTTTTTCTGATTTATTTATCTACTTATGTTCTATAAAAAATGTTTTGTAAGCAATTATGTAAAAGTCCAATGGGCTTCCAAATAAATACATAAATAAAATAAAATAAAATAATTCGATAGGGATTTTTATTTATTCATTGATGTTTAAAGGACGTTGTAAGGATCAGGAGGACAGGATTGTTTGGGGTTAGATTTAAATTCCACAGGGTCCCAGGTCTGGCAGGCCGTTCTGGCACTTAGCTAACCAGCCCATCCACGCAGGGAAGCCCATACGACTATAGATCAGCTTGGCGCAATTCGAAGCGATGCCGATGTCGTCACTAATCAGAGCTAGAAAAAGAAACAATAACACATTGATTGACGTTCAGATCATTCAGATGTCAGTTCTGGGAATGAAAAAAAATTGAGGGATTGATAGGAACCTGTTAATGTGACGGACGTATGAATAAATCCCTGCCACTGCGGTGGGTGCATGGAGATTGGTCGAATGAGTTCCAATGTGGAGGTATGGCTTAGGTCTCCCTCAAACAGACCCCCCGATCCGGCCCGCCACGCAGTAGGTGGGCAAACGCGTCCGCTTCCAAGACCTGGACGAACCTCACTCCGTGAATCTAGACCCAACTGCTAAGGCACCAAATGTTATGAACCACTGTGGCAGAAGTGTTGGTTCCCAATCCCAATTCAATAAATGATTCCCGGGGTGGCGGTACCCGTACCCGACTTCCAAATTTACGTGAAATAATTGTTGACTAGATTTAGAAATTTGCTTGTGTGTCATATTCATGGTTTTGGTTTTCAAACAATCAAATTTTCTAAGTTGTCCAAAATGGTCCAAAAAGTCTACGGTGTCCAAAAATTTGTAAAGTTAATGTTGAATTTATTGATTCTCTGAACGGTTTGAAATCTTTGAAACATTTTTTGAAAATGTTTAGATTAAAAAAGCTTTGTGTTTCGCTTAAAAATATCATTTGGTTATTTTGATTATTATGTATTTATTCTTTATTTGGTATAGAATTAAGCATTATACACGGTTTCCGAAAACTCGTAGTACAAGCGGGAAACTGGGGAATTTACATCACATTTCGAGTCGATTTTGTAGTATAATTTTTTTTTGATTTGAGCTTTCATTTTCGAGTAAATCGAGTCAGAAGTTGATTTTTTTTTGTCAAATTCTTGTAAATTATTAGTCACGATCATAGTACCTAAGTAATAAAAAATATTTAAAAGAAAAAAAAAACAAACAAATCTGGATTTAAAGCATTATTTTGAAATCTTCCATAATTGAATCCATTGTAAAAATAAAATGTTCGGTCGTTCCACGGTTGACCTGACCCACAGCCTTCTGTATACAGAACAGTATACAGAAGGCTGTGCCTGACCCTATACATAGCTCGTCGTTCAAATCGGTTTGCAAAATTAGCCATCTCTTTTCGCTCGGCTCAATAAACACGCGAGAGAAGAGACAAACTATATTTAAATTGAACAGTACTGCTTGGGAGTTCCCGGACTCCGGTACAATGTTGTTTATTGTTGTTTACGCAGTTTATTACGACGTGCCGTTTGTTGACAGTTGAGATTACAACTCGTTGCATTTTTAAACTTTATAACAAAGTAACGTAAGTTAATTTGTGAAATTTAGACGGTCATTGAAGATATTCCTCCGTAGGGAATCTGTGGTTTTTCGATTACAGTGAAATTTAGACGGTTATTTAAGATATTCGTCTGATAATCATAAGGAATGTGGTTTGTGATATACGATTTGTGAAATTTAGACGGTTGTTGAAGATATTTGTCTGGATAATTATAAGGAGTACGTGGTTTGTGATATACGATTGTGCTCCGCCTAATTTTGGCCTACAAGTTCGAAGATACCTCGATCGAGGGCTGGTGGTGGGACGTGCTGGACCTATCGCATGGTCACCGGGTCTGACACCAACGGATTCGAAAAGTGCAACTATCAATCATAAGACGGGCCCAACTGTACCGGTGATAATTTTGAACAATTTGTTTTGTTTTTGGACTGGAAAAGGAACACTGCTACATAACGTAAGTAGGCACCTACCTTTGCTAATTCTCTGTAACGCTGTCCGAAACGTTGGCTAAAGAAGGAGGTAACGAAACACGGCGTAACACCCCAAAAACAATAACAAAAATACTTTTTGGCCGTGAAAACCTTAAAACATACCAAGTATTTTGTAATTTGTGTTTTATTTACAGCAAAGCATGTATTTTGCCCAGCACTGCCCATACCCACCTCTCAAATTGAAAATGATTATAATGTGATCAAAAGCTAAAATGAGAATCGACATAATAATCGACGTAATATCAAAACATTAAAATGACTCTGGTCGTCCATCTAACGACCATCAAATGTGATAAAAACCTTCTACCTCAAAAAACAGCTTCGCGGTCGCGGGGATTTAAGTATTGTCACTTAACTTGTTTACCGTAGATAACAATCGATTGGAAAAATTTAGATAAAGAAAAAAAAACAATTCATCATTAGGATTATAAAAAATCATATTTAAAAATAAAAAATTTTGTGAAATTTTTTTTTTCTGTGATAAGATAAACACAAGATAGGAATGATATAATATTGAATAATAATGCACTCCTAGATAAAGAACAATGCTTACGTCCAAATCATATTATTATTTTACAATTCGCCCAATCATCAAAGGAGATTCGGATTTATTTAGGTGTTTGATTCGCAACATGAAATATTATGTTAATTATGATTTTTGTATGTGGTTGCATCTCTGATGTCATTTCTCTTTCAAACGCCACAATTATCTGTTATACTCTTAATTTACTGTTTCTCATGTTTCCTATGATTTTGTGACATGTGTACTTATGGTATATTTAAACCATTGGTATTAAATTAAATAAGAATTTCTTTATACCTTTTTTAATAAAAAAAATAACTATTCAGTTTGGTTAAGTATTTTGACCTCAAATCCAAAATTTAGTTTTACGCAGTTCCTCTTAAAGAAATTAATTATCTTTACAATAAAAATACCAGTTCCAAAAAGCACCAAATTAAAACGAAAATCGAGTCTTACTTTCGCATGGAGTATTGCAATCACCGCCATATTCCCCGGGCCTGCACCAATACCTGTCGTTGATCTGGAATAGTCCCCAGTCGTAGGACCCATCGGTGTTCACGGGACCGATGACTCCTGTGTTTCCGCTGCTCTCGGCTTCGATCAAGCACACCCCTAAAATTATAAAATTAATTAATGCAGATACTCCCTTCTCACTTACCTCGACCTACATGTTTTAGGTCCGGTAGTAAGCATTCGCATTCAAAAAGAAGAAGAAGGTATATATAATTCCGAGGAAGATAAGTGCGATTCCAGAGGGTAGACGTCCAGTGGGCCGCCCCAGACACAGCAGGGCAAGGCAACTCCAGAAACTGTGAGGAGGAGATGGGACTGCCATGGACGGAGGCCGAACAGTCAGCACAAGACAGGGATGTATGGAGGAGCCTTTTCGATGCAATGGGTCCCCGACCCGAATAGGATAAGGGGATGAATATGATGATATATATTATATGTGTGTGTAAATACGAATGCTAGAGGGAGCGCGCTTATATTAAAAATGATAATAATTAATTAAGTGAAAATTGTGAACCTTTTGTTTTGAGTTTTAATTTCCATATAAATTTGTTACTCGACCAGTCAGTAGCTGAGTTGGCATCGCGTTGGCTAAATCCTCCATCACGACTCGAGCAACATTTTTGGCTTACTAGGAGTAGGAGATTTTCAAATATTGTCGGATTATTCGTAACCCGGTATTGTTTGTCTTTCTCTAAAAAAAAGTAACTTTAATTAATTAATTTAAGTAACAAACGTACACGGATAGTAAAACTCTTCAAAACAAAATGTCTAGAAATTGTTACATAGTTAATGCCCAAGAAATACAAAAAAAAAATTGTGCAAATGTTTAATAAAACATACCTCTTTAAAATAAGTATAACAAAATCTCGTGCCAAATATCTTAAGTAGCAATTAAAGAAATTGAATTTGAAGAAATTATTTTTTTTTTTTAATTTAAGGAAATCGAATTTTTTCACACTTATAAAATAACAGAAACTAACCTGCTTATAATAATTTTCGGAGCATACTTTGCGATTTTTTTTCGATCGAGGAAATTTCGTATAATTACCGTTTCAGTGTGGCAAATATAAAGATATTATCTTCAAGAATAATATATATATTTTTTAAGAGCTTAAAATCTTAAACTGTTCAAGGAAAGTATTTTATAAATTGGTAGAAATTCGGGATGCCGAGTCTCACAACCGATCGTACCTATCATTTACGATTGACTGTCGAACGCGGAGGACTTTTTTTTAAAATATGTTACACTTTCATTAAATTTGTTTTCTTTCTTAATTTTTGTTTTCTTCAGTAATAAAGTACTGATATTGTTTTTACTCTCATATATTTCCTAGATATTCTATCTATCAAATGTTGTGGCGATCGATGTTCAATACAGGTCAATTTATTTTATGAAATAATTTTATAAACGGTGTTTGCGTGGGTTGTTCTAATTTCTAAGTAGATCGATTACTCGGATTAGATTGTCAAGGCAGGTGAAGAAGACAATTATTGTGATGACCGTTGCGGATAAGAAGATGCATCAATACAAGAAGATAGTGTGGCCCACCGTTACACTGTCAAACTTTATATATATGTTTTTGTTAAAATGCAAATATCCTGCAAACGCCTTAGTCTAGGGACATTCATATCGAAATACTAATGCTTTTTTGTATTACATGTAAGCAAGTTCAATAATTGTCCTTTTGTGTCTCAAAGAAAGAAATAAATAGACAAAAAAAATTATGACCTAACTTAATTATTTGGTAGGTGAATCAGTTTAATTACCTTAATAAATTAATAAATAAATTTATTAAGGTAATTAATTTAATGACGTTCAGTGCATTCGGTCCCTATTCAGAAAAGTTTAGTCCAGTCGAACGTATTCCGCAATCTCCTTTCTGGATATTGTAACTAGTGCAAATATTTTTGAATATAATGTAGATATCGACCACTAGCGTGTCGCCACGTTTTGTTTTTTTTGATAATTCACTTCAAACAGGAATTAGGACCCCCCGAAAATCGTTAAAATTGCCTGATTTGACCGCCATCAACAGTCGTTAAGTCAACAAACTAAGAAACGTATTAAAAAAAAACTTACGGGCAGAGAATATTTTTTACTTTTACAGTTGGTAAAAAAAAATGCCCAGATTTGGAGGAGAAAAATGAGGGGAATGACGATTTTTACAATTTTCCTCTTAATTCCCCGGATACTGAACGAGACGGTCCCGGGCGAGTGCCGGTGTTCATTGTATGTGGATCATCTTGCTTATTTTGCCGTAAAAATTACCGCGCTGGTCGAAGAAAACCAGCCTTATATGACGACGTGTCTCTCAGCACATTATAACTAAATAACAATACGTTTTCGTAGAAAGTAATCACATTGTCACCTCAATGACGCTTAATCCTAACTAAACCAGTTCGTAAAAAGATAAACGGATTAGTGGTTTAAAACAAAGCCTTTGTTTCATTAAATAAATAATATTAGTATATGAGAAAAAATTAGAACGAAAGAGAAAATATATAATAAAAAATGTCTGATGGTTATTTCAAAGAAAATAGAAGTCTTAGACCTTGAAGTAAGAAAATAGAAACTTACAGTGTTCAAGTACGTCCCTGGGGAAGCCTTGCTGCCATAACAATTCACGGGCCAAGTCGCACCTTTCAATGATCCTTGCGGAACCCCCCTGGATAGCGGCAACAGCCAACAGTAAAACAATCAGGTACTTCATTCTTGAACGAATAAGCAGTGATTTGGTTCACCTAGGTTTTATATACATAAAAGTTATCTCTTTATCTAGTATTGTTGTTCTGATTTTGAAACAGGTGATAGATTACACATATTAGATGTTAAGGGTGATAAAGAAGTCATTAATTGTGATTGCCAGGGCTGGTTAAGAAAATGATATGGTCCAGCCCCCAAATAGATGGCATTTGCAATGGAGTGGACCGTCAAAGGTTGTTTTACGAATTTGGATTCTGCTGGGTTCCCAGAAGAATTCATAATCCTAAATTTAATATACTTAAAAAAATTGTTAGAAAGAGTTCAGGAGCGATTTCTCAAATTCCTCAATTTTAAATCATTTAACATATACAACTCTTACGACGAAATCGAGAAACATTTTCGAATCACAAAACTACTCAACAGGAAGCTTGTCGCTGATCAGATGCTCCTGTACAAAATTATTAACTCAAAAGTTGACTGCCCGGATTTGCTAAACAAAATAAATTTCCACACGTCCATTCGATATAGTAGACAAAATACCCTTTTCTATAATGATAGATGCAACACCAATTCCAATCAAAATGAATTTATACAAAGGACAAGTAACTACTATAACAACAAATTTGCAAATATATACACACGTGCTGACATATTTACTGCTAGTTACTGTCGCTACACAACTTCACTGTATAACATTCTAGGTGCGAATAACACATTCATGAATATTAATTAATTGTATCTAATATTTTTATATTACTTGCGTGGCAACTTTCCCTTATCCCTCTCCTCTCCTTACCCTTTCCAAACCAAATACCTATTGTTTTAGTTATAATCACACTTATTTTATTGTTGTGTATTGGTTAATCATTTGTTGAATTCAGATTTGTACTATTATTATTATCTTTTTTAATTGCTGTTTAGTTCTGTTTTTTTTTCTTAAATATTCTAGTTTACATTTAGTAAGTCTTGTTTCTAAATACCTATCTGTGAACATTAATAATTGGTCTTTTTTTTATCATCCTCTCATGTTTATTATATTACTAAGACTGTTTATGTTCCTTAAATAAATAAATAAATAAATAATTTCTACGGTGCTTTTGTGAAATATCACCACAAGGACGTTTGTTTATTCGTCACTATCCATCAGGGATAGACTTTACCCTTGTCTAGAAAATAATACTTTTTTTCGGAATCCCCTAAGGATTAAATCTCGGACCTTTCCATTTTCTTTTATTAGTTAACGATACTGGTATGACCACTGACTATAAAAATCTACAACTTTCTCCTGCATCCTGCTGATATCTGTGTTCGTATCAAAATACCAACCGATAAACCGTTTTTAGAAGTAAACTACAGTATGCTAGTGGTGATAGACGAAACAAACTAAATGTAGGTACATAACACCAACAATAAATATTAAGTATAACGGTCGATCGTTTTAACGGTCCATAATAAACTCGATAATCCGCAACAAATTACTACAAAAAATAATTTTTCGGTGCACTTTAGTAACTATAGCTAATTGAAGTCGTTGGTGTTAAACTCATTTGTGCAAGCATTTTTTTTTTTTTTTTTTTAAAGTTTTCTTTATTCATTGAATTGTTTGTTACATAAATTTTAGAATTTTTCGGCCACCATGCTAGGCACATGCCCGTGTTGTTATAATAACTTTAAAACTTACAAAGTTAACATTGCGAGAAGTGACATTATTATCAACACCAGTGCACTATAATTAATGTGTGTGTTGAATGTGCTACGTATTTGCATGTGCTTGGGTTAGTAATTCCCGCTTAAGGCGACGCTTCTCGGCCAAAAAAGAAGAAGATGGAGAGATATGTAATTACGAATGTTGGACATAGCGCGCCAATATTTTCAATGACAAAATTGATGCGAAAAGTGGGAAAATTCTTAATAAAACATGACTCGTTTAAAATAAAGCAAAAATCTCGTGGAAGGTATCTTAAGTATCATTTAAAGAAACATTGTGAATTTTTTCACAAATATAACTTGTAAAATAATAGAAATAGACTTGTTTTAAATGATTTTCGGAGCATACTTTGCGATTTTTTTCTATCGAAGAAATTTCGTATAATTTGCGTTTCCGCGAGGAACGTGTCTAAACATTATCTTCAAAAAGAACATATATTTTTTTAAGAACTTAACAAATTCAAATGCTTAAGGGATGTATGTAAGAAATCGGTTGTAATTCGGATAGCGGCGGCTTAATGCGACAGGGTTGTCACAAGTTATTTCTTGTCCACAATTAAACAAATAAACTTTTCTACAATGAATAACAACGACAGCGCTGTGTTACCCTTAAATAATGCGACTGAATAAATCTGTACCCTTCACAAAGCCATAACTGATCCTGCGCTCAAAATAACTGTGACGAGGTTGGTAGAATAACGGTCTTTAACATTTCTAATATTTTTAGCAATGTTAAAGACCGTTATTTGCTGATGATCTGAAGATATATATAACAATTAGAGACGTTGATGATCGCGCCATTCTGAACCTGAACAAACTATGTGCGTGGTGTTCTGTCAATGATTTACAACTAAATATTGGTAAATGCCCGATTATTAGTTTTTACCAAGGTCCCCTTAACTTTTCTTATGATATGAATGGTGTTAATCTTCTTCGTGTATTGCAGATTCGTGATCTTGGTGCTATATTCCATGAGAGTCTACAGTTCAACGTACACATCGGTGAAATGACAAGCGATGCAATGACAAGCGATGCAATGAGAATACTAGGTTTTATTTTGAGAATGGGTGGCAAATTTTAAAAGTTTGTCAATATTAAAACATCTGTATTGCTCGTTAGTGCGAAGCAGATTAGAATACAATTCCACCTATGGTCACCATACTACAAAGTCTATTCTCAATCATTGGAAAAGGTGCAAATTCCTTCGGTACATCAATTTTAAAATGAAAATTCCAATCGAATTAATAAATTATAATTATTTTAGCGCTGAAACCAGATTTCTTAATTGATTTATTATTTTTATACAAAATTATTAAATCTTTAATCGACAGCCCTAATTTGTTGGAACTAATTTGCATTAACATACCTGCCAGAAAAACTCGTAGTAAAGCTATTTTTAAATGCAACAATAAACTCAATACTAATTTCTCTTTTTAATCACCAATTCCAAGAATCCATAACCTCGCGAATTTATAAATAAATTTAGTATCGACAGTTTTGAATGTTTCAAAAATCCACTAATCTCGATTTTATTTGCTAATAATTAACTTTTATTATTTCTTTGTTCTTTTCATAAAATCTTTTCCCATCCTTAAAAACCTTACCAGTAAAATTAATACCTATTTTTTCTGATCTATTTGCAGTAGTTTATGCCCTAATACCAACTTGCTCTTATACATTACACTTTGTTTTATTTAAGATCTTATTATTGATAATATGTGCAATGTGCATACATTTTAAGCTAAATTGTTTTAGTTTTTTTTATTGTCAACTCATACTATTTCATTTATTTTAATCTCTGTTATAATATTCTTTCCCCTACGTGTTAATTGCATTCTTAATTATTCTGTTATATTGATTTTGTAACACACATATTTAATATCGGGAATATAAATTTCCTTCTATGCATGTTAAAATCCACCAGAGCGTAAATAAATATAAATAAAATTTGGAATTAAATGGAAAATTTCTCAGGTATTAATTATACTTGAAAGGTAACTAAGCTAAGGAACTAATCCGTCCATGCACCATAAAAACTTAATTGGCAACAAATACATTTAGTCTAGAAACCAGAGGTGTTATTATGCAAGTCTATCAGTAGATACTAAGTTTTGATATTTTTAATTTTTTTATTTAAAGAACTTAATCCAATGAAAATTTTTGTGTTATTTCATCTACCATGCTAGGGATGTCCCTGTGTTATGGCGGGTGAAGTTTACAGATTGGTTACTACTATTAAATTATGTATTAATTCAATTTGATAATAATAGTTTTTTAAAATTAAACAACTCGATATTAAAAAAATTTATACTTCATAGTTTCTACATGTAAGGATCCATTGCGATAATTGTTTTTTAAAGGTATGGGGTTGGGTTCGGTTTTTAAGTTCTCAGAGAGAAGATTAAATAATTTAGGAGCTAGGTATATGAAATGTCTTCGAGTTGACGTGGTATGTATTGTAGGTACATTGTAGTGTCGGTTAGTTATTGTTCTGGTGGTGTAATTGTGATGTAAGGAGGTTTTTTCTTATATTTGAACATGAAATGCGAAACACGTTGGAGTAAATTTTAGATGGAGTTGCCGAATGTTTATGACATTATATTCAGTGAAGAGCCGAGTGGAGGAGAATCTTGTCGGTCGCTTGTTGATAGCACGTAAAATAATTCATAACTCTATTGATAGTCTATTAATGTTGGAAAACTATAGCTTTTACGTGCCTTAAAACTTCAGCCGTGATCGTAGCCATGACTTATTTAAGATACCATTAGCAGAATAGATGTTCTAGCATAGCATAGCATAACAAGAGGGATGGTGCTATGACATAAAAATTTTAAGCAGTGGATACATTAAATTACTCGTTGATTAACCTTAAAACTTTATTGTAAGATTATCTTCGCAAATTTTAAGAATGCCAAAATAAGAAATCTTGTTTGTAAATGACGAATGCTAATTAACTAATAGTTTTAAAAACACAAACAAAAAACCCACTAAACAAGGATAATGCTTAATATCATTAATATCGTGCATTTGCAATTTAAAACGAGAAAAGAAAAAAAAAGGAAAACTCCATAAGCAACAGAAAAAAGTACAGTTGGTGGAATAATTTGTACATAATTGTTAAAAATGTTGTCTTTAATTTTGAAATGCCTACATAGATATTGGTGTATTTTGTATTTTGATTTTTATAATATTATATATCATATTATAACCGTTGCAAAATCTATTTGGTTAATTATTTAAAAGTTGGCATTGAAAAATTTAATGTTCTTAAAATAATTTGAATAATGGCGTGAGGTGAAAATTTTATCCCCAGATGTCACAATAGCTGATGTCCGGGAGCTGCGACTCGCGCTGGCAGGACGTTATCCACCCTTGCCAAGCTCCGAAGCCTTGTTCCTCAAAGATTTTCTCGGCGCAGAACGATGCAATGGAGATGTCGTCAGTCAGCAAACCTGAAAATGTAAATATTTTATAACGCTTTCATAAAATCCTAATCGTATTCATATGTTTAGCAGCGATCATTAGATACAACAGATAACTCCTAAAAATATTTAAAAAAATTCATAAAACATAATTTATTATTATTTGAATATGTTATACGACAATCTTCATTTCTTAAGAACAGCATCAGGGTAATCAAACATTATTTTAAAAATAGGTTCTTTTCATTAGGTATCGAAATGAAAATCTGGTCTCCTTTAAGGGAAGCAATCTTCCGAACAGACCCTCGATCGATGTGATTGGTGTAACTCTAAGTGACCAGCTCAGGTACGGGGGCTCCATCAAGGCCAAAGTTAAGTTAGCCTCTCAGAAACTGGGCGCACTGTACGGGGCAGATACTTTAATAGTACATAACTGCTAACCCTGTACAAATCACAAGGGCGCCCCACGATTGACAGATTCTCCTAACTTGACAAACGAATTGCAATCTTAAGAGCACAGGCAATGGTAATACTGTCCTTGTTCTACCAGTATTACAATGGAAGATGCTCCGAGGAAGAGGCGTCATTGATCCCTTCGGCACCGGTGCATAGTCGGGAAATATGCCAAACACGCGCCCAACATATGTACACGGTTGAAATTTGTCACATGAGAACGGTCGTTTCTACGTTTCTACGGCTGTTTTTTCCCTCCTACAACATGGGTCTCTTCAAGACCTTCCTCCTTCCTCTCCTCAAAAAGACCCTTCACACAGCATCTTTAAAGATGACGTAGTCTCTGAGGGAAATCATTTTTCTCAGGGCCTCCTGTGTGGAATTTGTTGAAAAAATATTGCAAAAAATTAAAAATAATTTTTTAAACACTGTTGTAAAAAACTGCATTATTAAAATTTAAATCTGTAATGATAATTTTTCTGATGATAATACTAGTCGATAAAATTATATACAAGGCCAAGGTGATTAACATACTAAACATTATTTTATAATTAATAATAGTCATTTAGTTATCAGTAATCAGTAATTAAAATGAAAATAATTGAATAAATCTTAAATTAATTTTCGTAGATCTACATCGATCATAATTTATTTTATGTTTTTATTTCTATTTTGACATTTTGGTTACACTTCGATTATTTTGTGTTAGTTTAAAAAATCTAATATACATAAATGCAACATTTACCTTACCTAATTTTACAAAAAGCTTTTCAATTTTTTTAAAACAGTTTTTAGTTTACTTTTCGTTTCCAAAATTGTAAATTTTAGCAAAATTAAATTTTAGTTTATTTTATAATTGTTTTGTAATCCATTAAAAAAAAAATTCTGTTTTTATAGGTACCGTAATTAAATAAATGCATATTTAATTTTTTTATAAGAAAAACTCTCTTTTTATAACTTTGAAGGTTATTCCCATCAATGTAATATATCATTGAAGAAGAAGATAACAATAATAATCTAAATGAAAATACGAAAGAAAACAAGACACAGAAAAGGATAATGGTCGCAACTGGGACGAACCCTGAACCTCTCGTCTATCCGGGTCATGCGTTTTTAGAATTATTGAATATTCATTTAGATTTTTATAAAAGTCAATAGTTCCATATAAATAAAATCGGTTTTATTTATCCGTGACGCTATCTAGGTAACAAACCAATTCTTAGAATGATTGTTTCCAATAAAAAGGGTAGTTGCCTATAATATGGAAAAAAAATTAGTTGAAGATAAATATTGTTAATTCTAAAATTTTAAATATGAGATTGAATAAAATGACGGTTTGACAGTATTGGCGGAATTGATGAACGCACGTCCCCGATAGACGAGAGGTACTGGGTTCGAATCCCAGTTGCGACCATTCTGTTTTTCTGTGTCTTGCTACCTTTCGTATTTTTGTGTAGATTATTATTGTTATCTTCAAAGAAATATATGTTTGTTTTTTATGATAACTAAAAACTAAATAATGCACACATATTTAATGTTTTTTGCCTCTATTTAATAATCTGTTTTTTCTTGTTTGTCCATTGTGATATTCGTTAATTTTCTTTATACGTTATTACGTACGTTCCTACATAATCTTTAAAATAAAATGATGCCACGAAGTGAATAATAAATTTTGAGAGAATGATTTGCAGAATAATGAAGATTTGCAGATTAACAGATCGCAGAACAAAGAAGAATAAGCCAAGATAACGCTAGTGTCTGGCTAGTAACACTCAATATTTTTTTGGTATCAGTCCTGTTATTTAACATTGGACTATGGAGTTTTTTTTTGATTTTCTTCTTCTGAATACAAAATTGTGAATTTAAATTTGCGTAATGAACGAACGGGGCAAGGTTTTTTAATAATGTGACTTTTTTTCATACTTTCACAGGCGATATCGCAGATTCCACCAGGATACCCGGCCGTGCACCAGTAGTTGTCGCTGATTTGGTACAGTCCCCACTGAGTTGTCCCGTCGGCCAGTGGCAACACTTTGGAAGTGTCTCCTCCACTGTGAGCATCGGTCAAACAAATCCCTGAAAAACACAATCATCGTTATTCAGGTTACTATTCCATCTTACACCCAAAAAAACTCATTTTCTGGTTTCATTGCCAAATCAGTCTCATTCTTACTTAGACATGCACTTACGCAATACATTTTAAGGTACTATTCTAGATTGCAAAATTGCCAAAAAATTAAGTACTTTAGTTATAGCACACTTGATCACTTAGGGCCAGCGAAAGAAAAATTTAGACGTGGATCTAAAAGATAATTCTAAACTCTCCATGGACAACCAGGCGCACTAAGATATATTATCCGTTCTGGTAGAGCTTAGTATCTAAAATATCAACTGTTCACCTTCAATTATCCTTAGATGCTTTGCAGACTTTGCTCGTAAAATTCTAAGCACGAAACGGTATAAATAAATTGGTAACTGGCAAAGTAAAAGTGGAGGAATTTGACTTATCAGGGCAATTGGAGTGGGGTTTAAGATCTCAAAAAGAAAAAGGAACATACGATTTATCTATTTTGATTATAGGAACACCTGTATTGTCTGTCAATTATTAAAGCGGGACGATTGCAATTTGTTGAATAGACGGATAAAGAAAGGATAAAATAGATTCAACTTACAATCACGGATAAGGAATTTGTTGAATCCTTGGCGGGCCAGTTCCTCTGCCAACTCGCACCTATCAAAGATCTTTGCTGAGGCCAACTGGAGGCCCGCGACGGCCAAAAGAAGAACGATGAGGTACTTCATTATGTCGTAAAGAGAGTATTGTCCCGAAAAGAGAATGAATTAAAACTGACGTTTATTTTGAAAATCCGAATATGTATACGATTTTTTTTATCTCGAACGAAAAAATTTGATAGATTGGAGATTAATGCAATAATCTCCGGAAATAACATAATTCTTCTGGAAATTTTCTCTGAAAACACACATTTGATTGATAGTAAGCCTTTTGAATTTTGTCTCGATCGCTCTATTCAAATTAACTTGACTCAAAAGGTCAGTATCATCTTACTATTTTTTTTTCGTTATTTGTTTTTGGAGTGTTACGCCGCGTTGCGCTATCTCATTCTTTAGCCAACGTTTTGGTGAGCGTTAAAGTTTCCAACATCAGGGCAGATGTGTCACATGTGGCAGATGTGTCACATCTACCCTGATGGTGGAGACTGTAACGCTGTCCGAAATGTTGGCTAAAGAAGGAGGTAGCGCAACACGGCATAACACCCCAAAAACAAATTAAAAAAATACTTTTGGCCGTGAAAATCTCAAATCGTACCATACCGTTTGTTTAAAGCTTTTGCTCAGAAAGGGAATCATCAACCAAAAAAATATTTTAAATGTCATCCTTAGTAAAATAAAACTCAGCAAGCATTCGATATAATAAAATATTTATTTATACATAGTTGGAACATTTTATCCAATGGCAATTATTTGTTAACCCTCCCTCTCCTCTCCCCCGCTCCCCGGTGAGTTCCCAATAACCAGGACGAGTGTAAAGACGCCGTTCACGCAACACGCATTATTTGTTATTATTACGCAAGTAACGGGAACTATATCAATCGCGTCAGATACGCGTCACAATTTGATTAAGAACATACGAAGTGAAAACAATAAAACAAAACTCTCAGTGACCCAACAGAGGAGGCGCACCTTCATCCATTCCAAATTTATCCTGTGAGTAATTTGAAAACAATAAAATAATTGCCATTTTTAGTGAATAGGAATAGTCGAGATTATCAACCCTCTAGCTGAAACATACATTATATTTTATGCCTTTATGGACTTTTACAAAAATTGATACACAAATACATAATATTTATTTAGAACAGTAATCATGAAGTAACATTATATGCTATTTAAATTATGTAGAACCAGTGCAGAAGAATAGTACTCGTATTATCTATACTAATATTATAAAGAGGAAGGATTTGATTGTTTGTTTGTTTGTTTGTTTGTTTGTTTGTTTGTTTGTTTGCATCGAATAGGCTCCGAAACTACTGAACCGATTTGAAAAATTCTTTCACTGTTGGGAAGCTACACTATTCCCGGGTAACATAGGCTATATTACAATTTTTAAAAAATTAGCGATCCTTACTAAAACTCCAATAATGTAACCCAAGGTGTAAAAAAATTACCTAAAATATTCTTCACATCGCGTGCGCTGCGAAAACCATTGATGATAGAATAAAATAATGTACTACGTTTTTGCAGAACACATCATTATCTACAAAAAGTGTCTCGACAGCATATGTCTAACTATTATAGTTATGCCACAATAAGTGTTCTTTTATTTTAAAAATTTAATTGAAATGCGGCCGCTAGAAAAGACTCTTTATTTGTATCTTCGTATTAATTTTTATCAAAATAAATTATTTTATATTCGAGACTGCTTCAATGCCTTTATATTACTTTTTGAATTATTCAATTCGGACATCCCATTTGAAAGATATCACGAGTTCAAAATTGTAAGTATTATACGATGTAAGCGTCACTGGGGTACGTCACTGGGGTACGGGAGGACACCAACAAACAATCAAATCTTTCCTATCTTATATATAAAAATTAAAATTTGTTTGTTCGTATTTTATGCGCTGCCATACCGTTCATCCGATTGCGATGAAACTTTGGTGATTTGTTGTGCGCACGCCCGCAAAGGATAAAGGCAAGTTCTGGCGTTATTAAATTTGAATTAATGAAAATGTGCTTATTACATATATTTTAGCGGCAAGGAGGAAAGGCAGGGGGGAGGGGGAGGTGGGATACGTGGGTGGGAACACGAGGGATGGGAAGGCGGGGAAGGTAGAAGGGAAACGCGAAAGGGGAAGGGGACTCGGAAGGTGAACGGGGACGCACGGGAAAGGACATTCAAGGAGAATCAATTGATTTCTTTACATTGCAACGCAAGCCGTGCTTTGTGCTTTGAGTTTTAGCTTTAAGCTTTGAACTTTAAGCTTTGAGCTTTGATTTTTGAGCTTTAAGCTTTGAACTTTAAGATTAGATATTGAATTTTAAGTATTGAGCTGTGTGCTTTGAGATTTGTGTTTTGAGCTTTAACTTTAAGCTTTGAGCTTTGAGCTTTAAGCTTTGTGCTTTGAGATTTGTGTACTGAGCTTTAACTTTGAGCTTTGAGCTTTATTTTTAAGCTTTGTGCTTTGAGTTTTAAGCTTTGAACTTAAGCTTAGAGCTTTGCTATTAAGCTTAAACTTTGGCCTTTAAACTTTGAACCTTGCTTAAAGCTCGAGCTTTAAGATTGAGCTTTAAGCTTTAAGTTTAATGTTTGAGCGTTTTGTTTTCGGCTTTAAGCTTTGAGCTTTGCGCAAAGCATAAGGCTTAATGCTAAAAGCTTAAAGCTTAAAACTCAAAGCTTTAAGCTGAAAGTTCAAAGCTTGAAACTCAAGGCTTTAATCTTAAAGTCAAAGCTTAAAGCTAAAAGCTCAAAGCTTAAAGCTCAAAGCTTGAAGCTCAAAACTTAAAGCTCAAAGCTTTAAGCTCGAAGCTTTAAGCTCAAGGCTTTAATCACATAACTTAAAGCTTAAAGCTCAAAACTTAAAGCTAAAAGCTCAAAGCTTAAAGCTCAAAGCTTGAAGCTCAAAGCTTAAAGCTCAAAACTTCAAGCTCAAAGCTTAAATCTCAAAGCTTTAAGCTCCAAACTTTAAGCTCAAGGCTTTAAGCTCAAAGCTTTAAGCTCAAAGCTTTAATCACAAAACTTAAAGCTCAAAGCTTTAAGCTCTAAACTTAAAGCTCAAGCATAGTGCTCAAAGCTTATGGCTCAAAGCTCAAAGCTCAAAGTTTCAAGCTCAAAGCTTGAAGCTCAAGGCTTTAATCTCAATGCTTAAAGCTCAAAACTTAAATTTTAAGCTTAAAGCTCAAAGCTTGAAGCTCAAATCCTAAAGCTCAAACCTTAAAGCTCAAAACTTTAAGCTCAAGGCTTTAATCACAAAACTTAAAGCTCAAAGCTTTAAGCTGAAGGCTTTGATCTCTAAGCTTAATGCTCTAAACTTAAAGCTCAGGCATAGTGCTCAAAGCTTATGGCTCAAAGCTTAAAGCTCAAAGTTTTAAGCTCAAAACTTAAATTCAAAGCTTAAAGCTCAAAGCTCAAATTAAAGCTCAAGGCTTAAATCACAAAGCTTGAAGCTCAAAACTTGAAGCTCAAAGCTTAAATATCAAAGTTTGAAGCTCAAAGCTTAAAGCTCAAAGCTTAAGGTTAAAGCTCAAAGCTTAAAGCTCAAAGCTTAACCCCTCAAAAATTTAGCGTATTTTGTCAAAAGGTATAAATGTTTCGATATATATCGACTTTGCAATAAAAATTCAAATAAATGGAATATTTGTAAACGTATCAATAAAAACTAAATACTGGTTTTGAAAGGTGGTGAAATACGCTTAAATATATGGCATTATTAGAAATTACAAAAAAAAAATTTAAATTCAAATTTTTTTAATGTTTTCTTTAAAAAAATTTAAAAATGCTCAACTTACATTTTTGATATTAAAATTACTGATCTATAGAAAATGTGTTTGTTTCTGTCTATGTGTGTGAGATGTTTTGCGTTGCTAAACCGTTCATCCGATTGCGATAAAACTTTGGGGATTTGATGTGTGCAAGCCCGCGATGGTTTCTATACGTGTATAGTGAGTTCTGGCATCATCTGGGACGAATGGGAAAGGGTTAGTAGAGCGAATTTTTTTCTTTATTGAGTGGCATAGCATATGCCGGGAACTCGCTATTGTATTTAAATGCCTGTGTCAGAATTTGGTAAAATTGAATTATGTAATAGAAAGTACCTACCCTAAAATTCTAAATCTATACTTATATTATGAATGCGAAACTGCGTGTGTTTGTTTGTTACGCTTTCACGCATAAACTAATAAACCGATCTTATAATTTTTTTCACCAATAGAAAGCTACATTATATGCGAGTAATATAGGCTATAAATAATGGTAAGTTCTGGCGTTACGAAATTATAAATATTAATATATTATATTTATTTTACGTTTTCTGTCGAAAATGGCGAGTTATTGCTAACGTCAGAAAAAAAGCAAAACAAATCGTTGCCGTGAAAACCATGTTGATATATATTTTTTTAATTCGGGCATCGTAGTTACTATTTATCTCTAAAAAATGAATCGCCGAAATGTATTTACGCGCATGACTTACGAACGACTGCACCAAATTGGATTTTACTACTGGTGAGCTCTGGCATTATGAAATATGCAAAAGGTGGCATTCGAGCTGTTTGAAAACTGAATGTACCGGGAAAGAATGCATGAAATGCGGGAGGGGGACTCGGGTAGGGGGTTCGCGGGAGGGGGAGGAGGGAAACCCGGGAGGGGGAGGGAAATCTGGGAGGGGGAACCTAGGAGGGGGAAGGGGAGCTTGGGAGGGGGGTTCGCGGGACGGGGATAGGGGTAGTGGAGTGGGGGGAGGAAGGTGGAAGAGGCGGAGTGGGAACGCGAGAGGGGAAGAGGACGCGGGAGAGGAAGGGGAGGCGGAAGGGGAACGGGACGAATGGGAAAGAACACGCAGGAGAAAACAATTTATTTATTAAATGGCATGGCAACGCATGCCGGGTACCAGCTAGTGATTAATATTTCGATACGTTTTTAGACTTTCACGGCCAAAAGAATTTTTGTTATTTGTTTTTGGGGTGTTATGCCGTGTTGCGCTACCTCCTTCTTTAGTCAAAGTTTCGGACAGCGTTACAGTATCGTTACAGTATGTGACACATCTGCCACATGTGACACATCTGCCACATGTGACACATCTGCCCTGATAATGGAAACTATAAAGCTGTCCGAAATGTTGGCTAAAGAAGGAGGTAGCGCAACACGGCATAACACCCCAAAAACAAATAACGAAAATGATTATTATTTATTTATATAAATATACGCCTATACGGGCATTTACAAAATACGTGGTAAATATAATGATTTTATGGAATGGTACTCATGAGATCAAACGGACTAATTTTAATTTTATTTTTACATTAATTCCACACAGGAGGTTCTGAGGGAAATTATTTTCCTCAGGACCTATGTCATCTTTGGAGATGCTGTGTGGAGGGTATTTTTGAAGAGAGGAAGGAGTGAAGATGGGTCTTGAAGAGACCCATGTTATAGGAGGGAGGAAACAAAAAAGCCGGCAAATCGTTTCACAGCCGACCCGGTGACCTCGAGAACAAGTCGTAGAAACGACCCGTTCTCATGTGACAAATATCAACCACGTACATATGCTGGGTGCGTGTTTCCCGACTATGCGCTGGTGCCGAGGGGATCAATGACGCTAGTTCCTCGGAGCATCTTCCATTATAATATCGGTAGAACAAATACAGCATTCCCACCTGACCCCTGAGCTCTAAAAATTGCAATCTGTTTCTTTAAATTAGGAGAATCTATCAAACGGACCGTCCGCTTCTGCACAGAGTTGAGGTTTTGTTTTAGGCATTTTGGGGCTCCATACTAGAGGTGGCTGTCAAATTCAACCGTGGGGCGTACTTGCGTTTTGTACAGGGTTAGCCGTTGTGTACTATGAAAGTATCTGCCCTGTACAGTACGCCCAGTTTCTGAGAAGCTAACTTAACTCTGGCTTCGATGAAGCCCCGTTTCTGAGCTGGTCACTTGGAGTTTTTTATTTATTTAATATAGATATATAAGTGTACAGTGGTGTTATATAAATATCGGAACAGAAATTATTCAAAATTGCAATCTCACCAAAGAAGAAGCTAGTTCTTGTGCTTGATGAGCGAGTTAAACTAATTATAACAGAAATAGAATAACATTATGCAATAGGTAAGTATATAATAGGAAAAAATGTTACACCAAGCAAATCAATTGGGGGCCTGTCCGGAAGATTGCTTCCGTTGAAGGAGATTAGATTTTCATTTCAATGTCCCGTGTTCGATTCCTCGGCTGGCTAAGTCCTCCATCACAACACAAGCAACATTTTCGGCTTTCTGTGGTGGTAGTAGGAGATTTTTCAAATATTGTTGGGTTATTCATAACCCTTTCTGGGTTATTCATAACCCGGGAATGTTTGTCTTTCTTTTTAAAAATACAAAAAAAAAATCTTTGTTTCAAAACCCTCCAAGTCATTCGAATTTGTGCGTTCTTTGAGGGCTTGTCAAACAAAAAGCCATCATGGACTGCACTGTCATCCGCATAACAAGGAATTGGTGCACACGACAAAAGGTCATTGATTTCCAACAAAAATAAAGACAGAGACCGAACGGATCCCTGTGGGACGCCAGCGTTTATTTTTTTTTAAAAAGAAAGACAGACATTCCCGGGTTACGAATAACGTAACAATGTTTTTTCGTAAGAAGCAATTACTTTGTGGTTAGACATTATATTTAAAAGAATTAAAACACTTTGTATTTAAACCACGAATTTATTATTTTGTATATCTACCGGTTTTAGTTATTATTATATCCTGATGAAGCTTGGTCGAAGCGAAACCGGTAGATATACAAAATAGTAAATTCGTGGTTTAAATACAAAGTGTTTTAATTCTTTTAAACGTAACAATGTTTGAAAATCTCCTACTACCACCATAGAAAGCCGAAAATGTTGCTTGTGTTGTGATTATTGAATGCAAGAAAGAGGTAAAACCTTCAGCAACCGTCTGAACCTCTGCCTCAAAAAGTCGGCTGTCCACATACACAAGGATGCGGGAAGTCCGTAAGATGACAGTTTGTTGACAAGCCCTTGGTGTCAAACCCGATAAAAGGCCTTAGAAATGTCCAGTGTAATCGTTTGGGTCTCACCAAATCCATCCACAAACATGCTTCACGAACGCGGAAAGGTCACCGCACTTATAACGTTATCATATCACATTATATCGCATTATAACGACTCAGCGTCAGCAAGTCATCGATCTAATAAAATATATTTTCAAACGGCAAATGGGTTACTGAAAATCACTGCTACTTTCATCATTGTAGGCGGTTGAGGATGTTGCTAGGGATGCTAGATGGAAGACTTATCTAGCAGAGGAATTGGACCCACGATATTTAGATGGAAACCGATGCATTTGATAACTCAGCCACTAATCGGTGTAAATATGTTCCCTTTATAATGAAACAGTTTATCACTTTAAAACTTCGTTGACAGATTTTATAAAAATTACTGCTTTTTTATCTTTTATGGCTCTGTAAAATTTAAAAAATAATTTAAAATGTCCTTATACACTACCGTTAATTAATGAGATTTACTTAAACTGTGTCATAAATTTACAAATAATGTTATGTGATTTTACGGTATTTTTTATTTATTTATTTATTGATCAACGCCCTTTTTCAGGGCTATGTCATACCTAAGGAGAAAGCGTATTTATGAAATAATTTATTATATAATCTTCACGTGATTTTTAGATAAATGCTTATGGATAAATGTATATATGCATTGATAAGCCACCGACCGACATTTGACCATGAAAAAGATAGACAGTTTTTAATCTTCTAAGTGTAAAAGCGATGTCGATAATACGACGCGAATGCTTCAGATAATATATATTTTCTGTAGCAGCTGAGTGCATCTGTTATAATCAACAAATGTACTCACAACAATCTGATTGTTGAATTATAACAAACTAGCTTGTACCCGCGGCTTCGCTCGCATGGTTTTAGGATGAAATTACTGTAGCGCTTGCGCTTATCAATTATCCCTCCCTCCCTCCCCCCTCTCCCGCTTTCCATACATTCATTCCCGTTAAATTCAGTTTTCAAACAGCTCGCGTGCCACCTAAATTTTATAATGCCATCATTTCAAGAGCTCATCAGTAGTAAAAAAAATAATTATCCAATTTGGTGCAGTCGTTCGGAAGTTATGCGCGAACAAACATTTTGGAGTTTCATTTTTATTTATATAGATAGAAAGATATTAACTACGACGCCTCAAATAAAATTTCTCGCAAATGTATCAACATCGTTTCCACGGCAACTATTTGTTTTCTGACGTTAGCCATAACTCGCTTTTGTTAGCGACAGAAAACGTAAATAAATATAATATATTAATATTTATAATTTTATAACGCCAGAGCTTACCATTATATACAGCTAATATTACTCGCATATAACGTAGCTTTCTATTGGTGAAATCGGTTTATCGAAAAGTATAAGTATAAGTATCAGTATAAGTGTAAGTATAAGTAAAAGTATAAGTATATAAGCATTAGTATAGATGTCAAGTTACTATATCACGTAACAGTAGCGTTCGATCCCAAAGAGCTGAAAAGTAATGCGAATTATAAAATATTTCATATATTATTGTCATAATGCTGTCAATAATATTTCATTGTCATAATGCTGTCAATTAATGCTATTAATAGACAGCATTATGGATGGAATACATTTCTTTAAAATTGTTTAGGTTAACTGCGTACATTTAGCAGGTAAAAAAACGAACGGAGGAAACAACTCTTTGACTTTTAAAAACTGTCAATTTTCATTTAGACCGTGTTTCTGAATGAAGGGCGGTTTTTGAAACCAACCGTTATCCTGTTTCGCTGTCACTCGTAATGATGGCGGCCTCCGTGATCGAGGGGTAAGACTCTTGACTCACAATCCGAAGGTCGCGGGATCGAATCCCAGCGTGCGCAAAAATTTTTATTTTATTAATTTGTGTTAAGGGTCCACTATTCGAATTTCGAACGATTTCTTACATATCTCCCTTAGACATTTGAAGTTTTTAAGCTCTTAAAAAAATATATGTTATTTTTGAAGATAATATCTAGATACCACGCCAAAACGCAAATTAGGTATATGAAATTCCCTCGATAGAAAAAAATCGTAAAATATGCTCCGAAAATTATTTAAGACAAGTCTGTTTCTATTATTTTACAAGTTATATTTGTGAAAAAATTCACAATGTTTCTATGATACTTAAGATACGTTCCACGAGATTTTTGCTCTATTTTAAACGAGTCATGTTTTTTTTTTAAGCTTTTTCGCCATTTTCGCTGCGATTTCATCACTTAAAATATTAGCGCGCTCTGTCCAACATTCGTTATTACACATCTCTCCATCTTCTTCTTTTTCAGCCGAATAACGCCGCCTTAATTCACAATTAGTTAATGTCATTTTATATATAGTTAATCGCGAAACATTACAGTGGAAGATACTCTTAGTATCGCCCTGGTGTAAGACCACCATTCAGAATTGACGCGTTACTTGAAATGAGTCGTGTTTGATGACAAAGGCCAACCAGGTATTTCCCCATCTTCCTCTCCCCCCCACCGTTCGTACTGTAACTATTTTACATTAACTTCACACAGGAGACCCTGAGGAAAATAATTCCCCTCGAAGTTTATGTCATATTTGCGTGGGTCTTTTTAGGAAATGAAGGAGGGGAAATTCTAGGTAGGAAAAGGGTAGTAGGGGTAGGTAGGAATCCGATCCATGACCCAGAAAAAGATTGCCGGAAGACGGGGCCCCGGAAAGAGCAGATTATCGTGGCTGAAAAGGACAGTGGTTTGGTCAGACTACTGTAGAGCTGTTCCAGGCCGCAGTAAACAAAGTCCGCATAGTCAACGTCCGTTGAACAGAAAGGACACGAGAAGAAGAAGAAAGGGGGCTATTCGTTCAATAGGTTAAGAAACACTGGTATATTTTTTTATTTTTTTTTTATTTATTTAATATTTGTATGTTTTTACAACAAGTATACATTTTTTTTACATGTTAAACAGAGTTGTAAAAATGAACATAACAATAGCATTTCCTCATCATAAAGAGACAAGGCTCTTGTGTTTGGTGAGGGAATTCAAGCTCAAGTATATGTAAAATTTAGTAGAAAATAATAATATTGCATCTAATAACAAAAGATATGTAAGAAAACTCGGGATATAACAATAAATAAATTTCAAGATTTAAATGAAATATTAAAGGTAGAAATGGACTCTTACAGTTGTTTCAGGTGATTTTTCAATTTAATTTGGAATTTATGTATATTTTCGATAATTTTTAGTTCTAATGGGAGGTTGTTGAAATAATTTATACCTAGATACAGATAGGTATTTTGGATGTGCTTGGTATTAAATTTAGGGATTTTGATATTGTTTTGAAATCTTGCTGATATATTAAATTGTAATTTTTTTAGCTGTATTTCTTTAAAAGTCTGTAGAATTGCATATTTTTTATATATATTGTCTGTTGTAGATACTTTGAATATTGAAAAGATTCTTTCAGTAGAGAATGTAGATGGTTTTTTCAAGATAACCTTAATTATCAATCTTTGAACTATTTTCAGAGGATTTAAAATAACATCATAAGTTCCTCCCCACCCTATAATACCGTACTGTAATATAGATTGAACAATTGCATAGTACACTTTTTTGAGGTTTTCTAGTCTAAGAATATTTCTAATTCTGATAAATATATATATACATTTCCTAATTCTTTTGACAAGTTCACAAATATGTGTTTTCCATTTAAAATGTTGATCTATATATACACCAAGATATTTAATATTTGAAGTTGAATTAAGTGTAGAACATGTTTGATTACAATTAGTTCCACCACATTTACTCTGATGTATTACAATTTTTATTTCTGGATTTGATTTACTTTTATTGATAGAGAAAGGGATAAATTTTGTTTTTTCAGTATTTAATGAGAGGAGATTTTTATCGAACCAGTTTTTCAGCGTATTAATATCAATATTCGCTAGATTATTCACAGTATTCCAATCAGCACCTTCAATTACTATGACAGTGTCGTCAGCATAAGATATTATTTTTCCGTTTATTCTTTGTGTGAATATGTCATTTACATAAATGATAAACAGTAACGGTCCCAGGACTGTACCTTGAGGTATGCCAAAGTTACTTGTATCTTGTTGGCTAAGCACATCGTTGATTTTAACGACTTGAGGACGTTCGAAAAGGTAGCTTTTTATCCATTCTAGAGCTGCTCCATCTAATCCAATGTTTCTTAATTTACTTATAAGTTTGTCATGTGATATGCTGTCAAACGCTTTTTTGAGATCTATGAAAATTCCAAGGCATATATGACACAATATTTGTTGAGATTTATCAATGCTGCAATAGTTTTATTTTTATGGCATAAAATATATGTGTCGTCTTCTTATTTGCCACAAAAACAACAGCTTTCCCTTTATTAAAGAGCTGCGTCCGCTACGGCAATGTATGAGTATTTACAGATTAATTTATCAAATTGTATTATTTCAGATATCAGATATTTTTTTTCCGAGCGGGAAAAAATGTAAAAAAATATTAATATCTTATCCATAAGATACAAACACAATCGGTATTATAATCACAATGCATTCTTTAATCCCTATAATTATAATTGAACAAGAACGCAAAGGCTTACTTTTTTCTTGCAATACTTACTACTAGGGTAGGCTAAAAAACACGAACAAAAACAAATGGCAAGATTTGGCAAAAAGTTCAAGAAGAAAGATTCTAAAGCTTTAAAACCATATATTTATTTTTCAACATAGTCACCGTTAAGGCTAATGCATTTCTAACAACGTGAAACAAGTTTTTTCATTAAGTAACTGAAAAATTCTTCCGAATCCTCGATTCTTCATTTCTCGAATCCAGGATTGACAGCAGCTGCCTTCACCTCATCATCTGAGATGTAATGACTACTCTTGAAGTATCTCTTAAGTAGAGGAAAAAAATTAAAATCGCAAGGCGATAGATCGGGGGAGTGAAAAGAGTATGGAATCGGTTCAAACTTCAGGTTTTGCAGAGGCTTTTTGTTTGTTCTTGGTTGTGAAACGGCGTGGTACCCATCGTCCACAGATTTTACGGTATCCTAATTTTTCAACAATGAAGCCGATATCTTCCTCGGATATTTCAAAATAGTTTGTCAATTTGCCAGTCATTTTGAATTTGTGGACGAGTTTGGATTGTTAATCGTCTGTATCAATGATCGGACGTCCGCTGCGTTTCATCAACAATTATTGCTTTTCCAGGCTCACAATCTTACCGAAGCTTATCCATCAATTTACAAAAAATCGATGAATAAGCCTTTGATCAACAGCATAGCCCCCATAAACATCCTTTAAATGACGATGAATCTCGGTGGGAGTCACTTTTTCAGCAGTTAAAAATCGATAACTGACATAACACCTTGTGTTGACATAACACTAAAACACGTCTCCATACTTCCGCTTCTCAAAATACATTGGATGAATTAAACGACTCAAACTTGCGCGTACGTATAAAGGAGTAATGTCACTTCCATATTCCACCTAGCGTGCTTCTAAAGGTCATTTAGTTCGCGCCGTACAAGCATGTGTGCATCACCTTTCGGTCTACCCTCTAATTGAATTTATATTATTATTTTATTAAAAACGTCTCTTTTTATCTTTATCTCGAGTTGTCCAACACTTTTTATGTTATCTTTATTCGCGAAATATTTTTACGTTTTTATATTTAATTAATTTATCTTTATTCTGGTAATATTAGATTATTGCAGCAGTTATAACGTATTAACCAAAACCTCTGTACCCATGATTGTATTTAGTAATTAGTAATTGATTACTCTCTTCATATCTTTTTAATTTTTATAAATTGTCCACAATAATCTTGCATGGCGATGCAACAAGAATCCTTAGGCTAAATTGTTTGTTTTTCGAAACAACTCATATCAGTCTCGTAATTATTGTTGTGTCTTCCTTGCCATCATAGTTAGGAGTATAATCTAAACGGCGTTAGAAAGAGAAAATATCATGCTTTACATTCAAATCTAAAAGCTCACCACAAAAAAATTAAATGTACACAATTTATGAAACCAAATTTTCCATTTTTTTTTTTAAATTTGAAATGTTGGTCCCACAATTGAAAAAAAAATTAAACCTTGAGAATTTTTTATTAATTATTTTTACATGAAACGACAGAAAAGTGAGGCGACGATAACGTTTATAATACATTGCTTAATAATGATGTGTGTTTTATTTTTTTTTCGTTATCAGTAATTTTAGATAGAAAAAACGCAAGGTGAGCCATTTTAAAACTTTTTATGATTGCATTAAAAAAATTTTAATTTAAACAATTACGCGTTTATTTCGATTTATGAAATTCGAACACGTATTTTACCACCTTTCACAAACAGTTTGTAATTATCGATACGTTCAGAAGTATTTTTTTTTTTTTATGTTTTTTTTTTTATTTAATATAGATATATAAGTTTACAGTGGGTTAATATAAATTACATATTGGTTAAGAAATTCTTTAAAATTGCAGTCTCACCAAAGAAGAAGCTAGTTCTTGTGCTTGATGAGCGAGTTACACTAATTATGACAGAAATAGAATAACATTATGCAATAGGTTATATAACATTATATAATGGGAACAATTGAAACTTCTGGATCATCTATACGTGAAGATGTACATACAATGGGATATGGTTACATACTAAAATATTGTGCACTTTAGAGAAATTCGAAAAATCTAAATTAAATAGAAATAAATATAGATTGACAATAAACAGAAAAAGAGAAAAACAGGTAATAATTTAATTAATTATTCCTGAGTTTTTCTTCAGAACCAAAAAAAAATAATTCGTACACATGTCATGAGCAACCAAACAATCCCTCATTCCGATCCGAACTGTCCAATACCTACTGAATTTTTATGTTTTAAGTTAAAAAAAAACATCAAAAAGGTTCAAAGAAATTTCTCCGAAGTTAAAGTAAATTAAATGTCTCTTGACACTCTGTTTATACATTTGCATTAAAAATATATTTAATAAGGGTCTTACTAACAATTATGTTTTAAATTTTACCCAACTGATGATCAACCAAAAATGGATGATATCGTAAATGGTTGTTAAACAGTTGTAATCGTGATATTTAAAACACGTTTATAAGTAAAGTGATAAGTGCTCAGGTAAAAGTTAGTAAACATCAAAATAATACAAAAAAAGCAGAGTGTGTAATTCACACGTAGAAGTGAAACTAGAAAGTCGCTAGATGTCGCTTTCTTTACTTTGGCTTGTTTTTTTTAAAGTGGTTTGAAGATAGGATATTGATTTCACAAAATAAAAATGTTTTTTTTTTTTTTTGGATTTCGTAGGATTCGATCCCTCTGTCTCTCTGGCCGCTGAAACTTGTCAGGCACCTTGCCCGCTACCCTGTGGAAGGCACGCGTCGAGTTATTTGTCGTTAAAATGAATCTAAATAGGATTTCACGTATAGCTTCATCTTAACATCAAAATAAAAAATTTACAAGAGATGAAACATGTAATGTTATGTTTAACTTTGGGACCATTGAAACAAAATTTGTAGTGTAAAATAATAGGTATTTTTTTAAAGCGCTAATTCTTTAGTTTCGATATAACTACTAACTAAGGTAAGAACGTTACCCTTGTCGGGACTCTGCTCTATCACTGAGCTAATTCCAAATTGGATTCAATTTGAACAAAATTCGATTCGATTTGAATCAAATTCGAAGAATTTTGCAAACATACATTATGATAGCAGCGATATTATTATACCTATTTTACAATCCAATTTAGATAAATTGTATCATTGGTGTGTGATCAACTCGTTGTTTCTCAATATTCAAAAGTGTCAGATTATTCGTTTTCGTAAAATCCAAAGTCATGTAACTTATGAATACTCTTTAAACCATGTACAATTGACATCAGTCGCTCAGATCAGGGACTTGGGTGTTATATTTGACGAAAAGTTAACATTTACTCTGCATATAAATGAAATAACAAAGAAAGCTTTAAAAATGCTTGGTTTCATATGCAGAACAGCAAGTGATTTCAAGTCTCTTGAATGTTTGAAAACATTGTACACTTCTTTAGTAAGAAGCCAGGTAGAGTATAATTCGCCCATTTGGTCCCCATTGTATAAAGTACATTCCGACAATATAGAAAGGGTACAGCACAAATTTCTAAGATTCATCAACTTCAAACTGAATATTCCAATAAAAAAAAATAAACTATGTCTTTTTGATGAAACAATTGAACTTAATAACGCTGTCAGATAGGCGAATCATCTCTGACCTGGTACTGTTAAATAAAATTATCAATAATTGCATTGACAACCCTGAAATTCTCGCCAAAATAAAATTGTATGTACCGACCAGAAACACGAGGCGAAGTGCTACCTTTTTCTGTGACAATTTTAAAAATAACTATGAAGCTCATACACCTATAAACAGAATACATCATTTTGGAAATAAATTTGGGAATGTTGTAGACGTGTTTAAAGATTCAATGTTAGTTTTAAAACGAAGTCTTTATAATCACTTCACCAAGATGTATAATTTCACGACTCCTTTGTGAATACACTTTTTTTATTTTTATATTTATTTACACATATTTGCTTTCTTTAGAACATAATATTAATTTTAATTTGCCATGATTTAAACATAATTCATTATATATTGTACACTGTATGTACCTAACACAACTGTATTGCTATTATATATTGTTTACTGTATGTACCTAACACAACTTTATTGCATATTTACTTTTCTTAATAGGGCGTAAATAAATAAATAAATAAATAAATAAATAAAAAAAATAAAAAATTAAATAAATAAATAAATATAAATAAATAAATAAATAAATAAATAAATAAATAAATAAATAAATAAATAAATAAATAAATAAATAAATAAATAAATAAATAAATAAATAAATAAATAAATAAATAAATAAATAAATAAATAAATAAATAAATAAATAAATAAATAAATAAATAAATAAATAAATAAATAAATAAATAAATAAATAAATAAATAAATAAATAAATAAATAAATAAATAAATAAATAAATAAATAAATAAATAAATAAATAAATAAATAAATAAATAAATAAATAAATAAATAAATAAATAAATAAATAAATAAATAAATAAATAAATAAATAAATGAATGAATGAATGAATGAATGAATGAATGAATGAATGAATGAATGAATGAATGAATGAATGAATGAATGAATGAATGAATGAATGAATGAATAAATAAATAAATAAATAAATAAATAAATAAATAAATAAATAAATAAATAAATAAATAAATAAATAAATAAATAAATAAATAAATAAATAAATAAATAAATAAATAAATAAATAAATAAAAAAATAAATAAATAAATAAATAAATTAAAATATGCATGAAGATAATGTTGGTAGTTATTAGCTTAGCTAAGTTCTTAGGAGGGGACAGGATCGAATTAGCTCAATGGTTAGAGCAGAGCCCCGGAAAGGCCTAAGGTCCTGGATTCAATTCCTAGACGCGATCGAATCTCTTTATGAGTATCTGTTTTAAATTTTCTTTGAGAGTCGCTAATATGGTTTTCAATGATCATTTATACGTTTGTATTTATATTTAATCAAGCTGTTTTGTTTTATTAAAATTTTGTAGCATATTGGATAAACAAGTTACGTACACAAAGTTATTATATAATTTTTTTTCATTTGACAAATATAAAATTTAAAAATGTATTTATGTCGAGTACATTACATTTTATTATAAAAAAAACGAAGAGCCAGTTTGCTCTAAAGCTTTACACATTTGCCGCTAGATGGTGATAATTTCCCTCGAACCATTCCATTTCGTTACGGATCAAAACAATAATATTATTATGGCGGATAATTTTAAACGTGTTTTCAACAACAGACTAGCAAAAATATTATCTGGTTTTTGAGGCCAGAATTAAAATTTTTTTTTTTTTTTTTTCAATATAACGAAACCAAATTAAGACCACTTGTATATTTATCAGACCTAACCGTGTTTAACAAATTGTAGTCATTTTGATTTTTTAAATGAGTTAATGTTATATTACTTTGTTCACAACACTTTATTTATTAATTTATTTTTATTTTAGCTATACTTTTATTATATTTCAGCTTTACTTTTAATTCATTAAAGTATTGTACTTTTATAATTTTATTTATTTACTTAATTACATGATTTCATATAAGTGGGCGTTCAAGTATTACGTAACGCTATTTTTGTAGATTTTTGACCTTTCCCTTTCCCCCATGTGACGCGCCTTTACATTTTTCTGTACCTACGATTGCAATCTTAAGAGCACCGCATCAGGTGAGAATGAATGTATACGATGTATGATGAATGAATATATATAATGAATGTTCACTGTTTGAAAACCGATTTCGTTAAAAATAATGATAAATAATAAATCGAGAATTTGTTCGGACCAAGACTCTCGTTATTTAGAACAGCAGCTGGGAATAGTAAATTGTGATTAGAATTAATTTTACCAGTTAAATAACGACAATTAAATTGTCTTGCCTTTAATAATGAGCGACTCTGGAATTCTTCATTTTGCCACCGCCAGCCAGATTTTTTAATTTATTTTTTAATGTGAATACCTCACAAGAGTCTCAGCTGCTCCCGTCTGGAGCCAGTGAGACTATGCCATCCCCAGTGGTGTATGTTGTGAGGCTGAAGGTGGTGGGGAGGGGACGGAGATGGGAAAGAGAAAGGTGTGGAAGTATCTGGCTATTCAGACCTGTCATCAAACACGGCTAAAGCCATTTCAAGCAACGTTTCAATTCTGAATGATGGTCTAACACCAGGGCGATACTGAGAGTATCTTTCACTCTGGACGTGCCGCAAATAAACTATATATTATTTTGAATGAACTTATTATGAAATAACACAAATTCATCAAATAAATTTATTTGCCCACGCCAGGATTCGATCCCGCGACCTTTGGTTTGCGAGTCAAGAGCCTTACCTCCAGACCACGCCGGTCGTCTACTCAGTATCATTACTATTGTAAGATATTTGCAACTTAAAACGAGAAAAGAAAGAAGAAAACTCTTTGCCCACTTGTACCCGTCCGATTTTTTCACCGGGCAAAGGACCGTTTTTTTGCCCGGTGTGTGCACCAGTATTCAGTGCAGTGTTGTATGACTTGTAATGGGTGTTTGTACTCGCACCGGATACCAACTGGTATCCGGTACATGTACAAACATTAATTATAAGCCATACAACACTGCGAGTCCGGCAAAAAAAACGGTCCGTTGTCCGGTGAAAAAAACGGACGTGTACAAGCGGGCCAAGACATCCACCAACGACACACGAAAGTAAAAGTGGTGGAATAATTTTGAAGACAATTTAAAAAAAAATCGTTTTTAATTTAAAAATGCCTAAGCAGGTGGCGTGTGTTTTGTGATTATTTTTTGGTTGTTATAATTTTATATATTAAATTATCACAAAAGCAAAATATATTTGGTTAACATGAGATACTCGTAGTAAATAAAAAAATTGCCTTAAATAAAAGAAAATATTTTTAACATGATGTTGTTAAAATTATTTGCATAATGACATGAGATGGAATAGCTATCCCCAGATGTCACACATGGTGAGGTCAGGAAGCTGATATTCGGGCTGGCAGTATGCCCTCCATCCCTGCCATCCTTCGAAGCTGTGTTCCTCAAAGACCTTCTCGGCGCAGATAGAAGCAATGGTGATGTCATCGGTCAGCATACCTGAAAATGCATTTTTGAACACAATTTAAAATGCATTCGTAAAAACCTTCTCGTATTTATTATATTTAGCAGCGAATATTATATACAACAGATTTCGTAAAAAAAATCTAAAATTTATATTTAATTTTCCTGATGATGTCGAATAATTTAAGAATAAAATCGGTGGTATAATACATTTGCATAATGATAAATTATATAATATTATTAATATAATTTATTATTATGTAAATGTATTATACCACCGATTTCACTCTTAAATTATTGGACATCATCAGGAAAATTAAAACATGCTTTAAAAACGGGTTCTTTAAAAAAAAAATTCAAAAATAGACATATTCAAATATTTTTTTAAGAACGGCATTCTTAAAATCTAAATCAGTTACATATGATAATTGTTCTGATGATAGTACAAGTCGGTTAAAAATATTTTAGACCGAAATGATTAAAAAAATGTAACATTACTTTGGTTTTTATAATAATCATATTAATTATAATATTTATAAAAATCATAAATTTAAAATCAAAATATTTAAGATTGACTTTCGCGATAGAACCAATATTGGAAATAATTTATTTTTTGTTTAAAATATGAACAAATATTTTTTATTTAGACATCTCGGTTATTCCATGATTATTGTGTTAGTTAAAAAAGTTTTGAATATGGGCATAAATCCATTATTTATCCATTATAAATATATATAATTATTTATAATGGATATTATTTATTATGATTAAAATTAAGCAAAACCGTAAATTTTTCTTAATTTTTATCACAACATGGTTACATTGTATACTTGTTTCGTAATCCATTTTTCGAAAAAAGTTAATTTCGGTATTTAAAGATATTTGTACCGTAAACAAATATATAAATGATATTTTTTTTATGATACCCAATAACTAATAACTAAATAGTCGCCACCCATTGCAATGTATTTTTTGTCTATATTTAGTTATCCGTTATCTATTCTTATATTTGTTAATTTTCATTGTACTTTTATAATGACGTTATTAATTATATTTAAAATAAAATGAGACCACGACGTGAATTTGCAATTATTGAAAAAATAATCAAAACAATTTGATTATTATAAAGTCGAAATAATGCGATAATTATTGCGGACAGCGTGGGGGAGAATATCCTGTAGAAATAATAGGTTTTGAGAGAATGGTTTTCAAAATTGATATAGAAAAATAAACCAAGATAACAGCAGAGTCTGGGCTAGCAATACTCAATATCTTTTTGTTATCAATCCTGTGATTTAACATTGAACTATGAGTTTTCTTTTTATATTAGTTTCCTTCTTCTGAACACAAAAATTTGAATTTTTATTTGCATAAAGAACAAACGGAGTAAGTTTTTTTAATAATGTGACAATTATTTATACTTTCACACGGGATATCGCAGATTCCACCAGGAGACCCGGCCGTGCACCAGTATTCGTCGTTGATTTGGAATAATCCCCACTGAGTTGTCCCGTCTTCCAGAAGCTGGACCCTGGACGTGCTTCTTCCACTGTGAATCTCGATCAAGCAAACCCCTGAAAAACACAATCATTGTTATTGATGTTACTTTTACCATCTAACACTCAATGAAGTGACAATAAACAGATCACGATAAGTCATAAAAACATTTCCTGTCACCATCGTCAAAATTGTCTCATTTTTACTCAGTCTTTTGCCTATAATAATAATAGTTAATATTTGGCCAATTTATATAGCGCCATTTTTGTGAACAATCACCTCAAGGGCCCTGAAATATATTATTATAGATTGTAAATAAACAAAAAAATAAATAAACACTGTCACTCTGGGCAAGCAAAAGAAAACCGTAAGCGCCCTCAATATGTCGAGCTGAAAAAGAATTATCAAGGTTCCATAAACAGCCAAGAGCACTGTTATTTCTTATTTTCTTATCCACTCTATACTCGTACTCAAATATTGAAGCAGAGGGATTACAATTTGTTGAAATGACGGATAAAGAAAGGATATTATGGATTCAACTTACAATCACGGAGAAGGTATCTGTTGAATCCTTGGAAAAGCAGTTCCTCTGCCAACTCGCATCTTTCAAAGACCTTTGCTGAGGCCAGCTGGAGGCCCGCGACGGCTAAAAGAAGAATGACGAGGTACTTCATTATGTGGTAAAGAGAGTGTTGTCCCGAAAAGAGATTGAATTAAAACTGACGTTAATTTTGAAAATCTGTATATGTATACGATTTTTTTTATCTGGAAGGAGTTTTTTTTTGATAGATTGGAGATTAATGTAATAATCACCGGAAATAATTTAATTCATCGGAAAATTTTCTCAGAAAACACATATTTGATTGATAATGAGTATGTTGAAACCTGTCTCGATCTCTATGATAATAAACCTGTTGAAACCTGTCTCGATCGCTCTCCATTATTTGCTCAGAAAGGATTCATCCAACAAAAAAATATAAATTATACGTTAGCTTATACTTATACGGCAAGCATTCAATATAATAAAATATTTATTTATATACTAGAGTCAATCAAAAACTAATGCCTCCTATTTTTTTCTCCTTATAATTGTCAAAAAATAAAAATGCAATTACATAGGTTGAAAACCACACCATTGAAGATTAATTTGTCACTTTTTAATATAATCTTCGTCCATTTCTGCACGTTTAGTCCAACTTTTAACAAGGGCATGTGTTCCAGAGTGATAAAAAGCGCGGTCCTTCTTCCCAAGCCTTTGACGTGCTGAAATTTTCGCGTTTTTCTGGTTTTCATAGTGAATTCCACAATTTGCTTCTTTCAGATGAAAATCTGATGGTCAAGCTGTATGGAGGATGGGGTAAGACTATCCATCCAATTTTCACAATCTCTTCAGTGGTATGTAGTCTTGCATTGTCGTGCAAAAGAAGAACATAGCTTTTGTTGAGTGAAAGACATGCTTGTAGCTGTTTAAGGGTTGTGACGTATTGGATAGAATTTATTGTGCGTCTCTGCTCCAAAGAATCAACCATAATGAACCCTCTGCATCCCAGAACGCTATCGCCATTACTTTCCCGGCCGATCGCGCAGTTAATTTTTTCGTCCTCGGTGAGTTTGTGTGCTGCCATTCCATTGACTGCCTCTTTGATTCAGGTTAAAAAAAATGAACCCATGTTTCGTCTCCAGTCAAAATTTTTGTACAGTCAAGGGCACCCACCATGCACGAACCATTTTAAGGACCAGATGGATCCATCTATCGGCTCTCACGTCAAGACTCTACTTTTGTTTTTAAAATAACTGGTGGTGAAATGATTCTAAAAGCCCCCGACTACTCGTCCCTCCATGGCACAATATATATAAATTTTTTTATGTGTTCTCATCCGAGGCAGTTTGTTCCTGTTCTTGAAATAAAGGAGAGATAGCATTTATACAGAGGAACATACGTTAGAAGGTAAAAACAAATTCAAACCGACGAGAGACAGTGAGCAGTGGGATGGGAAGGTGGTCCTTCAAACCCTTCATACCATCCCCGGCAGTACAGTGGCGGGATAGTGGAGAAGAGACTTCTGAAGAACCCAGGGGACTAAGTAACTCACTCCACAAGGACAAACTGGAGATTAGGGTCGAAAGGAACCCCCAGTGTAAGAAACTAAGCGCTATAATTACCAAAGATATAAAATAAAGGCACCACCTGCACCAGGCAGGGAAAAGGGGCTATTCTATCCCCTTATGGGGAGGGAGTAACAGTACAGACAAAGAAGCAGTACATTACTAGCCTACAATAGTCACAATTTTTGTACAGTTGCATCACCTTTTTTTTTTTGTTATTGTTTATGGGGTGTTATGCCGTGTTTCGCTACCTCCTTCTTTAGCCAACGTTTCGGACAGCGTTACAGCTCATCTGCCCTGATGATGGACACTGTAACGCTGTCCGAAACGTTGGCTAAAGAAGGAGGTAGCGAAACACGGCATAACACCCCAAAAACAATAACAAAAATACTTTTTGGCCGTGAAAACCTAAAAACACAGTTGCATCACCGTACACAATTTTCAGTCTTTTATGAATGCGAATGAGCGTTTCACCATCCGCATTCAAGAATTTAATCACTAAACGCCGTCTTATACGAACATTGATGTCGGTCATTTTGCAAGCGACTGCAGTGCTGCCACATATGTTGACGCAAAAATAAAATATCGTATACAAACAAGTAAGTAACCCGCCTCACTAGACGATGTCTGTTCTGAGACGGGTACATATATACGCATGTAGATGCATGTACACTAAGGTGGTCCAGGCCCTCATAGTAAAAAAAAAATTTCAAATATAGGTGTCGCCACCCATTTGATTTGTTATACGTACCATTTCTATAATGTGTAATAAATTTCAGCCCCCTATCTTATATACAAGAGGGTGCTCGTCGAATTAGAAGTTTCTGACAAAAGTTCAGGATTTTAAGTAAAACACGTAATTTAAGGTTTATTAATATTAAAAGTATTTTAATCAAATACGTATACTAAGTATTTAAATGTGAACCAAATTTGGAAACAAAGCAATAATTTACATAATATTCGTCACAATCTTTCAAAACTATGTTTGTTAACTCTTTTTGGATGTTTCAGTAGAAACGATTTTTCTATTTTGTTCAACGATGTGAAGTAAAAATTGTTTTTCTTCCTCATTCTATAACGTGTTTTAATCTTCTAATAGTTTAACACCCTGTAACGTGTATTTCTTGGTAGAGCATCAGAATCTCCCTCAAGTTTGTGGGAAGGGAAATACAGTCTTTATCTTCGGGCATTTTTAGATAAATAGAAGAAATAATTTAGCAGTACAACATCACCTATATTTTAAAGGTATGGTGTATACATGGGTGCCCTCCAAGGGGTCAAGAATTCTACATTTCCTAAAGAAATAATAAAATAACACATAAGCAAGAGAGCATACCTGTGGACCGTAATTTAACTAAATTATCCTGACTCTAACGCTGACGCGAATCACTGTTAATAGGCGACCAGGAGCACGCGGGGTCTCCATGGACAGGAACCGAGGAAGGCCCCAGGGCCTGGGGACTCCTCACCAGGGAACAGGAACCAGGAAAGGCTCAAAGTCTCGGTTGTGCGTACCGGTGAAATCTCGGTAGACGCCGTTTACCGCGCCCTTCATAGATCAGCGCCGGGCCTCCATCCGCCTCAAATATCGAGTTCCGCGAGGATAACCCCTCTCAAAGCCTTGGCCACGTTAATATCATGAACGCCAAACAAAGGATTACACCGATTATCCACACTCAAGTACGAGAGTGAAAGTGGGCACATTGACAATATGGCGACTCCACCATTTAAACTTTTAAAAAAATCGCGTTTCACTCACGGAAACAACACGGCTCGCGGTTATAAAATAAACCATGATTCTTCTTTAAATGGGTAAAACCCGTAAAGGTGATACTATCACATATTTAACAAGAAACTTAAATATTTCGGTGACTTGTCAAATCAACGTCGGCTCCCCAGACGACGAAAATTCAAAAAAAGAGGCTCCCAAAATAGATGGCGCTAGTCGCTAGCGGTTAAGAACTAATCTTTACGGCGATCATAATAAAACGTCAGCAGCCAGGTGAGTTTAAGATTAACTAGGTCAAGACAATATTTATTTAATCAAAATAAATATTATCGTGACAATTCCCCCCTTCCCGCGAAAAGGTTTGCCCTCAAACAAGAAAACCACGCCCGCGAAACTGAACAAACTAACTAACTAAAGATAGGTCCAACAGGTATTTAAAAAAAAAAATTAATTAATATTCAGTTACCAAGAAACACAAACTTAAAACTAAATCACTTAAGTTTACAGACATGAACAATACAATAACAACAAGAAATAGCACGAGAATAGGTGGTCCACAAGCACCTACAGCATTGATGACACTGGGTGCTGCTGGAACTGACTGTCGCCCGAACCCTTCCATTCTCGTGTCATCTTTAACAAGAGAAATACCTTAAAAGAGAAGAAAATTAGCATAAATAGAGAACAAAATAAAACAAAATAGGTATGCACAAGGCATCACTTTTCCTTCAGCAGGAAATTTTGCCATAAAAAAGGCTTCACTTTAGGGTGGTCAACCATCCCTCACTTCACTGAATTTAGGCTATTTATTAATAGCGAAAAGGCAACTATTCTATCTACCTAGGTCCAACAGGTCGCATCGAAAAATGTATATATAATACCTATGTATTATTGACTTAGTTAGAACGAGTTATAAAAACTCTCCACTAAAAGTATAAGTGGTTAGAATAGGGATTACACATCAATTACCTATCTATCAAAGATATTTTTCAGATTAGGATTTACAATTACGAAAGAAAAAACCTATCTATCAAAGTGGTTAAAGTAGGGTTTACATATACAAAAAACCTATTTTCCAAAAAAGTTAGATCAGGATATTCAAAAATAGAAAAATAAACCTGTCTACAAAGGTGGTGATAAAGGTTATCGTTAGGAACACAAAGAAAAGCAAAACAGAGTCTAGAATGTTAGGCTTAAAGCTTAGGAATTACAAAATTATCAAAATACCTAGCTATAACATAGTGAACCAACAAAAGTAAACTTGAACCAATGCAAAAAGAATAATAAAAAAATTATTTACAATTTACACTGCTCGGGGAAATATTGTTGTAAATAAACAAGCAATACTTATCATGTTCTTTGGTGATCGATCTTATCTTAAAGATAGACGACACTATTAAGGGGGAATACAATCAAAATCATTTGATTGACCCTAGGAATACACTTGCAAAGTAAAACACTGGTATTAGCAGTAAGTCACAATTCCAAGGAATATACTTAAAACTAAAATGTAAACATATAATAAGTTCTCCAATGATGGGGTAGAGTTCAAATTTCCATTTTGAAAATTTTTAATAAGAAGTATGCCGAAGCATTACTTTCTTTTGAATTTATACATAAAAAATAATCTTATATTATTTTAAAACTAAACTTAAAATTAGCAAGTACAAACAACAATATTAACAAGAACAAATTTCGTGCATTGGAAAGTTTCTCAAATTTTCCCATACACCAAAATTTGAGAATAGTCTTCTTCAAATTCTTTGGAAAGGTAAGGGAGCCTGGGAGCTTTAAAACAAAAGAAAAAAAAACAAAAGTGATACAATTCGAAAGTACTTGAGGAAGGACACTGGCTTAACTCTAAGGCAAATGACAATAACAATATTCATAATACTATCGAGATGTGACGAATCGTGTGTTATAATATAATATAATAGTTGTAAAAAACAAAGACGACAGTCTGCAGTATAGAATACTCTCTTAATTTTAAAAGAAATGTAGCTAACTATAAAGTTTTCTAAAAGTTAAGGTCAATAGACACAATACAAATTAAACATAAAATTTTGGGCGCCACTGATCAGAGGATCAGATTCCAGCTAAACGAGGGTAAATAATGTATTTATCGTCAAAAAACTAGAACGTAGTGCTCATTCTGAGCACATGCCTCAAAGGTACCAAACTTCAAGACATGTGAGCAGAATAATCACACAAAGAAACAAATGAAATGACGTGAAGGGTCGGTAATCCTGCACATCACCACATTGGTTTCTTGTTATAAAATAAAATAAAAAAAATTATAATATCAATGAGTCCAAGCGAACAATATCCTTGACATAAAAATTTCCCACAACTTTCCCTTGAATATCCGCCAAGGTGTAGACTAAATCTGAGATTTTACCTTTAATGATATTGCGAACAAATCTAGGCGCCAGTTTATGAGAAAAATAATCTGGACCACTAGATTGGACGAAATTTTTCCTCCAGACGACATCACCAACTTCATATATCACCGACTTACGGCGCAAGTTATAGTGATGAGCATTCTTTTTAAAAGCTTGCAACAGCGCATTCGAAACTTGATCGTAAATAAAAGCTAATTCTTCCAATTTCTTAGCAAATTCGCCTCTAGATTTTTCTAAGGTAGAGTCCGCGACACCAGAAGAAACATTAATGTTGTGAAATTTACCGTCAATGATTTGTTCTCTTCCATGCATAAGGAAGAAAGGCGTGAAACCTGTAGCAAAATTAACCGTATTATTTAGAGCTGATTGAATCTGTGGCAGAAATCTAGACCAATTACGTTGGTCAGATTCGGTCAAAATAGATAACGCAGTTCCAATAGTTTGGTTATAACGTTCAACGACATTATTTTGCGGGGTGTAATAAGCGTTGTAATAAGGCATAGGAACATTATAATTAACTAACAATTGTTTGAATTCTTTAAAAACAAATTGTTTACCATTGTCACACACAAAGGTTTGTGGAACGCCGTGTACAAGAAAAATAAATTGTTCAACGTTTTTAACGATGCTTTTGGTGGTTGCATTTCTAAGGGGAAAAATCCAAGTATATTTGGAAAAAAACGTCAACAGCCGATAGAATGTACATAGATCCAGAGTAACTGCGTGGAAGAGGTCCTACAAGGTCAATAGACAACATTTGCATCGGTCTGTTGACTAATTTTGGATTGGTAGAAATTCCAGCCGGCGCCGATGTATTTACTTTATGTGCTTTGCACGTCTTACATTTACTAACAAATTTCTTTACATCGCTATACATACCAGGCCAAAAATAATGGAGTTGAATTTTTTTGTATGTTCTAAAAACCCCTGGATGACAAGAAACATTTGACTCGTGTTCCTTAGACAAGATAGCGTTCCGATCCTCAAAAGGAACAACCAACTTCCAAGCTGTATCCTCCTGCAGAGCGAAACGAGACTTAGAATGACGTAATAAATAGTTATCTTTAATAAGAAAATTATTAAAACGCTGAGGATTGGTTTTACAATCTGAAAATAATTTATTGTACCACACATCAGAGCTAGGGGGAACAGTATCCAGGGCGGAAACGGCTAAATCGTTTTTACGCGAAAGGGCATCAGGTACAGTATTTAACTTACCTTTTCTGTGAACTACATGAAATGAATATTGGGAGAGACGGGTGGACCAACGTGCAAGTCTACCTGAGGGATTCGATAACGATACTAGCCATTGTAGGCTGGAATGGTCTGTTATCACTGTGAAGTGAACTCCTTCTATGTAGGGCCTAAAGTGATTGACCGAATCTAAAACCGCAAGGAGTTCGCGCTCCGTCACGCCATAGTTACGCTCGTTTTTATTTAGACACCTAGAAAAATATGAAACAGGGTGTTCCTCTCCATCGAAATTTTGTGTCAAAACCCCTCCAATCCCAACGTTACTTGCGTCACAGTGGATAGTAAATGGTAACGAAAAATCAGGACCGTTAATTACTGGAGCCGAAGTTAGGGCCTTTTTTTAATTTTTTAAAGGAGTCTTCCGCCTCCGGAGACCAGGTAAAGTTACTCACCCCATTCCGTGACCCAGTTAGTTTTGTCAGAGGTGCCGCTATAGTTGAAAAAATTTTAATGAACCGTCTGTAATACCCACAAAGACCAATAAAAGCTTTCAATTGTTTAGAATTTATAGGAGTAGGATAGGTTCGAATTGATTCTAGTTTTACCGGATCCGTGCGGAGACCCTTTGCATCAACTATATAACCAAGATACTTTAGTTCGTCTTTGCAAAACTCACATTTTTTAAGATTAACTGTCAGACCGGCCTCTTTTAATCGATTAAAGACCTTTGTCAATAATTCTAAGTGTGACTCAAAATCCTCCGATATTATAATCAGGTCGTCCAAGTAACAAAAAACGTTTTCGTTAAATTCGGGGCCAAAAAGAACATTTGCAAGACGCTGTAATTCACTCGGAGCATTCTTCAATCCAAATGGCATCCTAACAAACTCACAAAGGCCACGCCCTGGTACAACGAAAGCCGTTTTAGCGCAAGAGTCTTTGTGTAAAGGAATTTGCCAAAAAGATTTCGAGAGGTCTATAGAGGATATGAATCGTGCACCCCGAAGATTATCTAATATACGTGAAATATAGGGCAATGGGTACGAATCTGTCCTGGTGACACTGTTGAGCTTCCTTGAGTCCAAGCAAAACCTGGGAGAACCGTCCTTCTTTGGTACTATCAATACTGGGTTTGACCAAGCCGAACGAGAGCGGCGGACTACACCTAAGTCTAATATTTCTTTAAGTTGGGATTCTAATTGATCCTGACGAGTTTTTGACAAAGGATAATAACGCTGCTTAATAGGATCCCCCGTTGTATTAATTTTGTGCTGTACTAGGTGCGTGCAACCCAGACCACATTTTTTGGACGAAATAGATGGCGCTAGTCACTAGCGGTTAAGAACTAATCTTTACGGCGATCATAATAAAACGTCAGCGGCCAGGTGAGTTTAAGATTAACTAGGTCAAGAAAATATTTATTTAATCAAAATAAATATTATCGTGACAACCCCTCTCCACTATATCATTAACAACACGCAAATTTTTGAGGCAGCTTTTGCCTTGAAGGTAATCAACATTGTCATTCCAAGTCTCAGGAGATAATCGCAAGAAAAAGTCCTTGATATCGAGAACTAAGAGCATTTTCAACATTCTTTGTGTTGCAAAAGCTTCTAATGTAACCTCTGCAAGCTTAGCAGAATCTCCTCGTACTCAACGATTATCGCCAACAGAACTTATTTTTTGAACAATGGCCTGTTTCTCAGCATCAGACAGTTTGTCAGAAAATAAGGCAAATGCAACTAGTTCATCTGACGAATATTATAAGTGACGCTCTAAGATACCCCTAGCTGCTATACTGATTTCGGAATCAATGGCTTCGTACAATTTTAAGCTTTTCCAAAATAGTAAGTCATTTACAAGCTTTATTAGCTCTTCGTAATCATCACGAACTTGATTCCCCACAGATACAGCGGTTGTAAGACTTTTAAGAGTATTTTCAGCAAACTGTTCTGCGTTCTTGTTGAGGTCAAGACAAACGTACTGCTTCTTCGATAATGTTTCCCAAATATCGCTGAATCTTTTGAAAAGTGGGATTTGAAGAGAGCTTGATGGCTCAAATTACAGAATAAATATTTTTGAAAGCATTATTTGAAATACGCGATGACAACAAGCCAGCCACAAAAGATCACGTCCTGTCTTTTCTTATAAATGAGTGCAAGCTCCCTTTTTGGCAACGATAGAAGCAGTAGTGTCAAAACTCATAGCTCGGACTTTATTTGTGACATTCCACTGTTGTATTGTGTCAAAAACAGCATCAGATATTTGTTCCCCCGTTCCCGCAGTAAGTTTAGGTACTCCTAATAGTTTTTCACAACCATTACCGTCTTCTGCAATTTTTATCAAATTCAAAGCGCTTGCCTGGGCAATATCACAAAGTTTGTCTAGTTCTTTTGTAAACAAATACTCTCTTTTTCTTTGTGCTTCAGAATTTTTTCCTCTAATTTTTTTCAATAGCAGCCAGTTCTTATGAAACTGAATCAGTTTTTCCATTGCAGTTATTTTGTTGTCTGGTCGGAATACTAGATTTACTCCATACTTCTATAAGTTCTTGAATAAGTACAAGCGCGGAATCTTTCACATTTTTGGATTCATTTAGTATGTGGTGATAACGAAGTAAAACTTGCCGAAGAGTAGGAAGTTGGTTAAGCCTCATCGATGGCTCAATATCTCGAACCCCAAGTAGAAAAATTTCGTCTTTTTTTCGATTAGATGAACACATTTTATTACACTGATTCACTTCACAGTCTACTAAATAAGTATCAAAACTGTGTAAATTTGTCTATAAAACTCTTCATTGGTTTATTTTAATTTATATATTTTTTAAAGTTTAACACGCGAAACTGTCCTGTTACAAAAAGTAAAAATTAAGCATTTTACAAAAAAAATTCAAAAACAACACTCGATTGAGCACCCCTTTTTGCTTGTGCTATATCACTGAAATTTTACTATGTTTTTTCAATAAATACATGTAACAAATTCACGGGGTGGCCAAATGTAAAATATAAAAAAAATGTTTTTGGACCACCTTAATGTACACACATATAAACATATATATTTCCACATATTAAGTACACATAAAAAACATAACTATATAAAATCTACAATTTTTTTTGGAATTCGTTAAAGGTTTATCATGTTAAAAGTTTCATGAAAACTAAAATCTAAAATTTTTTTTTAATAAAACAAAACAACTAAACACGCGTAAAACATAAGCATAAGAAAGAAAAAATCACTTTGAATGAGATAATCAGTATATATAAATATTAAATAAGGATTACAGACTGAATTAAGATCAGATTACTGATAGTAGCTTGGTGATGCATGTCCTTTTTTTTGTAGTTACCATGTATTAAAATGATTATATAACCATTTTAAGTTTTTTTGAGTGATGAAATAAGTGGTTTCTTTTAGGAAGGTGTTTTAAATGAGAGGTGCTAGGTAGGATTCGTGTTTTTGGGCTAAAGTTAATTTAATATTTGGCACTACAAGTTGATTGTGCGATTTCACTCTTGTGTTTTGAGGGTGAGTAACGTGGCACGGTGAGGATTTTAGGCAGTTTATTTGAATGTTCTTTTTGATAAATAGTTTCCTAATATCGTATGTTATTTGTAATTAGCAGGTTTTCCGTTTGATGCAGATAAGGTTTTTTGAACGTGATTATGTTTTATGAGTTGTGTTAAGCGGCTTAATGTACTTGTCAGCGGCTCCCCCCAGGCCGAAATACCATAAGTTAAAAGGCCTTGACATAGAGCGTAGTAAACACTTTTAAGTTGTTTTAGTGACATGATGTTTCGTATCGTTTTAAAAATGAATGATAATTTACGGATTTTCTTTATGAGCAAGTTAATGTGAAGTTCCCAGTTTAATTTATGGTCCTAGTTAAGCCTAAATACTTGATATTATCAGTAGGTTTAATTTCTTTTTGCAGTTGAGGTTTGAGGGTTTTGGGGCAATATAAGGGTGAAGGTATAAAGGCGGAGAGGTTTTTGGTTGCCCAGAAATCATTTTGCTGAATGTTAGGTATTTTGTTTTGGAGATGTTTAAGGTAAGTAGATTTTTGTCCAGCCAATTTTTTATTTCTAACATACCAGTTTCCACACTTTTGAAGGCCTTTTCCCAATTTGGAGCTTTGAAAAGAATTACAGTGTCAGCTGCGTATCTGATTACCTTGTAGTCGATAGCTGCCATTTTGATATCAGTAAGTTCATTTATGTAAATGAGAAATAGAAGGGGACCGAGTACGCTTCCTTGAGGGACACCGTATTTGATTTCTTCCGGATCACTGTAGCATTTATTTAGTTCTACTATTTGTTTTCTATTTTTAGTATAGCTAATTAACAATTCGAGCGGCGGTTCGTTGATACCCTTATTTTTAAGTTTCTCGTACATAATGTCGTGAGAGATGGTATCCAAAGCCTTTGCCAGATCTAGAAAAACTCCAATTACTTTGGATCCTTGATCTGTGTTTTTAACAATGTAATTAGTTAATTCGGATATAGCCTGCTCAGTACTCATATTTGCTCGAAATCCGAATTGACAGTCCGAGAGTAAGTTGTATTTGTCGAGGTAGTTTACAAGTCTTTATTCATTGCTTTTTCCAAAACTTTCGAGAGTGAATTTAATAGTGAAATAAGTCTGTAGTTAGAAATTAGAGTTTTTTTCCTGATTTGTGAATTGGCGTTATAATGGCAGTTTTTGTTTATCCGGGACAATCTCTTGGCTGAAGCTTTGATTAAATATGTGTAGAAGAGGTACAGCAATATATTCATGTAGATTAATCAGAATTTGGTTTGAGATTTTGTCCGGGCCCGGAGCACAATGTAGTTTAAGAGATAAAATAAGCTCAGAAATTTCTTTTTTATAAGTTTAAATATATTTAAAGTGTGTAATATGGTTGTTTAGTAGGGCTGCGTTTGGATGATAGTTGTTCTGAAGTGAGGTTATTGATGAGGATTTTGTTTGCTAGATCTGGGCCTACGTTGGAAAAATGGGAATTGATATAATTAGATAGTTTGTTTGGTTCGTTTTTTGTTGCCAGGATTTCTCCATTAATTGACAATTTATTAATATTATTACTCTTTTTAGGTTTTAAATAAGCTGCTTCATTAATGACTTTCCAATTTTTTTTGGATCCTTTCTGGCATTATCTATTTCATTCCGGTAAATTTTGAATTTAGCCTGCTTAATCAATTTGTTACAGAGATTTGTATATATAAGTAATCATGATTTAGTTTACTTACTGAGTTTTTATTTACTCTCATGTGCATCGTGTTTCGTTTGTGAATACTCTTAACTAGCCCTGCTGTGATCCATGGTTTGATTTTCAATGTTTTGTGAGCGTTGTTTTTATTGTTTTAGATCATCTGCGAAAAGTAACACTTCAACATTATTAACAAAAATAGTATCATTTACAAAAAGAAAGAAAAGTATTGGGCCTCAATGACACCGTCATTGGCCATGAATTTGTATGACAGGTTAGAATTATTTTTAACTGGACAAATTCCATTAAGGAGCTCTTCAAACATTCAAATAGTTTACCCTCTATTTCGAATTAACTCTATTTATTTCTATTTGAAATTTATTGAGAAGATTTTGGTGGTGAACTTTGACAAACGTTTTTTATGTGTGTATAGAGTCTACTTGGGTTTTGTTTTCAAGTGAACATGATATAAATTATTCCTTTAAAGATAGATTTGTTTGATTAGATCCGACAGGCATAAAGCTGTGTTGATTAGGTACCATGATATTATAAATAAGTTGGGAGATTCTATCATGTTTAAGTTTTTCAAACAATTTGGAAATTGTAGAGAGCATGCACATGCAAATATTAGGGGGGGTGTTATTATAGCCTTCTTGTATTATGTATTATGTTTGGGTAAACTTATAAAGACTCAGCAAGTCATCGATTTAATCAAATATATTTTCAAAGAACCTTAAATGTGTTACTAATAACTAATAAACTTACAATATTAAAAAAAAACTGCAACAACAAACATTGTAGGCGGTTATAAGTTGTTGCTAGTGATGCCAGATGGACTTACTTAGCAGAGGAATTGGACCCAAAATATCTAGGTGGAAACCCAATGAATTTGATAACTCAACCACTTTTACGTAATCAGTGTTTACTTGTTACTAGGTACAAAAGGAAATATACAACAAAGTTATGTCAAATATAAAACATAAATGCAGAGAAAGAAAAGAAAGATTATAAAAATAAAATGATAATGGAGCAGTCAAATAATTGTTCTCCAAGATATATCATGGTAGAAGATTGTTAATTTGCCTTTTGAAATATGTAAGACTGCTTGCATAAATATCTACGTGGTCACATTCAATGGTATTATATAGACGACACATTCGAGACAGTGGATTGAAGTATGCAATATTGTTATTAAATAATTCAAGATGAAATGTATTATGACTCTTTAAATTGCGTCTATTAGGAACTTATATTAATATTGCTCAGACAATGAGTAGTTCGAAGCTTATTATGAATAATTTTGTATAAACATATTAAGTCAGCAAATTGTCTTCTTTTTTCCAGGGTTTTTCCTTTGTAACGAAATAGTGTTTTTTATTTTAAAACTTCGTTGCCAGATATTATTATTTTTTTTATTTTTTTTTTGTTTTTATTTAGAATACATACATATAACAGATTTAAGGGTAAACAATATGGTTCTTAAAACTAATTACAATATATTAATTTCTTGTTAACAAGCTACCCAACTCAATAGAGAAAGAATTTCTCGTGTTTGAATTTTGGAGTAGTGCCATTGTAAAAAAAAAATAGATACATAAATTATGTTATTTTAAGTAATTAAATTACAAAGAAAAAATAAATAAACCTTTATACATGATAACCGTTCTATATAATGAACAAGAATAGAATAGGAGTTAAAATTTGACATACAATATAGATAAAACAGGTATAGATATGTAAGAGAAATAAAAGTATTATTTTTGCATTTGATTGTAGGTGGTAAGTACATAGAGTTGGTTTAAAAACATTGATATTTGAAATGAGAGAGCTGAAAATATTGTAAAGTAGGTACATCATAATTAGTTGTTACAATTTGGGTGCATACAAATAATAATTGCATTGTGTTTGTATCAATTATGCGCAAAATTATGACGCCGTAAAATTAAAAAAATAATTGAAAACTGCAATTAATTATCCCAACGAAATGACCATGTTAATTAATGAGATTTTTTTTTATGTGTCATGAATATACAAATGTTATTTGATTTTACATTTTGTAAGTCATCTATATAATAGAATAATGTTTCTTTTAATCTTGACGTGATTTTACACAATAAAAAGATAAATGCTTATTTATAAATTAATATGATTGCATTGATAAGCCACCGACCGACACTTGGTAATCGACTATGTATAAAAGCGATAACGATAACTATGAAGCAAATGCATCAGATAATTTATATATTTTGTAGAAGCTGAGCACATTTGTTATAACCTCCTAAGACCCCACGTTCAAAATTATGTACAAAATAAACAAACTTTGTCAGACCCAGCTTCGTAAAAATTTACAGTAATAGCCACCCATTGTACAAATTCTTTGAGCTCCTTTAAGTTTTTTCAAATTTTTCGGCAATTAATTTCACATATCAAAATTACTTGATTAGTTTATATACTCTATGTCATCAATGCTGACAACCAAAAAATAAGTGAACTGACAAAACCAGCTGCGATGACCGATGAAACATATCGCGACTTCGTGTTAACGGTAAGTTTAATTTGAAAATATTTACTTAATGATTGCTTTTCTCTCATTACTGATGATGTTATTAAAAACTGTGTAAAAGGTGTAAATATTGCAAACTAATAATGTTTTTCGTGATTGTATCAAAATGTGTCTGATTTACAAAGTGATCAAATATTTTGTTCAAATTTTTGTACACTGATTCCCAGTATCAAACGTTAAGTCTCTGTTTATAATTTAGTGTTTTTGCTTTCAGATCTTAGGGAAATGAGAAGGGAGGGGGAGGGGTAAGAGCGGGAGAAGTTTATTGGAATTTGGGATTACAATATTATTAGAAGGGAAAGACCGTTTAAGAGGGAAAATATTCAAAAGTGGGTTCATAAAAATTATTTGCTTCTTAATTTGCCAGTTTTGGTATTTACATTTTTCCTTATTTCTAAGATTTCAAAACCATATATCTATGAAGCCTTATAACCCGTATGTAAAATTTTAAGACCTAAGTTTATATCAAATGTATGATCATTACTTAATAAATGATCTGTGAACTCAGATTCGCTATATTCTCCAAAGCTCTAAGATGTTCTTTTACTTTTACCTCAATATTTCGGTTAGTTTTACCTGTGTAAAAACAACTGCAATCCATGCAATCGAGCTTACAGGTATTTACCTATGTAAAACTAACCGAAATATTGAGAGAAGAGTGGTAGTGAATAAATGTATTACTTTATTCAAAATGTTTTTTTTGAAATCTAAAACAATTAATAAATCTTTAAATGAAAAAACAGAGCTAAAATCTGTACCCGAGAAGCATATGGATGCAAGTCTAAAAAGGTAAATGTTCAGGAAAGCCAAAAAACTATTTTTTCTCTAACTATGAACTAATAAGTTCTTCGGATATCCATGCTGATAGATAACAAAACAAGTAATTATTAAATCAATTAGTTTCGTTATAAAAGCGAGCAAATAAAACGAAATATTTTTTTTTTAAAGATTTTAAAAATATTGTTTAAAAAAAACGCTGATTTAAGTCAAACAAAAACATGGACTTGAATCCTTCTGCTTCAAAATGAAGTGGAATATTTTGTTGTGACTTGTGGTGTATTATGAAAAGATCAATGTTTGAAAATTGTTTACTTCCATAGAAAGCGTAGTAATGTTGGAGGCAGATTGAAGCAAATGAATTTGAGTCATAATATTCAAAATGCAACTAAATCATAAAGATGCAAGTCCATGTACATCTTTCTGCTTCTAAGATAGTTGTTGTTGCCTCAAAGTAGTAGTCGTATCTGTATTGGCATCCGTATTTGTTTTGAAAATCCTGTTTTTCTTATCTTGCCTTTTGACTCTTTGGCACAAAAAAATGTAAATGATTTTGAAAGACTATTCTTTTATCAAGTAAAGCTTTGTTTTAAATTTTGAGAACATGTGTTTATTTTTAGAACAATAAGATTTTACCGTACGTCGTTGGCAAATTTATTAAATTTTCAAACAAAATTTTGTATTATACAACATACATTTCAAATCCTGTAATCATGCAGTGCAATAAATCAATACATTATTTAGGAAAGCTACTTTTCAGAAATTTAATTTTAGGTCAAATAAAATCATAAAAAAAGATCCGCACCCTTGTTTTGCGACAAAAATACTTCAGTTTATCTATTTATTTACGGTCGTACAAACTAATATACTTAAAAAAATTACATTCTTATTTTGCCTTAAAATTATTGAAAAATTTTAAAAACTTATGATCAAAAAAATAATTACAAAAAGTGCATAATTTTATTAGTTTTATCATGACGAGTTTGAGAATTTTTGAATGCAGGTATTTATCGAAGCAAATTTTGAATGAAATAAAATCGATATTGAGTAATTATGTTAAAATACTGGTATGGAGAATAATTAATCATTCTCTTCGGATCCGCCCCGTACAGTTGCAGGGGTACGATCTCAAGATTGTTCGACGAAATTTAAATTCTCGGTTGCTGGTTAAATGGCCCCTAAGAGTTCTTATTCTTTTTTTTTGTATCTACAGTAACCGTAGTTTGGTAACACATATTACTTAAATACCTACTAGCTTTATCATACACACTTTATTAAATGTATATTCTTATTTTGTTATTATTGTAATACTGATACCCACCTGTGTAAGTGTACCACTGTGTAATCGCATATATCACGTGAATGCAAAAGCTATTTTATTGCGTTTAAAAAATTAATAAATATGTCGAGTTCATTACATTTATTTAATAAAAATAACGAAGAATTTCGCTTTAAAACTTTTCGCATTTGCCGCTAGATGGTGTCAACTCCCCCTCGAACCTTTCACTACGGAGCAATATTATTTTTATGGCGGATAAGATAAAATGTGTTTTCAACAACACACGAGTGAAAATATTTTTGGGTTTTTGAGGCTAGTCTGTTACATTCCAAAAAATATCCATAAACTATATCAATATAACGAAAAATCAAAATCTCTATTGAAAAAGTTTACTTAACTATTAAAATATACAAAGGAAAAACTTTAAATTTTTAAACTCATTATTATTGAAAATGGTTTGTCCAGCCAAATATTATAGATTGCAGTTTTGTGGAGAAGATTAATTACTTTATTTTTCCTTCATTTTTCTTGTCAATTTAGAGTGAAAAGTTATGAAAAGGTTAACCCCTCAGGCCTCGCGCCTATTTTGTCGGAAGTTTGAAATATTACCGCCTCACAATAAAATCCAAATAAACGATATTTCTAAACGCATCCAAAAACTAAATTCTGATTTTGAAAGGTGACGAAATATGATTTCAAATTTTATAATTCGAAATATACATTTCATTTTGGAATACAAAATTTTTTAATGCAAATATTTTACAAATACCTCACCTTACTTTTTTTCTAACTAAAATTACTTCTAACGAACAAAACACACGCACACATGTTATTAGGCAAATTAACGTTGTCGTCGATTCGCTTTTTTGTCGTTTCATGAAAAAAAAATTGTAAAAAAATAATCAAAACCTCAAATATTCATGATTTTTTTTCAAATTGCGGTCAGAAAATTTGGTTTCATAAGGATGTATATATTTGAATTATTTTGTGGTTAACTTTTAGATTTGAATATAAAGTTTTTTTCTTTTTCTAGCATGTTCAAATTTCAAACCTTCATAGTAAGAGAGATACAACATTTTTATGAGACCTATTTTAGTTGTTACGAAAAGCGAACCAATTCGCCTGAGGGGTTGAGGGGTTACTTGGGTTTCGAAGGTAAGCAAAAAGCATATTTGCTATTTTATTTTAAATAAACATTAAATACATTATTTAAAATTTTGTGCATAGTACAACGTTTAAGAAATATTTGATAAAACTTTCACCAAAAATATAAAAATTTCACCTGGACAGGGTAACTCACGACAATTTCATCTGAAATTTATAAAAATGGCTTAGCTGTGGAAAAATTTGCCGGGCTCTGGGTTTCTTCCCTCCCACGACAATGGTCTTTTCAATACACATGTTCACTCCTTCCTCACCATAAAAGACCCACCACACAGCATCTCCAAAGATGGCACAGGCCCTGAGGGAAATTATTTTCCTAGGGGCCTCTTTCCAAAACTGTCTTCATTTTGAGCGCGATTATTATAATAATTCCAATTGACGGCCAACGCCTTGCCCTGCAAGACAATTGATGGCCAATATCCTACCTTGCAAGACAATTGACGGCCAACACTTTTCCCAGAAATACAATTGACGGCCAACACATTGACCTGAAAGACAATTGACGGCCAACACTTTTCCCAGAAATACAATTGACGGCCAACACATTGACCTGAAAGACAATTGACGGCCAACACCTTTCCCTGCAAGAAAATCGACGCCAGCAAGCCCTTGCAAGACTATTGTCGGTTCAAAAACAAGTTTTACATGAAAGACCAAGTGTTTTGGTTCAGTTTATTTATACATCACAGGTAAAGAGCACCAGGAGATAGGAGAACGGGAATGTTCAGGAGTTTGTTTATATTCCGCAGGAGGTAAGGTCGGGCAGCGCGCCCTGGCACTTGGCGGTCCAGCCGTGCCATGCGGTCCAGCCGTGACGGGCCCAGATCACCTTGGCACACACCGAGGACACGGTGATGTCGTCAGTCAACAGACCTGGTAAAGGGATAAAATAAACGTTTAAATTTAGTTATTAACCATTATTAGCCAGATGACAGATATTCTGGGTTCGATTTCCAGTTGCGAGCGATACCATTTTATTTTCTGCGTCTTGTTCTGTTTCATGTTTCGTTTAGATTATAAGTATTATCTTCTTATTCAATAAATACTATTAGATTGATGGGTGAAACCTTATGAAATAAGTTATTCCTATATAACTAAATGTTAGCTTTTTTTAAAAATTTGATCTAAATCAAATTTCGTAATGTTTAATAAATTCAGATCTGCAAGTATTTATTTTATGTTATAGCTGTTTTGGCTGAGAAGGCCATTTTAAAACTGTCAAATTGACAAAACTTTCAAAATGGCCTTGTAAGCCGAAACAGTTGTCACAATTAAAAAAAAAAACTAAAATACTTGCAGAACTTAACAACTACTAAATTCGATTAACCTTTAATTTTTATTTAAAATGGCATTTCACGAATAAAAACAATTGCATATTTACTACTAATTCACTACTGAAAATGAAATAAACTTTTAAAAATATGATTAGCCTAATATATATTTAAACAAAACATTTTAAAACCATAGAAACCCATCTAATCCTTTTTATTTGTATTTTAAAAAACATTTTATGGTGAATATTTTTATTTTTATACCTTAAATAAACTGATCCCACCCCTTCCTAACCCCCATCCTTCCCCCTCCCTTTTCCCACCTAAATAACTTGTTTCTTGTAATGTAATTTTTCATTATCTTCTCTTAAATCAATTCACTTAAATATAATAATACCCATGTGGAAACCTGTAAATGTATCACCATCACCATTGTATCACCATCACCATAAGCTTATGTAACTCTTTAATATAACTCCTCTATATTCACTAAATAGTTAATATACCTACATCAGTGAAAACATATTATTCGTTAAATAACTTAACACGTATTGAATCAAACATTATAAAGTATTGTAACTATTGGTTTTCCAAATAAAATAAAAAAACATATCTGATGAAAACTTCCATAGAGAGGCAATAAGCAAAGTCGTTGCGCGACGGAATTGGCTAATCGTCATCCCAATTTATTCGGTCTTGTCTTAAAATCAAAATTGTAATTTTTGAGTAATGATTATGGCGTTTAGGCATTGAGTCTGTTCTACCAGAAGCTCTGATCTATTTAATTGTACCTGCCTAGTCACGTCTGTGCAGATTTCCATTTGATCGTGTGTGCTGAAATTTGAGCGTTTCGTCTGTTTTGTTTTATAGCATGTCTGATTGATTCCACTTAATTCATGAAAGACAAAACATTTCTATTTTTTCGTAACATCCAATTAGGGATTCCACTTAAAAATAAATAAACTTAACGTATTACCTACCAAATAAGAGTTTTTGTTCCAAAGGTCAAATATTTTATTTTGTCCATTTATCGATGTAAAGTTAACAAGTAACTACAGATCAATAATTTACAATATTAATCAATTTTTTTTATTCGTCATGAATTTTTTTAATCATTTATTTCTATTATGTCTTTATGAAAAAAAAGTTTTCTTGTTATTTTTTTATGTTTACATTTAATAAATTTCTATATCTTCAGATATTTTTGTTTCATTTTGCAGTATCGTTAATTTTCGTCGAAATTTTTTTTAAACACCAAAAATAATAAAAGAAAAATTTTCGGTCGGGTAAGTAACAAAAAAAAAATTAAATATGAAATTGGACTTCTGAAATATTTATAATTTTCTAATTGCTTTCTAACTTTGAATGCGTTTTTCTCAAAACGCATGTTTTGACCTTGAGCTATCTCAAGGTCAAATAGAAGTAATGTACCACTCCAACGAATTTCATTTTCGATCGCACCCTTATCTTTTTTCTTTTTTTATCATATATAAAAAACTGTATTTATAATAAATTGTATTAATAATAATTTGTATTAAAAATATATTGTATTAATTGTATTGATAATAAATTGAATTAAAAATTAATTGTATCAATAATGAATAGAACAATAAATTGTATTTATAATATATTGTAGTAATAATTTATTGTAATAAAAAATAATTTAATTGAGAAACAAAAAGGTCCAGTTTTCTGGAAACCGTTAGATAAAATTGATGTTTTTATGTCAGTCTTACTTTCACATGTGACTTTGCAGTCTCCACCGACCGCTCCGGGGATGCACCAGTAGCCGTCGTTGATCTGGAACAGTCCCCAGTCGTAGGATCCATTGGTGTTTGGTCCTCCCTTGATCCCAGTGTCCCTCCCGCTCTCAGCTTCTATCAGGCACACCCCTAAAGTCGTACAAATACATCAAATTGGGGCTCAATTGCCTTAAGCACTCACATAGAATGACCCAACTTTGGCCAAAAGGGAGTACCCATTTACAGACAATTCTGAAAGTACTGACAATGACCCTCTTGACATTGTCAGTATGGTAACCAGTATGATTGTGGCTGACAAGCCACCACAGGTATCTTGTAATAATGATTTAGTTTACACTTACTAGAATGTAATTGTTGCCAACTTTAAACATCCTGCCTACGTTTGCAATGCGATATCTAAAATTCTTAATTCGAATGGTAGTGCTGCAGTACATACATGCCTGACGGCCTCTGTTATCGAGAAGTAAGGCTCTCGACTCGCAACCCGAAGGTCACGAGGTCGAATCCCGGCGTGCACAAATAAATTTTATTTGATTAATTTGTTGACCCCCGACGCAAGGTCTGTCTGTGGCATCGTAGCTCCTAAACGAATGGACCGATTGTGATGCAGTTTTTTTTGTTTGAAAGCTGACGTAATAGAGATGGTTCTTAGCTACAATGCATGAAATTCTGTTCAGGCGTTTTAAAGTTATCAGCCTTTTTTGTGTCGGAGGTTTCTTAAAATTCTGTAAATTTTACTTATATTATTCACAATTAGCATTTGAAATAATATAAAGTATATATGCGGAACATTCCAGAGTGGAAGATACGCTCAGTATCGCCCTGGTGTGAGACCATCATTCAGAATTGAAACGTGGCTTGAATTGGCCTTAGCCGTTTTTGGTGAGCAGATCTGAATAGCCAAGTGTATTCCCACCTACATCTTCCCTATCTCCTTCCGTTCCCCAATACATTCAGCCTTACAACAAACCCCAATTGGGGATGCCATAGTGTCACTGGCTCCAGATGGGAGTAGCTCGGACTCCTGCGAGATATAAAAAAAAGGTACATATACGTGTACATACGCGCCCATATCCCGTACTCTCCTCACACGCTTTTCTAAATTAACATTTTGACTACTCATATCATCCAGCCCCCCCTCTTGTTTTGGGGAAATTATAAATGCCCTCTTTAATTATACCTGATTAAATCCAAATTTTTTTTTTTAGAATGCTGGGTGTTCATAGCCTTAACAGAACACTGGTTCGATGGATTTCCCGGCCATTGATCCTTCGACAATTGACAAAGACTAACTATTGGGAGATCAGTTGTTGGGGCGCCAATAGTCGGAAGAAAATACACAAATAAATATGCCTTGTTACTATATTTATTATATTCAAGCATCAGACTTTGAAACTTTAAAAATCTGTCAAACTGATATTCAGAAATTGAGCGTCTACCACAAGTGCGCTCTAAAACAAAGCAAAAATTTTAATAATATATTATCAACATAACTTACAGTGCTCAAGGGTGCCCCTTGCGAAGTTTTGTCTCAGCAATTCCTTAGCCAAATCGCATCTCGTGAAGATCCTGGCTGACCCGCCCTGTATGGCAGCCACAGCAAACAACAAAACAATCAAGTACTTCATTCTTGACCAGCAGCACAATGATTCTAGCCACTTCGATTAACTATTATTTATAAGATCAATTTATCTCCTTATCCGACATCTTCGCTCTAGAATTTGAATCAGGTGATTGATTATGATGTAGGTATGTTTTACGGAATATGAAAAACAATTTATTGAGATTAGAGATAACGTGTGTTGCGTAGGGTTGTTACGTAGAGTTTTGTTCTAACGTGGCACATCTGGATACAACAGCACGTGTTCAAGGAGCACGTGGCAATAACGATAACATTGCGTCTGCTGGTAACGTTGCAGGTAATGTGGTGGTAGATAACGTGGTATTTGATGGTAAAGTGACGTATTGTGGTAAGTGGTGTTTGGTAGCATATTGCGCGATGGTAATTGTGGTATTTAGATGGAAGTGTACCGGTAACATGGAGTGTTTTATAGTGACGTGTTGTCAAATGTATTTATTGTGTGATCTTATTTGATTGGTGGTAACGTGGTGGTAAAGAGGTGGCGTATGGTGGTAGCGTGCTGTGTGATGGTAATGTGACGCGTAACGGTAAAGGGCCTGGCGGGTTATTCTGTATTTTTTGCGTTAGCCTAACGCAGGTTAATCGGCGTTTAATGAGTCGCATGTAACCTACATAACAGGAATGCTGATGGAGAAAATGTTGATGTTCTGATAATGTACGTTACACGTGACTGATTTAACGCCGATTTAGCTAACTCAGATCCGGAATAACCCGTCTGGTTCGGTAACGTGAGATGGTAATGTGTTTTGTGCTCTTAGAATAACATTGCCTGTGTCGGTGACAGAATGAGGCCGTGGAGTGTTATTTAATAATATAACGGAGGTGTGATGGTAGCGGTATAGTTGCGTGAGGTGGTTTGATGGTATTATGGTATGTGACGTGTAATGTGGCGTGAAGCGGTGAGGCGTGAATTGGTAATTTGTAAAATGCTAGTATCGTGTGGTGTATTAGTAATTTGGTGTGTGCTGTTAACGTGGTGTTAGCTGCTAAAGTGGATTGTAACGATAAAATGGAGTGGAATACAACAATAAATTCATTTTTCCATTTAATATTTTACATTTTAAAATGATATTATTTTTTCAAGTGATAATCTATTTATCAGAAAATAAAAATGTTATCTATCAGTTTACGGTTTACACACTTTATCTGAGAACTAAGAAATTATAAAAAAATCATAAAACCTTGTACTTCTAAAAGTATTTATGATCTATACATAAAAATAGTTGTTGACAGTAAACAATTTTTAAAGTACTAACATTATTTTTCAATCAATCACTTTTTTATTAGTGTTAAATTTTGAATGAGAACTTGTTTGTTTTCTGTAACTTGGAAAATTATTCTATTCTTGCAGAGTGCCTAAGTCTGAAATCATATTTCTGAGTTGTCGCAGTTTTAATACAAATAATAATTGGATGATTTTTACAGCGCCATTTTCGTGAGAAACTCACCTCAAGGGCGCTTTACAAATTCATTTATGCATTTATCTATATATAAATATTACAAGTGGCTTATAACTAAGACGGATAAAAGTTTTGAACTCGAACATAGATTTACGTAAATCCGTTTCATGATTTCGTAAGGAGCACAACGAATTAATATTTAGTTTTATTCGATTTATTTATTGTTTCAATAAGAAAAAAAATTTATATATTTTTTACATTAAAAATTATAGTTTTATAAAAAAATTGTTTTCTTGTTTAAAAATTATTATTACTACACGTGACAGATATATACGCCTTCCGAAGGCATTATCAAACTATAAGAGCAATTACCTAGACGTCATAAACGAACTATTTCTTGATAAAATAATAATAATAGTAATATAAATAAAAAAATGAATGCAGGGGCAGTGCAATGCAATACAATCGTTGTTTCAAAATAGCAAAAAGAAATTACACAAAAAATTAAAAAAACGTAAATAAAATGCAAATATAATATAAACATGAAAAATAAAAAATAATCTGAAAAATATTAAACACAAAAATTAATCCAAACAGCCATTCACGGAGGATACTTGAGCGTCTCCCGTCTCCAGAGGGTCATCAGGAGGGACTTCATCTGAGCAGTCATGGCAGTGACAATAGATAACTCCAGTCCAATTTTTTAATTTTTTTTTTATGAATAATGACCTTCTAACTTAAATAACTGCATTTTTATTTTTATAGTTAGTTTTAATAGTTAAAATAAATGTCAAAGTTTTAATTTTCAAGATCCCCCGACAACCAAGGTGACGTCATCTGGCCCTGTGACGTCATCTGCCCAAAAGTTTTGGTTATTTTTTTTTTGTCATTTTGTATGGAAGAAGTACTGAAACTATTCAATAAGTAAAACGTTATTTAGGTGTAATTATTTATTGATTATATTTTATTTATTATATTAGTATATTTTTCAATATTATAACGGGAGTGTGGTATAAAAATTGTTTGAAATTATTATTTTTTTAGCTTTACGAATCGAAATCAATATTAAGGAAACCGAAGCACGAATTTTGTAGGGAACTGGAATCAGCTGTTCGACGTCCGCCATTTTGAATTTCAGCATTGGAGCGTTTTATGGAAGCGGTGACGTCACGCCTCACAAATTCAATAATACCAACTTGACAGGGTGTTTTAATGAACTGTTTTAAAATGGACTTTTTAATATATATTTTTAAACTCTACGTTAAATATTATTTAATAAAACTTATATATTCAGTATCAGCGTTTATTGGTCTATATAAACATATTTTTTTAAAGCCAGAATATTTTTCACTGGAGTTCCTTATTTTTTCTTCGGTTGGCGTACTCCGCGCCATAAGCTTCCCGTGCGGTGGCGGAGAAGTGCGCTGAAAGCGTGCCCTCGTTCTTCCTGGAACTTTTTCGTATAGCTGCAGTTTCTCAGTAGGCAAAATAATTGGCTATTAGCATTATTGTAGGCCATTTTTAGCTTATGCCATTGGGATGCAGTAAAACCTACTCACAGTTCTGACGTATACAGCGATATACAGAATGCATTAAATAGTATTATTTTTACGTTTGCACTACAAAAGTGAAAACGTCTTTACAGCATACTTGCTCTGATGGATATCACTTTTCTTTGTTTCTCCATATCCTTGATATCTTTTGGGTCGTCTGTGATGATATGTCCTATGTTTGCGCCAATCAGTGTTCTTTTTTTGTTTAAGATTTAGTACTGGAAAACTACTTATTCTTTTACTCAGTTCCTACCACCAAGTACCTACCTTTCACCCATCCCACGCCAAGACAAAACAAAATCGCAACGTTATATTGCCGCATTCTTTTGTTTTCTTCACTTGTTGAAAACGCAACCGATTCGAGTGTTCGGTAAAATTCTTGCATTTTACTTGATTTGAAATAAAGCAAAATAAGTTCAACTTGTGATCTTATTATTATACCCGCCACGGCTGCAGATGTAGCCGTGTTTTTTGTATTGTGTTCTGAAACCAATCGTCACGCCGTCGCGTGTGAATCTATCTTGCTAAAAGTACAATTGCCGGTCAATGTGTGGCCAACGGTTTGACCGCCAGTGTTTGAACTGCTTTAAAGACTACTGTTATAAGTGAACTATTGAAATATTATAAAGACAAAAGTGAACTATTGAACTATTATAAAGACAAAAGTGAACTATTGAATTTTTAAAAGGACCTCAGAACCAGCGGCAAATGTCCATTCGAAAGTGAAAGTAAAGTAAAAGTAAAAGTAAAGGTAAAGTCTTGACTATATCCTTATCCATATCCTTCCTTTTCTTTGGGCAGTTTCCAGTAAAATTGTTGTTTTAAATTTGCACCGTACCCGCTTGCGAACGAAAGTGAATTGATTTGCGCAACCATCCTATGTACCTTATGTTACTTCCATTTTCATTCCATCTAGCCATACTGAAGCTGCTTGCGTGAGTTTGTGTTTACATTTGAAAACCATAAAAATTGATCGTATTTTATATAAAATTATGATGTTTTGAGTCTTCACATATTAAGAATAATTTCTTTAATGCGCTAAGTGACAGTGCAAGAAGAACCACATCAACTGCGTGGTTAATATTATTAACACAAACTTCTTTTACATAACAATCTATTTTTATGTTATTGAATGAGTTCATCGGTATATAAATTTGGAAAACTTCCCAAATCATTTCACGACATTTTCTTGCTGCATGTACCAAATTGAAAGAATCGGTATTACATCTTCCGAAACTGATCTTTTCCTTAGTTTTCCCAGGGTTTACTGTGACACACACGATCAAACGCTTTACTTAGATCCAGAATGCTAGTATAGATTAACGTTTGTTTTAGTTTATAAAAACTGATGGTTTCTTTTAGGGAATACATTGCCATAGATGTTGACAGTGCAGGTTTGAATCCAAACTTTTTTAAATGATCTGTTACGACGGTCGGTCGATAGGATTTCTTCAAATAATCTTGCCAAGGCGCATGGCGGTCAAAAATGAAATTGGTCGGTAGTTATTGATAACGAATGGATCAAGATTTGTTGATTTAATTATGGGAATAATTACCGTTTAGTAAATAAATAAATAAATAATTTTGAAAACATTTTTTTTTATCATAAAAATTTATCAATTGACTCCATCGAGAATAAATATGATTTGATATTTTCACGGCCAAAACTACTACCGTGTGGCACTATCTCCTTCTTAAGCTAACCTTTTGGACAGCATTACAATGTCCTCCATCAGGGCAGATATGTAATCTTATTAATTGTGTCCAAAACGTTAACTGAAGAAGGGGATACCACAGCATAATATCCCAACAATAAATCACGATACTACTTTTGGCCGTGAGAATCTCAAATATCCGAAAGAAAGTAAATTTTAACTAGCAGTCAATTAGTGTTTGTAATTTCAAAGATTGCATTCGCTTAAGTCTGGTAGCCTATCGCTATTATAACAGAAGTTTCTCCATCCGTACCAGCCCTGATAGCCGTGAATCCGGAAGATCTTCTGGGCGCAAATCGATGATTGGGTTATGTCGTCTGTCACCAAATCTGGAAACACAATCAAGTTACACTGTTACTCAGTTATTTTATGAAATAATTTTAACATTCTCGTATTAAAGAGGTAATTGTTTTTAAACATGCATTTCCAGATAAAAATAAAAATAAATATTATAATAACACTCCACATTGTATCATACTCCTTATTGTTGCAGCGGTGACCTGCAATTTTCGGCCAAAGTACGTTTATTTATTTATTAACAGACTTACGTCCAATTTACAACAAAGTAACACGAAGTTCTGGAAAAATGTGCATTGTAAGAATAAGGGGTGGTATATTAAAGCAAAGACAAAACGTAAGAAAATAGAAGTGTCAAGTCATGTCAAGATCTTGCTAAAATTAGAGAAATATAAAAAATCTTTAATTGTTCAATGAGCGATAAAAATCACTAAGGCTTTTACCAAAGAAATGAAGGTCGTGAGTTGACCATTCTACACATTCTGAACAGTGGAGAATTAAAATCATAATTAGTAGAGTGTTGATTGAGGAATAGCTGTTCTTTATGTCTGAGTCTACGAGAAGATATGTTAAATGAGATGAGTTGTAGTAGCGTAGGTGAGTCAAAAATTTTGTTGATAATTTTGAAGAAACAAATGAGGTCAGAATTTTTTCCGACGGTCTTCTAAAGGAGAAAGGCTTAGAGTTTGTTCAATTTCAAATACGAGTAATTGTCTCGTTCTAATCCTAGTCTCTTAGCAATCCCTTTATATTATACATATATCAATCAGGCAAAAATCACAACCCACATGCACAAGTTTTTAAATATTCTGATTTGAATGTTTTCATTTGTTTCTATTGTTATGCGGTTAGATAAAACTACCGTTAAATAAACTTTAAATCCGTGTTTTAAAATTTTTGAAACATATTTCAGCATAAAAAATTGCTATTTATATAATTGTATATTGTGGTTTTGTGACTTTTTCCTGAACGGAAGCGCAGTGTTAATTTAAAAAACACATTTTTTTGCTTATAATTTTAGGTTTTATTTTGCTATTGTGGTTTTTGAAACATTGCAAATGTGGTAAAATATGATTTTTTTAAGTGTAGATAGTGCATAAATAAATTGATATTTTTAAGTAAAAACTTCTTTAGCACCGTTGTAATTTGAAACTCGATGAAACGAAAAATAGTGACACTAAAAATGGACAAAGATTTAGCCTGCGAGAGAATGAGATAGTAAAATCGGTCTCTTCCTTGAGCGGCGCTTCGTAGCATCCCCACTCTTGTCGATTTTAGTTTTCTGAAGGCTTCACTTCTACTGCGTGTGGATTGCACACTCTGTTTTTATTTTTTAAATTTTAAACCAAAGGCCACTTTACCGCAGACTATGAAAGTAAAGTTTGGGATCTGATTCCCAACAAAGCATTAAATTAGTCGAAAATACTCCATTTTGGAGGGGGATGGGTACCGCCGCCCCAGCAATAATTAATTGGATAACTAACACCTCTATCGTAGATCACCCTTATTGGTACACTGTTTAGATACTTAGTACGGGTTCCCGGGTCCGTAGGGTATGGGGTCTTGACGGCAGATGAGTCTGTCTACCACGGGGTGGGCCGGATCGCGAGAAGTCGCTTGATTTAATCTATCTAACCCCATTGCCCCCGGATTCCTGACCCCACTCAAACCTTTTCGTTTCCAGAATTTCTTTTTCTCGAAAAGACCCTTCACACAGCATTCACAAAGATGACATAAGCCCAGAGAAGAATTATTGTTCTCACGGCCTTCTGTATGAAATAAATATGACTAGGATTAAAATATTTAGTATATCCAATTTTGGCCGAAAGTGATTTGAAGTACCGAAATGTACTAAAGATAGGCTACATTTTTTGACTTCAAATGTTGTTTATCCTAAATTTACCATCCCAAAGATTAAAATATAATCAAAATCTTCCAGACAGTATTTTTATAAGCACAGATATTGTATCATATTTACAATATAATTTAATGAAATTAAATAACTTTGTGTACACCGCTATAAAATTAACATTATCGAAATGTTTCAAAAACTATGTACTCTTCGTCAGTACAATAAATTAGTATAAAAATTACAAGACAAACAAGTATAGACGAATAAGAACATAGACAAAGTATTAGAAAGTAGAGGTGATTAATTAACTAAAATATCAAAAAAATAATTATATTAAATAAAATAAAAAAATTATTTTAGAATAATATGTAAAAATTACATTTACATACATAATAAAAAATCTTTTAAAACAAAACAGGAAGTCTAAATAACAAAATTAATTATTATTATTTTTTATTTTAATTTTTTATGAGTAAAACCTCACACTTTAATATTTAATTACATGAAGACATTATGAGCGAAACTCAGAAAAATCAGAAAAAGATATAATGAAAATATCTTTTTCTGATTTTTCTGTTTCCAGATTTTCGATTGAGTTTCGCTCATAATGTCTTCATTTAATTAAATATTACAGTGTGAGGTTTTACTCATAAAAATTTAAATTAAAAAATAATAATATTCATCCTAGACTTGCCGAAGAGTCAATAGATGTCGAACATTAAATAAAATGGATAAAAAATTATCCAGACACCATCTAGATTGCATTTAGTTCGAGTTGAATCTTGCGATCATTCATAAAGATGGCAGCCAATAAAAATATGCGTTAAGAAAAATGAAGATAATATGGGTGGTTCTTAGTCAAAGTATGGTACAGTTAAAAGTGACCGAATTGGATATCGACAACTTAGCTCGGTGGATAAGAGCGCCCAACCCGGAAAGTAGGGAGGTCCTGGGTTCGAGTCCCAGAGGTGTAAATATCTTTTTCTGATTTTTCTGTTTCCAGATTTTCGACTGAGTTTCGCTCATAATGTCTTCATTTAATTAATTAATTATTTTAAATAAAAATATTTATACGAAAATAAATTTAAAAGATGGCTATTTTTAAAAAACGTTTGGTTATTTATATTATTTAATTTACTATTTACACTTTTTCTACCAAATAACCAAACGTTTTTTAAAAATAGCCATCTTTTAAATATATGTTCTTATTAATACTTAAATTTATAATAATTAACTTTGTTATTTGGACTTCCTGTTTTGTTTTAAAAGATTTTTTAGTAAGTTTTTTAAAATAGCCATCTTTTAAATTTATTTTCGTATAAATACATATTTAAAATAATTAATTTTGTTATTTAGACTTCCTGTTTTGTTTTAAAAGATTTTTTATTATGTATGTAAATGTAATTTTTACATATCGTCCTGAAATAATTTTTATATTTTATTTAACATAATTATTTTTTGATATTTTAGGTAATTGATCACCTCTACTTTCTAATACTTTGTCTATGTTCTTATTCGTCTATACTTGTTTGTCTATTCTTGTAATTTTTATATTAATTTATTATCTTGACGAAGAATACATAGTTTTTGAAACATGTCGATAATGTTAATTATAAAGTGGTGTACACAAACTTATTTGTTTTCATTAAATTAATAATGACGCCACAAAGTGGGTTTGCGAAGTTTGAAGAAACAATATAATTATTTATCTCTATGTTAAACGAGTCCATCACAAAATAGACTATTTACATGTCAGATACTGAAAGGTACTACCATAATAAAAAATATATTTTTGAAGATTTGTATAATTTCAAATTCAGTTTTCCCTACCTTATGAAAACTTTATATTTTTAAGTCATCCTAACGTAAAAAAAAAAAATCAATAATTTTGAAAGATGTCGTTCTGGATGATGTCATCTGTCTAAATACATCGTTGTGTCAAAAAATCCCCAAAAACCTGTTTTGAAGGACATTGCATAATAGTTATTACATTATTTTGCTGAAATAAAACCATAAATTTGAATTGTGGTTGTGTACCTACATAAACATGAAAATTGTTTAACTAATCGAGACCGACAGGTTTGACTTAACACAAACATAATCAGGATACAAATAAAACAGCCAATGAAAAAATAATATGAAAATTTAAATAAAAGATATTTCTTTACTTTCACACGCCACGTTGCAATCTCCTCCGGCCGCTCCCCGCTTACACCAAAACTGGTCGTTTATTTGATACAGTCCCCACTGAATGCTTCCTCCGATCTCCATCATTTTCTTAGAAGTATCTCTCCCACTGTGCGCCTCAATCAAACAAACCCCTAAAGAAAAATATTGCATTAGCATCTGCAATGTTATAATTGGACAAAATAAATTTTGCTAGGTATACACAATTAGCAAAAACTGGGGGTTGGACAAAACGGATTTGGGATCAACACTAAAATTTCGTCATTACGATTTTTCAAGTAGTTTTCAATGTTTGTGCAGGTTTGTAATGGTGTCAGTAAACTATACATAGATATGGCGTATATTAAAAAAATTTGGTCGAATAATTCGGCGCACCTGTGAGTAATTTTATAACCAAACTCCCCATCCGATTCTGTCGCCTTGCTACAAAAGCACAATACGTAGGGAGAAAAATTTAGTCCCCACAGACCAACAAAACATAGAAAACAATGGTTCTTGCAGTCTTTTAACTGCGAAATTAAGCACTTTCTTTTTGATAAATGTTTTCGTAACCCAATTTTTGGAATAATTTAGGTTTCGGTGTCATTTTCAACATCCATACGCCCTTTCTAGACGTTCTTGGTCGATGCCAAACGTTTATAATATATTGTTTAATTTGTATAAATATGAATACTGCCCAAGAGGCCCAACGTTCCCTCCTAACCAGAGTCTAAAGGATTATGGCATCCCCAACTGCAGTATATAGTGAGGCTGAAGATGGTGCAGGGGGAGATAAGTAAATGTTGTAAAGTAGATTCCTAGCTGTTCAGATCTGGTCACTAAACACGGCTAAAGCCATTTCCAACAACGTTTCAATTCTGAATGGTGGTCTTTCATCAGGGCGATACTGAGAGTATATAATACCAGTCTGGAATGAGGTGCAAATATAGCAAATAGCTACGTAAGCACAAATTTAAAAAAAAATTAAATAAAATTTAATTTCATTGAAGAAGAAAGAAATAGTGACATATCTAAAGGAACATATGAAAAAGAACAAGACACAGAAAATTAAAAGGTAACAGTCCCTGTCTAGAATGTTTTGGTGTTGAATAAGTAAGAGTTTCATGTATAACTAGCGCAAAACCGTGAAAAATCACGAGTAAATTCAGTTAGTTAGAAAATGACCCTATCGGAAAAAATGAATAAAAATTGAAATTTACCCTTGAACCTTAGAAATTTAAACAAAATAAATGGTGAACGGACAACTCAGAATGAAACCAATTCAGAACCACCTAAGAATGATTAAAAAGTAGGTTAAGTTAGGTAAGGGTTATGGTCTATTTTAAAATAATTTTATTTTCATAGCTTTTAATGACTTTTAAAAAAAGTGTTGAGTTGACTTTATTCCCGGTAGGCATGGAACCAAAAAAAAATACACATGTCAAACAGAGCATTCAATTAATTTTCTGGTAAAAACATCCTATTTTTCTGGTAGGTACCTACATTATCGCTTGTCTGAATTATTCTTGATACATCAGTTCCAATTTTGAAAACGAATATTATATTTTACAACGAGTTCATTAAACCAGAGTTACAATCACGCACAGACATACCAACAACTGAAATGAGTATATTTGATAATAAAATTGCTAGTGAAGCGGGAAACCTTTTTAGGTAAAAAGGAAAACCAAATAATCAAAGAATTTAGATGCTAAAATAAAAATTACTTACAATTTTCAATGGAACTCGGTTCAAATTTTTGTTTCTTTAACAGTTCCTCTGCCAACTCGCATCTTGTGAATATTTTCCCTGAAGCCAATTGGAGGCTTACAACAGCAAGGGACACAGCCAGGACGAACTTCATTTTGTTGCTATTATTTTTTTTATAGCGTCAAACTAGTATCCTTTTTTATAAATGTGGTACCTTTAAGGTACGTGGATGGAATTAAATCAGAAAAATATTAAATAATTGTTCCTATTTATAGTCGTTATCTTGTAATCATTCTAACTAATCAAGAGGACCCTCGTGTAAGTAAATAGCGCCACTAGACACAGGAAATAACATTTCAACTTGATAAGATTACACGTTTTATTTATTGATTAGAAATAGATAATTGCAATAGATGCATAATATTTATTTAACAGTTCCTGTGCGTTAACCCCTCAGGTTAATTTATTTGCTTTTCAGAACACTCATATAGGTTTCATTGAAATCGTTGTATCTCCCTTACTATCATGATTAGCAAATGATCTAAATCGGGTTAGAATGAGAAAACACCATCCTTTATTTTAAAATCTAAAAGTAAAATAATTAAAATGTACACCTTTATGAAACAAAAGTTTCCGACATTTTTATGAATGATTTTTACACGAAACAATCAAAAGGCGAATTGATGATAACGTTTATAAAACATTTGCCTAATAAAATACGTTGTTTGTTTTTATTTTTTTCTTTATCAGTAATTTTAGTCAGAAAAATGTAAGATTGGTCATATTAAAAACTTTTCATGTTTGTATTAAATTCATATTTCAAAAATTATGTTATGTTTATTTCGAAGTTCATCTTCTTCACGAAATACATCTTCTTCATTAACGAGTTCGAGTTGCCCAGATGTGACCGTATCTTTTTCTGATTTTTCTGTTTCAGATTTTCGATTGAGTTTCGCTAATGGTCTTCAATATTCAAATAAAAAATTATTTCTTTGGACCACCACAATAACCCAGTCCTTTTAATAAAGTTCACCAGAGTTGCCATTGGATATGTGGCTTTGTCTTCTGGTTTTACAGTATGTCTCCCCAGGTATCTGAGTCTAGTTCCCACCAGGACAGGACATTGGCACCTTAAGAGAATTGGAGTCTCTTCATCCTCTTCACATTTTCTACATCTATTGGTGCTTTCCACTCCCAATAGTACTCCTGGTGCTTTCCACTCCCGGCAGTGTCTCGTTAGTAGTCCTATCAGTTCCCTCAGCGAGTTTCTGTTCGTATCGAGTAGATTCCTGGTCCGTCTGGGGTCCGGTCCGTTTACGAGTACTATGGATTGTCTCATTCCGGGTGCCCTCCAGTGCTGGGATTTGACCTGCCTCTCAATATGTAATTTAGCGTGGAAAGTTGCTACTTCTACGGCCGGCTCGGATCCCGCAAGTGGTGCTTTCGCCCTTTTCCTTGCTAGTTCGTCAGCCCGCTCGTTGCCCTCAATACCCTTATGTCCTGTTACCCATATCAGGGTTACTTTATTGATGGTGGCAAATTCTGTAAGAACAGGCCTGCATTCCGTCACCAGTCTGGAGTCGCATCGGTTACTTTCCAGTTCATTAGGGCTGCCTGACTATCAGAACGTCTAACTAAATATTGACTTGAAACTCATAAAGTCATTTTATGGCCCAGAAATTCAGTTTCTCCTAAACTAAAGGCAACCCAAAGAAAAATTTTCTACCAAGGTGGACCTCCTTATGAAAATTGTGTATTTCAGGTTATTCTTCGTAAATACCTTAGAATATTTTTACATTTTTATTTTAAAAATAATTTATTGAGTTTATACTTCATTCTTGTATAAACTAATATTTCCAAGGTAACATTTAATTTTAAAATTTATATTTTTACAGTATGCATAACTCCCATTTTTATATACATCCATTCAAGACTTTCGGGCATTTCATCAAGCCTCTTTAGTCCTCTATAGTATAGCAGTTCTGTGATTCTGATTTTCTCAAATGCGGCAATCTAACTCTGTATATATTTCAAGTTTTATAATTATGTATATCTCCATTAAAATAACTCAGGTACGCCTCATACATCAAACGTATGTCTAGTACCAAATGTGTGTAAACAAGCTTATGTGTCCGAGTGGTTAAATAATTTTATCCTTAAAGTATTTAGGATTTCTTTTTTTTCAAATTTATTCACAAAAAAAAAATACATTAAGTAACAGTCTCTTTTTTTATTGAAATCCAATTTAGCTCCACTCATTTGATTAACAATAGTACTAGTATAGTACTACTTTCACTTAGCTCTGTTCCTTATTACTTTTAACTTGTTTCCTTCGTTGGCCAAATATAACACCGTAAAGCAGTAATCAGTATTAGTATAGTGTTTCCATTTAGTTTATTTCTTATTCTTCTCGGAAAATTTACTTTTTTGATATCTTTTTCAGCACATATTCAAAATTTGCTCCGAATGTTAGTTTTGAATCCAATTTTTTATCATGGTATTTGATTTCGTTGATTTTTTCTCAATTTTTTCAGCATTAATTGTCAAATTTAATCCTGTGTTAAGCGTTTTATGGCATATTTTAATATATTTTGTACATTTACGTTCAGTTTCAACGCGTTTAATTTCAACAATTTTGCTATATTTACATAAGTGTAATAGTTTTTCGTAGGACACCAACAAACACGGGGAAAAGTGGTTTAAAGGGGATGTTTGATGTTTACTTGACGGCAGATCACAGCGTGGCGGGCCGGGTCGGGAGAGGTCGAACGAGGGAGAACCTTTGACCTCTGCAGCGGAACTCTCTCGACCCACCTTCTTACACTACTGTGGGAGGGAAGTTTTTATTTATTTGTGTATTTTATTTGTTTATTAAGATTAATAACGAGGGATCTTTTCATATCTTAATAAACAAATAAATACATCCCCCCCACAGCAGTGCAAGGAGGTGGGTCGAAAGATGTATTCATACATCTGTCATTCCTGGACCCGGATTCCAACCCGCCCCTCATACCCCTTTCCTTCGCAGAACTCTCTCTTCATCCATTCCTAATACAGACCCTTTACACAGCAGCCCTGAGGTGACATGATGATATGCTTATTTTAATGTTGTTTTTTTTTTTAAGTTTAGGAATGTTTCTGCGTTGCTTGTAGCCTGGAATTTGTATTAAAGTTTTTGGCTCAATGAAAAATGGATTTTTTAAGAATGGATTTCATCAAATGTTGAAGGAAAAAATGATAGGGGTAACAAACACGATGTGTAGAATCAAAAAAAATTTCAAATATTTAATTCATTGTATAAAGCGCCCTTAAAATCATCCAAAAAATATTATTAAATAAAGTTGAAAAAAAAAAATTTTTGTTGCAAATATAAAACGATGGATAAATGTAGCATAGTAGGTACATTATAGCAAATAAGAAATGTAAGTTTGTTTGCGGCTTTAGCATCGACCCGAAGCATTGAGTTGAAAAATGTTACAGACGGACAGATCAGGTAGATTAGGGTGGGGACCCGTGCAAAAATGCCGCCAGCCATGCCAAGACTCGAACCCGTTAGGCCTTGAGTTATAGATCTGCGCTGCGCAAATAGATGAATTTGTTATATTGTCTGTCAACAGGCCTGGAAACGCAAAAAAAACATTGTTAAAAACTTAACACTTTGTACACACCTACTATAAATTCTTATGTATATGATATGTTACATTTTAATATTATTGTAGGGAAATCTGTTTATTATCTCATCCACAAGATGTTTTGTTTGTGAACGTCACTAAGCACTCTAAAACCAACGCACTGATAAGTAATATGGACTATAAATGCCTATGTTGGTTTGAATGGGAGGCGGATATGGGGACCGCCAACCCAAGAAAAAAATATTGAACAACAAACACTCATCATAGGTCACCACATAGTTGTTCGCTACGTTTGGTGACTTAGCAAATATGCTCAGGTTCACGGGGTGAGGTTTGTCCGGGTCGTGGCGGTGGATGCATCTGCCCACCAGCTGCGCGAC